>CM050510.1:64440669-65640669 GCA_027563665.1 Antrozous pallidus
GCCATTGTTATTTCAATAGGGATTGCATTGAATCTATAGATTGCTTTGGGTATCATAGACATTTTAATGATTTTAATTCTTCCAGTCCATGAATGCGGTATATGTGTCCACTTGTTTGTATCTTCCTCTACTCCTTTCTTCAGTGACTTATGGTTTAACAGTTATACTAGTAGGCCTTTTATCTCCTTGATTAAGTTTATTCCAAGGTACTTTTTTATTGGCAAATGGTATTGTTTTCTTGGTTACTCTTTTTGAGAGTTCATTATTGGTGTATAAAAATGCCTCTGATTTCTGGTTATTAATTTTGTATCCTGCTACTTTTCAAATTCTTAGATCTAGTAGTTTTTATTTTCTATGTACAATATCATGTCATCTGCAAATGATGATTTGAATTCCTTTTATTTTTGCTTCTTGTCTGATCTCTGTTGCTAGGACTTCCAGCACTATGTTGAATAAGAGTGGTAGAAGTGAAAATCTCTACCTTGTTCCTGATTTTTTGGTTTTGCCCACTGAGTATGATTTTGACTGTAGGTTTTTCATATTTGGCTTTTATTATGTTTAGGTATAATCCCTCATTCCCACTTTGATGAGAGTTTTGATCATAAATGGTATTTCAATATTTTAAAATTTTTTATTGTGATTGATTTCCATTTTCATGGCATTGTGGCCAGAGAAGATGCTTGCTATGATTTCAATCTTTTTGAATTTGTTAAGACTTCATTTGTGTCCTAAGATGTGCTATATTTTTGAGAATGTTATGTCTGCACTTTAGAAGAATCTATATTCTTCTGATTTTGGATGAAATGTTTTATATATATCAGTTAAATCTACCTGATATAGTATGTCAGTTAGGGTCACTGTTTCCTTGTTGATTTTTTTTGTCTGGAGGGTTTATCCAATGATGTAAGTATGGTGTTAAATTCCCCTATTATGACTATGTTGCTGTTGATATTTCTTTTAAAGTCTCCCAAGAGGTTGTATTTTATATATATATTTCAATATGTTTATCATAATTAAATACTTTTGTTGGATTAATTCCTTTAGTATTATAAAGTGAGTATTTTTAAATTCTATTTTGTCAAATATAATTATCGCTACCCCAGCTTTTTGTTTTCTTCCATTTGCATGGAATATTTTATTTTCATCCCTTCACTTCAATCTGTGTGGGTCTATTTTTCTAATGTCTTTTGATTGGAGTATTTAATCCATTTACACTTAATGTTATTATTGATAGGTAGTTATTTATTTCCATTTTTATTCTTTATGTCTATGTTCCTCTTTCTGTTTCTCCTTCTTCTTAAAGAAGTCCTATTGACATTTCTTGCAATGCTGATTTGGTGGTAAGGAACTCCTTTAAATTTTTTTGGTCTGAGAAATTCTTTACTTCATCTTCAATTTTAAATGATAGTTTTATTGGGTAGAGTAGTCTTTGTTTCAGATCCTTGCTTTTCATTACTTTGAATACTTCATGCCATTCCTTTCTGGCCTATAGTGTTTCTTTTTTGAAATCAGCTGACTGCCTTATGAGAGTTCCATTGTAGATAACTAAATTGCTTTTCTCTCGTTGCCTTTAAAATTCTATTTGTCTTTAATTGTTGGCATTGTAATTATGATGTGTATTGGAGTGGGCCTTTTTGGGTTCATTTTATTGGGACTCTCTCCACCTCCTGGATGTGTGACTTTTTTCTTCACCAGGTTAGGGAAGTTTTCTGTCATTATTTCTTCAAACAATTTCTCTAGTCCTTATTCACTTTCTTCTCTTTCTGCTACTTTGATGATATGGATGTTGCTACATTCCTTGTTGTACCAAAGTTTCCTTAAACTGTCCTTCTATTTTTAATTATGTTTTTGTTTTTGGTGCTCTGATTAATGATTTTTTTCGACTCTGCCTCCTAATTTGCTGATTTGATCCTCTGCTTCCTTTAATCTACTTTTTATTTCTTCCAGTGCATTCTTTATTCCAGGTATGTCATTCTTCATTTCCGACTGGTTGCTTCTCATCATTTTTATGTCTTTTTCATGTTGTTGAACATACTTATAATCATTACTCTGTTTCATTTAGCTCTTCCTCTGGAGAATTCTTTTGTTTTTCAATTTGGGGTCTGTTTCTTTGTCTCCCCATTTTGGCTGCCATTTAGTGTTTCTTTCTATCTATTAAGTAGATCTGCTATGCTTCTAAGTACTGGTGGGGCCTAGTAGTATAGTCTCTTTTATTATCTGAGCATGGCTCTCTAAGAATGTCTTTTGTGTGGGTTATTTAGGCCATCCTGTTATAATTGTCTTTTGATTGCTGCTGTCACATTCATGGGTGGGCTTGGTCCTTGGACTTGCTAACTATGAGGCTCAACTCCATCATCTCATGGCAGCTGTGATGATGCCAAACTGAAAATAACACACAACATAAAACTAATAACTGAAAATAACACACAACATAAAACTAATAACAAACCAAACTGAAAATAACACACAACATAAAACTAATAACAAGAACAAAACCACCACCACAAACAACAAAAGGAATAATAAAAGAGAAGGGGAAAAAACACAGAATACCATAATACAAGAGACCAAAAGATTAGATCAGAAAGAATAAAATGAAAGAAATGTTAAAGAAAAGAAGGTGAAGAAAAGAAAAAAATAAGTATAAAAAAGAAGAAATTTATATGTATATGAAATAATAATTTTAAAAGGTAATAATAATGAATAAAATAGGCAATGAAAGATGAAAAACATAAAAATAAAAAAACAAAAAGAAAGAAAAAATAGGTGAAGAATAGGAAAGGGCAATAAAAGATATGAGAGAAAAAAGAGGATAAGAAAGAAATGAAATGAATAAAAGATTATATATAAAATAATAAGAGAAAGAAAAGGGAAAAGAAGAAGAAAAAACAGTGGAGTGCACTTCCACAGATTTTGGTGCCTCCTGCATTCACCCTTTGGATTTGCTATTTGTGGTGCTCACTAGATTTTTCTCTGATGTTGTCCAAGACTGGTTCCTTGGTGTGCCTCCTGATATGTTTTCTGGTGCAATCAACCTTAGTTGCTATTACTTCCTGGCTTTCTGCCATCAGTTTGATGCTCAGCAGGGCAGAGACCCCGATAGTCCAGTGGGTAGGGCCTCTGAAGTCCAGACTTCTTCTGTGTTTTTTAAGTTTGTTAGCAGAAGAGGGACAGCTACAAAGACATGAGATGCAGATCTTAATATTTCTACAAGTTTAATAGTCCTTGAGTGTCATTTTAGTTATGGATTAATATGTCACATAAGGTGAGGATAAAATAAAGGACTTTGCATATGTTCTGCTAAACTGAATTAATAGAGAATTCTACCTTTCCCCACCAAGAAGAAATGAAGTTGGTTTGTCATAGTTTATGCTTGATGGCCACTTTCTTATCCAGGTTATCCTCTCCTATTTAATGATTCCACTTTAAAACTCTCTATGAAGTAGTGTCTTGTCCTCCAGTACCTACCATGTTCATCTTTATGAGCACAAAGACATTTTTCATTCCAACTCTTCACTAGGCTGATAGATTCTTAAAAGTGCAAAAGGCTTTTGTGCAAGGAGAAGAGTAATTATACTTGAACATCTTGCATTTAATAAAAAGCTTATTACCTTTAGTATTTAACAAACAATACATATTTTCATCTACTGTATTAACAGTTTTTTCTCTAACTATATATTTCTAAGTAATCTTTCACAATTATGAATATGATAAGTTTAAGACATCCTAATATTTATACATTATCACAAATCTATTTAATCAAACTTTATAAACATTTAATTAAAAGAACAGGTCAAATACAGGGTGGTGCAAAGTTAAGTTTAAGTGAAACACAGGGATTATTCTTGTGTTATTATTTATTAACTAGAGGCCTGGTGCATGAATTCATGTATTGTTGGGGTCCCTTGGCCTGGCCAGTGATCAGGGCAAATTAGGGCCAGGTCAATTGAGGCCTCCTGGCTGGAGGGAGGGACTGTAGGCCGATGGGACCTGGCGGCTGTGGGGAGAAATATGGCATGTGAGGTAGGCCACCAGCCCCAAGGAGGGATCCAGTCTTTGGTCTCCCTGGGAAAGGGGCCATGTCTGTCACCACTCACCCCCCTGTCCTAGCCCAGGACCAGAAGGCCTCAGCGGGGTCAGGAGAAGTGATGATTGCCAGGCTAGATGCAGAAGGAACAGACACTGGATGCCAATGCCAATGCCACCAGTGAGCTATGGGAGAGGCAGCACTGACCACTAGGAGGCAGCTCCTGTGTTGAGCATCTGCCCCCTAATGGTCAATGCACATCATAGTGATTGGTCAACCGGTTGTTCTGGTTGTTCTGGTCGTTCGGTCAAAACGGTCGCTTATGCTTTTTTATATATAGATTATTGTATTATTGTCTATATTAATAACTGTAAATCTACTTATGCAATACCCTATATATATAATTCTTGTTTATGTTTTAATGTTTTGTGGTGAAGGCTTGCTGTAGTTTCCCATATCTGAGTCCCTTCCCTGCCTATATACATGGAAAAACTCCCTGGCCTTGAGAATTTGGCATGATTCTTTACCTGATTTTGGCAGGAGGCTGAGAGAAAAAGTTAAATGTGCCTCTCCTGGGACCAAACACTAGTTGCCTGAACAAGACCCTCCAATGCTCCTTTACCCTATCTTGATGTGTCAGTAATTTGTAGCTAATGATTACCAACAAACTTGGTGCCTTAAAACAATAAACATTTATTATATCACAGTTTCTGTGGGTAAAGAATTCAGAAAAGGCTTTGCTGGGTAGTACTGGCTCAAGGTTTCTCCTGAGGTTATGGTCAAAATGCCAGCCAGGACTATAGTCGTCTGAATGCTTGACTGAGGCTGCAGGCTTTGCTTGTGTGATGGCTCATGAAGCCTTGATTTTTCACTGATTGTTGGAATGAGGCCTCAGTTCCTAGCCATGTGGACCTCTTCATAGGACTACTTAAGGGTCCTCACAACATGTCAGCTTGCTTCCTCGGAATAAGTTATCAAAGATAGACTAAGTGAAAGTTACAAGGCCTTTTATGATCTGGTCTCATACATTATATATCATTCATTACTACAGTAACATTCTATTCATTAAAAGCAACTTACTAAGTAGAGTCAACACTTAAAAGGAGGGGAATTAGTCTCTACTTTTTGAAGAGAAAGTATAAAAGAATTTGTGGACACATTTTAAAACCTGCAACTGGTAGAATTATGAATTCCCTGCATTCGAAAGAAATTGTTATCTTTACTTATAATATTCCTAAGATTTTATTTTTTGTAATATATTTTATTGATTTTTCAGAGAGAGGAAGGGAGAGGGTCAGAAAGCTAGAAATATTAATCAGCTGCCTCCTGCACACCCCCCACTGGGGATGTGCCTGCAACCAAGGTACATGCCCTTGACCGGAATCGAACCTGCAACCTTTCAGTCCACAGGCTGATGTTCTATCCACTAAGCCAAACTGGTTTTGTCTGAGACTTTATTTTTTACATCCACACAGGATTTATTAATTCTATTGGATGTTAATAATCTTAGCATACCCCAAATAATATGCATGCATACAATTTCAGAAGTGAAGAGATTGCAAATTCTTTCTGATCTAGGACAAGCCTGTGTAGTCTAAAGTGATCCAAACCAAATCACTGGCTGAGTTCCTTTAGGTTACATCCAGACTTTTAAGCCCCTGCCTTTCAAAATTCAAATTCAAAGATTTAATTTTTTGAAACTTGGTGTCTTTCCCAGAATTATGTATTTCTAAAAGTTTCTTATGGCTGGCAATATCTAAACTATTGTCCTGTCATTATGATAAATTGGCCTAGTACATAAATATGAATTGGAAACTTATGCATGACTTATCAATATTGCATTATAATTAGTAGGGTCATCTCAAGGTTCCATGTAGGAGATGAGAGATGCAATGTGTGCAATGTCTGGCTAATTAGTCATCCTGGAGCACTGCTCAGCTCTCCGTGCAATGGGTTGCTGTCAGGACCACAAGGGCAGTCAGCTGCTTAACTTCCCCTCTACCTGGTCATCACATGATACAGGGCCTATGTTTGAGGGATTATTTAGTTTATTTACAGTTCCCTGTGTTTATTCTTTCTCATCTTCAGTGATAGTGAGAAATACAACTCTACACTCTGTAAATAGGTACTATATGTTTTGTTGAAAAAGTAAATACAAATATTTTATTCTACTTGTTTAAAGTAATGCAATTAAACACATCCTAACATATGCATTCTCCTTTTGTGTGCATTATATTAACTTTCCTCTTATAAATATTATTATGAATTCATGGTCTTCCACAAAATCAACTTGCTTCAGGTGACCTTCATTATTTTTTCTTTTTCAAGCTCAGCTTGGCTGATGGGATCTTTCAAATTGGCTCCTTTGTCCTTTCAACAATAACCTCACTGTAATTTTTTAAAGCAACCTTATTTGTCATCATTAATAACATCTTTCATATGCACTAATATTTTTCCTATCCCAAGATTTGAGCACAGGAGTCCTTATGCCTCTTGGTGGAAATAGTATTGGAAATCCAAATCTGGATGGGAGGACACACAGGAGCTATGGCAGGCACTGCAGCTGCCTCACCTGTGTCCTTTCTCACTTCCCTCCATAGGATAACCCTGACTGTATTCAGGTGACAATGTGCTTAGCTAGAGGTATTCACTGTCACAGACCCTGCCAGCTGAAATGGCCCAGCCTGGCCTGGTCTGAGCCACCATCGCCTCTTGCCTGAACTATTGCAGGAGACTCCTGTTTCCTCCTGCTCACTAACTCAGCTTTTCTCTGAACATGCAGAGTAATGCTCTCTCAATGCAAGCCAGGCCATATGGCTCTTATACCTGAGAACAAGTTAAATGTGCCTAATACAGAGGGCATTGGGAAGAGGGCACTTCCTAATGCCCTCTGTATTATAGAGAGGCGTGATCAGAGCCTCAGTACCTGTCCTATCTTCTCACGCATCATCTTCCCTCATGCTCACTCTCCTCCAGAAAAGCTGGTGTCTGCTATTGGTCCTTGACAACCCAGCACATTCCTCCACCTGGCCTCAGCCCTGAAGTCCCTCCTAAGGGAACCCCTGAGACACTCCTCTCCCAGGGTCTTCCCAGCTGCCCACCTGGGAAGGCCCTCCCCATTCACCCTACCTGCTGTGTTTGTCTTTATGAAACACATACCCATTTGTTTCTTTCTGCTTCCCTAAGCAAATGTTGATCCTGAAGATGATAAGGAGATAAATGCTTTGCTCCCTGCCCTGTCCCCAATTCTGAGGACAAATAACACCCACAGCACAGAAAGTCTTCCATAAACATGAAGATAAATAGAGCTGTGGTTCTCAACATTTTATGATTGAGGCATGTTACGAATTTCCAAGAACCACAGAGTGATCCCCTCACAAGTGATCTTTGTTATATCATTTCTACCAAGACCATATTGGCCCCATTTTCCTGTGTCAGAGCAGCCTCCATACAGCTCCTCTGAACTTGGGAAGCATTCCTCACACACATACACAGGAGCGACACACCTCCCTACTGCCTCCCACAGATCCACACCGTGTGAAGGGCAAACCTTTCCATCCCCATGGGGTTTGCACTCCAGAAGTGTGTTCTGTTCTGCTCTTCATGGTACAAAAAACACAGGCCTCACATCTGGTCTCTGCAGCAGTCTCTGTGCCGCCCTGCGGGTGCTCCTAGGGGGATGCAGGCAGTACCAGTCCTTCTGCTTTACCGCCTTTATTCTTCTGTCTCTAGCAGTCCAGGAGCCCAGCCTGATCAGAGGGCACAAGTAAATGATTCATCTTGGTATTTTTTTAATACACATTTTTATTGATTTCAGAGTGGAAGAAGAGGGGAAGAGAGATAGAAATATAAATGATGAGAGAGAATCACTGATTGGTTGTCTCCTGCACGCTCCACACTACAATTCAGGCATGCAGGCCAGGCCTTTTGGTGCCTTCCTCCCCCCGCCCCCCTTTTTGTGCCACAGCTGATTGGGGAAGACTAATATTTCAGCACAGTAGGAAGAGCTGCCCAACAAAGACCTTTGGTGTAATAGGAGATTTCAGGAAGCAGTGAGTTCCCCATTCCGGCAGGTTTCAAGCGCAAGCTGCAGGAGGGGTTACCAACACTGCTGGAGAAGCTGTACTGAGGGCAAGCCTGGCTGGATGCTCCTCAGCTTCCTGAGCATCACATTTCTCTGGACTCCATCCTTTTGCACTCTCTTGACTGAGTTAAATGGCAGTTCTGTCCCTGGAGAAAAGCTAAGAACACATCTGACTCCCATGGGTACACTCACAAAAGGGAGACTCACTGTGTCTTCTGCAGGTGAACTCATTGGCAGTGCTGGAGCAGAGCTGTGAAACCAGGGAAAGGTGTCTCTGATCACATCACATCCACATCTCAGCGTGCATCAGAGGTTAGGCTGCTCCCCAAACCAATGAAATAAGCCTGATCTTTCCATCACTTCTCACATTGCTTATTCTAAAGGATTGGTATCTACAAGCTATTTTTGGCATTTGTTAATACTCATTCCTTCCAGATATTACTCCAAGGTCCCAGACTAGTTATATGACATTGAAGGCTCAAATAAGTCATATGATTTTGAAAAGAGACTAAATTGGTGGTGAGTCTACCTTGTATCTTCAAGAGGATCTTAATTCCTGAAAGCAACAAAGGCAGTTTTAGCCCATGCCCAGCTCTCTCCTAGCCAAAAATACTATTTACATTGAAAGAAAAATAATCTCATTTTTTGGCAAGTGTCTGTCCAGTTTTCCACCAACTTACACCATACACAAAAATAAACTCAAAATAAAGGATTTATTTATTTATTTTAAATATATTTTTATTGATTTTTTTGCAGTACAACTTATAATTAATAGTAGTACATGTTTTCCTTTCCCCCTTCCCCTTATCCTCCCCCCACCCTACCCTACCCCCCAGCACATATTCTCACCCTCCCCGCCCCAGCGTCTTTCATTCATTGGTTATGCTCATATGCATGCATACAAGTCCTTCAGTTGATCTCCCCCAGCATCCACCTCCCATCCACCCAAGCCTTCCCCCTGTAGCTTGACAGCCTGTTCAAGGCCACCCTGCCTCTATATCAATCACTATCCCCTGTTTCTTTTCTTCAAAAATATCTTGCCTCTGCATACTAGAAATAAATGTATAAGAACAAAAAATGTTTCAGTCTCAGTTTCAATGTCCAACTGTTCTGAGTCCCAGTTTCAGTGTCAAATAATTCTTTATGTGTACATGTCAGCAATGGTATCCAGATGGTGGACACATCGTGGCAATGCAAGATCCATCCTCTCTGGTTTGGTCCTGGGCTGCCTGCAGACATGCACAGCTGCTGACTGCTAGCATGGCAAGGTGTCGTCAGTGTCCCCCATCTCTGGACTATCCTTGTGACTGGAACAGATCCATCAGTTCCTCACAGTCGCAGTAACCCACATGGTCTTGGAGTTGTTCTCTGCAAACACACAAACACATTCTCGACCAAAAGTTAACAAAGGGATCCTGTCTGCAAAATAGACTTGGGATTCTTTTTAATTTTTGCCTAAATGATTTTCCTTTGACTTATTTTGACACCATGTGTGTTTTTTCATGGGTGTCCTGCAGTTGGTTTTACAAATGGAATTTACTTTCCTGGAGTAAGAATTTTCTAGATGTATTTTACTTACTTGATATTTTTTTTCCCTTACATGATATTATCCCACTACCCCCTCCCCTTTTTTGATTAATAGGGGCTTTTGGAATTTTTATATTGCAGTCTTGGTAATTTTAAATTTTAATTTTTGCACACAAATATGACTGCTTTAGGTTCTTTGGATGTAAGGCAATTTTACAGTAAGATGAACTACAAATAGACTTTTTTAGTTAATGTTTTAGGAAAAGCTTTTTGTCCAGTACACTAAAATTTTCTTGAGTATTCACTTATTTCACTTGGCCAATTTAAATTAATCTGAACACTTGATTACTATTTTCCAGTCAATTTTAATACTCAAGCAGAAATCTTAGTTTACCCTGTAAATACTAGTGGAAAGGAATATTTGCAATTTTGAGTAGGTCCTGAGCATTCCTGGTAATAGACTGAATTTAGATATAGGGCAGCTATTGCTGGCCGAGTCTCTGTCTGCCACCTGGGTCCTGGTATGAGTTGTGCATGGGAGGCGAAGCAGCTGTGAGGGTAGGAGACCTCCCTCAGGACGGGTGAGAATTCAAGCCCCTGCAAGGTTTGTGGGTGAGGTTCTGTGCCCCACCTCTGTTGACCTTTTACCTCTCTCCTGTTGGCCCCTCTGCGACTGTGCCTGTCTTAGGTTGTTCCTTCCCTGAGGAATCTTACCCGTCTCTGACTAACCAGCCATCCTCCAGGGCCAAACAGGGTGATGTGAGGTTCAGTTCTGTCTCCTTTATAGTCTATGCCCCCATGGCCTCCACGTTCAGTACCTGCCTTGGGGTACCCTCGCCTGCTGGCGGGGTCCCGGGACTGATCACATATCTCGGGGGACCCAGTTTTCTTCTCCAGAGAGGCCCCAACTCACACCATTGGTTGAGATACAGATCCATGGTGCCAGCTGCCCAGAGGCTTCAGCCACAGCTTGAACTGAAAGCTCAGGCAACAGCTGTGTGTATTTGGATAGTAAGAAGAAGGTCCCTCTTGGCAGAAAGGGCAAGAAGGGCCAATATAGAATGCTCGGATGCCTTCCCAGTGCCTTAATTCCTTCTGAAAGGGATTAATGTCTTTCCTATCCTTTTAAAGTTGCTGCCCAACATTCAAAGAATTAGTTTGTAAGTTTATTTGGGGTAATTGTATAATATGCTGTTGTCAAATATCAAATATTATAATGACATTGTAGAATAATATCATGTAAGGGTATTATGGTGTCACGGGAGGTTAAGGAGGGCCTAACCTAAGGACTGGTGTCCATAGGATATGACAAGCTCTAGGCCATGTCAATTCAATCTCAAACTAGCTGCCATTTTTTAATAACTTTATATAAACTTTGTCAGGGATGTAAAAACACAAATCACTTATTGACTTTTCCCCTTACTCCCACCACGTGCCACTTACCCTGAGGTTTGACATTCTGATGGACTTTTCTCAGTCTCTGGATACATTCTTGTTCATCAGTCTATGTCATTCATTGTATTCCTCAAATGAGTGAGATCATGTGATATTTGTCTTTCTCTGCCTGGCTAATTTCACTTAGCATAATGCTCTCCAAATCCATCCATGTTGTTACAAATGGGAGGAGCTCCTTCTTTTTTTCCGCGGCGTAGTATTCCATTGTGTAAATGTACCATAGTTTTTTAATCCACTCATCTGCTGATGGGCACTTAGGCTGTTTCCAAATCTTAGCTATGGTAAATTGTGCTGCTATGAACATAGGGGTAAATATATCCTTTCTAATTTGCCTTTCTAATTTCTTGGGGTATATTCCTAGAAGTGGGATCACTGGGTCGAATGGGAGCTCCATTTTTAGTTTTTTGAAGAAACTCCATACTGCTCTCCACAGTGGCTGCACTAGTCTACAATCCCACCAGCAGTTCACCAGAGTTCCTTTTTCTCCGCATCCTCACCAGCACTTCTCGTTTGTTGATTTGTTGATGTAAGCCATTCTGACAGGTGTGAGATGGTACCACAGAGTCATTTTCATTTGCATCTCTCGGATAATTAGTGACTTTGAGCAGGTTTTCATATGTCTCTGGGCCTTCCTTTTGTCTTCTTTCAAAAAGATTCTATTTAGGTCTGTTGCCCATTTTTTTATTGGATCATTTGTCCACCTTTTATTGAGTTGCGTGAGTTGCCTGTAGATGCTTGAGATTAAACCTTTATCACTGATAACATTTGCAAATGTGTTCTCCCATACAGTGGGTTTTCTTGTTGTTTTGTTGATGGTTTCTTTAGCTGTGCAAAAGCTTTTGATTTTGATGTAGTCCCATTTGTTTATTTTCTCTTTAGCTTCCATTGCCCTAGGAGCAGTATCATCAAAGAAGTTCTTTTGGCATATGTCTGAGATTTTTCTTCCTGTAGATTCCTCTAATATTTTTATGGTTTCCTGTCTTACATTTAAGTTCTGTATCCATTTTGAGTTTATTTTTGTGTCTGGTGTAAGTTGGTGCTCTAGTTTCATTTTTTTTGCATGTATCTGTCGAATTTTCCCAACACCATTTATTGAAGAGACTATCTTGACTCCATTTTATGTTCATGCCTCCTTTGTCAAATATTAATTGAGCATAATGGTTTGGGTTGATATCTGGAGTCTCTATTCTATTTCATTGATCTATATATCTGTTCTTGTGCCAGTACCAGGCTGTTTTGAGAACAGTAGCTTTGTAATACAGCTTGAAATCTGGTACTGAAATCCCACAGACTTTGTGCTTCTTTCTCAGGATTGCTGTGGCTATTCGGGGCACTTTTTTGTTCCAGATGAATTTTTGGAGAGTTCTTTCTAGGTCTGTGAAATATGCCATTGGTATTTTAATGGGTAGTGCATTAAATTTATAGATTGCTTTGGGTAGTATGGACATTTTAATTATGTTGATTCTCCCAGTCCATGAACATGGTATGTTCTTCCATCTGTTTACATCTTCCTCTATCTCTTTTTTCAGTGTCCTGTAGTTTTCCACGAATAGGTCTTTTACCTCCTTAGTTAAGTTTATTCCTAGGTATCTTAATTTTTTTGGTGTGATGGTAAATAGGATTGTTTTTTTTTTAGTCTCTCTTTCTGTAAGTTCACTATTAGTGTATAGAAATGCCAAAGATTTCTTGACATTAATTTTGTAGCCTGCTACGTTGCTGAACTCATTTATTAAGTCTACTAACTTTTTTATGGAGTCTTTCGGGTTTTTTATGTACAATATCATGTCATCTGCAAATAAGGATAGCTTTACTTCTTCTTTTCCAATTTGGATGCCTTTTATTTCTTCTTCTTGTCTAATTGCAATGGCTAATACTTCCAGTAGTATGTCAAACAAGAGTGGTGAAAGTGGGCAACCCTGTCTTGTTCCTGTTCTTAGGGGAAATGGTTGTAGTTTTTGCCCATTGAGTATGATGTTTGCTGTGGGTTTATCATATATGGCTTTTATTATGTTGAGGTTTGATCCTTCTATTCCTACCTTGTTGAGAGTTTTTATCAAGAAAGGATGTTGGATTTTGTCAAATGCTTTTTCTGCATCAATTGATATGACTATGTGATTTTTATTTCTCAATTTGTTTATGTGGTGTATCACATTTATTGATTTGTGGATATTGTACCATCCTTACATTCCTGGGATAAATCCTACTTGGTCATGGTGTATGATCTTTCTGATGTACTGCTCGATCTGATTTGCTAGAATTTTATTGAGGATTTTGGCATCTATATTCATGAGGGATATTGGCCTGTAATTCTCTTTCATTGTGTCATCTTTATCTGGTTTTGGTATTAGGGTGATGCTAGCTTCATAGAAGGAGATTGGAAGTGTTCCATCCTCTTGAATTTTCTGGAATAGTCTGATGAGTATAGCTTTTAGTTCTTCCTTGAATGTTTGGTAAAACTCCCCTGTGAAGCCGTCTGGCCCTCGGCTTTTGTTTGCTGGAAGCTTTATGATGACTGCTTCAATTTCTTCCACAGTTATTGGTCTATCGATTTGTTTAGATTCTTCTTGATTGAGTTTTGGGAGGTTATATTTTTCTAGGACTATATCCATTTCCTCCAGGTTGTCCAGTTTGTTGGAGTAGAGTTGTTCATAGTATTTTTTAACAATCAATGTGGTCTGTTGTTATTTCACCTCTTTCATTTCTGATTTTATTTATTAGGGTCCTCTCTCTTTGCTTCTTGGTGAGTCTGGCTAGAGGTTCATCAATCTTGTTTATCCTTTCAAAGAACCAGCTCTTGGTTTTGTTGATCTTCTGTATTGTTTCTTTGGTCTCTATGTCATTTATTTCTGCTCTGATCTTTACTATTTCCTTCCTTCTGCTTACACTCGGCTTTTCTTGTTGCTTTCTTTCTAATTCTTTGAGTTGTTGGGTTAGATAATTTATTGCCACTGTTTCTAGTTTTTTGCGGTAGGATTGGAGAGCTATGAACTTCCCTCTCAGAACTGCTTTCACTGTGTCCCATAGATTTTGGATTGTTGTGCTATCATGGTCATTTGTTTCCATGATGTTTTCTATCTCTTCCTTGATCTCTCTAGTAACCCAGTCATAGTTTAATAGCATGCTGTTTAGTCTCCATGTGTTTGATTTCTTTGGATTGTTTCTATTGTAGTTGATTTCCAGCTTTATGCCACTGTGATCTGAGAATATGCTTGATATGATTTCTATCTTCTTGAATTTGGAAAGACTTTTCCTATGACCCAACACATGGTCTATCTTTGAGAATGACCCATGGGCACTTGAAAAGAATGTATATTCTGTGGCTTTGGGGTGAAATGATCTGAAGATGTCAATTAATTCCATCTGGTCTAATGAGTCATTGAGGATTGATGTTTCTTTACTGATTTTTTGTTTAGAGGATCTGTCCAATGGTGATAGTGGGGTATTAAAGTCTCCTACTATGATTGTATTGCTGTCTATCTCTCCCTTGATGTCCTCTAGGAGTTTTTGTATATATTTGGGTGCTCCTGTATTGGGTGTGTATATGTTTACCAGAGTTATTTCTTCTTGTTGGATTACTCCCTTTAGTATTATGAAGTGGCCTTCTTTATCTCTTGTTATGTCCTTCACTTTGCGATCTAATTTGTCGGATATAAGTATGGCTACCCCCGCTTTTTTTTCATTTCCATTTGCCTGAATAACTTTTTTTCAACCTTTCATCCTCAGTCTGTGTGCGTCTTTTTTTCAGAGGTGGGTTTCTTGTAGACAGCAGATAGATGGGTTGTGTTTTCTTATCCAGCCCATTACCCTATGTCTTTTGATTGGAGCATTTAAACCATTTACATTTAAAGTTATTATTGATAGGTACTTATATGTTGCCATTATTATTCTTTACCCCTGTGTTCCTTCTTTGCTTCCTATTTCTTTTTACAGCAGATCCTTTAGCATTTCTTGCATTGCTGGTTTGGTGGTGACGAATTCCCTTAGTCCTTTTTTTATCTGTGAAGCTCCTGATTTGACCTTCAATTTTTATTGAGAGCCTTTCTGGGTATAGTATTCTAGGATTCAGACCCTTTCTTTGCATGACTTTGTAAATTTCATTCCACTGTCTTCTGGCCTGATAGGTTTCTGTTGAGAGATCACTTGTTAGTCTGATGGGGGTTACTTTGTAGGTGACTTTCTGTCTCTCTCTGGCAGCTTTTAAGGTTCTTACTTTGCCATTGGTGTTTGCCAATTTAATTATAATGTGCCTTGGCGTAGGTATTTTGGGGTTTATTTTGCTTGGGACTCTGTGAACTTCTTGGATTTGTGTGGGTTTTTTCTTTCCTATATCAGTGAAGTTTTCTGTCATTATTTCTTCCAACAGGTGTTCTATTCCTTGCTCAGTTTCCTGTCCTTCTGGAAGCCCAATTATACAGATGTTGTTTTGTTTCATGTTGTCCCAAAGCTCCCTTAGGCTCTCCTCCTGCTTTTTAATTTTTTTTCTAGAAGCTGCTCTACTTGGTTATTTTTTCCTACCTGGTCTTCTAGCTCACTGATGCGATCCTCTGCTTCTTCTAGTCTACTCATAATACTTTCTATTGAGTTCTTTACTTCAGCAATGTCACTTTTCATTTCTTCTTGGCTCTTCTTCATTTCTTCTTGGCTCTTCATCATTTTTTCCTGGATCTTCCTCATTTCCTCTTGGTTCTCACTCATATTATCAAATTTGTCTTCCATTCTTTTCAGACACCTTATGACCATTTCTTTGAATTCTTTCTCTGACAAGTTGTTAACTTCCATTTCGTTTACCTCCTTTTCTGGTGAGCCTTGTTTTTCTTTCATATGTGGGCTGTTTCTTTGTCTTCCCATGGTCTCTCTTCTCTGTGTATCTGGTTATGTAGTTCTCACTCTCCTGCGTTGATTTAAAGGAACAAAATACAACACAACCAGGTGCAACGCACCAGGCACTGAACCAGAATGTAGTCACAGTAATGGTAATTCCAAATAAAGGTCATCGCCAGAGAAAGGCAAATGCGGTGATAGGTGAGAAAAAAGAAAGAGAACCTCCCCCAGACACACACAGACACTCACAACCACACTCACACAGAAAGAAAGAGACCCCCCACACACACACACTCACAAAAAAAGAAAGATAGGAATGCCAAAATGATAATGGGAAAAGGGGAAGAAGAAAGGAAAAAAAAGAAGTAAATTATAAATGTGGGGTGAAAACTCCTATAGGACAGCCCCTAATCCGAACCAAAATCCGCAACAAGTACCTAGAGATTGATACAAATTACATACAACTACTAATATCAAGGGAGGTGATTGAATACAGAAGCAAAAATCTATCTAAAAAACAATGCAAATGAGGACAACAAAACAAGAAACAACACCAAAAATAAAAATAACCCCCCCACAAGACAAACCAAAATAAAAGAATAAGCATATCAATATCATAAACCTGCTTAAAAATCGATATAATCAACAGTCAAGTAAACAACAACAACAAGACAGGGATAAAAACACTTTAAGATAGTGAAGTCAGAGAAGCTAGAGGTATATATGGACTTGGAGTAGGTGGTTGGAGATTAGATATATAAGTGGGGTGAAATTTTAACAGGGGGTAAAAAGAAAGAATTAAGGTAAATCTAAAGCAGGAAAAGTGTAAGAGAAACAAGGCACTAAATAGGGAAAGGTTAGCAAGAGAGTGGTGGCATAAAGGTGAAGTTGAGGTAGAGTAAAAGATACTAAAGAGTAGATGAAAATAAACTGTATTCCCAAGGTTGAAGAGAAAATATAATCAATTCCCTGTGTCACACAAGAGTCAATTTGTGATTTGGCCCCTGGGTGGCAGTGTTTCTAGATTGACTTCTGGGTCTATTGGTCTTCTCTATCCTGAACTAAAATTTTGCTGTCCCTGTGGTATTCAATACTGCCTCTCTAATGGTGACTGCTGTTTTAGCAGCCAGGACCCTTCCAAAATCTTCCAGGTCTCACTCCTCTGTCAGGTCCAAATTGGATGTGCTCCAGGGATTAACTCTGCCACCAGCTCCAAGGGCCCTCTCCCACGTTTACCAGCTCCAACAGCCACAGATTTTATTTCAGGTGCAGATCTCCGGGCTTTGAGGTCCAAGGTGCAGATATCCCAGTCTGCCAGCCCCCTCAGTTTCACGCCCAAAGTACCCCCAGGGAAATCTGACCTTTCCATGCTGGAGTTTAGAGCTCCCTGGACTCTGCGTGTGTCTGCGCCAACTGGGCGCCGGTGTTCCGGGAGTCTCAGCCGTCCAGCTGGTACTGCAGCTGTATATTTTCAGGTCCTTCCCCTTCAAGATGTAGTGGTCTGCCTCCGCTTGCCTCCTCACGCAGTTGGCTCAGGGAGAGAACCCAGCAGTACTGGGGCCGCTCAGGCTGGGGAAGCCAGCCCAGCAGTCCCCTATCTTCTCCCGGAGCACAGCTGTCCTCCTACTTGCCTACAAACACTTCCTGCACGACCTTCAGCTGCTCCCTCCTTCTGCCCTGTGAGCAGATTCAGATCACATCCCTCCGTTCTGCTGCCATTTTTTTCCGGTAAGAGCTAGATAAAGGATTTAAACATATGACAGGAAACCATAAAAATATTAGAAGAAGCCATAGGCAGCAAAATAGCAGATATTTGTCCTAGCAATATTTTTATCAATGGAGTTACTAGGGCAATAGAAACTAAAGAGAAAATAAACAGATGGGACTACATCAAAATAAAAAGCTTCTGCACAGCAAAAAAAACCCACCAACAAAACAACAAGGGAGGCCACTGCATGGGAGAAAATATTTGCCAATATTATCACCAATAAGTGTTTAATCTCCAACATTTACAAGGAACTCCCACAACTTAACAAAAGGAAGATAAACAATCCAATCAAAAAATGGGCAATGGACCTAACTAGAAACTTTTAGAAAGAGGACATTCAGAAAGCCAAGAGACATATGAAAACATGCTCAAAGTCTCTAATCATCCAAGAGATGCAAATCAAAATGACAATGAGGTACCATCTCACACCTATCAGAATGGCTATCATCAACAAATCAACACAGGACAAGTGTTGGAGAGGATGTGGAGAAAAAGGAACCCTCCTTCACTACTGGGGGAAGGCAGATTTGTGCAGCTACTGTGGAAAACAGTATGGTGTTTCCTCAAAAAATTAAAAATGGAACTGCCATTTGACCCAGTAATACCACTTCTAGGAATATATATATATAAAAAAAACAGAAACACTAATCAGATAGGATATATGCACCCCTATGTTCATAGTAGCACAATTTATAATAGCTAAGATTTGGAAACAGCCTAAATGCCCATCAGCAGATGAATGGATTAGAAAGCTATAGTACATCTACACAATGGAATACTACACTGCTATAAAAAAGAATGAATTCTTACCATTTGCAATAGCATGGATGGAACTGGAGAGCATTATGCTAAGTGAAAAAAAGCCAGTCAGTGAAAGAAAAATACCTCATGATTTAACTCATTTATAGATAATAAAAACCATTTAAAACTGATGAACAAAAGTAGATACAGCTGTCAAACAGACTGTCAAACTACAGCATGAAAGCTGGAAGGTTTGGGGGAGAGGGGAGATAAGAGATCAACTGAAGAACTTGTATGTGTGCATATAAGCATAACCAATGGATGCAAGGCACTGAGGGTGGGCAGTGAGGGCATGTGCCAGGGGATAGGGATGGCAGGGGGGAAGCCAATGGAGAAAAAGGAGACATATGTACTACTATTTGTGATACTTTAAATAATGAAATAAAATTTTTAAAAAGAAAAATAATCAACTGCCATGATCAGTGCTCACATTAATTCCCTCTACTTTTACTGAGACCAGCGCAGCTAATCCTAACATCCCCGACCTCTGGGCTTAGTCTCCAATTAAAGAGAGAACCAATTGCATTTTATGTCTTTAAAATTCTTCAATAAAAAATACACATTTAAACATCCAGCATACTACTTATTCTGAGATATTACTCTCTGCTCATTCCTTCATATTACGTGCCTTTAAGGGAACCATGTATGTCTCCCTCCCCTTTTGAAATCTGACATGCATTCCAATTGGATAGGATGGAGATTCCAAGTTAAAAAACAGTGTCTTTTAGCTTGTCCAAATTCCTGCAGAAATGAACAAAGTGGATCTTGGGAGTTCTTGGCTGAAAAGAACCTATTGATGGATATTAGGACCTAATGTTCTTTCAGTTTTCAAATTTAGATCAAGAAACATTCTGATTCTGGAAACTGTTCTGTAGAAAGATGAGAGAAGTAATTGTCTTTGGCACAGGGCTGGGATGTCATGTCTTGAATATGCACAAGGATGTGGGCCTGCAGAGGAGGTTTGGCTCAGCATATTTCTAGAGCTACGAACGAGCTGACACTTGCCTGTTGGCACTTGCCTTCCTCTCTGTGCTGAAATCTGACTTGGGTGAGTCAGATTGTGGAGATGGGGCCTATTAGTATTCAGCAGAAAGAAAGGAAAGGAAACTGTAATTGACTATATCTTTTTCAATTTCTCTGCTCTTCACTTCATGGCAGATTGTATTTTACAAAGAAGGGTACAACAATGTCATCATTCCAGCATGGCCCTCCACAGCGTGGCTCTGCCATCCTTTCACAAGGACAGGCAGGTTTCCACCTGCTGAATGTCTCCTCCACTTGAGTCAGGTGGACTAAGCTTCCTCCTTACCCAGTGGAACCCTAGTATGGGGGCCTGCACTGTTATGTGGGAAGTCTGATGATCTTAAGGATACATTGTGTGAGGAAACCCAGGTGGCATGGTAAAACCAAATGCAGTTGCTGAATTGAGGGGGCCTTTAGATACTATAGCCTCATGCCATCCAGTCACCACCATCTGTCCTAGGTTTTCAGCAGAGGTCACAGACTTCATGGAGAAGAGACAAGAGAGGTAGAACCCAGTACCGAGAGCACAGGACTTGAGGGTAGAGAGGATGCCAGTAGGAGACCATCTAATGGGAAAATCCCAAAGGCATCTAAAGAAGATGAAATGAGGCTAGTTTTGAATGGGATTTGATCAGTAGAAGAAAATGAAACAGTTCTAGGTGGAGGGTACAGCCTGCTCACAGGTGCTAAGTCACAATACTTGGGATGGAGAGGAAAATGGCATTTCCCTCTGCTCCAGCGCTCACCATGCATGAAGGAAAGTGAGCACGTAGGATACCCCAGCAGTATGCATGACTGGACTAGCAGGTCAAGGAGGAGAGACTTGGAAGTGGGGCATTGCAGAGGCTGAGGGAGACAGGAGATCGTGCCTACATTTCCCTGCAAGCTTAAGTCTTGAGAAATAGAGCCTGTTTACAAGCCCTTCTTTTGCCTTCTTATGGCTGTGACATGCTGGGAACTTCAGGCTCAGAAAGAAGCCTGCAACCTGTACTCACTCACTCACTCTGGCTCTGGGACCCCACAGGGGTGGCACAATTTTATTTTTTAGCAGTGTGAACATATCCTCCTCTCACATGAGTCTTCCCAATTGTTTTACTTCCCCAAGATAACTCAGAGCTGATGGCAGGGCTGCTCAATCAAAGCCCCCTGACACACCAGCCCCCAGGAGCCTGCTGGGCTCTGCTGCCTCCCACGTGCCAAGCCAGCCTTGGGGTCCTCCCTCCTTTCACCCAAAGGCAGGACCTCCCACAGGAACATGGCTGCACTGAAACCAATCTGTGTTGGGGCCACTTTGCTTTGAGTTCTTAGGCACCACCAGGAGTTGAAAGTGCAATTTCCCTAAATGATGCATCCATTTGCGAAACTCAGCAGAACTGCTGCTGTACATCTGTGGAGGTATTATAAGTAAACTCACAACCATGAGCAAGCTCTCTGTGTTGGGTCCTGGGCTAAAGTTTTCTCAGATGCAAATTCTGGGCTGTAAGCCCTGAACCACAATAATCCTTAGTTCCCAGCGCTGCTCATTCTGAAGGCCTTTGGCTGATCTGAGTTGGGTAGTTTAAAACATCTGTGATATGCACCTGGCACTGGACAGAGAACAACAAATAGTCCCTGTTGTTTTCCACATTTCCCAAAGTCAACTCCATAAGCCATTGTGCCTCCATTTCACATACCTGCCTGCCGCCGGGCACTGAAAACCACCTGGTACCACAAAGCACTGAGGGCTAAGCTGGAGTGCAGCCCTGTCTCCTGGCTACAAGGCTGGGCACTTGCTGGTGGCCACTGCGTTGGGCGAGCAACCCTTGTCTTGTGCCTGGACTCCTGTGGCAGCAGCAGACTTTCTGCTCTGCAGCAGAGTCTGGCTTCTCCAGGTCATCCTTCTTGGATGAAACTGCACCCCCTTCCCTAGAGCCATCACTTCCAGAGACAGTTTCTATTGGAAAAGTTCGGGAGGCAGATGTTAGAGATGGTCACACCTGAAGTGAAAACACTCAATTCCATTGACTGAGAAATGGTTAACATGGTCCAGGTCACATTATGTATATACTAGTGGCCCCATGCACAAAATTCATGCACAGAGGGGGCTTCTCTCAGCCCAGCCTGCTCCCTCTCCAATAGGACATCCCTCTGGCAATAAGGGACCACTGGCTCCTAACTGCTCACCTGCCTCTCTGCCTAATTGCCCCTAACCTCTCTGCCTGCCTGCCTGATCATCCCTAACTGCCTCTGCCTGCTTACTTGATTGTCCCTAACTGTCCTCCCCTGCCGACCTAATCTCTCCCCCAACTGCTCTCCCCTGCCAACCTAATATCAACCCCAATGGCCCTCCCCTGCAGGACTGATCTCTCCCTCAACTGCCCTCCTCTGCCAGCCAATTTGGTTCTGATTGGTTAGTTTCTATGCTAATCAGAATCTCTGGGCCTATCAACGGGCCCTGATCAGGAAGGCAAGGCTGATCAGCAGCCCCAGTGGAGGCCTGGAGAGAAATGGAGGTGTGGCTGCTGGCCCAGCCTAGAAAGAAAGAGAGAGTCAAGTGCTGATCAACAGCTGCCACACAGGCTATGGATCAGACCTTGCTTTTCTCTCTTCAGACCTCTCTCTCTGGGCCTGACTCATAGCCCCTTCAGCAGTCAGTGCTGGGTCACCAAGCTTGCAGAAGTAGCAGTCAGTGCTGGGTCGCCATGGCAATCCAGTGCTGACTGTAGGACTGACTTCTGGTTGGTCAAGCCTCCATTCTTGATGGACCCAGGGTTTTTATAAATTAAGATTACCACAGAAAAGCATGTATTCCTTACCATAAGAGGCCCAAATCCTTCACTTGGCAGATGCAATCTTTCAGAGGTCATGTAATTGGGTTTCTGCTGCCCCTTCCAGCCTTGTCCATCTATCTCTGTCTGTCTAGCAGTCATCTATCAGTCCTGCCATTTCCCTGATGATGCCTTAGAACTGCATTCTCTTGGCTTTCTCACCCACACACCAAGCCACACCATGTTTCCTGCTTTGCTCACGTGGTGCTATTTCTCCTTAGTAATGTCTCCAAGAGGACTTGGCCAGGACCTCAGCAGGGTTCTTCCTCCAGGCCACATTCTGGGCTCTGACATGTTCAGGGTCCACCCCATCTGGAATTGTAATGATCATGTCTTGTCTCTATCTAATCCTCCCTGTGGCTTCAGCTACTTGTACTGGGCCTTGCCTGAGGTACAGAAGGCTAAGGCAGGAAACATTGAGGGGAGCACAGAACAGTGAGACTGGGGCAGAGGCCTGGAGCCCTTCCCTGAATGGGAGGATTCCTTGGGATTGGGCCCACTCTTAAGATGATGGCCACTCCCTCCTGACAGTGGGCAGACTCCCAAGACAAAAGAGGCAAAGGTGGGCCACAGACAAGAATAGACTTGAGAGTGATGGTGGAAGTGTGCCCACCCTTCCCTGTAGGAGTGAGTGGCTGAGGAGTGATTGGCCCCCTGCCCGGGGAGGCCCAAGCCCACCACACTGGTGTCTGCAGAGAGGCAGGGAGCCCCAAGCTGAGTGGTGACTGCTTCACTGAGTGGCCAACACAGGATCTTCCTGGAGCAAATCTCCATGAGGGCTGTGCCGAGGTGATCAAGAACATGAGCTAGGAGCCAACCTGCCCACATTACAATTCCAGCTTTACCTCTAGCTAACTATTTCACCTTGAGGGGGCTGCTGACCTTCTCTTTACCTCAGCTTCCTCAACAACAACAACAAAAATCAGAATAGTAATACTATTATATCCTAGTGTCAGACTCATAGAAAACACTCTAGATCTTAGCTATTATAATTGTGGTTCTGTTCCCAGCAGCCCCTAGAACAAACATGTCAAACTCATGGCCCGTTGGCCACACGTGGCCCACAATGAAAATTTTTGTGGCCCAGCCGATGCAATGGTATGTAAGAAACATTTTAATAAAAATTTCATAACTTAATTTTTACAATATCCTGTTATACATATTTATTTATTTATTTTTAAAAATATATTTTATTGATTTTTTACAGAGAGAAAGGAAGAGGGATAGAATGTCAGAAACATTGATAAGAGAGAAACATCGATCAGCTGCCTCCTATACACCTCTTAATGGGGATGTGTCCACAACCAAGGTACATGCCCTTGACCAGAATCAAACCTGGGACCTTTCAGTTCGGAGGCTGACACTTTATCCACTGAGCCAAACCAGATTCAGCAATATACATAATTATTAATAACGAACTACAACATTCACTGATTACTGTAATTGTGCTGAATTCATTTCTCTTATATACCTTACATGCAGTCGCACAATTTCTCGCCACTAATACTAGCAGTGACTATTTTAGCAGCTGATTGCCACTCATTAATCTTGGACTGACTTGTTTGGTGTGTGTAACAGAAAATATTTGTCTTTCAGAGAACAAGAAAAATAGGTTTATTTGCATTACACTTATTTATTTGTACAATTATTCAGTGTCTGGTAGTTAATGTTAAAAAATATTAAGTTTTATTAAAATGTTCTATTATTTTATGTTAAGGGTGACTCATCTATTTCAGCCTTTTGTTTTTATCATGTCTCTATGGAAATAAACCTACATTTCTATGAAAATTGAATCTTTTGTTTTTTGTGGCCACATAAATTTGAACTTTGTTCATTTAGCCCATGTTAGCCTTTGAGTTTGACATGCTTGCCCTAGAGCCTGATGGGGAGAGTTTGCATTTACTTTCTGTAGATGACTCAGCTGAAGAGGTCATGTGATCTGCCCCCTTGGGACAAAGTCTGGTCATTGTGTTGTCATGATAGCACACTAGCCCAGCCAGCATGGCTCAGTGGTTGAATGTTGACCTATGAACCAGAAGGTCATGTTTTGATTCTCAATCAGGACACATGCTCAGATTTTGGGCTGCTGGAAGCAGCCAATCAATGATTCTCTCTCATCATTGATGTTTAATGATATCAATAAAAATATATTAAAAAATAAAAGAAGATATCACAGTAGACTTTTTGAAACAAAACAACCAGCTGACTGCACAGAGGGGCCTGTAGTCAAGGCCTGTGGGCAGCATCCAGCCCTGCACACAGCAGCCAGGGCTGCCAGGCGGTGGGAGGATCTGGGCCTGGGCAGTGGGGGGCCTGATGTGTGCAAGGGAGGACTCCAGCCTCCTGAGCCTTCTCCTCCTGGTCTAGTGCAAAATGAATCTTTCCCCATGGATGGTGACCCAGACCTAGATAACAAGATACTACAGGCTGTGTTGCTTAAATAACAAACTTCCTGTTTCACAGCCCTGGAGACCGAAGGTCATGATCAAGGTGTCAGACAGTCAGGTTCACTTCTTCTAAGGCCTCTGTCTCACAGGTGAGGGCTCTGGGTAGCCAGCACTCCATCCTCAAGGGTTAGGCTGAGGCCCCTGCTTGGTATGGGACATTGTCTTCAGTGATGGGCTCTTTAAATACACACTCTCCCCCCTCTAGACCCACAGATTTATCCAGCTTGAAGGTCTCTCCAGTGATTATCCTATTCAACCTGGTTTCACTAAGTAAACCTTTGGGGCCTACTGGGTGTTAGATCATTTAGTTTTAAAAAAAATGGTTAAACTCACAGCAAGGCCCTCGCTGGTGGTTCACTCATACACCAAAAGGTGGCAGGTTCAATTTCTAGTCAGGGCACGTACATGGTTTTGGATTTGATTCCTTTTGGGATGCATGCCGGAGGCAATCTATCTATATTTCTCTCTCACATTAATGTTCTCTCTCTCTCTCTCTCTCTCTCTCTCTCTCTCTCTCTCTCTCTCTCTCTCTCCCCTCCCCTCCCCTCCCCTCCCTTCCTTCTTCTCTCTAAAATCAATTTAAAAAATCACCAGAGGCTGCCTAGAATCAGGAAGACCCAGCCCTAGATCTCAGATGGCATAGTGGATATTTCAGGACCAGCCCAACTTTCTCAGTGTGAGAAGGGAAACTGAGGCCCTGAGTACAGCCCCTACTTATCAGTCTTGCCTGTGGCTCAGGCTCCGGGTTTGGCACAGCCATGGTGGCTGTGTGGCCATGGGGAGTGCACCCACAGCACAAGGTGGGCTAGAAAACCACTTACCCTAAGCAACTTCATGCCATCCTGCACCTGCACCTACCCTTAGGTATGGAGCTGGAGATGTCAGTGACATGCCAAGACCAACAGACAGTAACATGGCAGGACAGAAACCCAAAGCACCCAGCTACAACCCCGGTATCATCCATGGGACTCAAGTTGCCTTTCAGGTCCCCACAGCGGTTTCCAGCTGCAAGAGAAGTTGGGGTTGGGGGGAGGGGAGGACTCATATAAGCGATAGCCCACACAGCCTTCTGGACAGAGGCCAAATAGTTTGTTTCCAAAGAAGAGGGGAGTTCTCTGGCACCCATCATGTCCTGAACTGTCAGTCAAGGCCCCACACACATCTGCTATCACTTTCCTGACCCCACTCTCCTCTGCTTTCCCTGACTGCTGAGAAGAAAATAGTGTGGCTGCCCCACGGGTATGAGATCTGCTGGCCCTCTGTGTGTGGCATTGCCCTGCTCCCTGGGCCCTGTCTCTCCCCAGGGCTACCTTGCCCTCCTCGTGCCTCCTTAGGAAATCACAGAGAAAAAAGGAGCAGCGCCTGCAAACTCTTAAGTATCTCCTGCTGTCTCCATTCACCTCTCAGAGACTCAGGGTCCTTCTGATCATGGGCCTGGCATGTACTACTACTAACAGCCAAAAACTCACAGAGTAAATGTGGCTCTTTGCTATCCAGATGGCTTCGTGAGCCCTTCCTGGATTTTCCCTCTGACTGTGCACTGATGTTCACAGAGGAGCGACCCAGAGACGCCTGCTGCTGGGTGTGCATGCCTTTCATAATTTCCGCTCCTTGAGTGTTGGCAGGACACATGAATATGATGCCATATTGTGCATCTATGACTAGGGTCCCTAATAGTTTGATTTTGATATATTAAAAAGGAGATTACCTGGGTGGGCCCAACAGTACCAGGTGAGCCTTTAGGAGACAGGCAGCAGCCCTCCCACTGACCCAGGAGGAAGCAAACGCCATGCTCAGGCCAGGGACCTCTGAAAGAAACTCTATGATCTCTAGGACTGAGAGTGACCTGCTCACTGAAGGAAATGGGGACTTCAATGGCATGAACACAAGATCCAAAATTCTGCTGAACCTTGAAGTAGCCCTAGATGGGCATGCAGTGGACTGATGATGATTTTAGCCTGGTGAGACTGTGGGCAGAGGATCCATCCAGCTATAACTGAATCCTGACTCAGGAAACTGTGAGATAAGATATTTCTATTGTTTTAATCCACTAAGCGTGTGGTATTTTTTTATACAGCACTTAAAATCTAAAAGACCTGTATTTGGAAAATTGTAGGACATTGAAGAAGGAAATTGAAGAAGATACAAATAAGTGGAAGTATATATCATGTTCATGGGTTGAAATAATTAACATCATTAAAATGTTGATACTACCTAAAGCAATCTATAGATTCAATGTAATTTCTATTAAAACACCAATTGCCTGTTTCACAAATCTAGAACAAATATTCCAAAAAAATATATAAAATTTTTAAAAAGCCAGAATAACCTCGATAATCTTGAGAAAGAAGAACAAAGTTGGAAGAATCATGCAACCTGATATCAAACCATATTACAAGCCATTGTAATCAAAATAGCCTGGTACTGGCACAAGAATAGGCATATAGATCAATGGGACAGAACAGAGGGCTCAGAAATCAACCCAGGTCTCTATGGCCAATTAATATTTGACAAAGGAGGCAAGAGCATACAATAAAGTCAAGACAATCACTTCAATAAATGGTGTTGAGAAAATTGCAGTTACATGCAAAAATAATGAAACTAGCCTGGCTGGCATGGCTCAGTGGTTGAGCATCTACTTATTAACCAGGAGTTCATGAGACCTATGAGGCAGGAGGTTATATTTTGGCTCCTAATCAGGGCACATGCCTGAGTTATAAGCTTCATCCCCACTGTGGGGTGTGCAGAAGGCAGCTGTTCAATTATCCTCTTCCATCATTGATGTTTCTATCTTTTTCTGCCTCTCTCTCCCTTTCTTAAATAAATATATATATATATATATATATATATATATATTATTTATATATATGGAAACAGAATCCATATATGGTGTGTTTACATCTGTATACAACTAAGAAAAGTAAAATTTTTAACATTTATTCATGTTGTTAAAAAATTTGAAATCATTATTTTTAATGGTAAAATAAATATTTCAGAATAGATTATGAAAGAACTTATTTAATCACCATCCCCCTGTGGTAGAACATTTAGATTTTTTTTGCTATTTTACTCTAGCATAAGTGTCACTGCAATAAACTTCTTTGTTTATAAAGTTTGTCTTCTGTTTAATAGTATTTGCTGTTATAAATAATTTACATATATAAGTAATAACACCAGACCATCAACTTACACCATACATAAGAATAAGCTCAAAATAGATAAAAAACATAAGCATAAGTTTCAAGACCATAAAAGTCCTAGAAGAAAACATAGGCAGTAAAATCTCAGACATCTCTCATAGCTGTGTGGGTGTGAAAATGCTGTTCACTCTGGAAAATGCCCAAGGATGAATACTTTTGTAGAAGGTAAATATCTCTATTTTGCATTTGGGAGAAGAAAAAGGAGAGAAATTTACTATGGTTTCCTGAACCGAATGTCTGGTCTTGCCTTTCTCAGGTAGTGATCAAAATAGGAGGGGTGATGTTGAGCCATCAGTTCTAAGAAACCTTCCCAATGGATCTCATAGCAGCACTTGGGCTAATGAAAAGCCCCATGGAGGCCAGTGGTATTTCTCAGAGCAGCTGGGATCCTCTGCTTCCCAGCATACAGACATTGACTTCGCTGTGAGAGGTAGAGTCCCCAGTTGACCAGATATGGACCTGTGTACTCTTGGTTGTTACTGAAGCACAGTCTCACCTATGCTGACTGATGGGGCCTGTTGCCCAGGTACCTGGCTGGCATGGTGGAGTGGCCTGCACCTTGCAGCAGTGCAGATTTATAAGGAATTACTTAGGGTGAGGGTGCCTGGTTAATAAAGGAATATCAAAATTTATTAGAATACAAGATTTTACTTTTCTTATTTGTATACAGATGTAAACACACCGTATATGGATTCTGTTTCTTACTTTTTCATGGATTTTAAACATTTCTTCATGTTATTATAAAATTTGAAATTATCAATTATTTTTAATGGTTGAATAACTATTTCAGAATAGATTATGAAAGAACTTATTTAATCACCTGTGGTGAAAAATTTAGATTTTTTTTTTTTTGCAATTTTACACTAGCATAAGTGCTACTGCAATAAACATCTTTGTTCATAAAGTTTGTCTTCTGTTTAATAGGATTTAATTTGGCTTGGTTCCCAGGAGTGAAATACCTGGGCAGAAATGTCATGAAATCTTACTTTTTTCAAACATTCATTTAAAAAAATAAAGCATTCATGTACCTGATGCCACAGGATGGCCAGTCCTATGAAAGTAACATGCTCTTTCATTAATGATGAAAATGAAGTCAGGCCTTGGCCATCATCCTGCCTGTTGGTTGTTATCAATCTCTAGGACCACAGTGATGTGGGCTCCACATGGTCATGCCAGTCTGGAGGTCTATCCCAGGAATGGGCCCCAACGGCCTCAGCTCAGTACTCTGGCTCTAGCTCAAGTCTCAAAATGCCTGAAGGTCCGCCATGATCCCCTCCAAACATCTTCTCCATCCTGAGGGTCCACTACAGCTCTCATCCTCTATCTGGTAGACTTCATGCCATCTGCAGTCCCGGAGCCAAGGTCCCCTTTCCAGACTCCTGGCCCCAGCCATGGCTTCTCTCTCCAGATGACAGTGCCTGCAGCTCCCTGGGGTCTCTCAGTCTGCAATGAGAGAGATACTCTACCCACTCATGTAAAGCATTGTGATTGGGCTGTATATCAGGATCCCTGAGGCCCAGCAATTCCCTATAATTGACTCCAGACCCTTCCTCTCACCATCAGAACCCTGGAAATCTGAGAGACACTGAAGTGACTTGTCATTGTGCTGTCTCTTTCCTTCTTCCATCCCCAAGCTCACCTGATGCCCCAAGCCAAACATGAGCCAGGCTCATCTGAGCCCTCTTCTCAACTGGGCCTCATCCTGGGCGAGTCAAGCCAAGTTCTTGGAAAGAATCCTGTTTAAAAACTTTTTGAAAATATGCCACCTTGATGCACAACCAAGTTATTCTATGTAATCTTCTATCCTGTCCCTTGGCCTGCCCACTGGCTGCAAATCTCCACTTGTCCCTGTTTGCTTTTGAGTTGAATTCTCTTCCCATCATGATAATCTTGAACAGTCTTCATTGCCATTATTTAACAGTACAGGGTGGTTTCTCCTTGACAGCAGCCACTCCTTCCTATTGAGAACATCCTCATGAGAGAAGTTACCTGGTGGGAGCTATAGCCCTGGAGATTGCCGCCAGCCCTGCACGCCAAGTGTCCCTCCCACAAAAGACACTATCATTGGTACAAAGCCAATACCCACCAGCTCACCATGCTTGCTGCCTTGGCAAGGCCCATTCTGGCACGTCAACCATTGTGTAGACACACACATCACCTGATGGTTCAAACCATGTCTGGCACATGGAGCCTTTAGTGGTGCAGGTGCAGGCTATCCCTGCTGTGACATCTTGGCCAGCACTGCCGCAGCTGGAGGGGTGCTGGTGAAGGAGCTCTGAGGGAAGTGAAGGACTGAGAGACCCCACTCCTCTTACCCAGCCTCCAGCCCCCACCTTCACCTCCCAGCTTTTTCTTCAGCCCAGGCACTCCTTCATGCCACACATTTATTGAGGTGCTCCTAGATCACCTTGTCTTAAATTATTGATGAAGACTTGGTACCTCTAGAATTTGTTTTTTCACTTTTGGTTTTATTACATTTATTCAGGAGGCAGGAGATAGGCCCTGCCTCCTGCAGCCTCTAGTCCCTGAGAGCAGCCTGCACAGAGGCCTGGTGCCAGCAGGGACCACACCTGGCCTCCAGCCAAACACCCATCACAGAGCAATGAAGCAATTAGGTGATGGTGCCTTTGTGTCTATGTGGTACCAAACAGAGTAGATTAGTTGAGGTAATTTACAGTCCCTATTTCCTCCCACACTTTTTCTCTTCCTCTTTCCTTCCCTCCTTCCCAAAATTTGCCCAGAAGGTCCCACAGGCCATTCAACTTCGGCCATGAAGACTCCTCCCCATGGTGGACATACAGAAGGGTGGGCTCTCAGATGCACTCCAATGTTGGTAGCAGCAACCCTTGTCCAGGATCTCCTGGTGTAAAAATGCTGCCTTTGGAGCTGGTCTCTTTCCACATTCACTATGAAGCCCCCTTCCCATCATCCCCTAACAAGGAGAAGCCTACCACACTTCCCTTCCCCGAGGCTCTGGAGCCAGTGGCACTGTGGCTGCATGTTGACAGTTTCTCCCTTGTGAGCCAGTGACAGTGTCCCATATTCTGTAATTTACTTAATACTTTATTTAAATTGACTCATGCATACTGACTAGTAAATAAAATGGAAAAGAAAACTTTATATCACAAGTATCTAACTAATAAAAGGGTAATATGCTAAGTAGACCAGGAGACCTTCCTGATGTCCTTCAGGACAAAGCCATGGTGGTGGGGGTGAGGCAGAGGTGGTTAGGAGCAAGCAGGCCAGGAGGGGGGCAGTTGGAGGGTGAGCAGGCTGGCACGGGGGGGGGGGCAGTTAGGGGTTATCAGGCTGGAAGGGGAAGTAGTTGGGGGTGATCAGGCAGGCAGACAGGTGAGTGGTTAGGAGCCAGCGGTTCTAGATTATGAGAGGGATGTTCAGCTGCCTATTTAGACCTGATCCTACTGACATTTGGACATCCCCAATGGGTCCCAGATTGGAGAAGGTGTAGGCCGAGTTAAGGGACACCCCCCCATTGCAAGAATTTTGTGCATCAGGCCCCTAGTAAACATAGAATTATTAATACCAGCCATAAATAGAAGGGAACTAAATGGAATGGAAATAAAACAAGTTTATAAATTCTAAAAAGGATACTATTTCCCCAAGTTACTCAGACTGAAATTATTCTGTTAAAAAGGGAAGTTATCATGTGTTATCATATGTTAGAACAGTTTATAGACACAATTTTGTGAGCTGAAAGAAAATTGGAAAGAAAATAACATTCACATCACAAGACCCATTGTTATTATATTAATTGATTTATTAAATAGAGAATAACATTCACATTGCAAAATCCATTGTTGTTCATTCATTTGTTAAATATTTATTCAGTGCCTCAGAGGATGCTCTGTGGGACTAAGACCATAACATCCTATCTAATAAAAGATTAATATGCAAATTGACCATACCTCTGCTACACTCACAAGCCACACCCACCAGCCAATCAGGAGCAAGTATGCAAATTAACCACAATCAAGATGGCTGTGGCCACCGAGAGCAGAAGGGAGGCTTAGGTTTCCATGGTGATGGAGGAAGCCAAGCTTTATGCACACCCTGGCCAGCCCAGGCCTCCAATCAAGGCTACAAAGTTTTAATTATAGAAGACAAATAGAGCCCAACAGAAATGGCTGCTGCCACAGAGCAAGCAGGAGGCTTGGCTCAGCTCCAGGCTACAAAGTTTCAATTGTAGAAGATTAATAAATCCCAGATACCAGTACCTCCACTTGGGTCACCAGAGGGCTTGGTTAGCCTGCAAACCACCACAGGCCCCTCACCAAGGCCACCCCCACACCCCAAAGGAACCCCCACCCTGATTCGGGACACTCTTCAGGGCAAATATGCTGGCCCCCACCCATGCACCAAGCCTCTATCCTATCTAATAAAAGAGTAATATGCAGATTGACCACTATAACACACAAAATGGCTGCCCCCATGTGGTCAAAGATCCTGCCTCCATGTGGACACAAGATGGCCACCACAAGATGGCCAGCAGGGGAGGGCAGTTGGGAGGAACCAGGCCTACAAGGGAGGGCAGATGAGGGCAATGAAGCCTGCAGGGAAGGGCAGTTAGGGATGACCAGACTGGCAGAGAAAGGAAGTTGGGGTTACCGAGCCTGCAGGAAAGCGCCCTTCAATCTGCAGGCCAACATTCTATCCACAGCCAAATTGGCTATGGCTGTGGTATGTTTTATGGCAGAGAAGATTTGATGTATTACATTTGAGTCTCAGAGACAATTGAGTTTTGGATATATTAAACAAACAAACATTCGAATAGTGATTTAAACTAGGCCAGCCTGCAAAGGTTGGAGCTGAAGTGATCAGTATAGGGGTGCACATTGCATCAGTAATATTTGAAGCTACAGGCCTGGGTGTGATTACCTCTGAGGGGAGTGGTCCATAGGTGCTTAAGCACTTGATGCCCTGCATTAATGGGCCAGAAAGAAGAGGAGGCCATACAGGTGATGAAGGAAGGCAGCCCACCTGACTCTCTGTGGAGGGGAAGATGTTTACAAAGGATGAAGTGATTACTGATAAACGATGCTGAGAAAGTCAGATGAAGACACAGCTTCTGTCACTGGGCCTTGCTGATGGCAGTCACTGAAGTGACTCTGCAGGAGCAGTGAGAGCAGATGCTGAGGAGGGGAGGCAGGGAGCAGAGACCATTCTATGCTCTTGAAAGGAATTGTGCTGGGTCTTAAGAACTCACGTGTGTGGCTGCACCTGGAGCTTCTCGTGAACCACCTAAAATCATGCTGTGGAACACATGGCCTGCAGATTCATCCAGACTAAGGGAGCCCTTCCTTGTCCCCATCCCTGAGTCTGACAGCACTTCAGGGAGGGTGGCCTCCAGGTATATTTACCAGGAAAGAATCTGGCCTCCCTGGTGCTGGAATCCCGGTGGGCTGCACACACTTATAGGTACTGAACCACGGAGCCCCTGAGCCAGGGATCCAGTCTCACACCAGGCCCTACTCCAGAACAGAGAGAGGCGCCGGTGTGGCCGGCTCTGCACCGATATTTATTGATCTTGTTTCACATGATCCAAGGAAAGCTTGGCCACAAAGCTTTCTGGTCCAATCAGAAGGATATAGGGGTTGGGCATGAGCAAGAGAGAAGGAAATGGAAATTTTAAAACATCTGTCCTTAAGAAAATAACTCTTTGTAAACCTGATTTCTGTGAGCCTGGTGTGTGCAATAGGGAAATGCTGTTCCTCTTCAGAGGCTACAGTGAATAGGGGCTCTGTTAGAAGTTGGCGGGGCCTCCAGAATCAAAACACACCAGGAGATGGAAGAGCAGCCTTACTGGAGCCAATAGCCAGCAGCCCCAGCAGAAGTAGACCTCCCCCGCCTCCTTCTGAAGGGCCCTGCTGGAAAAGCTCTCACAGCCATGTGCATTTCTATTTTGTAGGAGTAGAACACCACCACTGCACCAAGACCAGCTTTGCATTTCCATCTCAGGTTCTTTGGGCTATGTGAGGAGACAGCCTTCCAACTGCTCTTATCTGCACCCATCTGTTCTCTGTATATTTGGTCGCTAATACTAAGAAAAGCCTGCACAACTACCAGGAAAAATTGACCCAGCTGGGCTTTTTTTTTTTTGAGGTGGGGAATAAAGACAAAAGCAATGACAGGTTCTACCATGCGCCAGTGCCTGGTGACTGCGCTCTCTTTGCATCTTCCCTGAGACTCTTGCAGATAGGAAACTAAGACTCATGAGGGAAATGAGTCCCAAAACCATGGTGTGACTGAGAGGTGTGCACTCTCCAATAAATGGTTTATTCCCATGTTCTCCAACCCATCTGACTTATAGCTGCCAGTGAAGATTTCCATCCTTGCTGAGGAGCTTTTCATGATAATGTTGCATACAAAATTATAGGTACTAACCATCCAGAGGTTCCATCCCGGCGTCCTGTGGCTGCCCTGTTCTGTTTGGCTCACACAGTGGGGTGCCCTCAGTCAGGGCTTGCATGCCCAGCCCAGCCCAGTCTCCCAACATTCCCACCACTATTTCCTCTTATAGGCTTCCCCTTACTTCTTTATCTGGCCTCAGGAGCAGTGGCTATATGGCCCCAGGCAAGAGTTCTACCTACTTTTTTTCTCAGTCCTTGGGACAGTCTGAGGCTCCAGGAGGCTGAGGCCCAGAGAAGTTCCACCACTTTCTCCAGGACATGAAGCTGAGACGCTGACTAGATCTAAAGGCCTTACACTCCCATATCCAAGCTCTACCTCTGGTCTTTGTGGTCCTAATATGTGAGCTCTGAATACCTGTCTTTACTACTTTCAAATGTGCTAAAGTCCAGCTCACAGTCCCATAGAATCCTACTCACCCACCAATGGCAGCTCTGTCACCATCTTCACATATTATTACTGTTTATTAAGCACTTTGTGTGTTTTCTCCCAATTATCCCCATCCTAAAAATAAAAGCCTATGTGGTCTAATGTGAGGGTGTGCATGACATCATCATAAGATGACCACCACAAGATGGCTGCGGCACAGTGGAGGCAGGGCCTGGTGGCTGTTCCATGTGGTGAGGCCTGGGGGTCCCGCAGCTCTGCGCAGCACAGAGGAAGCCAATCCCAGCATCTCTGCTGTCTCGCCTGGAAGAGGTGAGTCCGAGCAGAGGAGGTGTGTCATGGTAGAGGAGGGGAGTTGTGGCCAATCAGGTCAGCAGGGGAGGGCAGTTGGGGGAGGTCAGGTTAGTAGGGGAGGGCCGATGTGGGCAAACAGGCTGGCAGGGGAGGGCAGTTGGGAGCAATCAGGCTGGAAGGGGAGGGCAGTTGGTGGTGATCAGGCCAGCAGAGGAGCAGTTAGGTGTCAATCAAGCCAGCAGGGGAGCAGATAGGAGCCAGTGGTCCTGGATTGTGAGAGGGACATTCGACTGCTAGTTTAGGCCTGATTCCTGTGGCCTAAACCAGCAGCCAGACATCCCCCAAGGGGTCCCAGATTGGAGAGGGGTCCCAGATTGGAGAGGGTGCAGGCCACATTGAGGGACACCCCACCCCCGTGCATGAATTTCATGCACTAAGCCGCTAGTAAGTTAATATTATCATACCCATTTTATAAAAGAAGTAACTGAGGTGAAAACTGTGGCCAGGGCAATGTGGCTACCAGTAGTAGATTCAGAAGGCAAACCCAGATTCATCTGGTTCTAAAACCACCAGCTTTTCATTAGTCCCTGGGGCCTCAGTGGAAATAATAGCAGCTTCTAGCAATGTGTCTTTGCCTTGTCAATACATGAGTTTCTTTGTATGAATAACGTGTATCAGTTACACAGTCAAGTGGCAGGTCTGAACACACCCCAAGCAACACATTCCATGCTGTTCCTGAGATGTTGTGGAAGGGGTGTGCAGCTTGCTTTACCTGGTGGGGGGCCAAAGCACCCTCCCTCTTTCCCTGTCTAGTGTATGGCTCTCCAGAAAGACCAGCTCCTTTCCATTCTTTGTCCTGGCTACTAATATTAATTTGAAAGAGCTAAATTTAGATCCTCAGTCATGCTTCTCTGCCCTGAACCTCAACAACTATGAAAATTATGTGTGGACAGTGTCGAGATTAATTCAGCCTATTAGCTTTGGGGATTATTGCACCTCTCTTTTCAGTACCTCAAAGCTAGAAGGTAAAGTTATCAATTCTCTGCCAAAGTTTCATTCCAATCACTTCCAAAGATCACTCCTGACTGCTTGGCCATGTTAGGCTCTATCTTAACACTACTAAGTGCCTAGGGGAGCTGGAGTAAGTGAGCATAATCAGGCAGAGGCTAAAGGTGTAAAGGATTCATCCCTCAGAGGAGAAGTTCCTCTCTGAGTATCAGCACTTTATCGGAAGCTGAGCTTCCACGCAAGTCTTATGGCTTTCATAACCAACGTGAACCATCTGAACGCCAGCTTATTTGCTCTTGGCAAAACCTGACTTCCTCTGTCAATGAAGTGAAAGCACGGAAGGCTTGCAAAGTTAAATCCAAAAGCATCTTGCATATCTACAGACTCTTAAAATCCAACATTTTAAGAGCTGCATGGAAAGAGATCAGAAACACATGGAATAGATATTCTTTAAACTGCACCGTGGGCCTCCGAAATTAAGGGGAAAGAGCTTGGCATGGTCCATTTGGGAGTTGCAGGTCTCTGAGCACTTGAAGCATCAGCAAATGTTAGGGTTAGGGTTAGGGTTAGGGTTTTAGGGTTAGGGTCCTTTGGCTGACTTATTCCCTTTTTCCCTTTTAGGGAATAAGGTCCTTTGGCTGACTTCCCCTTACTCTCATTTCCCTCCCAGTGCAACTGTAAAAGGGAGAAGGAAATGAGGAATCAAAGATGAGGTGAGCAGATGGGGGAAGTCCTCAGGAAAGTGGACTGTGAACACTGGGATTATGGAGGCATGTGGACAATTTGAGAAGTTTGGGATGACACTCATGTACATTCTTAAGATACATGTCTGCAAACAGGTTCCATCGACTTCTCCCTCAGTAACTCAGGCAATGCTCCTTCTGAGCTGGCCGTGCATCACTTAGAAACTATTCATATTATAGAGCGATTGGGACCAGAAGGACTATTTCCATGCAGCCTGGTAACACATAGGTTGAGCAATCACATGCTTTACTTGGCTAATGTATGAAAGCATTATCTGTTATTTTCAATCTGTTTATTTTAAAACAAAGCCCTGTTGACTCAGTGAATTCTACTTCAGATCAAGTCAACTTTCGACATCTAGCCAAGACATCTAGCAATGTGTCTAGATGTGTCCGTTATGTTCAAGGTTAATGACCATCTGGTCTAGAAAATGCAGAAGGACCACAGAATGTGTGGAAAACAAATTGAGGACAAGCTAAAACTGCCTAATGCCCTTGTAGAACCATTACCCAGAAGCTAATGGAACTCTCACCAGGTCCACCATTGTATGACCATCCCAGTAGTCTGTCTACAGGTCAGATCTGTGTTGGACACCGAGTATCATAAGAGTCTGGTTCCTATTCATTGCTGGGTGGGGCAGTTTGGATCAGTGGGCAGAGTTTAGGAACCAGAATGGCCTAGGATTTCATCTCAGCCCAGCCTTCCAGCTTGGGAAATCCAGGGCTCATGGTGGTCCTGCCTGGCTCTGCTGCCCTTGATTCGCTCAGAGGCTTGGTATTACTCACCTCCCTGAGCCTGTGGGTTTAAAATCAAGTCCTCTCTCTGTTTCTCCTAGCTAACCATTTGCCCTTAGAAGGCTGCCCTGGTTCACAATGTGTTGTGAAATTGATTTCCTGTAGCACTTTTCCTGCAGCAGGAGGTGAGGCTGCAGGAAAAAGACACAAAAGCATCTGGGAATGAGAAACCAAGGCTTTTGGCTTTGAATGTGACTCTGACAATGGGTGGGGTCTTCACATGTACTTCTTAGCTCTGTACCCTAACATGGCTCCATAGGGTCAGAGGCAGCACACCCACTACAGGAGCAGCCCTGCCTCAGTGAAAGAGTTGTAAACACACAGATTGACTGACATGCACACCCACTGAGGTAGCTGTTGAAAGGTTCAGGAGGCTTGTGTTCTCCAGTTAACTCTTTTAGCTGTTACAGGCTGTGACCTTCTTAAACTCATGTTTCTGTACTTTCTAATTTATGTAAAAATGTAGCTCATTGGTAATTAGAAAAAAATGGGATTATGGGATTTGAGAAAAGGACAATGGAAGCACAAAATGAAGAGACCAGGGAAGGAACAGATGCACAGCCCTGCAGTGGAGTGAGGGCATGGCTGCTGGGTCAGGAGAGGCTGAAAAAAAGAGGGCTAAGTGGGGGCCTTGTCAGGCCATCTGTAAACACATAGACACCACGAGTATGGGTCCCACACAGGCGACAAGAGGGCAAGGCCTGGAACCAGGTTTAGCTCAGAGTTGCTGAAATGCCCTAGGAGGAGAAGGAGGAACAAGGAAAAGAGTCAGATAAGCTCTGTGCATCAGCAGCAATGTTTATCCCCAAATAGGTCCAGAAGCATGGATGCAGGGAACAGACTGACAGATCTCAGAGGGAAGGGGCAGGGGCAGGACGCGATTAACCAAAGGACAGAATGCACACATATCTCGTAGCCCATAGACTCCAACAAGAGAGTGATGAAGGAATGGGGGTGGTAGTTGGAGGAAGTGGGGGAGGGGAAAGCAAGGGACATCTGTAATACTGTCAACAATAAAAAATAAATAAAAAGTCACCAGCAAGGGCCTGTCCCAGCCATATTTGCATTTGAGTGTCTGAAGTGTGTAGCAGCAGAGCCTGGTCAGGAGACAGCTTATTTCTAACCAGCTTAGAAAGGCCAGCAGTGGGGCAGCCAGGTGAGTCCTGTGTCTGTCTGCACTGTTTCCAGTGAGTGGCCCCCATGGCACAACCTGCCCAGGCTCCTCACAGTCTCTCCCCACTGTAGTGAAGGGCCCAGGGGACTTCAAGGGGCCATTAAGTCAGCCATTGTCTTCAAGCAACGACCTGGATTTAGAAGGTTGCTTGCCAGAAACACTGTAACTCCAAGGTATTCAGAAATAAAAGCTTGACCATAAGACAATCACGGGTACCATCACTGGTGCTTGCCATCAGCACTGGAGCTGCCTGCCCCTTATGCCCCTCTCAGCCTGGGAACTTCCCACAGTGAGGGGTGCCTGTTCATCTGGACTCTCAAAGGGCAGAAGAGTGGGTGGATGGCCCTGTCAAGGTGGGCAGAGCTGCTTCTCTAGGGCAAGGGTCCTGCACTGCCAGGCCAGCCCAGTGGGACACTCTGTCCCATCCTTTTGAAGACTTTTTCATCACAGGAAAAACCCACTGCCAGAAGGAACTAAAAGGTGCCCCATGCTGGTTGTTGCACTGCTCTTGGCTGTATATTTGATATTATTGAATTTGTATAGAAATTGACTGTTGGCAAAAGACATTCTCATACACCATTTTGTACACGTTCCCTGGGCTCTGCTGGTGGTTCAGAGGAGACTCAATTCCCAAGCAACTCAGAGCCACTGTCAATGTGAGCATGGGGGTTTGAGGGAGGAGGTACCTGCTCACAAGAATGCATCCCTGTAGGGGGTACTTAACAGCAAGAGTGACCAGGGACACGCAGTGTTTCTAAGGGAAATTCAGAGAGAGATTGAGAGCACAGACAGGGCAAGCTAACTGGATCAGGACTCTGTTCCATGGAGCACTAAGTCCCAAGCTGCCCATGCCGCACAGGGAGTTAGAGCAGAGATTTGAATGCAGGCATTTGACTTAGGCCCCTGGCCGATCCATCACAAGAATGTGTGATAACTTGAAGGACACAAGTACCCTGGCCTCATAGAATTGTCACTTGACATTGCCTAGAGTGGCCAGTGCAGATGCCGTGGGAGTCCATGGTTAGACACTATTGCTGCTCTATTCTGTCCACTGGGGCCGTGGGGAAACCACTCCTCACCTCCATGCTGTGGCATAAGTGAGAGTGCTTCAGAGGGGTCCATGTGGCCTCCTGTGAACCCCTGACTTCACAAGCTTGGCACCATCTCACAATCCACAGAGGGTCGTGAGCTGTTGAGCTGCTGTTCCTTGTTCACGTATATCAGTCAGCATGCTTCTCCAAGTGCATGCCTTGGCAAGACCACATGTCATGCCACATCTGCACCAGTGGGATGCCTGTGAAGGGTGCCCTCTGTAGACCTTGACCTCACCATCATTCCACTAATACCCAATGAGCACTTCTTTGTGGCTCACAATTCTCAGCACTAGGGGTGAAAGGGAAAACAAAACCAAGCCAAGAGGGGCACGTGATGCTGCAGTGCTGGGGCTAAGCTCACCCCAGGGAGAAGGGAAGAGAGGCACCACAGTAGCTTGCCGAGGAGCCTGGACATGCAGAGACATCCTGCCCTCTCCAGAGGCCAGGAGCCCTACCTGCCCCTCACTGAACAGCAAGTCTCATGTGAGCATTGACATCCTGAAGGGATTGAGACAACACTGAGTACTGCATCCTGGTCAGAGTTTCAGATTCAGTGGATGTGGGGTGAAGCCAAGCTTCTGTACCTTGGCAGATCCTCAGGGATGCTGTGCTGGCTAGGGCACTCCTGGAGAAACTCGGGACCACCCTCTCACTACAGTGACATGAGCGGGGCTGGTGAGATTATGCAGACCCATGGCAGAGCTGCCCCAGAAGAATATGAAAAGAAAATGAGAACCCCAGAAACTGCTGCCCCACAGAGACCCCGGTCAGCTGCTCTTCATCCTCAGTATTGCAGCCTCCATGTGGATGCAGCTTTGCCTGAGAATTCCCAGGAAAATGGAACAATTTGGAACAGAATTTACATTTTTCAGGATCCCAAGAAGTCTCAAGGAAATACAGGCAAATTCAGGGGTTCCAGAGACACACAGGGATAGCCTGAGTTGTATTGGCTTTAGGGAGAGAACAATTTTACCCACATTTCTAACCTGTTCCCGTGTTGTGCCTGCCACCCCCACGACATCAGCCTAGGGAGTTTAACTTGCCCCATCCTTGCTGACTTCCAGAGGCCCTGCTCTGCCAAGCTCACACCGTATGGAAGGATCACCTGGTGGTGGCCAGCTGGGCCCACATTGCAGTCTTCCTTGAAAAACTCATGAGGAAGTTTGGGCAAGCCTCAGTGGTGCCAGAGACACACAGGAAGAGACTGAGTTGTATGGCTTTAGGGAGAGGGTCATTTTTCCCCATGAGTCTGACAATTGTCATTATTTCTATACAGAGCCTTCCTTCCATGTGGCCAAATCTTAATATGTTTTAGCCCTGACAACTCCAGGAGACCCTGCACCATTGCCAAGGTATGTAGATCCAGGCAAGTGGCAGCTAACCTTGGTGTACCTTGAGTTTTTTGCTGCATGGCCTCAGACCCAGCAATGGCACCACATTTGAATCTCTATTAGTCTGCTGAACACTCTGGTGACTCACTGAAAACCTGCCTTATGCAATGCATATACTGCCTATGGCCCTGTCAGTGGCTGAACCTAACAGCAGCTGGAAGGTGGTAGATCCCAGGGTACCTTGGGCCTTTTGCTGGTCTTCCTCAGGACTGGTACTGAAGGCAGCAGCCTTACTATGCAGCTTTGCCACTCCCATTTTCACCTGGGTCCAGCACAAGCAGGCACCAACCAGGGATCACCTTAAAGCTCTAGATAAGTGGCCAGGGCCAATCACAGGCAGTGACCGATGTTGACTTACACTGAAGTTATTCCCTAAAGGCCCTAGAAACAAGGCACCCAGTGGCTGTCCTCAGACTACATCAGAATACTACCCAGTTAGCTCCCAAAGTGGTACACCAAAAGGGAGACACTAGACCTTGGTGGGGTAAATTCTACTTCCTGGGGTGAACTCCCATACATTAGTTTGTATGCTGTGGTCAAGATCAATCCTCACTCAGTCAGATGGAGGGTCAATCACACCCGGCAATGGGCCAATAGCAGTCCAGACTCAATTACAGCAGGAAGATCACAGAACCCACACATGGGATACCACTACACACATAGCTCAGGTAATCTGGAAGACTGCAGCACTGAGTCCCACAAAATACCTACTACATAACGCCACTGTACCAAGGCAGGGAGATGTAGCAGATCTACCTAATGAACAGTAACAAATACAGAGCTGCAGCCAAAATGAGAAGATAAAAAAAGCCCCAAATAAAATAACAGAAAAAATCTCCATAAAAAGGAATAAATGAAATGGAGGCAAGCAATCTACCAGATACAGAGTTCAAAACAATGCTTGCAAGGGTGCTCAAGGAACTTGGGACTTCAACAGCATAAACAAGTACCAGTATATAGAAACCACAATAAAGAACCAGTCAGAACTGAAAAATACAATAACTAAATTTAAAAATCCACTGGAAGTGATTAACAGCAGATTAGATGCAACAGAGGATTGAATCAGCGCCTTGGAAGACCAAATAACGGAAAATGCCCAAACAGAGCAGCAGGAAAATAAATCTAAAAATAAGGACAGTTTAATGGACCTCTGGCAGAATATCAAGCATAGCAACATCTAAATTATAGGGGTAAGAGAAGGAAAGGAGAGGAAACAAAGGATTAAGAAGCTATTTGAAGAAATAATGACTGAAAACTTCACTAAGGTGGTAAAGGAAAAAAACAAAACAAAAGACAGTTATGGACATGTAGAGAGTCCCAAACAAGATGAACACAAAGAGGCTGATATCAAAACACATAATAATTAAAATGGCAAAATTTAAGTACTAAGAGGGAATATTAAAAACAAGAGGAGAAAGATAATTAATCACGTAGAAAAAAAATGTCCCATAAGATGGTCAGCTAATTTCTCAACAGAAATATTTCTGACAGAAGAGGTTGGTATAAAATATTCAAAGTGATGAAAAGCAAGGACCTACATCCAAAACTAATCTACCCAGAAAGGCTATCATTTAAAATTAAAGAAGAAATATAGAACTTCTAATATAAGAAAAAGTAAAAGAAGTTCATTCATAATCAAAGAAGTATTACTAGAAATATTAAAGGATCTTCTTTAAGAAAACAATGAAAAAGAAGAGAAATATCATTATAAAAAATAAGATGGCAATATATATGTACCTATCAATAATCACTTCACTTGTAAAGGGCTTAAATGCTCTAATCAAAAGACATTGTGTAGCTATTTGGATAACACAACAAGACCGATAAATACATTATCTACAAGGGACCCACCTCAGATCAAAAGACACACTTAGACTGAAAGTAAAGAGATGGAAAAATTGTTTTTTCCATCAAGTTGAAACAAACAAACAAACAAAAAGAGTGGGGTAGCAATACTTATATTAGACAAAATAGACTTTAAAGCAAAAGCTATAATAACAAAGGAGGACATTACATAATGATAAAGGGATCAATCCAACAAAAGGATATAACTGTAATAAATATTTATGCACCCAACATAGAAGCACCTAAATATATCAAGGAAATGTTGATGGAGAGATCAACAATAATAAAATCATAATAGGGAACTTTAACACCCCATTTACATCAATGGATAGATCTTTCAGACAAAAAATCAACCAAAAAACAGTGGCCTTAAATGACACATTTAACTAGATGAGTTTAATTGATAATTTCAGAACATTTTACCCTCAAGAATCAGACTATATATTCTTTTGAAGTGCATATGAAACATTTTCCAGGATAGACCACATATTAGGAAACAAAACAAGTCTCAATAAATTTAAGAAGATTGAAATTGTATCAAACATCTTCTCTGATCATAAGGCTATAAAATTAGAAATGAATTACAATAAATAAACTGAAAAACACACAAACACATGAAGGCAAACTAACATGTTAGTAAACAATAAATGTGTTAACAATGAGATGAAGGAGGAAATCAAAATATACATTGAGACAAATGAAAATGAAAACATAACAACCAAAAATTTATAGGACACAGCAGTTCTGAGAAGGAAATTCATAGCAATACAAGCCTACATTAAGAAACAAGAAAAATCTCAAGTAATCTAATCCTATACCTAAAGGAACTAGAAAAATAACAACAAACCAAGCCCAAAATGAGTGGAAAAAATAAATATCAGAGCAGAAATAAGTGAAATAGAGTCTAAAAAAATACAAAATATCAGTGAAATCAAGGGCCAGTTCTTTGAAAAGGTAAATAAGATTGATAAACCTTCAACCAATTTATAAAAAAGAACCCAAATAAATAAAATCAGAAATAAAAGAGAACAACTGACACCTTAGAAATACACACATAAAAAATACTACAATTATATGCCAACAAATTGGATAATATGAAAGAAAGGATTAAATGTATAGAAATATACAATCCTCCAAGAATAAATCAAGAAGAAACAGAAAATCTTAACTGAAAAATTACAACCAATGAAATTGTAGCAGTAAGAAAAAACTCCTCAAAAAGCAAATGTCCTGGGCCAAATCACTTCACAGGTAAATTTTAATAAATCACTTCACAGGTGAATTTTACTCAAAGAAAAATTAACACCTATCCTTCTCAACTTGCTCTAAAATATTCAAGACCAGGGAAGACCAGGCTGTAGAACCCAGACTACAATGGGCATTTTGCTGACCAGTCTCATTTTACAAGACCAGTATTATCCTGATTCCAAAGCTACCACAAAGAAAGAAAATTATAGATCAATACCCCTGATTAAAATAGATGTAAAAATCCTCAAAAATATTAGCAAACTGAATTCAGCAATATATTAAAAAGATCATGATCAAGTGGGATTTATTTCTGGGATGCAAGGATGGTTCAATACCTGCAACTCAACTCATATGATACACCACATAAACAATACGAATAATGGAAATCATGTGATCATATCAATAGGTGAAGAAAAATAATTTGACAAAACCCAGAAACCATTTATAAAAACTCTCAGTGTGAATCGAGGGAAAAATCCTCAGCACAATAATGGTCATGTATAGCAAACTAACAGCTAACATACATAACAGATAAAAACTAAAAGCATTTCCCTTAGAACACAGACAAGAGACAAGACAGGGATGTCCACTTTCATGATTGTTATTCAGCATGGTACTCAAAGTCCGAGCCACAGAAATCAGACAGGAAAAAGAAATTAAAGACATCCAAATTGAAAAGAAAGAGGTAAACTGCCATTGTTTGCAGATGACATGATACTATATAAAAAGAACCCTAGATAGTTTACCAAAGATATACTCAAAATGATCAATTAAATTAGTAAAATTAGCAGGATAAAAATAAGTATTCATAAATCAGTTGCATTTTTATACACCAATAATAAATTATTAAACAGATAAACTAAGGAACCAATCCCATTTATGACTGCATAAAAAAATAAAACACTTAGGAATAAATCTAACCAAGAAGGTTTAAAACATGTACTTGGAAAATTATGAATTTTAAAAACAAGAAATTGAACAAGATACAAATAAATGGAAGCATATACCATGTTCATGGATTGGAAAAATTAATATCATTAAAATGTCTATACCACCCAAAGCAAACCATAGATTCAATGCAATTCTTATTAAAATACCAATGGCATTTTTCACAGAACTAGAACAAATAATCCAAAACTTTATCTGAAACCAAAAAAGACCCCAAATAGCCACAGCAATCTTGAGAAAGAAAAACAAAGTTGGAGATATGCTATCTGATATCAAACGATACTACAAGGCTATAGTAATAAAAACAGCATGGTACTGGATTAAAAACAGTGGAACAAAATAGAGAACCTAAAAGTAAATCCAGACTGCAAGAACCTACAATGGAGTAAAAACAGTCCATTCAAAAAGTTGTTTGGGGGAAATTAGACAGATATATTACAAAAAAATGAAAATAGACCACCTCTTACATCATATACAACAATAAACTCAAAATAGATTAAATACTTAAATGTAAGTCTTGAAACCATAAAACTCCTTAAGGAAAACATAGGCTATAAAATCTGACATTTCTTTTAATAATATCTTTAAGACATATCTTCTTGGGCAAGGGAAACAAAGGAAATAAATAAACACATGAGACTGTATCAAATTAAAAAGGTTTTTGCACAGCAAAGTAAACTGTGCAACGAAAGGAAAAGACAACCATACACTGGGTGAAGATATCTACGAATGATATATATTATTAGGGGTTAATATCCAAAATTTATAAACAACTCAACACAAAAAAATTTAATTGAAAGGTGGGCAGAAGACCTAAGTAGACACACTACAAAGACGACATAGAGATGGCCGAAAGACACACGAAAAGATGCTCACCGTCACTGATAATCAGAGAGATGCATATTAAGACCACAATGAGGTACCAACTCACACCTGGCAGAATGGCTGTCATCAGGAAATACAAAGAGGTGCTGGAGAGGATGTGGAGTAAAGGGAGCTGTTGTGCGCTGTTGGTGGGAATGCAGACTGGAGCAGCTGCTATGGAAAATAGTATGGAGGTTTTTCTTTTTAAATTAAAAATGGAACTGCCATATGATCCAGTGATTCCACTTCTGAGTATATATCTGAAGAAACCCAAAACACTAACTTGAAAGAATATATGCACCCCTATGTTCACTGCAGATTTATTTAAACAGCCAAAATATGCAAGCAACTCAATTTCCCATTAATAGAAAATGCATAAAAAATAGTGGTACATATGTACAACAGAGTATTACGCACTTGGTTATAAAAAGGGATGAAATTTTACCCTTTGTAACAACATGGATAGACCCAGAGGGAATTATTATAAGTAAAATAGGCCAGACAGAGAAAGACAAATACCATATGATTTCACTTATATGTGGAATCTAAAGAACAACAACAACAAAAATGAACAAACAAAACAGAAATAGACTAATAGATACAGAGAACAGCCTAATGGTTGCCAAAGGGACATGGGGTTAGGGGGTTGGGCAGAAAAGATGAAGGGTTTAAGTATAGATTGGTAGTTACAGAATAGTGAGGAGGATGTCAAATACAGCACAGGGAATGTAGTCAATAACATTGTAATAGTTGCGTATGTTGTCAGGTGGATACTTGAAATGTCAAGGGGATAACTTTGTAAAGTGTATGATTATCTAACCATTACACTGCATACCAGAAACTAATACAAAATAATATTGAATGTAAACTATAATTGCAAAAGAAAATTTAAAAAGAAATATTCTAGCATATTTAAAAATTACATAAATATGTATATGAGTTTGGGCTGAGTAAAATTTGATGTAATTTAGATTTTTTTTTTTTACTTTTTTAAACAGTTCGCACTGTAGAGCGAACATGTTAAACTCAAAAGCTAACACGGGCTAAATAAATAAGGTTTAAGTTTATGTGGCTGCAAAAAATAAAAAGCTTCCATTTTCATAGAAACGTAGGTTTGTTTTGATAGAGAAGTGCTGAATACAAAGGGCTGAAATAAATGAGTCATTGTTAACAAAATAATAGAACATTTTAATAAAAATAAATAATTTTTTGAACATTAACTTACCAAACACTGAATAACTGAGCAAATTAATAGGCATAATATAAATAAACCTATTTATCTTATTCTCCAAAAGAGAAATATTTCTTGTTGCATATACCAAAAAGTCAGTCCAAGACTAATGGCATGGAAATTGGCTGCTAAAATATCCACTGCTAGTATTAATGGAGAGAAATGGTGCACCTGCAAGTAAGGTGCATGATGGAGATGAATGCAACGCAATTATAGAAATCAGTCATTAGCGAACGTTGTGGTTTATTATTAATAATCTTACCTAATAATAGAGAAACAGCCAATCAGAGTGAGTATGCAAATTAACCCAAAATGGCTATTAATTTGCATACATACATGGGTCCCAGGAACCTCCTCGGCACCCAGGTCACTCCCAGTCGGCCATTGGAGGGGCCAAGCCTACAATAACAGTGGAAGGAGTGGTCCCCAAGCCTAAAGCCTGGGGCTTGGAAAGGGGCTGAGCCTGCAACCAAATGCAGATCATCCAGAAGTCAGTGCTGGGTTGCCCAGCTGCAGCCTGGTGACCCAACACTGATTGCTCACGTGGCTGGGAGGCAGAAAGTGAGTCAAGGTCTGATCTGGAGCCTCAGTAGAAGCTGTTGATCATTGTACTTACCTCTCTCTTTCTCTCCCTCTTTCTTTCTGATCTTCACCAGCAGCCAGGCCTTTCTTTCTCTCCCGGCCTCTGCTGGGGCTAGTGCTAAGCCCTGCCTCTTTGATCAGGCCCACAGATAGGCCTGGAGATGCTGATTGGCATAGGAATCAACCAATCAGAACAAACCAAAGGTGGGTGCTGTGGGGAACCAATAGCTGCCTAGGAGGTGAAGCTTTTAACACTGGCATAGGAACTGACCAATCAGAACCAAATTAGCCAGTAGAGGAGGACAGTTGGGGGGAGACATCAGGCCTGCAGGAGAGGGCAGTTATGGGGAATCAGGTTGGCAAGAAGAAGCAGTTAGGGGCAAGCAGGCAAGCAGGCAGGTGAGCAGTTAGGAGCTAGTGGTACCAGATTGTGAGAAGGATGTCTGACTGCCACTTTAAGCCCAATCCCTGAGATCAGCCCTAAAATGGCAGTTGGACATCCCACAAGGGGTCCCCAATTGGAGAGGGTGCAGGCTGAGTTGAGGGAATCCCCACTCCATGCACAAATTTCATGCACAATGCTTCTAGTTATGTATAACAAGATATTGTCAAAATTATATTATGAAATTTTTCTTAAAACATTTCTTACATACTGTTATATTGGCTGGGCTACAAAAATATTTCTTGTGGGCTGCAAGTTTGACATGCTTGTTATAGCGAGCTGGCAAGTCAAGAAATATAACTCTGACTCTGAACATATTATTTAGAGCATGGAGGTCGCAACCAGGAAAAGCAAAACAGAAATTTTGAAAAGAAATTACCTTTAGAGAGTAGGGTGTGCAGGAAGAGGGGGGGAGGTTTTGTTCTATACTTGCAGTGTGATTGAGATTTGTACTAAGAATATCACTATCCTATGTAATAAAAGCCTAATATGCTAAGTGTCCTGTAGTCTAGTTGTCAGTTCAACCAATCAAAGCATAATATGCTAATGATATGCTAAGGCCACTCAACCACTCTCTATGACGTGCACTGATCATCAGGGGGCAGACAGTCGACCAATCAACCATTTGCTATGATGTTCACTGACCACCAGGGAGCAGATGCTCTGACCAGTAGGTTAGCTTGCTGCTGGGGTCCAGCTGATTAGGACTCAGCAAGATGGGCTGGACATGCCTTGGAGCCCTCCTGTGGTCCTCCCTGGCTGACTAATCTCTCATGTCCCTCCCTGGCCTCAATCATGCACCAGTGGGGTCCCTCAGCCTGGCCTGCACCCTCTCACAACCTGTGACCCTTCCAAGGAAGTCAGAAAGCCAGTTTCAGCCTGATCCTGCAGGCCAGGCCAAGGGACCTCACTGGTGCACGAATTTGTGCTCTAGGGTTCTAGTTATAAAAATAAAACATTAGGAAAATATATTCCAGCACTGAAAAACACACCTTCCAATTTTTGTGTGCATTATCTGACCTTATTTCCAGGTACGATAGTTGGGGATTGCCTGGTAGAGAATAAACATATTATAAACATAGACATCCTCTCCCATGCTGCTGGTGGGAGGTGGTGTCTCAGTTTATCAGGGCCCAAACCACTCTGCATTATAACTGTCCACTGCTGGACACTAAAACTCAGTTTATAGTTTGTAGACAGTTTTCAGCCTAAGGTGTCTATAAACAAGTACCCTATATAATAAAAGTGTAGTAATCAAATTGTCCCCTCAACCAATAAGTCATCAGGGAATTTGACCAGGGGGCAAGGCCAGCTGGGGAAAGGGAGGGAGTTCCTGGCCAGCAGCCAGAAGCCACTAGGAACCTTACCAGTGCACAAATTTCATGCATTGGGCCTCTAGTATCTTTAATAAAATCACTTGCCTCATTAAAAATTGCTTACCTTTTCCAGGAAGCAGCATTGTCAAACCCAAGTTTGGAATGCTCTGTGGAGATGCTTATTAGATTGGGCTATTTTGCCAATTTTATTGTCTTTGAACATTTTCAAGACTAAAACTACTGTGTCCATTCATTCAATAAGGTGTATTATCTTAGGGCCTTGATTCACATTAAACTCTGTATTTTCAAGTGGATTAAATGACTCAGGCCCAGCGGGGCACTGTCCTACAGAGAATTATGAAAAACTGACAGACACACACACACACAGCCCTAAGCAAGAGCTCAGGCCTGAGTCATTGTTGGGCATCTCAGTTTTCCCACGAGGAGGCCAGCACTTCCTCTGATCACTGTCTAGCCAAGGCTTGCATTTAATAAGCAGTCAAGAGCAGCTGCTCATTGCGTAGCTGTTGGCAAGGAGAGCCTTCAATTTGTCGGCATGTAACAAGATGAGTTCTTAAAAGATTGTTACCCATGTCATTATTCCTGGTGTTGTGAAACCCAGATCTACAGCAAATCAGCCTTGAAAAGAGCAGGGCATCGGGAGTGCACAGACCATCACTGCTTGTGGCAGGATGCCAGCCAGCCAGGGAGGTAACCTTGCCCTGGGCATCATGCACTATCCCACACCGTAGTCTCTTTCAAGTGACTTCCAGGTTTAAGTTTTGCCTTGTCTTGGTACAAAAGATTACTCAGGTTCATAGGGGGACTTCTGCATCATAATGTAGCCTCCATGAACTCTGGTCATGCAAGTCACAGGCAAGTATTCTAATTATTTTTGTTAATCATCACCTGAGGATTACTTTTTCCATTGATTTTTAGAGAGAGTGGAAGGGAGGTGAAGAGCCAGACAGAAACATTGATATGAGAGAGACACATCTATTGGCTACTTCCTGCACATGCCCAACCAGAGCTGGGGATTGAGGAAAGGGGCATGGGCTTCCTCCAGATGGTGTAACACTGCAGGTCCTCACTGCTTCCTTCCTCCGCTCTTTGCCGCCCCTCTGTCGTGCCCGCTGGCTCTGAGTTCTCCCTGAGACTCTGGACCAGGCACAGATCTGCCTGTACTGATGGAGGAAAGAGGGAAGTAACTCAGAACACTGTACTGGCTTTCAGCCTTTACCTCCCCTGGATCCACAGAGGTGAGGATGAGAACAGAGCACCAGTAACAGCTCAGTACCCTGTGCCTCTGTTTGCTCATGCTAAGCATGTCCACTCCTTTTGTGTCTGTGCCTTGTAACTATAGTTTGTGGTCTTCTCTGCCTGGGTCAGGACAGGCATTTGCTTACTTCTCTCTCTGGCCCCTACATTAGCTCACAACCTGGCATGTAGTAGGTGTTCAATAAAAATCATTTTTTTCCTTTTGTTCAGTCCTGAAGTTGGCCTGGCAGCTTACCCCTTAATCCTTCAGGTATGACTTCTGGGCCATGTTGGTTCCTCCTTCCTCTCCTGGCCTTTGCTCACACACAATGGGCCCAATAAACCTCCAACATGATTTATAAAAAACCTCTCTCCTTTCAGCCCAGGACTCAAGGGGACTTTGAAAGGAAACAGGCTCCATGTGCTTCCAATTGGGCTACATTTAGCTCATCATGCTGCTGCTCCATCGTAGCTGGAGAATGTGCGGGACACCCTGGAACTGGTTCAGGGCTCTGCTTAAAGATGTTTTTCTTACAAGCAGGAAGTTACGTCCTGCCAAGAAGAAATGAAAATAAAGCCCTCAAGGGTTTATGGGGTTCACTGGAAGCCACACTGCTTGAAGGAAGCAAGGGTGGGGGCTCTGTGTGGAGCTCTGAGGATGCAGGCAGGTCAGGCCCAGCGGGACACTGTCCTCAGAGCAACTCATGTGCCCTCCTACTGTCCCAGGAGGATGCAGTGGCCCCTCCTCTCTCAGGTCACCTGCATGGTCAGTGGTGCTGGCTGCCATGGTCTGTTTCTCTGAATCAACGCTGAGGCATCTGCAAATGGCCCAGGAGAACCCAGAATCCAAATCCTAGCTCTCAACTGATGAAAGTGCCTCCTTAGATAAATCTCTTAGGTCCTTTGGGCACCAAATGCCAGGCTGTGAACACAGGGCTGCTCTTGCTACTGCTCCACACTTCCTTTTGTCCTTGCCACAGCCAGGCTAGGTTTCAAAGTGTCTGGGAGTACCAAGAGGACCCTTTTGGGAATGGTGGGAGAGAGGAGTTCCTCCCTCACTGTGGGTTGTCCTGGCCTCCTGCCCCCTTGGCAGGCTGTGCAGCAGGAAGACAGGGCAGTAACACAAACAGCCTGCCAAAAGGATGAGGAGTCACGGCTTTTTTGTTCATCTGAGTCTGGGCAAAATTCTCAGCAGACAATACAGAATTCATTTCCTCCTTTTTCATTTATTCAATAAACTAAAGTCTTGGTGCATGAAATTCATGCAGGGGGGTCAGGGAGTGTCCCTCAGCCCACCCTGCACCCTCTCCAATCTGGGACCCCTTGAGGGATGTCCGACTATGGTAGGACTATACCTAAATGAGCAGTAGGACATCCCTCTCACAACCCATGACTGCTGGCTCCCAACTGCTTGACTCCCTGCCTTTCTGATTGCCCCTAACTGCTTCTGCCTGCCAGCCCAATTACCCCCTGACCACTACTCTGCCAGCTTGATTGATACCTAGCTGCTCGCCTGCCAGCCTGTTTGCCCCTAAATGCCCTCCCCTGCAGGCCTGGTCATCCCTAACTGCCCTCCCCTGCAGGCCTGATTGCCCACATCTGCCCTCCCTTGCAGGCCTGGAACCTCCCCATGGCCCTTCCCTGCTGGCCATCTTGTAGTGTCCATCTTGTGTCCACATGGGGACAGGATCTTTGACCACATAAGGGCAGCCATCTTGTGTGTTGTAGTGGTCAATATTCATATTACTCTTTTATTAGATAGGATAGAGGTGCATGGCTGGGGGGCAGCTGCTTTGCCCTGTAGGATGTCCTGGATCAGGGTGGGGGTTCCCTTGGAGTGTGGGACAGCCTGGGTGAGGGGCCTGTGGTGGTTTGCAGGCTGGCCATGCTCCCTGGAGACCCAAGTAGAAGCTCTGGTATCTGGGATTTATTTATCTTCTACAATTGAAACTTTGTAGCCTGGAGCAGAGCAAAGCCTCCTGCTCACTCTGTGGCCACAGCCATTTCTGTTGGAATTTATTTATCTTCTATAATTGAAACTTTGTAGACTTAAGTGAAAGACAAAACAGGCTAGGGCTGTAGAAAGCTTGGCTTCCCCCATTGCCAGGGAGCAACCCTAGCCTCCTGCTCTCTCCAGCTCTGTGGCTATCACCATTTTTGTTGGGGTTTATTTATCTTCTATAATTAAAACTTTGTAGCATTGAGTGGAGGCCTGGGCCGGCCAGAGTATGCAGAAAGCTTGGCTTTCTCCATCAACAGGGAAACCCAAGCCTCCCTCTTGCTCTCTTTGCGGGTGAAACCATCTTGGTTGGGATTAATTTGTTGGTGGGTATAGCTTGTGGGTATAGCAGAGATATGGTCAATTTGCATATTACTCTTTTATTAGGTAGGATGCTGACAGCTTTCCATCTACTCAATGAGAAAAGGAAAAGTTAGGGCTTTGGCCTAAAGACAAACCCAGTTCTGCCATGTACTGAATTTGTAGTCTTGGGGAAACTTTGTAAAAGTTTCAGTTTTCTCAACTGCAGAATGGGGATAAATAAATATCCCTACCTAATTGGGTCCTCACCTAGGGAAAATATTATTTATACACTACGTTCTCCAGGGAGACCTGGACACTGGATTCCTGCAACTCTTTGCACACATCCATCAGAGCCCTAGTGATTCGGGATTAGATATCATCTCACACACACCTGCTTCTGAGATCTGGGAGGCTATGGGCTTTATTTTATTCCTCTGTCTGTCCCCAGACTCTGGAAGAGTCCCCTATTCATGTAAGGATGAGTAAAATGAATAATAAAGTGATTTATCTATATCACCATGTCCTGAGAGGAAACCTGAGCTACAAAGTTGGGCATGCTGTAGTCAGTCAGATCGCTGTGGATGTCCTTGACCACCTCTCAGCCAGCTGAAGGGATTAAGGAATGCTGAGGATAGACAAGATGTCTCAAGCCAGGTAGTGAGACATTGGAGTGGCATCTGTCCCTGGGTTCCAGAACTTGGATCTGGGGTGGGAGAGGGCTTCAGATTTTAGCTCAGTCAAAGAGTTTTCAATGATTGGACTTGTTTGAATATAGAATTGGCTATCTCCAGAGGTGGTGAGTTTCCCAAGCCTAATGGTTTCTATATGAAGTATTGATGGTCATATTCTAGAAATATCTTCTTGCTAAGTCATGCATCACTGAAGATTAGATTACATTCCAAAGTGTGGTACATGCATGATTGGTGGTACATGATTTGGTTTTACAAAGTACACAAGCCAAACTAAAAAAAGTTATGTGTTTTCAGTTAAATTTATGTATTTTTGTGGTTATTCTCTATTTATGGTAAATGATACCTGTTGTTTTTTTATTTGTGGTGCCACAAAGTTTTATTTTATTATTTTTTATTTTTTTATTTTTTTATTATTTTTTGTTTTAAAATAATTATTTTTACTTAAAAATTATTATGATGAAATATAGTAAAAACAAATTAGAGAATAAAAGTTACCTAATAATTCTATTACATTCATTATTATTAACATGAGATGAACCTCATTTATTTTTGTGTGTATATGACTTCGTGTGTGTATAATGTATATAATAATTAAAATAATTATAATGTAAATCTACCTTTAAAATTAAATATAATAAATATTATTATACTCAACTTTAACAGAGAAAATAAGCAATTAGTCATGACTATTGGACTATAAAAAATAGGTTTTTTTTACTCCAAGAAATGTATCTCTTAAAATATTTTCTCTTAAAAAAAACTATGGCCCTAGTTGGTTTGGCTTAATGGATAGAGCATCGGTCTGTGAAGTGAAGGGTCCTGGGTTTGATTCCAGTCCAAGAAATATGCCTAGGTTGCAGACTCGATCCCCAGTAGGGGGATCATTCATGTTTCTATCTTTCTCTCCCTTTTTCTCTGAAATCAATAAAAAAATATTTTTAAAAATATATGAAAGGTCATTAAGAAGTTGTAGTCACCGTAGCCAGTTTGGTTCAGTGGATAGTGTGTCGTCGGACTGAAGGGTCCTGGGTTCAGTTCTGCTTAAGGGCATGTATCTCTAGCGCACATGTGTCAAACTTGCATGCCAGGGTGGTCACTCCGTGCGATATATCAATGTCAAATCACGATGTTGTATAACTTTTTTTTCTTCCTCTTCTTAAATAATATCTTTTAGCATTTCATATAATATTGGTTTGGTGGTGATGAATTCCTTTAGCTTTTTCTTAGCTGTGAAGCACTATATCCGACCTTCAATTCTGAATTATAGCTTTGCGGGGTAGAGTAATCTTGGTTGTAGATTCTTGCTATTCATCACTTTGAATATTTCTTGCCACTCCCGTCTGGCCTGCATAGTTTCTGTTGAGAAATCCGCTGATAATCCTATGGGTGCTCCCTTATAGGTAACCAACTGTTTCTCTCTTGCTGCTTTTAATATTCTCTCTTTGTCTTTTGCTCTTGGCATTTTAATTATGATGTGCCTTGGTGTGGTCCTCTTAGGGTTCCTATATATTGGGGTTCGGTGTGCTTCTTGGACTCCTAAGTCAATTTCTTTCACCAGGTGTGGGCAGTTTTCGGTCACTATTTCTTCAAATAGGTTTTCATTGCTCTCTCTCTTTTTCTGGCACCCCTATAATTCGGATGTTGCTATGCTTGAGGTTGTCCCAGAGGCCCCTATCTTTAATTTTTTGGAGACTTTTGGTTTCTTGCTTTTCCAGCTGAGTGGATTTTACCTCTTTGTATTTCAAATATTTAACTTGGTTCTTGCGGTCCTCTAGGGTACTTTTAGGTCTTTGTATAATATTTTTTATTTCAGTCAGTGTATGCTTAATTTCTAGTTGGTCCTTTTTCATATCCCTGAGGGTCTCGTTCATATCCTCGTAGGTCTCATTCATTTCCTTGTAGGTCTCATTCATTTCCTCATAGGTCTTGTTCATTTCCTTGTAGGTCTTGGCCTTTTCTAGGAGCCTCTTGAAAAGCCTTATAACAGTGGTTTTGAATTCTATGTCCAGTCATGTGTTTTTTTCCTCCATTTCTTTCACATCTGATTTCTTTCCATGTCTTTGCATGGTGGCTGCTTTCCTCAGTTGGTCGATTAGCTTTGTGTGGTAGATGTCCTCTAAGGGACAGTGGCTCAGCCTCCCCAGTTACCTGAGGTGGATATGGGTTGCACAGTCTTGTTGAAGTTAAGCCTAAATTATTGTTGTTAGCACTAGGAGGGTTTGACCTCCAGGCCAATTGGCTATGAGGTTCAGCCATGCTCAGGTTGGATAGGCAGAGTCTCCGGGCCAAGCAGGCAGAAGTCAGCTCCGCCCTATGCGGCCCCAGTGACTCTGTGCAGGGTGGCAATGGCTGCCAGCACCTCTGAGAGAGTGCTGCTGCTGAGCTCCACCCACTGCCGGACAATTCTGTCTCTCCCCAAATGAGTCTGCACACCCAACGTCTCACCCAGGATCGTAAAACAATGCAGTCTGGTGGTTTCCTGAACAAGAGAATAAGTCACCAGTCCTCTCTGCGCAGTCAGGCAGCTCTGTTGTTCCCAAGTTCATGTGCACTCTGCACAAGCTCACCCTCTCCACAAGCTTGTAGACCCTTGCAGCGCCCAAGTTTCAGCGTGCCTCCCCACTGTCCAGTTTTTAGCCTGTATGATTGTGGGTTCCCTGGACTTTGCCCAGAGCTGGGGAATTAGTGCAGTGGGACGTCTTTGTCTCCCCCGTTCGAGAAAACTGGCCAGGTTTTCAGCTGCCTGCCCTCTCTGCTGGTGCGCGCATGGCTCCAAACCTCTTTCTGTGCATATCTTCAATGCTGTCCTCTGCTGCTCCTCTGAGTCACAGTGTCCTATCTTCACTTTTATTTGTGGAATTTTCACTCAGCCAGCTTTCTGGTGATTCTGGATGATGTTTGTTCTTTCGTTAAGTTGTAGTTTTGAAATTGCTGTGTATGGCAGCAAGATAGGTGTTTACCTATGCTGCCATCTTGGTTCCTCTCCCTCCACAAAGTTTTATTTTAAAATAAATAAATAAATACATACTGTTTATGATTACTCAAAATACCATTTAGGTGTGAATCTAAAAAATATGCTGGAAACTAGACAACATTGATTTGAAAATCAAAGAATACACAAATAAATGAAGTTGGTAGCAGACCAGAGACTCAGCACAGCAAAGATGTTGCTCTCCTTTAATCTGCACACAGGTCAATGCAATTTTATCAAAGCCACAGCCAGTGGGGGGGGGGGGGGGGTATTGTTGTGTTACTTTGTTTTGTTTTGTAGATGTAGGCACTTTTTTTTTCTAAAATGTATATAAAGATGCAAGGAACTTGAATAGCTAAAACAATTTGTTAAAAGGAATAAGAAAGTGGGAGAATCATCTACCTAACTTCAAGAGACAGTAATCACAGTTGAGTAGTATCAGTGGAGGGATCAATACCTTCATTGGTGAGTGGAACAGGATACAGAACTAAGAAAGAGACCACACAAATATGCCATCTGATTTCTGACAAACATGTAAAAGCCATTTAATGGAGGAAAGACAGGGTTCTCAAATGGTGGAGGAATAATTCAGAGGAAAAAATATGGACCTAAGTGTTATATCTATTGTCAAAATTAACTCAAAATAGGTCATAAACTTAAATATAAAACTACAAAATTTAAAAATAATACAAAATAATCTTTTACCTGGGGCTAGACAAAGAGTTCTTAGCTTGGCACCAAAAACACAATGCATAAATGAAAAAATTAGACTTCATAAATATAAAGCTTTTACTCTACAAAAGACCTGTTAAGAGGATAAAAAAAAGATAAGCTACAGACTGGGAGAAAATATTTGCAAACCACATATGCAACAAAGGAGTAGTATCTAAATATATACATTAGTGGCCTGGTGCACAAGATTTGTGCGTGGAGGTGTTTCCCACAGCCAGGCCTGCACCCTCTCCAATCTGGGACATCCCTCTCACAATCCAGGACTGCTGGCTCCTAACCACTCTGCCTGCTGGCCTGCTCACCTCCAACTGTCCCCCCTCGCCTGATTGCTGCCCCCCAGCTGCCCTCCCCTCCTGGCCAGATTGCCCCGAACTACCTCTGCCTTGGCCCTGCCACTATGGCTTTGTCTGGAAGGATGTCAAGAAGGTCTTCCAGAAGGTCTCCTGGTCTAATTAGCATATTACCTTTTTATTAGAAGATGATAGATAGATGGATGGATAGATAGATAGATAGATAGATAGATATTAGTGGCCCAGTGCATGAAATTTGTGCATGGATGGGGGGGTTCCCTCAGCCCAGCCTGGACCCTCTCTAATCAAGGACCCCTTCAGGGATGTCTGACTGACAACAGTCAGACATCCCTCTCGCAATCTAGGACCACTGGCTCTTAAGTGCTCACTGGCCTGCCTGCCTGATCACCCCTAATCAACTCTGCCTGCCTGCCTGATCATCCCTAACTGCTCCCCTACCAGTCTGATCGCCCCTAAGTGTTCCCCTGCTGGCCTAATTGCCCCTAACTGCCTCTGCCTTGCCCCATACCTGGGACCCAGGCTTCCCTCCCTCTGGCCAGCTATATGCACCCAGGATCTGAGCCAGCTTCACTCAGGCCAGCTGCAGCCACAGGCAGCCACAGGCACCCAGGAACACAGGGCATGTGGCTTGTCCCTCTCCTGGGCCGCAGGCACAGGTGCAGCTGATGGCGCTCAGGGATGTGAAGTAGGTGGCTTGTCCCTCTCCTGGGCCAGAGAGGCAGGCACAGCTGTTGGCATCTGGGACCATGGAGTGGGTGGCTTGTTCCTCTCCCAGTCTGTAGCCTGTCTGTTCCTCTCTCCCCAGTGTTGAGTGTCTGAGCCATTATGGCATGATGGCATGAAGATGTGATAACTATTTACATATTAACTCTTCATTATATAGGATTTTAACTTGTCACAGTCTATCTTCAAGTGGATCTTTTACCACTTCACATCTTGTATAGAAACTTCACTGTAACAAAATTTTATTTTTCCCAGGCAATCTTTGTGCTATTGTTGTCATGTATTTTACTTACACAGATGGTATAAAACTGACATTACATTATTATTTGTTTAAATAGTTAATTATCTTTAAGTACATGTAAATAATAAGAAACTTCTATTATATTTTTTCCTATGCATATGCTCTTTGGTGTTTTCCATTTCTTGGTATAGATCATTATTTGCAACTGGCAAAATTTTATTTCTGCTTGCAGGACTTCTTTTAACATTTCTTACACTACAAATCTGCTGGTGATTAAAAAAATTCAATCTTTTATACATAAAAATATTTTAACTATTTCTAAAATAGTTTAAAATAGTTAAAATATATCTTGACTATTTTAAACTATTTTAAAAATATTTTCACTCAATCTAGAATTATAAATTGATAGGATTTTTCCACTTGTGAGTACTTTAATGATATTGCTCTACCATCTTCTCCCTTACACTGTTTCTGATGAGAAATCTTTCATAATCTTTATGTTTCTTCCTGTATATAGTGTGTCTCTTTTCTTCTGACTACAGCCCGGCCCCGCACCCAGCCATCACAGGGCCCTGTGATCAGGGCCCCACCATTGCTGGCTGGCCCCACTCAGAGCCTGGGTTGGCCTAACCCAGGGCTGGAAAGGACCTCTCAGCGAGAGGCCTTTTCCGGACCTGGGCAGCCAGCCATCGCCCTGAGATTGGCTTGTGGATGTGGCTTGTGGGCATGGCTTATTGGCAATAGCGAAGGTACGGTCAATTTGAATATTACTCTTTTATTAGATAGGATATGTATATTATATTATATATTAACTAGAGGCCCGGTGCACAAAATTTGTGCATGGGGGTGTGTGTCTCTCAGCCCAGTCTGCACCCTCTTCAATCTGGGACCCCTGTAGGGATGTCCGACTGCCTGGTAAGAACAGGCCTAAATGGACAGTTGGATATGCAGGCCTAAATGGACTGCTGGCTCCCACCTGCTTGTCTGCCTGCTTTCCTGATTGCCCCTAAGTGCTTCTGCCTGCCAGCCTCATCACCCCCTAAGTACTCCCCCGCCAGCCTGATTGATGCATAACTGCTCCCCTGCCAGCCTGTTTGCCCCTAACTGCCCTCCCCTACAGGCCTGGTCACCCTCAATTGTTCTCCCCTGCAGGCCTGTGTCCCTCCCAACTGCCTTCATTGCAGGCCCGGTTGCCACCAACTTCCCTCCTCTGCCAGCCTGGTTACCCCCAACTGTCCTCCCTTGCAGGCCTGGTCCCTCCCAACTACCCTACCCTGCTGGCCATCTTGTGGTGGCCATCTTGTGTCCACATAGGGGCAGCCATCTTTGACCACATGGGGACAGCCATCTTGTGTGTGGGAGTGATGGTCAATTTGCATATTACTCTTTTATTAGATAGGATAGAGGCCTGGTGCATGGGTAGGGGCCATCTGGTTTGCCCTGAAGAGTGTCCCAGATTAGGCTGGGTGTTCCCTTGGGGTGTGGGGCAGCCTGGGTGAGGGGCCTGTGGTGACTTTCAGGCTGGCCATGCCCCCCGGTTACCCAAACAGAAACCTTGGGATCTGGGATTTATTTATCTTTTATAATCAAAACGTTGTGGCCTTGAGAGGAGACCAAGGCAGGCCAGGGCTGCAGAAACTTGGCTTCCTTCATTACTGGGGGCAACTCAAGCCTCCTGCTCTCTCCAGCTCCATGGCTGCCACCATTTTTGCTTGGATTTATTTATCTTCTATAATTGAAACTTTGTAGCCTTGAGTGGAGGCCTGGGCCTGCCAGGGTGTGCAGAAAGCTTAGCTTCCTCCATTGCCAGGGAAACCCAAGCCTCCTGCTCGCTCCATGGCTGCAACCATCTTGGTTGGGTTAATTTGCATCTTACTCCTGATTGGCTGGTGGGCATTGTTTGTGAGTGTAGCTGAGTGATGGTCAATTTGAATATTACTCTTTTATTAGATAGGATTTATCTTTATTGTTGACAGTATTACAGATGTCCCCTTTTCTCCCCCATCACCCCTTCCACCTACACACTACCCTCAGGCCTTGAGCACACTATTGACTGTGTCCATAGATTATGCATGTAAGTTCTTTGGTTATTTTTTTTTTAACTCTCAAAACCCAACAGTAAATGTCAAACAATACAATTAGTAAATAGACAAAAGTCATAAAGTGGCAGTTCACAAGGAGATGTAAGGATATAAATAAACACAGATATTTAACAGCACTAGCCATTAGGAAAGAGCAAATTAAAACCACAATTATATATCACTACAGACCTACCAGAAGGAAATACACTAAATTTAAAATGAGTCAATTTAAAGAAAACAATAAGTTGGTTGAGCCCATGCACCAAAGAGTCATGGGTTCAATTCCTGGTCAGGGCACATGCCTAGGTTGCAGGTTCAGTCCCTGGTTGGGGGTGCATGTGGGAGGCAATTGTTTCTCTCTCCCTCTCCCTTCCTCTCACTCTCTCTCTCTCTCTCTCTCTAAAAACAAACAAAAAAAACAGTAAGAAACATTAAAAATAATAAAACATAAGTAAAATATTGGTGACAAATGGTACATGAACATGGAAAAATATTTGAAAGCACCACTTGAATCCCTGGATCCTGGGCTACACTGGCCCAGATGAGCTCCACATAGGGTGCTGTGGGCATCTGAAGTGAGAAGCCCTAGCTTGAGTTGTGCCATTAACACTCACTAGCATCATGATGCTGGGCGAGCTACCAAACTCTGGGATGGGAATGAGATGTAAGAGCTATAAGAATATCCTTAGATAGGAATGTAAATAGGTAGGAATGAAAATCATCTTTTATGCCTGCTTCACAATACTGTTATGAGCCTAAAGGAAGTAAAAGTACTATTAATATTAATCAAGGTCCTTCTCCATTCTGAGATGCTATGATTTTATATTACATCAAAGAAGTCTTGTCAACACAATTTATTTCAGTTACTACATAAGATCCAAGTGGCCTGCCTCTTTCCTTTTTCTCTCCCTCTTCCTTCCTTCTCTTCCTTCCTCCTTCCTTCCCCACTTCCTCAACAAATGTGTATTGAATTGTGTTGTGTATTAGCTCCAATCCCAGCTGCATTAACTGAAAAGCCAAAAGGACATAGCCAATACTTTGAGATGCTAATATGTATTCTATGTAGGTAATAGGCATATCCCTAATTACTGCACTGGGTGGTAATTTCAATCAAAAACAAAAGGAGGTTTCCTTATTCATCCTGGTGAGTTAGAAAAGGTTTCTTGGGGGGAAAATTATTAATTAATGTGTATTTTAGCAGAGAAGAAGTACGAGTCAGAGGAGGGCGACAGGAGAATAAGAAGAAGGAGAAAAAAGAGAGGAATGATGGGACTCCATTCTCTTACATCCAATGGCCAGTACAGTTCCAAGAGCAACAAGAGGGGAAGCCCCAATAAACAAGCAAGTCTCTGCTGTGTCACCTTTGTGGCCAACACAAGTCACAAGGCCAGCCCAGATTCAAGGAGTTGGAGAGATACTCCAGTGCTGAGTGGAGGATTGAGGTGCTGTGGCCAGGCTATAACTCCCAAGGAGTGAGCTAACTAAGAACACTTACACCCACAGGCTCATGTGAATGCAGTTGGGCCAGACTCTGGCTCCTCTGCCCCCACTAGCCCCTGGCACCTGTTTTGGGCACTCAGTACTTATTATTTTTAACTGGACTGGGTCTCACCCTCTGTCAGCTTTCCATGCCCCTTTATTTGTTGGAGGCCGAGTCCCTTTGCTGGGTTTCTGCCCCCCCAGGTTTGGCCAGCACACAGCTGCCGCGCGGACCTTCTGCAGGCTCCTCTCCTCCCCAGGGCAGCTCGAAGACAGGGCAGAGGGCAGGGACACCAACATGAAAGGACACAAACACATCCCACCTGAATACGCATTGAGCACCATTACAAACACTCTCCCTGCCCTCGTGCCATCCGCTCACGGAGAGGTGCCTCCTTGGCTCCCAGCCAGAATGATGCTGGAGCTCCAACAACATGGCCATCCTTTACCATCCCCTCGTGCTCTCCCAACCCACAGCCCAGGCTCATGTCCCAGGAACAGCGTGGTATCTGCTGGGTTTTGCTGCAGCTTCTGCAGCTGCCCCTCAGGGGCCCAATAAAGTGCTCTCTTTTAAGCATACCTTTGGTGGGCACCGTCAGTGGGTCCCTGATAGCCAAGGTCCATGTGAAAGAACACGCCCAATGCTGGGAGTCAGCACTAGGACTTCCTACAACACAGAGCAATATGTTGGGCCCATACATGGGTGGTCATGTTTCCAAGTCCTCTCCAGGCCCCGGAGCATCCTGCCCTCCAGGGAGAGGGGCAGTCACCAGCCATCCCACCAATACCCCATTTCCTAGAAAGCACTTTAGACTGTACTAACGCCACAACTGAGAGACGGTGCCAGAATTCCCCTTTTCAACATGTCTTTATATCATTCTTTTTAAAAATATTTGTATTGATTTTTAGAGAGAGAATAAGAGAAAGGGACAGAGACATGGAAACATCAATGATGAGAGAAAATCATTGATCAAGTGCCTCCTGCACACTCCCTACTGGGGATCAGGCTTGCAACCCAGGCATGTGCCCTGAACTGGAATCAAACCTGGGACCCCACTTTCTCCACTGAGCCAAACCAGCCAGGGCTCTTTCCAACATGTCTTAATGCTTTTGAGATCCTGGCTTCAAACAACACCGCCTCACCTGCACATTATCAGGGGTGTGGGGCCCCTTGGGGCTGTCCTTGATTGCTGACATGTGTGAGGGCACAGAGACCTGCTCTTCTGTAACTTATTCTGAGAGATAAGGAACAGGATTAGCCTATCCTAATAACAGCATCTTAAGAAACTGCAGGAAAAGGGTCCAATGCTCCCCCCAGCTCTTAGCAGCCTCCTTCCTCCCCCAACAGCACCCCAATATGATCTGGAGGCAACAGCCCATTGGAACTGAGTCCTGTGCCTCTGTGGCCTACAGCAGAGGGTGAAGGGGTGAAAGAGGCAGTGCTGCGAGGACACAGTCCAGGCTGCCCAGTACTGTGACCTGGCATAGCAGAATGTCAGCACCGGGCACCCAGACCCAGACAAATGGTGCCCAGTCAGAGCTTTGCCTGTCAAGCCTCCCACAGGAGGGTCATCTTACTGACCCAGCCGCAAGCAGTGGTATTGACAATGTTTTGCAAACACGTGTGGCTATTCCTCAGATGAAGGATGATGGAAGCAAATAGAGGTAGGAGTCCTGCTGGGCTCCTCCTGGGGAGCAGTCCATGTGACCAGAGGGGCACCCCAGGCTGAGAGGTCTCTGTGTCTCCAGCACCAACTCCAGTTTGGCCAGCTTCCTGAGACATGTTCCCTTGTCAGTGCAGGACCAAGTGCTCCCCTGTGCGTGAGAGCTTGCTGCCCAAACACCCTGGCACCCCTGCCGCAGACCGCACCCCAGTCAGTGCAGGCAACACCATTTCCCCTCCAACCATTGGTGTCACACTTGGCTCCACCCCACATTGGATGGAAAACTCCAACTTTCAGAGAGGTGACAGGAGGGAGCCCCTTCTGCTGCTCTTACCGTCTCTTTCTTACCTGACAAACTAACTTGCTCCTCACAGCGCTGCCCAGGGGCCACGCCAGGGAGCCCTCCCCTCCTGCTCTCCAGGTTCTACTGGCCTATGAATCCCGAGGCCCCAGCACCAGGCTGTGTGGTACTTCCTGCTGACTTGCAGGGAATTCAGTGTTGACCTTTTCTGAGTTCCCACCACCTAATTGTGGTCTGGCACAAAGCAGGTGACAAGTAAGCGAGGGTTTGATGCATAAATAAAGATTTTTGCTTCGGTTTTCTTGATTCAAAATAGTGGAGGCAATTCATGAACTTAATATGCAAAATGAATTTGCATTGCTTCCAATAGTTCCATTTTAAACATTTTTTTAATATGCATTTCTCTCTCTCTCTTTTTTTTTTACAATTTCTTTATTGATTAAGGTATTATATATGTGTCCTTATCCCTCTATAAACCCCCTCAACAAGCTTCCCCCCACTCATGCCCTCACACCCCTGGTGCTCATGTCTATTGGTTAGGCTTATATTCATGCATTCAAGTCCTTTGGTTGATCTCTCCTCCTTCCCCCGTCCCTCAATCAATATGCATTTTATTGATCTTTTTTTTATAGAGCGGAAGGGAGAAGAATAGACAGTTAGAAACATCAGCTACCTCTTGTACACCCCCTACTAGGGATGTGCCAGCAACCAAAGCACATGCCCTTTACTGGAATTGAACCTGGTACCCTTTAATCTGCAGGCCAATGCTCTATCCACCGAGCTAAAACCTTTAGGGCCCAAGAGTTCCATTTCAAAAGAGCATGCATTTGCCTTCTTGCCCTCTCCAAGGAGCACCTTCCTCCTGGTCTATCATCAGCCCGGAGTACTCAAGGAGGCTGACCCAAACCCAGGGCCAGCTGATTTTCTTCCTGATCTGCCCCCTGCTGTTCTCCAATGAGCACTGGTTTGGTAATCCTATGCAGAAAGTACGGGGCCTGGTGGCCTGGGCAGTCCTCATGCAGAGAGTCCGGGGCCTGGTGGCCTGGGCTAGTGACAGCCCTAGGGAAGGGCAGGGGTCAGGGGAGGGCACTCATATGCACAGTGGGCCCATGATCAGTAGACCTGGACAACTTGAGTTTCATTATTCAGGTAGCCAGCTGCTTTGGTTTACTTACACATATGCACACCAGCACACCCACATACATGCACACCATACAAGTTCCCAAGACATGCCCGGACAGGAGAGACATCGAGGCTCAGCCATATCCTCTCACGGGCACCGGAGCTTACGGGGCCAGGGTAGCCAGTCTCTCCTTCCCTGCCCTCACAGCAGCTCTGTCGCCAGGAGCCCTGGAGTTCTTCTGTCAGCTCTGCCGGCAGCGTCCACTGAATGCCCTTGCTAATGTTGAACCTCAAAAAGGGAAGGTTTGGGACCGTAACTCCTCCTGCAAACCATGAGTGATATTGGGAAGAATGGCCTTCTCTGTGAAAAATAGTGAACATATGCCAAGGTGCTTATGTCTAACATCAATCACCAAACGGGACCTCACAGGGAGCTGGAACCAAGCAGAACAAAGGAAGTCCACCAAGGTGACCTCAGGTCACCACAGGTCACCAGCAGCTGCTCAAACCGAATAATGTCAAGTTTGGCCTCACCGGACCCCACACACACTCATAACTCACAGCAGGAAGTCAAGAGGGTGGGAAGAGATGTACAGTGACAGGGTTGGTGAATTCTGAATCACAAAAGGTGTCACTTCAATCTTGCTGACCCTTGACTGAAAGCAGTGAAGTACCAGATGCATGAGTCTCCACATCCTGCCCTATGTCTGTCTGGGTGCCCCACAGGTGTATGTTGCCCTGTCTAGATCAATCTGGCTGCTCCACAGCATGCCATGGACCTAACTCCTATGTTGAAGCCTCTAATACCTAATGTGCCTATGTTTGGAGATAAGGCCTTTAAGGAGATAATTAAAGCTAAATTAGGTCATAAAGTTGGGGCCCTGATCAAATGTGTTGGGGGAGGGCATGGTTGCGGGAGAGGCAGTGCTCTCTCGGGAAAAGACCCTGAGCTCATGCAAGGTTGACCTCTGCAGCCTGAAGAGGCCTCAGGAGAAGACAACCCTGTCAGCACCTTGACCTTGGACTTCCAGCCTCCAGAACTGTGAGAAAATAAATTTCTCCTGTTCACAGAACCAGCATGTGGGATTTTGTTATGGCAGCCCTAGCAGAGTAAGAGAAGCCTAGAAATCTAAGCAGCCTGTCCCCACGACATGGTGCCTGAAGGCAGAGGTGTTTCCATCAGCCAGTATGGCTCAGAAAATGGCTGTAGACCTAAAATGCAGAAAAAGGAACAATCAACCCAGGACTTTTGAATTACAAAATCAACCTGTGAAAATCATGGAGGTGACAATAGGATAATAAAAAAAAGTATTTCTAGAAATATTTTGCAAATATTGAGAAATATAGCCACATTCACAGACAAGGTAGGCATCTCCATGGACCAGAAAGGCACATGTACGCACATGACAGGCTGACACTGCAGGAATGGATGCTGGGACCGCAAAGCCCACTGCTACTGGGACAGCAACTGAGCTCACCCCACTTTGGGGCATCCTTGGAGCAAGCTCCTGTGCAAAGCACACAGGACATGCTCCTGAGTGCACAGACAGACACCAAGCCTGCAGTGACCGAAGTGCTGCAGATGGCAGTGAAGGCTTCCCTGGAGTGTCAGGAGGAAACGGAGACAGGGGAGGCTGCCCCTATTCTGGGAGCCAAGGTAAGCCTGCCCAGCTGGGGGCAGATCAGCAGGAGATCTGCGTGGAGGTCCCAGGAGCTGGTTGAAGGCAACAGCAAAAGTGCCGAGCAGGAGGAATGAACTAGGGGACAGGAAGGAATAATTACAACTGGGACATTTACACTATATGGGGGAAGCTACCACTAAAGCAGTCAGCTAAAACACAAACAGATGAAGGATTCACTCCACAAGAAATGAAGATAACACAAACAGATTCACTCATGGATCAATTAAACAATGTGTCAGCAGCCATTCTTAGCTCATAGAGATGGGTCAAAGCCAGATGAAAACCCTGCCCTGAATTGAGGAGGGAGAGAGACAAAGCAGTGTGCTGAGTGCTGACAAGTGCTATAGGACAGAAAGGAACAAAGTAACATGCTCCAGGAATGGGGGGGCGAGGGTCAATAGGTTGCAACCTACTAGTAAATTGGTCTTAAAAAATAAATATATTTAATATTTCCCAAGAGGTAATTAAAGAAATACTATCAATCAAAAACAACAATTGGTGCTCCTTTAAAAAACAAAACAGCGATTTTAATTATTAGGGAAATGCAAATCAAAACCACAATAGGTGTGTTTTCTCTACACCTATCAGCATGTTTATTATAAAAAAGACAAAAAACAACCAGTATTGGTGAGGATGTGGAGAAAAAGGAGCTGTCATTCATTGTTGGTGGGAATACAAATTAGTGCAGCCTCTATAAGAAAACAGTATGGAGTTTTCCAAAAAAAATTAAGAACTAACATATAATTCAATAATCCCTGTTCTGGATATTTAATAAAAGAATACAAAAACACTAATTTGAAAATATATATGCACCCCTATGTTTTTGAAGCATTTTTCATAATAGCCAAAATATAGCAATGGCCTAAATATCCATTGACAGATCAATGGCAAAAAGAAGATGTGGTTCATGTGTACATTGGAGCACTACTCAGCCACAAAAAGATGAAATATTGCCACTTGTGACAACATGGATGGATCTTGAAGGTATTATTTTAAACAAAGTAAGTCAGATGCAACAAAACATCAGATTCATGTGATATTACTCATATGTAGAATATAAAATAAAAAAGAAACAAATAATAAATCATAGATACAGATAAAAGATTAGTGGTTACCAAAATAGAGGGGTGGTGGGGAGGACAAAAATGGGTAAATGAGTCAAATGTATGGTGATGAAAGGAAACTGGACTTGGTGGTAAGCACATACTAGGGGGCACAGATTTCAAATTACAGTGCTATGAAACTTATGTAATGTTATGAACCAATGTAACCTAAAGGGGGAAAAAAAGCTTTCTACAAACAAAAACAGGTGACTATGAGTCAAAAACAAGTTAATATCTACACTAATAAAAGAGAAAGATGTAAATTGACCATACCTTTGTAATGCCCACTAGCTAATCAGAAGTGACTATGCAAATTAATCCAAAAAATGGCAGGTTGATTTGAATACACAGGTGCTGAGCTGCCAGGGGTGCTCCAGCCCTCTGTGCAGCTTGGGAAGGTGGAAAGGTGGCTCTGGCCCATGCAAAGGTGGTGCTGGCAGGCAGGGGAAAGAAGACCCATTCTTCCACAAATATTCACGCATTAGGCCTCTAGTATAAAATAAAAATCATTAGAAATTCATAAAATGGAAAATAAAATCCTTAAAAAAGTTAAATCTCATAGATGGAATAAAAACTGGGCATAGTAAAAGACAAATTAATAAAAATGAAAAATAGTATGAATGCCACACAGAAATAAACAGCAATAAAAAAAGCAATAATTGAAAGTTGAGTAAAGCCAAATGCTGGTAAGGATCAAAGATTTACCTCAAACTGAACAACACAGAAAAGTTGAAAATAAAGGTGGAAAGAGGAAGAGGGATGGGGCAAAAATGAGATAATCTGGGCAAATGCTGACTCTATCAAGGTATTAAAATAATCATGAACTTGAAATAACTAATAACAGAGCTTCAATACATACTACTTGAGCATATATTTATAAATGAATAATTACATATGTGTATACACACACAATCCTATCTAATAAAAGAGTAATATTCAAATTGACCATACCTTCACTACACGCAATAAGCCATGCCCACCAGCCACACCCACCAGCCAATCAGGAGTGATATGCACCAACCAAGATGGATGGGGCTGGGGCGGAGCCAGCAATTCGCCCCATGGCAGGGCAATGGCTGGCTGGGGCAAGACTGGGACTGGGGTGGAGCAAGGCGCTGGGGGTACCCCACCCAGGGTCCAAGCCTCAGAGCCACAGCCAGAGGCTTTCGGCCTTGCCCAGGGGCAAAGCAGGGTGATCGCACATGCTGGGGGTTCCCCGCCCAGGGCCCAAACCTCAAACAGAGGCAGCAGGGTGATCATTCGAGCTGAGGGTCAACCGCCCAAGACCCCACCCTCAGAGCAGGGTGATCAAGCACGCTGGGGTTCCCCTGCTCTAGACCTGAGCCTCGGATCCTTGGCCAGAGGCTTGGGACTCTGGCAGGGGTGCAGCAGGGCAATTACAGCTAACTAGGGGTCCCCCTGCCCAGGTCCAGAGGCTTTAGGCCTTGGCAGGAGTGGAGCCGGAGATCAGAGGAGATAGGTGTGAACAGTAGAGGAAACACCTTTTCTGACTGCTTATTGGCTAAGCTCTCTGTATACCACTGGTAATATTCTTAGTAACTTGGGTATAAGAATCCAAAAAAGTAATCTAGGCTTCTTTTTTTTTTTTAATATATTTTATTGATTTTTTACAGAGCGGAAGGGAGAGGGATAGAAAGTCAGAAACATCGATGAGAGAAACATCGATCATCTGCCTCTTGCACGCCCCCTACTGGGGATGTGCCCGCAGCCAAGGTACATGTCCTTGACCGGAATCAAACCCGGGACCCTTCAGTCTGCAGTCCGACGCTCTATCCACTGAGCCACACCAGTCTCGGCTAATCTAGGCTTCTTCCACCACACTCCTGGAGAAAAAAATGAAGGTCTGTTTCTGGAGGGCTAAGAAATGTCATATCCTTTCCCTAGGCAGTTTGGCTCAGTGGATAATGCCTAGGTTTGCCAACTGCAGGGTCCGGGTTATATTCTGATCAAGGGCATGTACCTAGGTTGCAGGCTCCTCCCTGGCTAGGGCCCAGGTCAGGGCTCATGCCAGAGGTAGCCAATCAAAGTGTTTCTCTCACTTTGATGTTTCTCTCTGTCTTTCCCTTTCTCTTCCACACTCTCTAAAAATCAATGGAAACATATCCTCAGGTGAGGATAAAAAAAGAAAAATAAGAAATGTTATATCCTATGAAAGACACATTTTGAAAATGCCTAAAGAAAGTTGTCATTTTTTCATGGTGAAGGAACTGGAGTCTGTGTTGATGAAAACACCTTGGTGGCTGTGGTGACTGGCAGTGGCTGCAGCAGTGAGGGGTGATCGGGCTGGTTCCTTTCCCTGATCAGCCAGGTCGCCTCCCACAAAGGGAGGCCAGACTGTAGCTTAGGCCCGCTCCCCTTGAGGAACAGGCCTAAGCCATCTGTAGGACATCCCCTGAGGGCTCCCAGTATATGAGAGGGGGCAGCTGGGCTGAGGGAACCCCTCCCCCCCCCCAGTGCACGAATTTCGTGCATCGGGCCCCTAGTTAATTATAATGAAAAATTGAAACGTTAATGGCTGTAAGGAGGGATTTTAAAATTTTTTTCTCAAAAAGAGAAAGAAGAAGAAGACTTCTTCAATGATTAAGAAGACAAGCCCTCAAGCAGGTGGTATGCATGCACAAAGTATTTCAGATACATGTCGTTGGCCTCTACACATGCCTCTTATCAGGCTGCTACAGCACCCATCTGCCCACCTCCCAATGGCAAGAATGTCTATTGACAGGTCACTCAGTCCCAGGCATCTGTCCTCAAACAGCTTACAAATCCTCAAACACATTACGGTCAAGGATGGCGTTCTGACAGGCATAGATAGGCTGGCCCCTTCCACTACTCCTAAGCCTTGGAGTTAGGTAGCAAGTAGTTAGGTGAAGAGACAAGTGAGGTCACAGGCAGAGGGATAGACCTAGACGTATGAGGGAGCATTAGCATATGTCTGTTTCCTGGAACATAGCAGATGGGAGGGCACAGGAGGAGAGCAGTGAAAGGGCAGTAAGTCTGTCATGAAGAGAAAAGTCACCCTGACGAGAAGTCTGAAGTGTACCATGAAGGTGTTGGGCCAAGAATAAGAGATGCACCAAGCACTGGCTTTAAGAAGACTACTCTCTCAGACTTCCAGATGCTGCCACTAGGGTTGTGTCACTAAAGTAACAACTTGTTCTGTGTTCTTTCCTTCAACTTTTTCTTTGCACTAACATGGTGCTAATCCTTTTCTTTCCACCAGGAAAATGGAGAACAATAAGGTCTGGTCTGTTCTCTGTAGGCTAATAGTTTAGGTAAAGATTTCCACATAAGTAAGTGGTTGTTGTATAGGCACTGAAAATTAAAATGGAACTAGTTGCAAGGTTTCTGGGATGATTGAAAATGAGCTGGTAACTCTCTCTGGGCAAGGCAGGGGGCTTCCTTGAGGAAGCAGCATCATATATGCTGAGTCTTGAAGGATGACAAGGCTGTAGTTGCATGCCGTTGGCAGGGGGACCCTCATGCAAAGGCTCAGATGCATGGACATATAAGGCTGTGGGTGGGCTGTAAGAATTGAGTGGCAGTGGTTTTATCACTCACCTCTTTCACAGGCAAGGAAACAGAGGTGGGGAGGCTATATTGGTTGCCAGGGGCCATGTGACCTGTGAAGGCAGTCATGGTCAGAACCATGGGTCCTCAGCTCATGCTGGCTCCTTCCACTACTCTAGCTGCATTTTTCCTCATCGCTGTTTCAATTTTATTCAAAGAAATAATAATGAGAAGTACTGGTTTCAGAGGGATGCATTTGAGGTGTGAGGGTATGGGTGTAAATGTGTTGCAAATGAGTGTGATTCTGAGGCTTGGTGAGCCAGCTATCCATTAGCCGACCCCTAAAACCAGGCATTCGTGGGTGACAGATGTTTGGATTCAATTATGAGGATGAGAAAGTTGTTTTTCCTTCCAAGGAAAGAAAGCATTATTTGAGGGAGAAAGGCAGCCATATTTAACACGTGATAAATATTGTTCATTGTGGAAATACTCTTTAAAAGCTCCCTGTTTAAAAGAGAGTAATATATTCAGAAGCTTTTAACCTGCTGGTTTTAATTGCAACTGAGTGCCAAGATAAACCTACTGTTAGCAAAGCTCTAACTTTCTGCTGATGTCTTGCACTTGCTCCCAGCTGTTAGAGGAGAATGGAAGTCAGATGCTTGGATTGCTTGGAGTGCATATAAGGCATTCACATGTGAGTATCTGGATGCTGTGCAAACAGGAAAGTGGCCTTTTATGAAAAGGAGTCCAGGCTGAGTCCAGAACCACAGCTTCATTGGTTGACCAGACCCTGTTTCTTATATGTAATCAAGGCTTCACTAAATAACCACCAGTTATTGAACTGGCTATAAATATTTTGCAGCTCACCTACAGTTCACTAAGGCTAAATATTTTTTATTAAGCATCCAGAATATTTTATTAGTGTTCCAAAGTTGTCCCAAAGGGCTTAACTTTAGTTTAACATTTATTAAAAAGTTAATTTTAACTGATATTCATCAACATCTAAGACCTGTTGGATACTCTAAGTTGCCCAATGGTCTTCCTAAAAAAAAATGTAGGGGACAGGGATAGAAAAATCCAGCACAAAATCTTTTATCTTTTACTGTCAACTTTATTAGTTCACTTTATTATTTTTAGAACTAAAAAAAGATTGAAAAAGTGTCCAGCCTTTGGCCCTCCATGCTCCCTGGCTGTTACAGACACATACTGACACCCTTAGGGTGGCATACAATACCTAGTTACCCTCTGTGGTCTACCTCTTGCTCCTTTACCCACTTCATCTCCATATTCCCCTGTATCTTCTTTCAATCTTCTAATGCAATGTGTTTGTTCATGTCATTCTCTGTGCCCAGACACCCTTATGTTCGTCTTCTTAGATGAGGTATCCTTCAAGACACACAACAATGTGCCCTGTGTAGGTGGTATTGCCTTCCCAGTACCTAGCCAGATGGAAGCTCAAAAGATGTCAGTTAAAGGAATGAATGCTCATATTTTATAGTCAGAGACTCTATGGCTATTATTATATACAAAGAGTAAAATCAACCTTAAAGTTTTTACATTCAGTGTCTGTACCTTTATAACTAAGAAAATGCCTAAGACAAGGACAGTAGAGTGTCTTTACCACCTACTGTATGTCAAGCCCTTTTCACAAACTTTCTCATTTAATCCTCCTAAGGTCTGTGTAGAATAGGTGTTTTGTCCCCACTATGCAGACAAAACTTGAGAAAGTTAACTTGAAGATTAATTACCCAATAAAAACAGTGAGGTGGAGAATTCTAGATCCAGTCCTGCTTCAAGTGCACCACTCTGTCTGCAAAGGAGGCTGAGATCCCTGTTGGCGCTCATTCGGGGGCCTCTCTGCTATCTGGGAGAAGAAGAGATCCTCTGTTTCCCAGTGTTGGAATCTTCTCTTTCTTGAACTGAGGCTGGCTACACTATGAGTGAGATGATGGGTTCTGAAGGCCACAGAAAGTGCCTGGCTGAGCACATGTTTTCAGCCCTCTCTAGTTGGGGCAGTTACAAGGCAGAAGTCACACCCAGATGCTCTGCTGGATCTTCTGGGCAACTTGGGCTGCTCTTAGTTGGTTATCAGCTGAGAAGCCCTCACATAGATCTAAACAATCCAACCAGATGCTTAAACACCATCTATGGCATCAATAGCATCTCTGTTGGTTCTCTTCCTGCTTCTCTGGCTGTTGCTTCTCAATTTCCTTTACTGATTTTTCTTATTCTACTCACAGCTTAACTGTTGATCATCCCAAGTACTCTATGTACTCAATGCTATAGGATCTGGGGATACAAAGACAAATTATATACTCTTCCTGCTTTCAAAGAGCTTGTGGTCTTGTAATGCAAGGTTGTCCCAAGGACTCTGGTAGGATCTCCATGGGCTATGGTTAAAACACAGAGGAGAGTGATAACTTGTGCCTGGCATCTTTTCTTTAGAGCAAGAAGCGCCTGTGGAACTGAGTAATAAGAGTTAAAGTAAGGTTTTACAGGAAAAGAACACAGGGAAGTCAGAAACAATCTATGCAAGCAAGGCAGCACAAGGAATTATGGAGATGTCCAAATACGATGGCAGGTTGGGATACCATGTAGCTCTAGGGGCCTGGGGCATTAGCTACAAAGTATGGTGTTGTGGGTGATAGAATCGGGCTGGAAAGGAAGATATCCTGACCTAGATTTAGAAGATCCAAAGAAATATCACCTTCCCCTTGAAGTCAGTGGAGGCCCATTGAAGGAACTTTAAAAGAGGAAATTAGCATGTTTGTACTTTTGGAATATTACTTATGAGGTAAAGAGTATGTGCCTACTGAAAGCAGGAAGGTCTGTGAGGGGTCTATGGCTTCTTTTAAATTTTTTTCTTTGTCTTTACCACTCAAATATTATATGCCTAGGTGTGTTTTCTTATTTTTTTTTTAATTTTTGTCTTTGGTATTTATGCTACTTCGTGTTTTCTAAGCTTTCTGAATCTGTGGTTTAATGTGTCATTGATTTGTGAATGTTCTCTGCAATTATTACTTCCTATATTTCTTCTGCCTTGTTTACACTCTTTCCTCTCCTTATGGTATTCTATTTGTGTCTTTTGACACTGGTAATATCCCATATTTTCTAACATTATGTTGCTTTTTTCTCATTCTTTTTTTCTTTGTGCTTTAGTTTAAGCAGTTTTTCTCAGTATTCAGTTGTGTCCATTAAAAGAATTATTCACTCAATTCAGAGAAATGGTGCAGAAACTAAAGAGAAAAATGTTATAGGAACAGGATGCCAAGGAGGATTGTTGAATTGGCGAGGGTTCTCCAGAGAAACAGAACCAATAGATCTGCATTCTGAAGGCTTGAGAACAAGATAGCTGATGGTATAAATTCCAGGCCAAGTTCAAAGGCAGGAGAAAATGAATGGCCCAGTCAGAGACAGCGAATTCTGTTTTGATCAGGCCTCAGTGGATTGAGGAGGCTACACATATTGAGGAGGCAATCTGCTTTACTCATTTTCAATGTTTATGATTTATTCAGAAATACCCTGACAGACACACCCAGAATAATGTTTAACCAAATGTCTGGGTGTGGCCCATTGAAATTGACACATAAAATTAACCACTATGATTGAATACCACAAAGGGGTATATAAGATGAAAACTGGACAGAGCTTTCTGGGTTAATGAGCCAGTCACTGAGGACTCCTTTCAAGAAAATGTCTATGATGTTAAAGGGCAAAAGGTTGATTGCTATGACTAGAAGACTGAAGAAAGAAAGGTGCTTTTTTCCATTTTGAAGACTAGAAAAATGATATCTGAGAATGTTATCTAAGACTAGAGACCCAGTGCACAAAATTAGTGCACATGGTGGGGGTGGGGGTCAGCTTGGCCTGCACCCTCTCGCAATCCGGGATGCTGTGTGCACCAGTAACCATACTTTCATACAGGTTAAAGGCATCTTGCTGTTGTACGGGCAGCTACATTTTTTTTGCCCTGATTATAATAAGTAGTACATAACATGATCCTTCTGAGGTAGTGGTACCATTTTCTTTATCTTATGGATAGAAAAATTGAAGCAGAGAGAAGTTAAGTAATTGGCTTTGTCACACAGTTATAAGTGTCAGAATCAGGACTGACCACAAAATGTGCAAGCTGAGTCCAAGCAAGTCGTTGCTGCATGATCTTATTTATTCATTTTTGGAGTAGCCTTGCCAGGTCTTAATTTTTAAATCTAAGAGACTGTTCCCAATATATAGGGTAGGGTCTCTAGACCTGGCCGGCGATCAGGGCCAATCTGTGGGGCAACCAGTAGGGCGATTGCCCCCTCTCCCCCACTGACACCCACCTTGACTGGTGGCCTGGCACCGCCCACTTGCCAGCCAGACTGGGGGCAGCTCTTGCAGTGAGCGTCTGCCCCTGGTGGTCAATGCATATCATAGCAACTGGTCATTCTGCTGTTCTGTCAATTTGCATATTAGGGTTTTATTATTTAGGATTACCTAGTCTAAGATTATCTAGACAACATAGCCAAGTAAATCCAGATCTTCTAAAGCCAAGCCTATTCTTTGTTCCTTGCAGTATAGAATGGGAAGGAAAGAGGATGGTGATGAGGAAGATTCATTACTAGGGTGGCTAGGAGTCCAGGAGAGTTTCAATTTACACCTGTTATTATGACATATATATTAACAGCACTTTCTTAAGTATTAACATTGCTTTCTTAAGTATAATTTATTGAACACTCTATTCATCTCTCATTTCTCCATTCGACCTCCAGTAACATATTGTCTGGACACCTCATGGTTGTTCCAGTTTTCATTTGCTGTTTAATAAGCTACCACAAATGTAGTGAGGTAAAACAAAGGCCATGTATTATATTCATAGATTTGTGGGTCAGAAATGTGGACAAGGCTTAAAGAGATTGACTTATCATTGCTCCCCCTTTTTTTTAATCCTCACCCAAGAATATGTTATTTATTTATTTATTTGTTTGTTTGTTTATTTATTTATTTGAAAGAGAGGAAGGGAAAGGAATAGAGATAAAACATCAATGAAAGAGAAACATTGATGGGCAGCCTGCTGGTCTATGCCCTTTGATATTTGAGACTCAGCTAGGTTTAGAACCATTAGGAGATTTCTTTTTTCCTATGTTTGTTGCATATTCTGAGATGACAGGAAGGCTGGGCTTCCAGATATAAGAAAATCTCAGTTGTCATATCTGTTACCTGCATCTAAGCTGGGTTTGGACTTCTCACAATATGGCATCAGCATTCTGTTGGTTACAAGCATTTACTACTATCAAAGCAGATTCACAGTGGAGGGTGTCTGGCTCCCTTGCCTTGTGGGCAATTGGGAGAGTCTCATTGGAATGATGTATGCTCTGGAAATTGCACTCTGCCACGATGACCCACTGTTCCCTGCTCCCTAAGCAACCAAAAAAGAAAGTGAAGTGAGAGCCAATGAGTCTGGTTCATGCGAGTTGTGAAGCAACCTCAAAAAGATCTCCCCATGGAGTTTAAGAGCATCCTGACAGCAACATTGTTATTGAGGGAGCTCAGAGCCGGCCTTCTAACCTGACCACTCCAAAGCTCCTTGTGGATGCTGGAGCCATGAGCATACCGTGTCTGAGGGAGGAGTCTTCTCTAGAAGGTGCATTCATTCCCATGAACAATCTCTTAAGATTTTATGGTTACAAAGTGAACTCTCAGTTGGGCGTGCATGTTAAATCAACTGACTAAACCCAGTGGGAATGAGATGGTCTCAGACACAAGCTGCTCCCTCACCAGCATCACCACCACCCATTGGATGAAACAACAGAACCTTTGTCATTTTCCCAGGTCACACATGAGGGATGGCAGAGCTGATTGTGACCTTGGCCTCTCAGCTCATAAGTGACACTTTTCTGGGTAACTCTGAGTGTTCCCCAGAAAAGGTCAAAGATGAGTGTGCTCAAGAGTCCAGGGTGGGACAGCAGTGGGTTTATAGAGGTCTCAATCTGTGTGTTCAGGGGGGTGGGGTAGTGTGATTGTACCCCCAGATCCCAGAGCCTTCCCTCATTTCAAAAGCCCCATTACACAATTATCATACTCATGGAGATAAGGAGTTTGGGAACCAGCAAGGACTTCAAAAGGGCTTTACAAACACTCTTTTATTGGGTTTATATGTCTCTATGGTGTCATGTGTTTCTATTTTATTTTATTTTATTTTTTGCACCAAGTGGTGGAGAATGTAATTAAACAATAAAATGTCAGGTAGTAATTAGCAAGAAAAAGAGCCTGTGCTGCCTGGGGGTCATCCTTTCTTCAGACAAGGTGGGATGAGCAGGTCATGCCAGCAGGAGTCCAGGCAAGACAAAGACTTCCCAGATCCACTACCCCAACCCTCAAGATAGGCTGTCAGAGCCCACAGTGCTGGGGCCTTAAGACCTTCCATTTCTGTGCTAACCCAGGGGCACAGAAGCCCCAGACTTGGCACCTGGTCTCAGGGACCTGACTCAACAAGGCTTTACTAAGCCTCACCAAGCTTCACCAACACCTCACCAGGCCTCACTGTGCTGTTGAGGCCTCACTGCCTCTTCAACCCCCATTACTATGCCCTCAGGTCCCATGCTTCAGCCACTCCACACTATATGCTTCGAAAGGTGCACATGTTTTAGCGCCTCAGAGGCTTGGTCTATGCTGTTCCCTCCACCAAGAAGACCTACCTCCCTCTTTATCTGACTAACTGCCACTGGATCCTTGGGATTCAGCTTGAAAGTTGCCTCCTTGGAGAACCCTTCTCTGACTCTCAATTTTATCTAGCCCTTACCTCCACCCATCTTTCTCTCTCATGATGCTGTCTGTTACTTTCCTATACCTGCCATAGTTTGTAAGTCCACGGTCCTTTGTATGTTTATTTGTCAGCGTCCAGTCCCTGCCTGCTGCCACCCTCCAGAGGGTAAGACCAATGGAAGGAACCAGAGTGGCAAGATCCATGGCCATTTGTGACAGTTCTGGGCCCAGCTGTTAGCTTAGCTCTATCCTGAGCAGGCCATGTCTCAGTCACCCCTATAGCAGATGGCAGTAGGATGCTGGGTTTTGTTTTGCCCGTCTGTCTGTCCCTGCTGTCCTCTGGTGATCTGGCCTCCTTCACAAATCCCCTCTCCTGCTGGAGTGTGGCCACAGCCTGCCCCCTTCTCCCACCCCAGCCTTCCTCCACAATCTGCATGGCTGATGAGGTCAGCTTCCTACTGCAAAGTCTGATTTAAATCCGTTAGTGGCTCATACTCTGCTGCTACCGTAGAGCCTGGTCCCTTTCTCCTAATGCCTCCCTGGAAGGCAACCAATGATGATGCCCTGACATGCCCCAGCTGTCCTCCATTCCTCCATACCTTCACCTGCACCCTCCAACACTCACCTGGCTCTCTGGAGACTGCCCTCCTGCTTTAAGACAAAGCCCACACATCCTCACTGGGACCTGCCTGAGCTTCCTGGAGCCAGTTTACATTGGCTCTAGACAAGTACCCCCGGAGGGGCATGATCCGTGTTCAACACCTTCCACTGTGTCCCTCAGGGACCCTGGCACAAGGCTCCTACCCTCATGAAGCTCACCCTCTAGTGAGGAGAGAGCAGATGCTTAATCCAAACATACATCCTCCGCCAAAAAAGACAGGTGTGGGAAACCCATGACTGAGCGGGCCTGTTGATGAATGTACCCCAACAGGCCTCAGAGTGTTTCCTAGTCAGGGGGGCCAAGCATCTGAAGGATGAGAGAGGAAACCATGTGACAGGAGAGGGAACTGACCAGTGACCATGACAACTACAAAGGCCCTGAGGTAGATGGGTGTGTGTTTGTTCAGAAGGGGGACAGCCTAGCAGGCTGACTACCCAGGGTAGGTGGAAGCTAGAGAGGAGGTGATGGAAGTGCACTCTGTCCAGGGAGAGATTTGTCCCCATCCCACAGCCCGTATATCCAGAAGGGGTTAAGCAACAGATGAGTTGTGGCTGCTACCTATGAATGGGGTGTGGGCCCGAGACAGATGGTAGGCATAGAGGTGGGTGGGTTTGGAGGATTTTAGGGGGTGACATGTTGTCACTGGGATGGGTTGGGCATGGACAGGAGATAACAAGGTGCCCAGCATCACCAGGTCTTTAACACACTCATGTTTGTGGATGGCGGCCGGTTCCCCTCCAACCAGGAAGGAGCGACCCTTCCAGCCAGGCAAGAAGGACCCCTTCAGCCAGGAAGGAGTGACCCAGAGCAGGAAGGAGTGACCCCAGCACCCTGACCTGAGGTTTGCAGGACCTTGATGAGACCTTGATGAGAACACTGTAGACCCCTGCACCTCCCACGGGGCCTGAGCACCTGTCATTGGACTCTGTCGGCTGGACCAGTGGGCTTGTCCTGACCGCTGGGTCCCAGGCCCCAAGGACCGGACCAGCTTGGGATTCTTGTTGGAAAAAATTAAGAGGCAATTACTGTGTGTTGGCCATTATTTAGAAACTAGTGGCCTAGTGCACGAAATCTGTGCACATTAAAATGGTATTAATTAGAAGAAATAATTTAATATTGCTATTTGGTCTTTTTCTATAATAGAAGTATCAGAGACTAAAGAAAATTAGTAAAATATATATAAAAACCTTCTACCTGTCAGAGTCTGGGTTGCACCATGGGACCCAGAGTCAAGTCCCCACTCACTCATATGTGCCTCAAAATCACATGAGACCCAGACCCAGCTGCCCCCGCATGGGGGTAGATCCAGACCCAGCCAGTCCCACCCTTGTCAAGCCCTACAGGGCAGGGGGCATCCTTGGGTCCCCTGGCCCAGCACCAAGATGGGGTGTGTGGCCTGAGGTCCCCCATCAAATCCCACCAGTTGGGAGACATGACTTGAGATCCCCTGTCAAACCCTGCTGAGTAGGGGGCATGAACTGAGGTCCCCCGTCAAGCCCCACCAGGCAGAGGAACACAACCTCAGGTCCTCCAGCCCAGCACCAGGAGGGAGGCGCAACCTCAGGTCCCCTGTCAATCCCCTCTGGCACGGGGGTGCAGGCTCAAGTACCCTGTGAAGCCCCGCTGGGTGGGGGGCATAGCCTGAGGTCTCCTGTTAAGCCCAGCCAGGCAGGAGAGGCACAGCCTCAGGTCCCCTGGCCTGGTGCTGGGGCTTGAGGTCCCTTGTGAAGTCCTGCCAGGTGGAGAGAATAGTCTGAGGTCCCCTAACCCAGCACCAGAATGGGAAGCACACCTTGAAGTCCCCTGTCAAGCCCTGTTGGGTTGAGAGTGTGGCCTGCAGTCCCCTGTCAAGCCGCACCAGGTGGGAGGCATGGCCTGAGGTCCCCCAGCCTGGAGCTGGGGTGGGGGGAGCAGCCTGAGGTACCCTAGCCCAGCACCAGGGCGGGAAGCACACCTTGAGGTTCCCTCTCAAGCCCTGCCTGGTGGGGGACATGGCCTGTAGTCCCCTGTCAAGCCCTGCTGGGCAGGGGGAGCAGCCAGAGGTCCACTAGCCCATTACCAAGACAGGAAGTACACGTTGAGGTCCCCCATCAAGCCCCACTGGGTGGAGGGCATGGCCTCAAGTCCCCTGGCCTGGTGCCAGGGCAGGGGTTGAGGCCTGAGGTCCCCTGTCAAGCCCTCTGGATTGGGGGAGGGTGTAGCCTCAGGTCCCTGCTGATTTCTCTTTCAGCCTCCCAAGCTCTGCACTCAACCCCGTCCCTTCACCATGCTTGGGCCTGCCCCTGGCTCCTGATTGGCTGGTAGCGTAGCGAAGGTAAGGTCAAATTTGCATATTACTCTTATTAGATAGGATAGGATTACTCCCTCTAAGGCGTTTCCAGAGATCTGTGGGCTATGCATCTCCTGTTCTGTGGTCGCGTGGCAGAGCATTAGTGTGTCCACTGTGAAGATGAATCTCTTGTACCCGCGGGAGGCCCTCCATGCCTGGGGAGGGAACACAAGGCCCTGCACTAGGCTGCTCATTCCCCCTGCTCATGTCAGGGTACTCGCCTGGGATGGCTTTTGAAAAATGTGCACTCCCAGCACTTCCTGCATCTGGAGAGCGTCGGAGAGACTTTCCAATGTCAAATATGTCAGGTTTCAAATGCGCCACATCCTCCCACCCCCAGAGTCTCCGCTGTTCCTGGCATTCTGCCCTGAAAGGCCTTTCCTGCAGTTGCCAGGCCAGGCACCCTCCTTCCCTCCACCTCTGGGCTTCCCGGTAGGGAGAGAGGGGAAGCCTAGAATCAGAGCATGCACCCGGTTCCAGTCCCAGTCCCACAGAACCTTGGGCAAGCCCACTGCTCTGAGCCTCAGCTGCCTCATCTGCAAGATGGAGATTACAGGGGTGCCTCCCTCACAGAAATGTGCAATGTGGGAGTACGGAGTCCATTTGGGTCACTACAAAGAGAGCTGGGTGGGCGCTGCATCAAACCAGATGCATGCATTGTTGCAACTGATGCCTTACAAATGTTGGGCACTGTGATTTGGCTCTGTACCCATCAGATGCATCTTCCCTCCCACAGCAGGGTGGGGGATGCTGACAACCCCCATCACTGTGTCCCCTGCATCCTGCTTGCATAGCCGCAGGGTGAAATCACACTGCCCCTTGTGGAGTCGAGATGGCCCCTCCATGAGCTTGGTAGGAGCACAGCTGGGTTGGTCTCGTGTCAGGTGTCCTTGGACTGTCATTGACTTGCTCTGGGCCTAGGTTCCCCATTTGTATCATGGGTAAATCATGAATTGAGGAGCCTGGTGCCAGATCTGGTGCCCAAGACTCCTACCCAAGGCTCAGAGAAGGTGAGGCCCCAGGGACTTCGGAGCCTGGGCAGCCGTGAGGGTGAATGAAAGCAGAGCAGAGACCTGGAACCCAGGCTGTCTGCAGCAAGGGGTGTGCCCACACACTGTCTCCAGTTGGGTGGGCTTTCCATGGCCTCTGGAGTAGCCAGCTCAGGAAGTGGCTCAGGCCCTCTGGGCTTCCTGGCTGGACACTTTGGACGTGACCAAACCATTCTGGGCCTTGTTTACTTCACTGACTCCCATATATCGTGAGGCCAAGCATATGCTTGACACAGGAAAGGCAGGGCAGGAACTTGATAAGCAGTGGCCTGTTGTGTGGTTCTGATGGAGCCCCCCTCCTTTCCTACCCCCTGTGGCCTCTGGAGGTTCTACAAGGTCCTGGGTGGACCCTTGCTGATGCTCTGTTCTCATTACAGGGGAGGGGGGCAAGCCCCCAGGATTCCCACAGGTCTCAAGAGTGTGTGTGTGGGGGGGAGAGAGGCTGGAAAAGACAGAGAAGTAGGGGCAGTGCCTGGCCTCCATTGCCTCAGAGGGAGGAGAGGGAGAAATTGCACATCGGCTATCAGATTTCCTTGGGATTGTAGAGGCCCCTTGCACAGTGGAGGACAAAGACCTGGGAGGGCCTGCCACTGGCCCAGGCCACACAATGCTTTAGCTGCAGACCCCCGGCCCAAGTCTGCAGTCATCCAAGCCTATGCTTGGTACTCGCTGCACTGTTTCCTCAGAACCAAGCAAGGGTGATGGAAAGAGTTCACCCAACCCTGTGAGGCCCTGCCTGCCCTCAGACCACAACCATGACAACCCAGTAGTCCTGCTGACAAGAGGCCTAGGGGGAAGTCCTGCTGACAAGGGGCCTGGGGGAGGCCTTCTGCTGAGCTTGGGTGAAAGTGCGTTCGTATTTCCTCTTTCTCTCCTTTCGTCTTTTTAGCCAGAAATAATATGTCAACACAACATTTTTTTAAAATCCCTGAATTATTATTATACCCTTCAGCCTCTGAGGTACACACAGAAAAACAAGTGCCATGTGATTTCACTTGTATGTGGAATCTAATGAACAAAATAAACTAACAAGCAAAACAGAAACAGACTCATAAATACAGAGAGCAGACTGAGAGCTGTCAGAGGGGAGAGGGCTCAGTGGGGCTTGGTGAAAAGGGTGAAGAAAAAGAATAACACAACCCCGCCAGCAGGCGAGGGGACCCCATGGCAGGTGCTGGACGTGGAGGCCACGGGGGCATAGACTACAAAGGAGACAGGACTGAACCTCACATCACCCTGTTTGGCCCCGGAGGATGGCTGGTTAGCCAGAGACGGGTAAGATTCCTCAGGGAAGGAACAACCTAAGACAGGCACAGTCGCAGAGGGGCCAACAGGTGAGAACTAAAAGATCAACAAAGGTGGGGCACAGACCCTCATCCACAAACCTTGCAGGGGTTTGAATTCTCACCCCTCCTGAGGAAGGTCTCCTACCCCCACGGCTGCTACGCCTCCCACGCACAACTCACACCGGGACCCAGGTGGTAGACAGAGACTCGGCCAGCAATAGCTGCCCTATATCTAAATTTAATTTATTACAAGGAATTCTGAGGACCTACTCAAAAATGCAAATATTCCTTTCCACAAGTATTTACTGGGTAAACTAAGATTTCTGCTTGAGTATTAAAATTGACAGTAAAATAGTAATCAAGTTTTCAGATTAATTTAAATTGGCCAAGTGAAATAAGTGAATACTCAAGAAAATCTAACTGTACTGGACAAAAAGCTTTTCCTAAAACATTAACTAAATTATCTATTAGTAGTTCAACTCACTGCAAAATTGCCTAACATCCAAAGAACCTAAAGTAGTAATATTGTATGCAAAAATTAAAATTTAAAATTACCAAGACTGCAAGATAAAATTTCCAAAAGCCCCTATTAACCAAAAACGGGGGGGGGGGGGGGGGACAGTGAGGTAATATCATGTAAGGAAAAATATCCTATAAGTAAAATACATGTAGAAAATTCTTACTCCAGAAAAGAAAATTCCATTTGTAAAACCAGCTGCAGGACACCCATAAAAAAAACACACACATGGTGTCAAAATAAGCCAAAGGAAAATCATTTAGGCAAAAATAAAAAGAATCCCAAGTCTATTTTGCAGAGAGGATCCCTTTGTTAACCTTTGGTCGAGAATGTGTTTGTGTGTTTACAGAGAACAACTTCAAGACCATGTGGGTTCCTGCGACAGTGAGGAACTGACAGGCCTGTTCCATCCATGAGGACGGTCCAGAGATGGCGGATGCTGACGACACCTTGCCATGCTAGCAGTCGGCAGCTGTGTGTGGCTGCAGGCGGCCCAGGAACATACCAGAGAGGATGGATCTTGCATTGCCACGATGTTTCCACCATCTGGATACCATTGCTGACATGTACACATGAAGAACTATTTGACATTGAAACTGGGACTCAGAACAGTTGGACATTGAAACTGATACTCAAACTTTTTTTGCTCTTATACGTTTGTTTTCAGTATGCAGAGGCAAGATATTTTTGAAGAAAAGAAACAGGGGAGAGTGATTGATATAGAGGCAGGGTTGCCTCGAACAGGCTGTCAAGCTACAGGGGGAAGGCTGGAGTGGAGGGGAGGCAGATGCTGGGGGAGATCAACCGAAGGACTTGTATGCATACATATGAGCATAACCAATGAATGAAAGACTCTGGGTGGGGAGGGAGGCAGGTGGGGACATGTGCTGGGGGGTAGGGGAGGCTGGGGGGGAGATATTGGGGGGGGAAACATATGTACTACTATTAAATATAAGTTATATTGTAAATAAAATTTTAAAAATAAATAAATAAAAGGGAAAAAAAAGAAAAACAATAACACAGATAACAATATGGTGACTGAGAGAGGGAAAGGAGGTGGGGGAGGTTAAAACAGGTAAAGAGGGGATAAATGGTGATGGAAGGAGACATGAGTAGGGGTGATATGTTACTGAATTATACACCTGAAACCTGCAAAATTTCATTAACAGATGTTACCCCAATAAATTCAATTAAAAAGTAAAAACCAAAAAAACACACACAAACAAACAAGCAAAAACACATTGATTACAGAATAATCTTTTCTATGAGATGTGATAAGTTGCCCCAAAGCTGTGCCCTAATGAAGAAAGATCATTGGTTGGTGAAGGGGGAAAAGAAAAACAAGTTGAGAAAGCCATCTTTTTTAGGACAGAGGGCAAGGAGCTTAGGAGCACTACAAGCTCAAGCCAGAAGGAACCAGGCTTGGGTGGTGGGAGAAGGGGCAGGAGGGGAGACGGGGATGGAAGGGGGTGTCAGAGCCACTGTCCTGCTGCCTCCAGAAGATCCCCTGGGGCCCAGGTGAGCAGTTGTGTCCTGCTCAGTCTTCCTGATCCCCTACCACCAGGCTGATTTCTACCAGAAGCTGCCATCAGTGTGGGCGTGATGATGTGGCAGTGTCCTGGACCCCGACACCCCAGGCGGACCCAGGAAAATGTGGAGCTCCAGCTGAAGAGGCAGCAGGAACTGATTTCTTCGCCTTTCACTTCATAACTTGAATCTCTAATCCACCCTGTAACCCTAGCCAGTGAGGAGAGAGTTCACAGCATCCATATCCACAGACTCCAGGAGGCCTCCAAGATGGTGCTCTCCATGTGCTGGGCTCCTGTGCTGCTCCCAGGCTGCTCCCACGGAAGCAGAGGAGGGCTGGTTCCATTCCCAGGCCAGTGTCTCAGACTCTCCCAGGTCTCGATAGCTAACAGAATTTAGAAACAAAGTCTGCAAACCTGTCTGCCACTGTCACACAGGAGTGGTCTAGGACAGATATATGCTATCATAGAGGCTACTGTCAATCCGAATGCTGCTCCCAGCATTGCTGGCCCAGACTTGGTGCCTATCGCAGTGTAATATACAGGGTCAAGCTCCAAGGCCTCAACCCCACCTTATTCTCTGAAATCCCAGAAATATTTTCTGAGTTTCCTAAGATTGGCTGCCTTAAAAGAGATCTTTGTTCGGGGCTGAGAGTATTAAAACCATAAAAGCAAGGGGTAAAAAGCTTAACAAGTGTAGACAGTGTGCATATATAGCCAGAAACTAAGACATCGGGGTGGACCAAGGGTAGTGTGGGGTCTGGCCTCTGCCTAGATTCTGGGGTTAGTTGGATCAAATCCAGAGATAAGGCTGTCTAGGAATTAAGTTTCACAGCCTCATTTTTACAATGAAAAGGCCTGAACTGAGAACTGGAGAATTTACGTGGGCTGACAGGTGAGGCCACAGAACAAAACCACAAGCCCTTGAATTGCCGTAATAAAGAAACATATCAAATAATAGGTCCATGTCTAGTTCTCTCCTCACATCTGTCAGAGCCCTGGGCCGCAGGGTAAGAGGGTGTGGGTATCTTATAGACAGCATATATGTGGCTCATGTCTCATTATCCACTCAGCTACCCCTTGTCTTTTTATTGGAGCACTTAATAGATCTATATTTAAGGTCATTTTTTGTTTATGCTATGTATCTTTCCCACTATATTCTTTCTTATTCTTAAGAAAGACCCATGATGGCAGAGATCTGTGCGCTATGAGAACACTGCAGTTGGCCTGGCCTTATTCTAGAGCTTTTAGGATTTTTTTTCAATGTTGGTTTGGTGGTATTGAATTCCTTTAGCTTTCTTTTGTCTGGGAAGCTTTTCATTTCACCTTCAATTTTAAATGATAGCTTTGCTGGATAGAGCAGTCTTGGTTTTAGGTTCTTGCTTTTTATTAGTTTGGATGCTTCATTCCAATTCTTTCTGGGCTGAAGTGTTCCTATTGAGAAATCTACTGATAGCCTTAAGGGGGCTCCCTTGTAGGTAACTAGCTGCTTTTCTCTTCTTGTTTTTAAGATTTTCTCTTTGACCTTAACCTTTGGCATTTTAATTATGATGTGTCTTGGTATGAGTGTTAGGGTAGCTAAATTGTTCAGGGTTCAATCTAAGTCATCTAGTCCAGCAAGAACCTGGAAAATCACAACTTGAAAAAGAAAAGACAACCCACTGAGCGAACACTAGGAGAAATGAAATGCTGGGTTATCTGACAGGGACTGTTAAGCAATTTCCTTAACCTTTGGGTTCCTCCTCCTGGACTTGTATGTCTATTTCTTTCAACAAGTATGGGAAATTTTCTGTCATTATTTCTTCAAATAGGTTTTCAATATCTTGCTCTCTCTCTTCTCCTCTGATATAATGTTGGTACACTTGAAATTATCTCAGAGGCTCCTTACATTATCTTTATATTTTTGGATTTGTTGTTGTTGTTGTTCTGATTAGGTGTTTTTTGCTTCCTCATATTGCAAATCATCGATTTTATTCTCAGAATGCTCTTCTCTGTCTTAGAGCTGACTGTTTTCTCTTTTCTTGTCTTCCTGTGGGCTACTTGAAGTTTCTAATTATTCTACCTTGATTTATTTATAGTGTTTTCAAGTGCATCTCTGTATAGTTTTCTTGTGGTTGCTGAGAACATTGCACTTATGTGTTTTATCAAAGTCTACTGGTGTCGATATTTTACCACTTTAAAAGGAGGCATTGAAACCTTACTTGTAATAAAATCCTTTACTTTTCTCACTTTTAAATATCACTGTTATCAGTATCAGATGATGTTATAGCTTTTACTTCAATAATCAAATTTGATTTATAAAGTTTATGAAGATAGTCTACAGGATGTACCCACATTTTGGGTACATCTTTCTGTTGTCCTACCTTCCTGACACTCTAAGATGCCTTTTTTAAAAAAAATAATTTACTTTATATTTAAATAATTTCCTTCACCCTTGCTTTTAAGATAGGTACAGATGACACTTTTTTCTTTGTATAAGAAATCTGTGTTTCTCCTTTATTTCAAAAGGATCGTTCTCCTGAGTATAGAATTCACTTTCTGCACTTGGAAATTTTATACCTCTTCATTCTGAGTTCCAAGTTTCCAAATGAGAATTCTGCTTTTAATCAAATTGGTGGCCCGCTATATGTAATGTATTGTTTCTCGCTGGCTGATTTAAATTTTTCTTTAGTTTTTAAAAGTTTGGTTACAGTGTGTCTTGGCATAGATATAAATGGGTTTATCTTTTTTCTTAGTTTTCTCAGATTTTTAAATCTGTGTTGATTTGGAGAGCTTTCAGCCATTATTTCTTCAAATACTCTTTCAGTCCATCTATCTTTCTCTTCTGGGACTTCATTGAGGACAATATTGGATCTTGTCTCACAGGTCTCTGAGACTCTAATTCACTTTTCATGTCTATTGTATCTCTTTGGTTGAGATTAAATTTCATTCAGCTTTCCTCAAGTTCACTGATTCTATTCTCTCTATACTACCAGTGAGCCCATCAAGCAAGTGCTATTGTTTTTAAATTTCTGTTATTGTATTTTTCAGTTCCATATTTTTTATTTGGTTCTTTTAAGTGTCTCCTATTGCTTTGCTGGGATGCTCTATTATTTAATTTGTTTCAAGGGAATTCCTAGTTTATTGTGCATCGATCTATGTGAGATTGCTTAACAGTCCCTGTCAGATAACCCAGCATTTCATTTCTCCTGGTGTTGGCTCAGTGGGTTGTCTTTTCTTTTTCAAGTTGTGATTTTCCAGGTTCTTGCTGGACTAGATGACTTAGATTGAACCCTGAACAATTTAGCTACCCTAACACTCTGAATTCTATTTAAATATTTTATTTTAGCACATAGTAACCCTATTTAGGTTTAGCACAAAGTCCTGCCTACTTTTATCATCTGGGATACCAATGATGATATAATTTTGTGGGCCTTTGTGGTATCATTTTGGTTCACTTGGTTTACCCCATTTTTTCTGGGGCTCCCTCTGTTTCCTACTGGTGGTACCTAGGGGCAGAAGAAATCTCCCAGGCTGGGCCCTGGTGCCTCTGGGCAGCATTTTAGTGAGATCTCCTTGGCCTGCAGTGAACAGAGAGTGCTTCCTGGCTGGATGCTTGTTGTGAGATTCCTTTGTTGATGACACCTACCACCCAGTATCTCTCACAGAGCAGAGGAGTCCTGAGCCCATGGGGACACAAAGGTTTCTGAAGCTGGGAGTATGTTGTGCTGGAATCTCTCTGACAATGCTGCCTGGCCTTCTGGGATTTCTTGGGGGAAGGAAGTCTTGGGCCCATCAGAGAAAGAGACTGCACAGGTATTTGTCAGCAGGACTTGCTTGGTGTAGTGCTTGGAGGGACTCCCATTTGGAGACAAGCCCACCTGGGCTGCCTTCTGCTGATCAGCTTGGAATAAGGATCACTAGGTCTGGATCTCCTTCTTTTGTGTGAGTTGGAGGAGCAAAGCAAGCTGCCATGTTGCCACTCCAAACCAGGATCACCAAACAGTTTGACTTCCTTTTTCCACCATTCAGTTTCCTTTTGTTGATGCTTCATTACTTTCAGGATTCATTGTTGTCCTTGGTGGGGAGGAGCATAGAGGAACAAGTTATACCATCTTGTCCAGGAAAGTCTCCAGTTTCTTCTTATTATTGATTTACAGCTTAGCATTCCTATCATAAGGGAACATGCACAAAGTGAAAATTGGGAGCAACAGTAAGAGAGTATCAAGTTCAGAAGCAACCTCCCTTTCCAACAACATTAGAAGTGTATGACATTCTGACTGTTGCAGTAATGGCAGAAGGAATGCAGATGGATCACTGTCACGTATGAAAGGGGGGAGCATTTGTGGGCATGGAATAGCATTTTTACTAATGAAATAACTATAAAGTAGAAGAAAGACAGAAATTTTTGTGGGGTTTGAAGTAATGCTACCTAATAGGTATGAACATCTCAGAGGCCTGGCCTTGAATCCTAAAATGACCGTCAGGTTTTTCTGTCTGAGAGCTTATGAAAATATGCATAAATCTATTGAGAATGGAAAATTGAGTAGACTTTTGGTCTTGATATATAATTATGGAGTTCATGGCTATTGCCTACTTTCTCTGTAATGAATCTGTATAAGCTTATATTAATAGTGCTGAAAATTGGTGCGGTGAGACTGAAGACTGACAAATCAAAGCTTTTCCCAAATAACAAAATTTCTTGGAGCACTAGGAGAGGCATGTCCTTCAAACCAGGACCTGGGGTGTTTAAGGACAGGTCTGACTAAAATATGTACACTGAAGTGAACAGTCAATATTAATATTCCAAACACCCTCAAATCAGTTCATCCTCACTGTGTGGTTTGCAGTTTACTCAGCTATTTTTTATATAATTAGTTGATTCAAAGTAGTTTCAAAAGTTAATAGAAACCAAGTAAAGTACACAGTCCTGATTTTGTGACAAAAGTTTTAACTGTTTATGTTTGTCACATTTTTGCCCCCATTGGCTAAAATGTAACTTCCTGATTTTAAAAGTCTTTGTTTAAAAAGATCTATCTGGACATAGGTTCTGGATATAATGCCATCTTTAATAGTAGTGAGAGTTTTAAGGTGAAAACCTAGACCATATGTCAAAAATATGCATAAGTTTATTGAGAGAGATCATTTAAAAGCATCATAATTTCTTCGCAAAAATCAGCTGTAAATATCAGGTATTGTCAAATAAATGTGTTGCTGAAATGGCTAAAGCTGGTTTGGTGAAACTCAAAAAGAAAAAGCATAGTCAAGAAGGCCATTCACAAACATTCCAGCCCCTTACTGTTCCATATGCTAAAATGTGCTTCCTGCCCATATGTAATTTTATGTGTGACTAAGTGATGCTTGGCCAATAGAATATTAATCCTCACCTGAGGATATTTTTTCCATTAATTTTTTTTAAAGAGAGTGGACAGGAAGGAGGAAAGGAAGGGGGAAGAGAAAGAAAAAGAGAAGCACAGATCTTACATTGATTGATTGCTTACATCCTGGTCTTATAACCTGCAACCCAGGTGTGTGCCCTTGAAGAGGAATCAAATTGGAGACCCTTTAGTGCATGGACCAACACTCTAGCCAGCCTGTGTAAAAACTCTTTAGCAACAAGAAAGAGTGCTCTCTTTCTTTTCCTCTGTCTCAGTGCTTATGAAGCACATACAGAAAAGCACACTTGATAACAGTATATCCTGAGACACTACAGTGAACATAATTCCTTAGCCTGGGAAACCAGCTGGTTTCAACCCCTGAAATTTAGGTATTGTTTGTCACTGAAATGTAACCTAGACTATACTGACTGATATAAGGTTTATGGTTTATTTAACTATGCTAGTGAAGAAAGCTGCAGCTCTCTACTTTGCTAAATAATAAGAAAACAAAATTTAATGACTCAGAAAATCATTAATTGTTAATTATTCAAACATTTATTCACTCTACAAATATTACTGAGAACTTGTAATGGATCTAATACCATGACCAACATATTTGTGTACAAAGTTAGCAAGTAATGTCCACAGTCAGTATTTTGCCCACATCTAGGAGCTATTTAGCCACTCACACTTGGAGGGGTCTTCTGATCTTTCTGCGTGATGGTAGGAACACAGTGGTACCACCAGAATCAAGACTGAGCATCAAATGATAATACTCAGGCAAAGACTGGCCTCAGCTGAGTCCCCGAATCTCTTACTTTAGTCTTCTTAATCCCCAGGACCACTTGACTATCACACTATTATATCATGTCTAATCTCACAAATAACCTTCATGTTTAAAACATTAAAAACAAAACATCTTGGCATAGGATTAGCAATCTACAAATGTAAGCATATTATAACTGCCCCCATTTTTAGATGAGAACATTTGAACTCAAAGTAATTAGTTAATGGGTTGCAGTGGTCGGCAAACTCATTAGTCAACAGAGCCAAATGTCAACAGTACAATGATTGCAATTTCTTTTGAGAGCCAAATTTTTTAAACTTAAACTTCTTCTAACACAGCTTCTTCAAAATAGACTCACTCAGGCCATGGTATTTTGTGGAAGAGCCACACTCAAGGGGCCAAAGAGCCGCATGTGGCTCGTGGCCACAGTTTGCCGATCACGTGTCTAGAGTCATAGCTTCTAAGTGACTAAGCTAGGATTTGAAGTCAGGTTTTCCCAAAGCCCATGTTCTTTCCGTAAGATGACCTTCCCAGGATCTCATGTGTGAGCCAGAGTATGACTTCTTTCCAAAGCAAAAGTCAAAGAGCCAACACTGAAAAACAAGTAAACATGGTGGGGGAAAAAATTTATTGAGCTCTTGAACCAAAATGTGAAAATTATCATCCAGGATTTCTACTTATGGGCATCACAGAGTAACTGTGACTTATCCTCCTGATGAAACTAGTTATAAAACTAGACAAAACATATGAGAAAAATGTTTTCAAGTGTTGAGCCAAGGAAAAGTACAAGCCTGTGATCTTCAAGAAAAGGAAATCACATGAGGTGACCCTGGTTTTCCATCTAGAAGCAACTTGTGGCCATTATTTAGGGAGGTGGAGGTGGAGCTTAAGCAGAAGAGTGGAGAAGGCATAAACGAGGGATGTGGGAAACTCTTACGCTGCAGCAGCCAGGATTTGTGGTGCAGAGTATTGAAGAAAAAGGAGTTTCACAGAGAGCCCAGAAGTTCTCAGGAGGTTTCTGGGCAGGTCTGTTGTGAGTGCTGGCTGTGAAAGGGCAGGACAGGACTGTAGAGGGCTTGGTGGAGACCATGGGCTGAGAGCCAAGGAAAGGGCCCATGGTCATGCAGCGCTAGAGTCACAGCTGAGCCAGAGTTCAAAAATAACTTTTCCTCAGACATTCCTTGAGGCCCCAGAAAAGATACACCTGGGAGTAAGGACCATACCCTAGAACTAAGCTCAAGAACTGGGGAACAAATCAGAACAAACAAGCAATAAATAAACAAACAGTGAGACTAAAATGAAGTCTGATAGAACAAAAATATCTACTGGAGACTCAATTACTGATTAAACAAAATTAACATCCTATGATTGAAAATGACACAACTTCAAAGTGTTTACCATTCAATTAAAAATCCTTAAATTTGAAGAAGCTGGAAAATATTACCAATTAACAAAGAAACAAGAAAATGTGACTCATCAAAGGACATAAAAAAGACAAGAGGTTAGAACCCAAGGTGGTCCAGATGTGTCATAACACGCAAGGTTATTAAAGTAACTGTTATAAATATGTTTAAAGATTTAAAGAAAAATATGGACATATTGAAGTAAACAAATATTTTAAAAAAGAAAAGTAGAACATCTAAAATAAGAAATTCATTTAAGAAAAACAGATGACGGTGGAACAGAAGGACACATAATCATTTGTGTTCCAGGGCAGATGAAGGGAGCAGCTGAGGGTCGCAGGGGGAGTGTTTGTTGGTGAGTTGGGGGATAGCAGGACTTTGGGAGAAGGAGGGGGACTGCTAGACTTGCCTCCCCTAACGGAGAGGCCCTGGTGTGACTGGGTTCTCTCGCAGAGCCACTGGCTCTGAGGCAGACTGCGCCATCTTGAAGAAGAAGAGCCTGAAATTTTTACAGCTGCGATACCCATTGGGTGGCTGAAACCCCACCCCCACCCCCAAACATCGGTTCCTAGTTGATGTAGAAGCAGATTCTGAGGAGCCCTGTGCTCTGCCATGGAAAGGTCAGATTTCCCCTGGGGTTGTGGGAGCTGGCAAAACAGGCAGATTCACGCCTGGGGAAGAAAAAAAAAGAGGAAAAGTCCTTAGCTGTTGGAACTGGTAAACGTAGAAGAGGGCCCTCAGAGCTGATGGCAGAGGGGAGTCCTAGAAAGCAACTCATTTGCACCTGATGGAGAAGGCCAGCCTAAAAATTTTGGGAGGATGTGGGCTGCCCAACCCAAGGGGGAAAGGGGTTTCCCACAGACATATGAGAGGGACTTGAGCTCGCACCCTTGCATTTTTTCCTCTCCCAATCCGAGTTTCTCAGTGCTGAACCAGGAACGTGGGATCCCTGGTGGGGGATAACCTGGGAGACCGCAGGGGTGAGCTGTTTTTCTGAGGCTGGGGATCAGAACAGGTGCTCACCATTAGAGAGGCAGCACTGGGGCAACCTATTCCCACAAATCAGTATTGAATACCATAGGCATAGGGGGATTTTAGTTCAGGCTAGAGAGGACCAATAGACCCAGAGGTCAATTCAGAAACACTGCCATCCTGGGGCTGAATCACAAATCTCCAGGTACTTGCTGCTGGCTTTTGCTGGGATTAGTGGTGGTCTTTTAGGAATTTTCAACCCATATTTATAGTTTATTCCCCTTCTCTTTCTTTTTACTCCTTGCCCTTTTCCCAATTTCATTTTGGCATTCCCTTTTTTCTTTTTTTTCTTTCTTTTGTGTGTGTGTGAGTGTGTTTTCTCTTACTCTCTTCTTTTTCACCTATCACCTAATTTGCCTTCCTTTGGCAATCACCTTTAATTTGGAGTTACCAATACCATGAATACATTCTTCTTCCAAACATGAGTAAGTGCCTGGTGTATTGCACCTGGTTGTGTTGTAGTTTGAGCCCTTAAATCAGAACAGGAGAGTGAGAACTACATAACCAGACACACAGAGAAGAGAGACAACGGGGAGACAAAGAAACAGCCCAACAATGAAATAAAAACAAGCCTTACCAGAAAAAGAGGTAATTGAAATGGAAGCAAGCAACCTGTCAGAGAGAGAGTTCAGAGAAATGGTCATAGGATGGCTGAAGAGAACAGAAGTCATTATGAGTAAGAGCCAAGAGGAAATGAAGAAGACCCAAGAAGAAATGAATAGTGACATTGCTGAGGTAAAGAACTCCATAGAAAGTATCAGAAGTAGACTAGAAGAAGCAGAAGACTGCATCAGTGAGCTGGAAGACAAGGTAGGAAAAAAAATCCCAGTGGAGCATCTTCTAGAAAAAAAATTAAAAAGCAGGAGGAGGGCCTAAGGAAACTTTGGGACAACATGAAACAAAACAACATCCGCATAATAGGGTTTCCAGAGGGACAGGAAACTGAGCAAGGAATAGAAAACCTGTTGGAAGAAATAATGACAGAAAACATCTCTGATATAGGAAAGAAAAAACCCACACAAATCCAAGAAGCTCACAGACTCCCAAGCAAATTAAACCCCAAAAGACCTACGCCAAGGCACATTATAATTAAATTGGCAAACATCAATGACAAAGTGAGAATCTTAAAAGCCGCCAGAGAGAGACAGAAAGTCACCTACAAAGGAACCCCCATCAGATTAGCAAGTGATTTCTCAACAGAAAATTATCATGCCAGAAGAGATTGGAATGAAATGTACAAAGTCATGCATGGAAAGGGGCTAAATTCTAGAATACTGTATCCAGCAAGGCTATCAATCAAAATTGAAGGTCAAATCAGGAGCTTCACAGACAAAAATGTCTAAGGGAATACATTACCACCAAACCAGCAAGGCAAGAAATGCTGAAGGGTCTGCTGTAAAAAGCAATAGGAAGCAAAGAAAGAACACAGGGGTAAAGAACAAAAATGGCCACAAATAAGTACCTATCAATAATAACTTTAAATGTAAATGGTTTAAATGCTCCAATAAAAAGACATAGGGTAATGGGCTGGATAAGAAAACACGACCCGTATATTTACTGTCTATGAGAAACCCACCTCTGAAAAAAAGAAACACACAGACTGAGGGTGAAAGGATGGAAAAAGGTTCTTCAGGCGAATGGAAATGGAAAAAAAGCTGTGGTAGCAATACTTATGTCTGACAAATTAGATGTCAAAGTGAAGGACATAACAAGAGATAAAGAAGGCCACTTCATGATACTAAAGGGAGCAATCCAACATGAAGAAATAACTCTGGAAAACATATAGCACCCAATACAGGAGCACCCAAATACATAAAAAATCCTGGATAATATCAAGGGAGAGATAGACAAAAATACAATCATAGTAGGAGACTTTAATACCTTACTATAACCATTGGACAAATCCTCTATACAAAAAATCAGTAAAGAAACATCATTCATCAATGACTCACTAGACCAGATGGATTAATTGACATCTTCAGATCATTTCACCCCAAAGGCACAGAATATACATTCTATTCAAGTGCCCATGGGTCATTCTCAAAGATAGACCGTATGTTGGGTCATAGGCAAAGTCTTTCCAAATTCAAGAAGATAGAAATCATATCAAGCATTTTCTCAGATCACACTGGCATAAAACTTGAAATCCACTACAATAAAAACAATACAAAGAAATCAAACACATGGAAACTAAACAGCATGCTATTAAACAATGATTGGGTTACTAGAGAGATCAAGGAAGAAATAGAAAAAATCATGGAAACAAATGACAATAATAGCACAACAATCCAAAATCTATGGGACACAATGAAAGCAGTTTTGAGAGGGAAGTTCATAGCTCAACAATCCTACTGCATAAAACAAGAAACAGCAGCAATAAATTATCTAACCCAGCAGCTCAAAGTGTTAGAAAGAGAGCAACAAGAAAAGCCCAGTGTAAGAAGTAGAAAGGAAATAGTAAAGATCAGAGCAGAGATAAACAACATAGAGACCAAAGAAACAATACAGAAGATAAACAAAACCAAGAGCTGGTGCTTTAAAAGGATAAATAAGATTGATGAACTTTTAGCCAGGCTCACCAAGAAGGAAAGAGAGAGGACCCTAATAAATAAAATCAGAAATGAAAGAGGTGAAATAACAACAGACCCCATTGAAATACAAAGGATTGTTAAAAAATACTATGAACAACTCTACTCCAACAAACTGGACAACCTGGAGGAAATGGATATAGTCCTAAAAAAATATAACCTCCCAAAACTCAATCAAGAAGAATCTAAACAAATCAATAGACCAATAACTGTGGAAGAAATTGAAGCAGTCATCAAAAAGCTTCCAGCAAACAAAAGCCCATGGCCAGATGGCTTCACAGGGGAGTTTTACCAAACATTCAAGGAAGAACTAAAACCTATACTCCTCAGACTATTCCAGAAAATTCAAGAGGATGGAACACTTCCAAACTCCTATTATGAAGCTAGCATCACCCTAATACCAAAACCAGACAAAGACGTCACAATGAAAGAAAATGACAGGCCAATATCCCTCATGAATATAGATGCCAAAATCCTCAATAAAATTCTAGCAAATCAGATCAAGCAGTACATCAGAAAGATCATACACCATGACCAAGTAAGATTTATCCCAGGAATGCAAGGATGGTACAATATCCACAAATCAATAAATGTGATACATCACGTAAACAAATTGAGAGATAAAAATCACACAGTCATATCAATTGATGCAGAAAAAGCATTTGACAAAATCAAACATCCTTTCTTGATAAAAACTCTCAATGGGGTAGAAATTGTAGTAGTATGGACATTTTAATGATGTTCTTCTACTACCCAACGGGGTAGAAGTTCATCATACATCAACATAATAAAAGCCATATATGATAAACCCACAGCAAACATCATACTCAATGGGCAAAAATTGCAACCATTTCCCCTAAGAACAGGAAGAAGACAGGGATGCCCATTCTCACCACTCTTGTTTGACATACTACTGGAAGTATTAGCCATTGCAATTAGACACGAAGAAGAAATAAAAGGCATCCAAGTTGGTAAAGAACAAATAAAGCTATTCTTATTTGCAGATGACATGATATTGTACATTAAAAAAAAGATTCCATGAAAAAACTAATAAACTTAATAAATGAGTTCAGCAACATAGCAGGCTAAAAAATTAATACCAAGAAATCTATGGCATTTCTATACACTAATAGTGAACTTACAGAAAGAAAGACTAAAAAAGTAATCCTATTTACCATCACACCAAAAAAAATTAAGGTACCTAAGAATAAACTTAACTAAGGAGGTAAAAGACCGATTAGCGGAAAACTACAGGACACTAAAAAAAGAGATAGAGGAAGATGTAAACAGGTGGAAGAACATACCATGTTCATGGCTTGGGAGAATCAACATCATTAAAATGTCCATACTACCCAAAGCAATCTATAAATTTAATGCGCTCCCCATTAAAATACCAATGGCATATTTCACAGACCTAGAAAGAACTCTCCAAAAATTCATCTGGAATAAAAAAGACCCCAAATAGCCACAGCAATCCTGAGTAAGAAGCAAAAAGTCAGTAGGATTTCAATACCAGATTTCAAGCTGTATTACAAAGATACTTTTCTTAAAACAGCCTGGTACTGGCACAAGAACAGACATATAGACCAATGGAATAGAATAGAGAATCTAGATATCAACCCAAGCCAATATGCTCAATTAATATGAGGAATGAACATAAAATGGAGTCAAGATAGTCTCTTCAATAAATGGTGTTGGGAAAATTAGACAGATATATGCAAAAAAATGAAACTAGACCACCAACTTACACCATACACAAAAATAAACTCAAAATGGGTACAGGACTTAAACATAAGATGGGAAACCATAAAAATATTAAAGGAATCCACAGGAAGAAAAATTTCAAATATATGCCAAAAGAACTTCTTCAGTGATACCGCTCCTAGGGCAATGGAAGCTAAAGAGAAAATAAACAAATGGGACTACATCAAAATCAAAAGCTTTTGCACAGCTAAGGAAACTATCAACAAAACAACAAGAAAACCCACTATATGGGAGAACATATTTGCACATGTTATCAGTGATAAAGGTTTAATCTCAAGCATCTACAGGCAACTCATACAACTTAATAAAAGGAGGACAAATGATCCAATAAAAAAATGGGCAACAGACCTAAATAGAATCTTTTTGAAAGAAGACAAAAGGAAGGCCCAGAGACATATGAAAACCTGCTCAAAGTCACTAATTATCCGAGAGATGCAAATCAAAAGGACAATGCGGTACCATCTCACACCAGTCAGGATGGCTTACATCAACAAATCAACAAACGAGAAGTGCTGGTGAGGATGTGGAGAAAAAGGAACTCTGGTGAACTGCTGGTGGGATTGTAGACTACTGCAGCCACTGTGGAGAACAGTATGGAGTTTCCTCAAAAAACTAAAAATGGAACTCCTATTTGACCCAGTGATCCCACTTCTAGGACTATATCCTAAGGATCTAGAAACATGAATTAGAAAGGATATATGCACCCCTATGTTCATAGCAGCACAACATACCATAGCTAAGATTTGGAAGAGCATAAGTGCCCATCAGCAGATGAGTGGATTAAAAAACTGTGGTACATCTACACAATGGAATACTACACTGTGTTAAAAAAAGAAGGACCTCCTATCATTTGCAACAAATGGATGGAGCTGGAGAGCATTATGCTAAGTGAAATTAGCCAAGCAGAGAAAGATAAATATCACATGACCTCACTCATTTGTGGAATATAATGAATGACATAGACTGATGAACAAGAACAAATCCAGAAACTGAGAAATGTCCATCAGAATGTCAAACCTCAGGGTAAGTGGCACGTGGTGGGAGTAATGGAGAAAGTCAATATATTTACCTTCTTGAACTATGGTTAGTAATTTGTGTTTTTACATTCCTGACAAAGTTTATATAAAGTTATAAAAAATATTGGCAGCTAGTTTGAGACTGAATTGACATGGCCTAGAACTTGTGATCTCCTATGGACATCAGTCCTTAGGCTAGCCCCTCCTTAACCTCCCTTGACACCATAATACCCTTACATGATATTATTCTATAATGTCATTATAATTTTTGATGTTTGACAGCATATTATACAATTATCCCAAATAAACTTACAAACTAATTCTTTGAATGTTGGACAGCAATTTTTAAAAGGATAGGAAAGAAATTAATCCCTTTCAGAAGGAATTAAGGCACTGGGAAGGCACTCGAGCATTCTATATTGGCCCCTTTTGCCCTTTTTGCCAAGAGGGAAACTCTTCTTACAGTCCAAGTACACATAGCTGTTGCCTGAGCTTTCAGTTCAAGCTATGACTAAAGCCTGTGGGTTGCTGGCACCATGGATCTGTCTCTCACCCAATGGTGTGAGCTGGGCCCTCTCTGGAGAAGAAACCTGGGTCCCCTGAGATATGTTATGAGTACCAGGACCCCCCAGAAGGCGAGAGGACCCCAAGGCAGGTGCTGGACATGGAGGCCAGGGGGGCATAGACTACAAAGGAGACAGAACTGAACCTCACATCACCCTGTTTGGCCTCAGAGGATGGCTGGTTAGCCAGAGATGGGTAAGATTCCTCAGGGAAGCAACAACCTAAGACAGGCACAGTCACAGAGGGGCCAACAGGAGAGAACTAAAAGGTCAACAGAGGTGGGGCACAGACCTTCACCCATAAACCTTGCAGGGGCCTGAACTCTCACCCCTTCTGAGGGTAGTCACCTGCCCCACAGCTGCTTCATCTCCCATGCACAGCTCAGATCGAGACCCAGGTTGCAGACAGAGACTCGGCCAGCAATAGCTGCTCTATATCTAAATTCTGTCTATTACTAGGAATGCTCAGGACCTACTCAAGAATGCAAATAATCCTTTCCACTAATTTTTACAGGGTAAACTAATATTTTTGCTTGAGTATTAAAATTGACAGTAAAATAGTAATCAAGTTTTCAGATTAATTTAAATTGGCCAAGTGAAATAAGTGAACACTCAAGAAAATTTAAATGTACTGGAGAAAAAGCTGTTCCTAAAACATTAACTGAAATATCTATTAGTAGTTCATCTCACTGTAAAATTGCCTAACATCCAAAGAACCTAAAGCAGTCATATTTGTGTGCAAAAATTAAAATTTAAAAATACCAAGACTGCAATCTAAAATTTTCAATAGCCGCCATTAATAAAAAAAGGGGGGGATAGTGGAGTAATATCATGTAAGAAAAAATATCCTGTTAGTAAAATACATCTAGAAAATTCTTACTTCAGAAAAGTAACTTTCATTTGTAATACCAACAGCAGGACACCCATGAAAAAACACACATGGTGTCAAAATAAGCCAAAGGAAAATCATTTAGGCAAAAATAAAAAAGAATCCCAAGTCTAATTTGCAGAGAGGATACCTTTGTTAACTTTTAGTCGAGAATGTGTTTGTGTGTTTTCAGAGAACAAATCCAAGACCATGTGGGTTCCTGCGACAGTGAGGAACTGACAGTTCTGTTCCAGTCATGACGACGGTCCAGAGATGGGGGAGATTGATGACATCTTGCCATGCTAGCAGTTAGCAGCTGTGTGTGGCTGCTGGTGGCCCAGGACCAAACCAGAGAGGATGGAACTTGCATTGCCACGATGTGTCCACCATCTGGATACCATTGCTGACGTGTACACATAAAGAACTATTTGACATTGACACTGGGACTCAGAACAGTTGGACATTGAAACTAAGACTCAAACATTTTTTGTTCTTGTACGTTTATTTCTAGTATGCAAATGCAAGATATTTTTGAAGAAACAGGGGAGAGTGGTTGATATAGAGTCATGGAGTCTTTGAACAGGCTTGTCAAGCTACATGGGGAAGGCTGAGGAGGGTGGGAGGCGGCTGCTGGGGGAGATCAACTGAAGGACTTGTATGCATGCATAGGAGCATAACCAATGAATGAAAGGCACCGGGGTGGTAGGGGCAGGTGGGGACATATGCTGGTGGGTAGGGGAGGCTGGGGGGAGAATAATGGGGGGAAAAGGAAAACATATGTACTACTATTATATCTAAGTTATACTGCAAAAATAAAAAATAAAAAATATTTAAAAAATTAAGGTAAAGTATAAAATTAAAAAATTTTTTCAAAAAGAAAAAAAAGTGAGAAAACGTTGTAACAATAACATAATTTTCTGTCTAAAAGCTTTTCTAAGGCTTTGTCCCCAACACCAACCCTAACATCAACTCGCAAAGGATAAACACCTTCTCCTACATGAATCCAATCCCTCCCTACTGACTAGCTAAGAGGTAGAGCAAGGACTGGAAAACAGAGGCCCCTTGCAGACTTGGGAGATGGTGACCTTGCTGTGCAGAAGATGGTTGTCCAGCAGAAGCAATTCCTCAGAGCCACCAAAGTCCTTCCTTTCCAGGATTAGTAGCAAATGTTAAAACAGACGGCTTTACCTTTCAGGGTTGGGGGGGGGGGGATTTGGGGCCTTGGATTTGTTTCTCTGATTGGAAACGTTGCCATTTGTTGTTTTCATTCTTTTTAAAATGTATTAAGTTTATTGGGGTGACTTTAGAGCATAAGGACTTATAGGTGTGTTACTGATTCACTCTGAAATTACATTTAGCTTTTAAATGGGTGTTATTTAGCTTGCTGGAGGGCCTGTGATCATGCAACCTCCCCTTTTCTTCAATTTCTAGGATTATAACAATTTCCAAAACCAGATTCTCCTCTCATACTGGCTACTTGTCCAGTATGATGTGCATTGACAACCAGGGGACAGACACTCAGTGCAGAAGCTTCTTTGACCCACACTGGCACCATGGACCTGATGCCCACAAAGCAATACTTGGCTTCCCCCAAATGAGGCCCTGCCACCACCCCAGAATGACACCCCACCAAATCACAGCCAATGCTGCCAAGACCCCATGGCACAAAATGCAGCCCATAGCCCAACCCAGCCTAGAAACGGTGGCTGTGGGCACCAGGTAATGTAGCAACACCTGGCTTCCTCTCCCTAGTGACTAGCCTACTTGGAGTTTCTTCAACCCAGGAACATGACTTACTTTATAGCCAGGTGCAAACATTTTACACTTTAACCTAATGTCTGTGAAGCATTTTCCCGTGCCTCATCTTATTTGATCCTCACAGAAGTCCTGGAGTAGGTAGATAAGAGACTCGATAAAATTCTATTTTCTTTTCATTAGCCAGAAAATGGAGATTTAGAAAGTTTATTATAAAAATTTGACCCTACTGGAAAAAAAAGTAAGAAATTGTGGACCTTGAAAATGATTTCAGGTTTTCTCGCTGTGCAGAATATAGTCAAACACTCCTACAGTTAAATATTTTACCCTTTGTTCTCCCTGTGTGATCTACAATAATAATCTGCTTCATGTTGATATTTACTGCTGTGTTGCTGATAATTACCTGAAAGAGAATTTGGGGTGCTTCACTGGGCTGGAAAAAGTTTAGCTACATCAGGAAGCAGGTCTAATTAAGCAAGTTTATTCTACATATATATATATAAAGCTAAGTTGATTTGTGCATGTGCGATACATATAAAGCTCTCACTGGCACCAATGACATGCGTGTTTCTACCTGTCATTGTTGATCATGAATTTGGTTGACACTTCTATTATAGAGAAAGGGCAAATAGCAATATTAAAATATTTCCTCTAATTAATTTCCTTTTAATGTGCATGAATCTGTGCACTGGGCCACTAGTAGGATTATATAGGAAGCATCCAGGAATATATATGAAAAAAAAATTACTGTAGCTCTGTGCTAGATCAGCTCACTGGGAAACTTCTGATTACCTAGCAAGACGCACTTGTCCATGGCTTACAAATGTCCTAACTTTTTAACATATATGCCTGGTGTCAGCACTTTCCAGTTCTAAGCAGCTAACATGTGTCCCAAGACTTGTCAGGGTTGTGGATGACAATGTGCCAAAAAGTGTACCACCCATAGAAGACCAAAGAGACAGAACTGAACCTCACATCACCCTGCTTGGACCCAGAGGATGGCTTGTTAGGCAGAGACGGGTAAAATTCCTCAGAGAAGGAACAAAATAAGACAAACACAGTCACAGAGGGGCCAACAGGAGAGAACTTAAAGGTCAACAGAGGTGAGACACAGGCCCTCACCCCACTAACCTTGCAGGGGCCTGAACTCTCACCACTTCTGAGGGAGGTCTTCTGCCCTCATGACTGCTTTGCTTCCCACACACAGCTCAGATCAAGACCCAGGGTACAGACAGAGACTCGGCCAGCAACAGCTTCCCTATATCTAAATCTAGTCTAGTATCAGGAATGCTCAGGGCCTACTCAAGAATGCAAAAAATCCTTTCCACTAATATTTACAGCATAAACTAAGATTATTGTTTGAGTATTAAATTCAACAGTAAAATAGTAATCAAGTTTCAGATTAATTTAAATTTGCCAATTGAAATAAGTGAACACACAAGAAAATTTAAGTGTACTGGACAAAAAGCTGTTCCTAAAATATTAACTAAAATTTATATTAGTAGTTCATCTCAATATAAAATTGCCTAACATGCAAAGAACCTAAAGCAGTCATATTTTTGTGCAAAAATTAAAATTTAAAGTTACCAAAACTGTAATATAAAATTTCCAAAAGCCCCCATTAATTAAAAAAAGAGGGAGGGATAGTGGGGTAATATCATGTAAGGAAAAATATCCTGTAAGTAAATTATATCTAGAAAATTCTTACTCCAGAAAATTAATTTCCATTTGTAATGCTAACAGCAGGACACCCATTAAAAACACACATGGTGTCAAAATAAGCCAAAGGAAAATCAATTGGGCAAAAATAGAAAGAATCCCAAGTTTAATTTACAGAAAAGATCCTTTTATTAATTTTTGGTTGAGAATATGTTTATATATTTTCAGAAAACAACTCCAAGACCATATGGATTCCTGCAACAAAGAGGAACTGACAGGTCTGTTCCAACTGCGAAGACAGTCCAGAGATGGAAGACACTGATGACATCTTGCCATGCTAGCAGTCAGTAGCTGTGCATCACTGCAGGCGGCCCAGGTCCAAACCAGAGAGGGTGGAACCTGCATTGCCACCATATGTCCACCATCTAGATACCGTTGCTGACATGTACACATAAGGAACTATTTGACATTGAAACTGGGACTCAGAACTGTTGGACGTTGTAACTGAGACTCAAACATTTTTTTGTTCTTACATATGTATTTCCAGTATGCAGGTGCAAGATTTTTTTAAAGAAAAGAAACAGGGGGAAAAGATTGACACAGAGGCAAAGAAGCATTGAACAGACTGTCAAACTACAGTTGGAAGACAGGGGAGGGTGGGGGTTGGGGGCTGTAAGAGATCAACCAAAGGATTTGTGTGCATGCATATAAGCATGACCAATGGATGCAAGACACTGGGGAGGGGGGAGCACAGGTGAGGGCATGTGCTGGGGTATCAGGGAGGCAGGGAGGAGGTCAATGGAAGAAAAAACAGGAAACATATGTACTACTATTTGTAATACTCGAAAGAATAAGAAAAAGAAAAAAAAAGAAATTCACTTAATAGAAATACGCTTTATGACAGCATGGATGGACCTGGAAATTATTATACTAAGTGAAATAAGTCAATCAAAGAAAGACAAGTATCACAAGATCTCATATATATGTGGAATCTAATGAACACAATAAACTGACAAAAAAATAGAGATATGGATGCATGGAACAGACTGGCAGCTGTCAGAGGTGATGGGGATAGGGGAGCTGAGTGAAAGAAGGTGGCAGTATTAAACAAGAAGTATATATAATATAATATAATATAATATAATATAATATAATATATATTTGTGTGTGTGTGTGTGTGTGTGTGTGTGTGTGTGTGTGTGTGTGGACACACACACACACACACACACACACACACATATCCCATAGATACGGACAACAGTGTGGTGATGGCCAGAGAGAAAAGGGAGTGGGTGGTAGGTGGAGGTGGTCAAAGAGGGGTAGAATGAGGATGGAAAGAGACTTTGTTTAGGGTGGCAGGTGAATGATGCAGTATGCAGATGAGGTTTTGTTATGTTGTACACATGAAACCTGTATGGTTTGTGAATTAATTTCACCCCAATAAATTCAATTAAAAATAAATAATGAAGATAAAAGACTATGAAAAAATGAATTACTATCTGTGGATACAGATCAATTGACATTAAATATGAGAAGCAAAGAAAAAAAACTTAAAAAAAATAACAACGGTAATCAGTGAAATAATACCAAGAGAGAGGACACAAATAAATAAAAGCAGAAATGAAAAGAAAAGTAACAACTGATATTACAGAAATACAAAGAATTGTAAGAAAATAGTATGTACAATTGTATGCCAATAAACTGGACAACTTGGATGATATGGACATACTCCTAGAAACACACAATCTTCCAAAACCACATCAGAAAGAATTTTTTAAAATCTGAATAGACAGATTACAACCAAAGAAATTGAAGCAGTATTAAAAACCTTCCAGCAAAAAAAGTGTCCTGACCCGAATTGCCTCACAGAAAAAATTTACCAAATATTCAAAAAGGACTAATACCTATCCTTCCAAAAAATTTCAAGAGGAGAAAATAATTCCAAGCCATTTCTAAAAGGCCAGCATTATCCCAATTCCAAAACCAGATAAAGACATAATGAAGAAAGATACAGGCCAACATCCCTGATGAACATAGATGCTAAAATTATCAGCAAAATACTATCAAAGCAGATGTAGCAGTACATTAAAAAGATAGTACATCATAATCAAGTGAGATTTACCCTGGTGATACATATTCACAAATCAATAAATGTGATATATCACATAAATAAAATGAAAGTTAAAAATCACATGATCATATCTATAGATGCAGAAAAAGCATTTGATAAAATCCAGCACCAATTTATGGTAAAAACTCTCAGCAAAGTGGGAATAGAGGGATCATACCTGAACATAATAAAGGCTATATATGACACACCTACAGCCAGCATCATACTCAATGGGAAAAACTAAAAATGTTTTCCTTAAGAACAGGAACAAGACATGGATGTTTACTTTTACCACTCTTATTCAACACTAGAGCCCCAATGTACAAAATTCATGTATGGGTGGGGTTCCTAGGCCTAGTGGGTAATCAGGGCTGATCAGATTCGAAGAGGAGGTGACAATCGCTAGGCCGAGTATGGAAGGAACAGATACCAGACACTGAAATTGCCCTCACCTTCCCCCAACTCCTTCCCTTGGTGCCATGTCACCACTAGAGGCCTGCTGGCTAGAAGATGGCCAGGAAGGTTTTAATCCCCAGTTTGGAATGTGTAGGAGGCAGCTGATCAATGATTCTCTATCATCATTGATGTTTCTATCTTTATTTCCCTCTCCAAAATCAATCAAATGTATATTTTTAAAATGCAAGGTTTTTAAAGGAAGAAAGGTAGGGCAAGGGAACTATTGGAGAAAAAAAAAAGGATGGGGCATTTGAGATCTTGCTCACATTTCAAATAGGATAACATAAGGTGGTCCTCAGGGGATTACAAGTGAGGAATGGCAGTGGGTAGAGCAGGAACTGTGGACTGAGGAACATGCTGTAATGACTGAGAATGTCTGTGACAGTGTTGGGGCCATTGCTGGGATGATTCATCCCCAAGAGGTTTTGATTTTGGACAGGAGGCGAAACATGGGCCTTTCTCAGCCTAGAAGGTGAAGTGGGTGGCAGGAGTGGGCTTCCCTGCTTCCCTACAAATATAAACACACAGTGTAACTGCACATGGATGTCAGTGAGCAGCCAATTAATGCTCAGCCAGCCCTAGTGGCTGTGTCCTACCACTCTCTGTGCTGTGGTGCTATTGGCCGGGAGACCAAGCCATGTCCTCAAAAGCACATAGTATATGAAGGGGCAGGCAGGAAGCCAGAAGCTGGAAATCAGAGCTGAGGCAGCTCAGCAGCGCTGCATCTGCCATGGAGCTGAATGGCGAGCAGCTGTCAATGCGACTGACATTGGAGTTGGAGGGGCTGCGCTTTCTGCATATCACCAGTGAGTCCCCATGAGCCCAGGGCATCTCACTTTTTTTTTCAATTTAGACCTCACTGCACTCCCCACCCTCCACCTCCTACATTGAGCAACTGGCCCCTGATAATCAGTGAGTATCATAGTGAGTGGTCAACTGGTCATTCTAGTTGTTCCACCATAATGGTCACTGGGCTTTTATTATATAGAACTAGTGGCCCAGTGCATGAAATTTGTGCATGGGAAGAAGTGTCCCTCAGGCCAGCCTGCACCCTCTCTAATCTGGGATGCCTCAGAGGATGCCCCACTGATGGTTTAGGCCTGATCCCCCCAAACCAGCAGTCAGACATCTCTCTTGCAATCCGGGACTACTGGTCCCTAACCACTCACCTGCCTGCCTGATTGCCCCTAACCACTCTGCTTGCTGGCTTGCTTTCCCCAACTGCCCCCTGCTGCTGGCCTGCTTGCCCCCAAATGGCCCCTGCCAGCCAGATCACCTCCAACTACCCCCCATGCCAGCCTGTTCACTCCCAACTGCCTGCCCTGCTGGCCTGCTCACTCCAAACTGACCCCCCACTGTCCTGATCACCTCCAATTGATCCCGCTGATGGCCTGCTCACCCCCAACTGGCCCCCCTGCTGGTATGCTTACCCCCAATGGCCCTTGCCATCCTATCCTGGCCTGATCACCCCCCAGCGACCCAAGGAGCCAGCCCTTCCTTTTTTTCTTTACTTTTTTTTTTTTCAGCACCTCCTTAAGTGGCGGTCAGGGCTGGCTGGAAGCAAGTATCTAAGATTTATTTATCTTCTATAATTGAAACTTTGTTGCCTTGAGTGGAGGCCAGGGCCAGCCAGGGTGGGAAGCTTGGCTTCCTCCATTGCTGGGGTAACCCAAGCCTCCTGCTTGATCCAGCTCCATGGTCTGTTGAAATCATGGCTGGGTTAATTTGCATACTTGCTCCTGATTGTCTGGTGGGTGTAATGGAGTGATGGTTAATTTGCATGTTCCTCTTTTATTAGTATAGATGGAGGCCTGGTGCATGGGTGCAGGCCAGCTGGTCTGCCCTGAAGGGGGTCCTGGATCAAGGTGGGTGTCCCCTTGGAGGGTGAGACTGGTCTGGGTGAAGGGCCTGGGGTGGTGGGCAGGCCAGCCATGCCCCACTGTGGTGTGGGTCCCCACTGGGAGTATGGCCTGCCTGAGTGAGCAGCTGAGGGCCGTTTGCAAGCTTGCCACACCCCCATTGGGGTAAGGGTCCCCACTGGAGGCCGGGTGGGCCTGGGGAAGGGGCTGATAGCGGTCCGCAGGCTCCACATGCCCCCATCGGGGTGAGGGTCCTGCTGGGGGGGTGTGGCCAGCCTAGGCAAGGGACTGAGGGCCATTTGGGGGTGGTTTGCAGGCCAGCCAAACCCCTGGCTTTGTCAGGAAGGACATCCAGAAGGTCTGAAGAAGGTGTCCCAGTCTAATTAGCATGTTATTCTTTTATTAGTATAGATAGTACTGGAAGCCCTGGCTATAGTTAACAGATAAGAAGAAAAAATAAAAGAATCCAATTTGGAAAGGAGGAAGTAAAACTATTATCATTCACAGATGATGTGATATTGTATATAGAAAACCCTGAAGACTCCACCAAGAAACTATAAGAACAAATAAATGAATTTGGAAAAACAGCATGATACAAAATTAATACTCAGAAATTAGTGGCATTTTTATATACCAATAATAAACTATCAGAGAAATTTTAAAAATCTAATTTGCTACTGCCAAAGGAAAAAAATAGGTTACCTGGGAACAAATTTAAGCAAGGAGCTAAAATATATGTCCTCGAAAAACTATAGGACATTGAAAAAAAATAAAGAAAGATACATTTAAGTGGAAGCATATACCATATTCATGGTTTGGGAGAATTAACATCATTAAAATGTCTGTACTACCCAAAGCAATGTATAGACTCAATGTAATTCCTATTAAAATACTATTGGCATGTTTCACAGATCTAGAACAAATATTCCAAAAATTTATGTGGAACCCAAGAAGATCCTAAATAGCCTCAGAAATCCTGAGAAAAAAACAAAGTTGGATATATCACACTACCTGATATAAAACTACTAGAGGCCTGGTGCACAGAATTCGTGCACGGGGCGTGGGGGGGAGGATGTCCCTCAGTCCAGCTTGCATCCTCTCTAATCTGGGACACCTTGAGCCTAAATGGGCAGTCGGACATCCCTGTCACAATCCAAGACGTCTGGCTCCCAACTGCTAACCTGACTGACTTCCTGATTGCCCCTAACCACTTCTGCCTGCCAGCCTGACCAGCCCCTAACCACTCCCCTGCCAGCCTGATTGATGTCTAACTGCTCCCCTGCCAGCCTGTTAGCCCTTAATTGCCCTCCCCTGCAGGCCTGGTCCTCCCAACTGCTCTCCCCTGCAGATCTGGGTCCCCCCTCAACAGCCCTTCCCTGCAGGCCTGGTCACTCCCAACTTCCCTCCTCTGCCGGCCTGGTCACCCCCAACTGCCCTCCCTTGCAAGCTTTGTCCCTCCTATCTGCCCTCCCCTGCTGGCCATCTTGTGGTGGTCATCTTGTGTGCACATGGGGGCACGATCTTTGACCACATGGGGACAGCCATCTTGTGTGTTGGAGTGATGGTCAGTCTGTACATTACTCTTTTATTAGATAGGATAAAGGCCTGGTGCATGCGTGGGGGCCAGCTGGTTTGCCCTGAAGGGTGTCCCAGATCAGGGTTAGGGTTCCCTTGGGTCGTGGGGTGGCCTGGGCGAGGGGCCTGTGGTGTTTGTAGGCACGCCATGCTCCCCTGTGACCCAAGCGGAGGCCCTGGTATCTGGGATTTATGTATCTTCTACAATTGAAACTTTGTAGCCTGGAGCAGAGCCAAGCCTCCTGCTCACTCTGTGGCTGCTGCCATTTCTATTGGGATTCTATAACTGAAACTTTGTTGCCTTAAGTGGAGGCCAGAGTCCACAAAGACAGGTGGAAAGCTTGATTTCCTCCATTGCCGGGGAAACCAAAGCCTCCCTCCTGCTCTCTATGGCCAGCAGCCATCTTGGATGGGTTTATTTGCATATTTGCTCTTGATTGGCTGGTGGGTGTGGTTTGTGGGTGTAGTGGAGGTGTGGTCGATTTGCATATTACTCTTTTATTAGATAAGATACTACAAGACCTTTATAATCAAAACAGCCTGGTATTGCTATTAGAACAGGCATATAGATCAATGGAACAAAACAGAGAGTCCAGAAATAAACCCACACCTTTATTTGAGAAAGGAGGCAAAGGTGTTCAATAAATTAAAGGTATTTTCTTCAATAAATAAATGGCGTTGAAAAAACTGGTCAGGTTCATACAAAAGTATGCAACTAGGCCACCAACCTCCACTTACACAAGAATAAACCCAAAAGGGTAAAGAACATAAATATAAGTCCCAAAACCATAAAAATCCTAGAAGAAAACATAGGTAGTAAAATCTCTCATAACATCATTTTTGCTGTTATTTCGTTGTGGGGTGTCTGTCTTCCACAACCAGTTGCAAATGACCACAGAGGCGGTTAAGTTGGTAATAAGCAAGCAAGGATTTATTGAACTGGCCAGGACAGGTGGAGGGCACCACACGCTGGTGGAGACCAAACACGACCGCACCATCCTGGTGCAAGAAGTCCTTTTATAGGGTCTTAACTATAAGCTTTAATTGTTTTAAATTCCGAGAACAGCTCTCAGGTTTGTGTCTGAGGTAGGGAAGTTACCGTGGACTATGATTGACTCTATTGCCTGCTCCTTGTCTCTAACCATGTATTTTGTAAGATGTTTGAATGTAGTCCTATCTCACAAAAACAGATAGTACAGCTCAATTCTTGATGTCACCAAGTCACTCCTTTATGGTCTACAAAGGAATACATGTGAACTTCAAGGTCTCAAGCTGGAAGCTAAATTAACTACCCTTTTGTTTTAAGCAAGCAAGTGTGAATAGGGGTCAGAATAGTAGGATCAGCAGTTTTACCCGAGATGAATGCTCTTATAATCTTATTTCATTATCCCCTCGGGCAGGGGAAACAAAGAAAAAAATTAACAAGTGGGACTACATCAAAATAAAAAGCTTCTGCACAGCAAAAGAAACCACCACCAAAATGAAAAGGCAACCCACTATATGGGAGAACATATTTACCAATGATATATTTGATAAAACATATATTTTATATATTGCAAAATATATAAAGAACTTATACAACTCAGTAAAAGGAAGACAAACAATCCAATTTAAAAATGGGCAAAGGACCTGGATAGACACTTCTCAAAAGAGGACATACAAGTAGACATGAAAAAAATGCTCAATGTCATCAAAGATATGCAAATTAAAACCATAATGAGGTATCACCTTACACCTGTCAGGATGTTGACGATTAATACATCAACAAATGACAAATGCTGGTAGGGATATGGAGGAAAGGAAAACCTAGTGCACTGTTCAATGGAAAAGCATACTGATACAGCCATTGTGCAAAAAAGTATGGAATTTCCTCAAAACATTAAAAATAGGACTGCTTTTGACCCAGTGATTCTATTTCTGGGATTATATCTTAAGAATTCCTAAACATCAATCAGAAAGAATATAAGAGCCCTCATATGCATAGCAGAATTATTTACAATAGTCAATAGCTGGAAACAGCAATAGTTGAGTGGATAGAAAAATGTGGTAAATTTACACTATGGAATATTACCTGGCCCTAAAAAAGAAAGAACTCTCCTTTTGTGACAGCATGGATGGACCTGGAGAGCATTATGCTAAGCTAATCAAATAAAGACAAGAACCATATTATCTCACTCATATGTGGAATCTAATGAACAAAAATAAATTCAAGAGGTATGGATACATGGAAGAGATAGACAGCTGTCAGAGAGGAGTGGGGAGGGAGGACTGGATGAAAGAAGGTAAAGGGCTTAGCCAAAGAACACATATGAAGAATCCTTAGCACAGAGAACAGTGTGTTGATGGTCAGAGGGAAGGAGGGAGGGGGCAAGGTCGGGGTAGGGCATGGAGAAATCTGTAATAGTGTAAGTAATAAAAATAAAGTCAATAAGAAACACTCACCAGTGGAATATCAAGCAGTATAGCACAACTATAATTTGAATGCCAGAAAATTAGAAGAGAGAATGGGGCAGAAAAAATACTCAAAGAAATAATACCCCTAATTTTCCCAAGCTTAATGAAACACAAACAGATTCAAAAGTATTAGCAATCACAAGCAAGATAAATATAAATGAAACCACATGCACTCTGATGATACTCAAACTGCCAAAAACTAAAGATACAGTGAGAAACTTTAAAGCAGTTTAAAAATAGAAACATTGCATACACAGAACAATGATTGAAACCATAGCTAGTTTATTATTATAGGTTATTGAAGCCAGGTGATGGAACAACTTTTAAATACTGTGTGGGAAAAGGTGTCAGTTTATATTTTATACCTAGCTATCTTTTAAATACATAAAAGCAAACTGAAAGAATTTCTTGCCATACAAGAAATACTTAAGAAATTCTTCATGCTGAAAGGAAATGACAACAGATAGAAACTTGTATCTTAGAATGAATATAATTTCATTTTTTGTGCTAGTATCATCATAAATTTTACATCCTTATACATACTAATTATAATGTAATATAATATTACATACAGATTAAAAATACAATGTTATTTATTTTCCTTTAACAAGTCATATATTCTTCAATAAAAATTATAGGGTACATATTATTTTTATTAAAATATAATATAACATATAAAATATAATATATATAAGTATAATATAAATGTAAAATAAATAATATATATAATCTTTTTCTGGATTCTCTATCAATATATGTTCTCTTATTTTCTATTCTCTTACATTACATTTACTACATATAAAGATGTAAAATTTATGGTGAAAATAGCATAAAAATGAAATTTCTTTTTTGTCTGATCTCTTTCACAAAGTTAATATATTAATTTTATGTAGACTATGATTGAGATGCATATTATTATCTTTAGATAAATCATTCAAAACTAGCACAGATTTATTACTAAAGAGCAAATAAATTAAAATGAAATACTCAAAAAAATTCAATTAACAACAACAACAACAAAAACCCCACAAAAATCAGGAACATAAGAGTAGACCAAATAGATGGGACAACTAGAAAACAAAATGTTAGATTTCAATCCAATCCTATATAATAAAAGGCTAATATGCAAATCAACCAAATGGCAGAAAGACTGGACATTATTATGCACACTGACCACCAGGGGGGAGAGACTCAACATAGGATTTCCCCTTGTGGTCAGTGCTCTCCCACAGGGAGAGCATTGCTCAGCCAGAAGCTGGGCTCATGGCTGGTGAGCATAGCGGCGGTGGCAGGAGCCTCTCCCACCTCCATGGCAATGCTAAGGATGTTCAACTGTTAGCTTAGGCCCACTCTCCATGGGGAATGGGCCTAAGCTATCGGTCAGATATCCCCTGAGGGCTCCTGGACTGTGAGAGGGTGCAGGCTGGGCTGAGGAACCGCCCCTCCCCTGAGTGTACAAATTTTGTGCACCAGGCCTCTAGTCTATTAATAACTATATTAAATGTAATTGAACTAAACACTCTAATCAAAACAGAGCTTATCCGAATGGAAAATTAAACAAATCTAACTGTATGCTGATTATAAGAGGTGCACTTAAAGTATAAATACATAAGAGCTTGAAAGTAAAAAGATAAAAAATATATACATTATGCAAGTAGGAAACATAAAGAAGAATATCTATATTAAAATTAGAAAAACAATTTCAAGACAGAAAGTATTTCCAGAAATACAGCAGTATAATTTCATAACAATAAGTGGTCAACTGATCAATAATAATTCCAAAATTATATGCACCACCTGAAAGAGTCCAAAATATATATAGTAAAAATTGACAGAGAATAGAAAACTGTACAATTATAGCTGAATATTTAAACACCAATTTCTTTATAATTAATAGAATAAGACCAAAAAGAAAAAGAAAAACCCTAGTAAGATAGTTTTGTTCTTATTGAAGGTTAGAACAAAATTAACAATCAACTTAAAGTAATATTAATAGAAAACTACCCCAAACAGGTACCCATATATATTATCTTCAAGTGTTCATGGGATAGTTCCAAGACAGGTCAGATGGTGGGCCATAAAATGCCTCAGTAAATTTTAAAACATTAAAATATAACAAAGTAAATTATTTGATTATAGTAAAATTAGAAATCAATAACAATATATAGAAAAATCCCAAATATTTGAAAATTAAGTAGCATACTTAAAAATAATCTATCACCAAGGAGGAAAGACAATTTATAAAATATTTTAAACTAAATGATTCTTGATAATAAAAATACTCTATAAATATTTGTTAGATGAAATTAAGCAGTACTAGGAGAAAATTTATACCTTTAAATATTTAGATTAGAATAAAAGAAGATTTAAAATCAGCGATCTAAATTTCCACCTAAATAACCTCAAAAAGGAGGAGAGAAGAGTATAGGAAACCTTGCGTAGATCCTTCATAAAAAGAAGTTTAAAAATGATGCAGACATTTTAGAACCTATTTTGAATTTCTTCTAAGACTAACCAACAATGACCCAGCAACTGGACTCCTAAATATTTATCCAAGAGAATAAACAAACAAACATATGTTCACATAAATACTTGTATAAGTATGTTCATAGCTCCTCTATTCATTTTTATTTAAAAATCCATAAAACTAGAAACAACCTTGCCGAAACCTGTTTTGCTCAGTGGATAGAGCATCAGCCTGCGGACTGAAAGGTCCCAGGTTCGATTCCGGTCAAGGGCATGTACCTTGGTTGCGGGCATATCTCCAGTAGGGGGTGTGCAAGAGGCAGCTGACCAATGTTTCTCTCTCATCAATGTTTTTGACTTTCTATCCTTCTCCCTTCCTCTTTGTAACAAATCAATAAAATATAATTTCTTTAAAAAGGAAATCTTCCTGTAAAAAAAAGAAACAACCCAAATATTTATCAATAGGACAAAAGATAAAAATAAATTGTCAGATATTCATGCAATGAAATGTACTAATCAATGAAAAAGAATGACCTACTAATCCACACAACAACATGAATGAATCTTGCAGGTATAATGTTAAACAAATGAAGTCAGGCATAAAAGAATATATACTATACTAGGGACCTGGTGCACTAAACTCATGCACTGGGGGTGGGTGATCCCTCAGCCCAACCTGCCCCCTTACACATACTGGGAGCACTCAGAGGATGTCCTACTGACCACTCACCCCCAGCCTGTCCAAAGCCTAAAGCCTCTGGCCAAGGCTTTAGGCTTTAGGCACCCAGCCATCGCCCTGCATTGGGGCTGATGGCTGGCTCTGCCCCAGCTCTGGCCTCCACTCCGCCCCCCAGCGTGGGCCTTTGCTCCTGCCAGCTTGCTCCCGACCAGCCCAGACGTTGGCCCCACCCAACCCAGCCCTGGCCGCCTCGGCCTCACCCCCCAGGCCCAGGCTACATGCTCACTGTCTGGCTCCGCCCCAGCTCCTGATTGGCTAGTGGGCAGGGCTGGTGGGCGTGGCTCATGGGTGTAGCAAAGATATGGTCAATTTGCATATTACTCTTTTATTAGATAGGACGGGTTCGTTTTTCTGAAGTTCAGGGACAAAACAAATCCATGGTGATTCTATTAATCATTTATTATTGCATAAAAAATTAAGCCAAAAATTATCAGTTTTTTAAGAAACAAACATGCATAAGCTTAGTTTCTAAGGATAAGAACTCCAGGACTGGCTTAGCTGGATGCCTTTGGTTCAGACTCTCTCAAGCCTACTTTAAGGTGTTGGCGAGGCTGCAGTCAACTCATGGCTTGACTGGGGAACTTCTGTTCCCAAGCTCCCTGGTTGTGGCTGTTGCTAGGTCTCAGGTGCTTGGTGACTGTTAACTGGGGACATCAGTCCTTGCCCTTGGCAGATGGCAGCCATCAGAGGTGGGGCTCTGGCAGAGAACGCAAGAGATGATGAGCAAAATATAAGTCTGTCTCCTATACATTAACTTCCTGCCCCCATGTGGACACAAGATGGCCACCACAAGATGGGCAGCAAGAAGAGGCAGCAAGTCACTCGGCACAGCCCACACACTAGTGAAGGGGATCACACAAGGGCATGAATACTCAGTGGGGATCTTAGACACCCCACTGCAGAACAGAACAGCAGTAGTTTATGGGTAATGGCAATTGACTAGAAGGGAACACACATACTAGTATACATTTTGAAATGATGGAAATATTCTGTAACTTGATTGCATTGTTGGTTATAGTAGTACTAGAGGCCTGGTGCACGAAATTCGTGCACGGGGGACAGGGGTGTCCCTCAGCGCAGTCTGCACCCTCTCCAATCTGGGACCCCTCGATGGATGTCCAACTGCCCGTTTAGGCCCGATCCCAGTAGGATTGGGCCTAAATGGGCAGTCGGACATCCCTCTCACAATTCAGGACTGTTGACTCCAAACTGCTCACCTGCCTGCCTCCCAGATTGCCCCTAACCACTTCTGCCTGCCAGCCTGATCACCCCCTAACCACTACCCTGCCAGCCTAATTGATGTCTAACTGCTCCCCTCCTAGCCTATTTGCCCCCAGTGTCCCTTCTCTGCTGCCCTGGTCACCCCTAACTGCTCTCCTCTGCAGGCTTGATCTCCCCCAACTGTTCTCCCCTGCTGGCCTGATTGCCCACAACTGCCCTCTCTTGCAGGCCTGGAACCTCCCAACGGCCCTCCCCTACTGGCCATCTTGTGGTGGTCATCTTGTGTCCACATGGGGGCAGGAACTTTGACCACATGGGGGCAGCCCTCTTGTGTGTTGGAGGGATGGTCAATCTGTGTATTACTCTTTTATTAGATAGGATAGAGGCCTGCTGCATTTGCCCTGAAGTGTTCCAGATCAAGGTGGGGGGGTTCCCTTGGGGCATGGGGCAGTCTGGGTGAGGGGCCTATAGTGGTTTGCAGGCTGGCTATGCCCCCCAGCAACCCAAGCAGAGGCCCTGATATCTGGAATTTATTTATCTTCTACAATTGAAACTTTGTAGCCTGGAGTAGAGCCAAGCCTTCTGCTCACTCCGTGGTGACAGTCATTTCTGCTTGGGTTTATTTTAATTCTATAATTGAAACTCTGTAGCCTAGAGTGGAGGCCTAGGCACTAGTGCTTCAGAAACTTGACTTCCTCCATCGCCCGGGCAACCCTAGCCTCTGCTCTCTTCAGCTCCGTTGTTGCCGCCATTTTTGTTGGAATATATCTTCTATAATTGAAACTTTGTAACATTGAGTGGAAGCCTAGGCCAGCAAGGGCAGGTGGAAAGCTTGGCTTCCTCCATTGCCAGAGAAACCCAAGCCTCCCTCCTGGTCTCAGGGGCTCGAGCCATCTTGGTTGGGGTTTATTTCCATAATTTGCTCCTGATTGGCTGATGGGCATGGCTGTGGGCGTGGCTTGATTGGAGGTATGGCCAATTTTCATATACTCTTTTATTATATAGGATGGGTACATATGTGTGTCAACACTCCTCAATTTATATATTTAAGAGCTGTACATTTCACTACATGTAAATTCTTCCTCAATTTTAAAATATTATTTAAAGGATGCAACTTAGAAATATTTTAAAGGATGATTTGTGATTTTAGATGTCATTCAAAGGAATGCAGACTAATGCAATCACAGAAAAATGCCTTCATTTGTCATGCTGCACTTCAGTATGTAAACACAAATGCAGTGATTTTACAAGACTCCATTTCCCTCTTATGGGAAGGGTGTTCAAGGTTTGTATCCAAATCTCAGACCTGGGTGGGGATCTGAGGCCAGCCAGCCACAGCTTCTTCTGTTAAATGACCTGCCCACCTCTCAACATCAAAAGCTGGCAGCCCTGGCTAGGTCCTGGGAGACCTCTAGGTTGCGTGGGGGAAGGGGGGGTAAGAGAGTGGGAGATGAGACCTGTGCTGAGGTCAGGGATTGGGACTGACTGAGGACAAGAGCCCAGAACCAATTCCCTGCCTTAGGGTGCAATGATTCCAACAGGGCACATTGGATTTTAAAATAAAAACAAACAAACAACAACAACAAAAAAAAAAACACCTCTTACAAGAGTGTTTTGACAAATCAAGTATAAGTAAGTCAGAAATGGGTGGCTTGTATTTCTCTTAAAATAGACTAGGATTTAAAAATTGAGAGGACTTGCTCAGCCAAGTACCTTTGAAATGTTCCACACTTGAAACATTTAGAAAAGCAGTTCCATCTACTTTGAAAACCCAGAATACATGCTCCTTATCCCTTTGGCATTCTTGGAAGGTAACAATGGATAGGTTGATTTCTTGGGTTAAAGTGTCTCCCTTAGTCACTAGCTGCCAGGCACCAGGCGAGGCTGGGGAACCTCCAGAAGACCTGGTTGGCTGAGGGGGCTCAGTCCCCTGGTAGCCTTGGATCTCTGCTTTGGTAAGGAGGTTTTAGAAGTAGACTTCAAGCATGGCCTGCAACACAGCAGTCACCCTGGGCACTTGAGTGCCAAGATGAAAAATTTTCAGCGTTACTAAACCCAGTTGGTCACGTGTCAGAGAGGAAATGTGCTAAGGTTCATGTGTTTGTTTGCAAAATCCTCTGAAACAGTAGGAGGGCTGCCAACAGTGATGTAAACTCAGCCTTAATAGTGGTTTTGGAAAAATCACATCCAATAACAGCGTAACCCAACCTTGGGCTGTTCGAAATCTAAGAAAGTTCTGATGCGAGGACAGTGGCCACACTCAGTCTCCGTGGTGGTAGGACGAGCTGCCAGAAGCACAGACAAGCCCCCACTGCACAAGGCCTGTCTCTGGTGTCAGTCGGGACTCTGTCACTCCAGCAACTGTCACAGACAGGAGGCATCTGGAGGCAGGAATGCCCCAACTAGTATATTCTCATCACCCCTCTCCCACAGCGCGCGCGCACACACACACACACACACACACACACACACACACACACACACACACACACACGGGAGACTTGGGGGATTCTGCTTTGTCAGTGGATCCCAGGAACACTTCAGCGCCTTCTCTGCGGGGCCCTGGGTGCGGCAGCACCTCTAACAGCTCTGGGCTCAGCAGCGCAGCAGAAAAACACTGCTCTGGCCCCTGCTCCAGTGACTGTCCCGAGGGCAGTGACTCCTCTGCGCTGAACCTCAGGAAAGTAGTGACTGCACTGATGCAAGACGATCAGAAAGCTTGGAAATGGGCCGCCATGCCGGAGTTTTACTGCACAATCCCAGGAGACTGTGGGCATTTCACTCCATGAGAATGGGCCCCTGGGTGTGCGCATCTGGGCATTGCTGGCTGCTGGTCATGGCTGGGCTGCTGCTTCCCAAGAGCTTTGCTCTCCATGCCCACCACTGGGAGCGGCTGCTTGGGAAACCACCAGGCACTAAGAAGAAAAATTGGAAAGAAAACTTCTTAAATAACAACCAAAAAAATAAAACTCGCACCAGTATGAGCCCAACAGCCTAACAATGAAACAATACGAATGACAGTTAACAAACCCTGTGAATGACAGTAAGTGGTAGAGCCAACCTCTAAAGAAAATGGAAATTAAAATTAATCTAAAGGAACTTTAAAACGGGAAAGCTTAAAATCCCCAAGGAAACAAAGGAAGGAGTTCAGCCATAAAATAAGAAGGGAAGGTTGTAAACCAATTCAGAGAATGTGAACTAGAACAGGTACACACAAAAAATTAGAAATACAAAGTGCAAGTATATTCATTGAAACAGACACAGATGATGAGAGAAGAGAAAAACAGGTGACTGAACAGAATCAAGAACTGATGACTGAGAAACCAAACTGTGAAAAATCTCTTATAGCCTGGTCAGTAGAGAAAGCAAAGAAAAAGAGGCGGAAAATATGATGGAGATTAACAGACATGGGGCATAGGTTAAGAATCTCTAATATGCAGCTAGCAGGTATATGAGAGAAAAAAGGACAATATTTAAAAAGATAGGTGGCTGATAATATTCCAGAATTGAAAAAAGACAAGTGTCCTCAGATTGAAAAAGCTCACATAACTTCAAATGAGATCACTTTTAAAATTAATCCACTACATTTCCAAATACACACTGAGGGGGCTATTTTTCACAGAAAACCCACGGACCCACCAGGACTGGCGTCTTATCTGTGCACACTATCACCCCAGCCGCAGCCTCCACTCACCCCTCCAGCTGGCCCATGTCACACGCACCCGCACACACCTGGCGCCAGTTGTCTTCATCACCTGTCCCCCCATCATCCCCTGTGCACACCTGCTCTCCCCAATAGCAAGCCCCCTCAACTGGGCAAACCTGTCCACTCACATGTGCTGTAGGATGCCACATGCTAGCCACCTGCTCATTGCCTGACACTCACCTCTCTTTGTCACCATCTCTCTTCAATTCCAGGCCCTCTATCTCCCTTCAACCTCATATATCTTCTGGCTTTTCCTTCAGAAATGAAGTAATAACCATGAAATTTAGGCGATAGGAGGAGGCATTTTGGGGTCAGAAAATTCCAGGCTTTCTCCTCTTGCCAGGTGTCACCTTTCCACCTGTTTGAGTTTAATCAGAGTGTCCAGGTGGCCAATCTCCAGCAAGCATGTTCCTTTCTTCCAGGCAGAGGCTCACCTAAAACCTTCTGGAACATTCCAATGACAAGAACCTCTACATTAAGTATCTCTAACTGGTAGAGGGGAAATTTCCTTAACACAAAGGGTGAATTCTCAGTCTAGAAGCCAATTCTATTTAATTTCTGGTGGAAAGCCTCACACTTGTTAAGGATGTGGAAAATTAAGTTTGGTCATTGGGATGCTCTCTTTCCCCCAGATGCTGTGATTATTTTCTGGAGGGGAGCTTAGGTGGAAGCAGCACCTGCTTCTTAAGGGCACAGTCCCTCCTGAACTCAGGTCCACATGTTCTCTTCAGAGGCCTTCACCTCTGTTGCTCCAGCTCCTGCAGATTCAGAGCTGGCCCAGCCCACCGGGCCATCACCGGGGGTCCCAGGAGCCTGCTTGTGTCTCTGAGGGGCATGCTGGGCCCAGGGCTTGTGAGGCCCACCAGACGATGCCTAAAAGGTAGGCATCTACAGTCTTAGCATTTTTCTTTGTACTTGGCATGCCGGCCCCTTTACATGTTTACCACCCAGGTTATGTTCTAGCCTCTAGCTGAAGTCCCTCTTTTCCTTAGTAGAGTCAATTTTTCTCCCAGAGACACAACATATGGGCTTCAAAACAGGCTAAGGTTTGTAGAAACCCAGAAGGCAGGATAAACCATTTCCTCCTCATCCCAAACTTGGAAGCCACGAGGGAAAGGAGAAAATACTCAAGGAATAGAAGATGGTGGCTAAATGCAGGATCATTTGAACCATGCCCATATGTATTGAATATGCTTTTGTCAAGGTTCTCCAGAGACACAGAAACAATAATATGAAGACTCATAGAAAGAGATTTCTTATGAGTGATTGGCCCATGTAGTTGCCAAGGCTGAGAAGTCCCACTACCTGCATCTGCAAGCTGGAAGACAGGGAGTGGTGGCCTCCAAACTGTTTAACCCTGAAAGCTTGAGAGCCAGGAGCGCATGGTCAGGGTAGCGAGGAGAGCAGGCCGTCTGCACAGGCAGAGAGCACGCCCCCTTTACCTGGTTCCCCTCAAGCCTCAGGACTTGAAGATGCCCAGCACGCTGGGAGGGGCCTCCTTTAATCAGCCTAGCGACACAAACTCTCATCTCTCTGGAAGCACCTCCAAGATCCACCCAGAAGCAATGTGCTACCTGCTGCCAGGCACCCTTAGCCCAATCAGGTTGACACATGAAGCAAGCCATCACAGTGTGCATCCCTTTAGCTCTTACCTCTGGGTGTCAGCTACCTGGGGCACAGGAAGTGGTCCTCCCAAGTTTTCTCTTCTTCAGGAAAACGTGCCCAGTCCTTCAACTCCATGACAACTCTGAGCCCCATTTGGAAAACCTTCCTAAGAAAATTGAATGACCTTGAACAATTTTCTCACTTTTCCCTGCTTCTTCCTCTATAAGATGGGAAAGAACAGTTGGCCTCTGGGTGCTGTGAGTGTGCCTCATGGTATCATGGAGCTTGGAGGGCCCTCACCTCCTGGCTCTCACACCACAAAGCTTGTCTCACTCAAGCTTTGCAAACACATTAAGAGGCAAATTAACCTCATCCTCCCCAGGAAACAGGCACAACATGCTCAAACCTTAGAGGGAAGATAGGGGGGTGCGGTAAGTGAGAGAGATCAACCAAAGGACTTGTATGCATGCATATTAAGCATAAGCGATGGATGCAGACAACAAGTGAGGGTGAGGGCAGGACGGGGGGCATGAGGGTACAATGATGAGATAAGGACATATTTGTAATACCTTAATCAATAAAAAATAATAAAATAATAAAAAATGAAGAAGTTATGGGTCCTCACTGCAGGCAGGTGAAGCCAAGAGTGATACATGTGGCAGATGCAGCAGCTGCTCCTGGCCATGGTTCTAACTTCTCACAGTGTGTGCCCATGTCTCAAACTCTGAAACGGTTCTGTTTCAACAGCCCTTTTTCCATGTCAAAGTTTTCCATCTTCTCTCTCACTCTCTCTCAAAAATATTTCCTACTAGAGGCCCAATGCATGAAATTCATGCACTGGGGTGTGGAGGGTTGTCCCTCAGTCAAGCCTGCACCCTCTCCAATCTAGGACCTCTCAGGGGATGTACAACTGCTGGCATTTGGATATCACTCTCACAATCTAGGACTGCTGGCTCCTAACTGCACACCTGCCTGCCTGCCTGATTGCCCCCTAACCACTCCCCTGCCAGCCTGACCAACACCTAACTGCTCCCCTACCAGCCCAATTGCCCCCAACTGCCCTACCCTGATGGTCCAATCACCCCCAACTGCCCTCCCCTGCAGGCCTGGTCACCCCTAGCTAGCCTCCCCTGCAGCCTGATTGCCCCTAACTGCCTTCCATTGCTGGCCTGATTGCCCACAAGTAACCTCCCCTGCAGGCCCTCCTGTGGTAGCCATCTGGGGGTTGGGGGTCCAATCACCCCCAACTCCCCTCCCCTGCAGGCCTGGTCACCCCCAGCTAGCATCCCCTGCAGCCTGGTTGCCCCTAACTGCCTTCCATTGCTGGCCTGATTGCCCACAAGTAACCTCCCCTGCAGGCCATCCTGTGGCAGCCATATTTTTTATTTTTTATTGATTAAGGTATTACAAATGTGTCCACCATACAGCTCTACTCTTTGCTGATCTGTAGCATGACACCTCAGAGTGTGACACCTCCATTGCTTTAGCTCAGCCAGGGAGAACATGGGGGCAGCCATCTTGTGCAAGGGTATGAAGGTCAATTTGCATATTACCTCTTTATTGTATAGGATGGCTTGTCAATTTGGTAAACACATTTTTTCCAAGGGATTGACTGGTGCCAGTTAATTTGCTGTCTCTCTAGTTCATTTCTCTGTGTAACCTGTGTCTCTTTCTTTGTGGCTTGTTCTGTGAGCCAATGCCTTTGTTTCTTTGTTAACTTTTTAGGTCCTTAAAACTTCCTTAGCATTTTCATTAAAATTGCCATTTATAGAAATTACTTTCCCTCTAAGAATGATTTGGCCCAAGTCCACACACTTTATCAGAATATCTACATTTCAATTATTTTCCTAAATGCTCTTACTTAAATTAACTTTGAATTTCCTCTCTGCCTGGGTGATACTTAGGAAATTATTTTTATAGTCCTTGTGGTTAGGAACTTTTAGCTCCTGGATTTTCTGTTTATTTCCAATTTTATTGTTTGAGGCTCAGAATGTGGTAGGTATACCTTAGGTGTCCTCCCGGCTCTGAGAACATGAAGCAATGGAGATGAGCAGGAACAGGGCACTTAGCCTTTGATTAATCACTCATTGTCACTCACTTATATACGTGTACATATTCTCATTCATAAGTAAAAAAGGGGGGTTTACTTCTCAGGGGATCTCATGAGCACTGTCAACAGATGGTAGGTCAGGTTGTTGGCATCAATTCAATGCCAACAGGAATCCCCAATTTGGGGGGCAATGGAGAAGAAAATGTTTTCAGTATAAAACAGCTAAGTGTGATCCCAGATACTGTGAGGTAGCCTGGGCCATGCCCATCTCCACCATACAGCTCTGCTCTTTGCTGATCTGTAGCATGACACCTCAGAGTATGACACTTCCATTGCTTTAGCTCAGCCAGAGAGAACTGTCTTCAGTATTTCTCAGCCAGAGGGAAGCTAGCTTTAATGGCCAGATGTCCCTGGCCCTAATCCCTGATTGGTCCATCTTCATGCAAATGAGGACTCCAAATACTTGAAGTTTGATTGGACCAAAGGGCACTGTCCTGACTGGTTAGAATACAGACACTTTGATTGGCCAGAACTACACAGCTCTAATTGGATTGGAAAAGCCTTGGTCCTATTGGTTGAAATAGGGTCCCAGGAACTCTTTTATAAGGGCTGGCTCAGATGGCAGGAATATAGGGCAGGTGAGCAGTTGAGCACAGGCTTCTCATGAAAGGAAACGCAGTTTGCCTGAGAGGCCCTGTGCAATGGCTGATAGGTTGTTTTTTAAAATTTGAGCCAAGTTAGCTACCAGAAGTCCTTCTAAGTAGATGTCTTTTCTTCCTCCGCAGGATTCCCAACACTAAATTGGGAAAGGCCAAAGATAGTACAATGAAGACGAAGTATCCATGGACTAATGGTGGTTGTCACAGCAGCAGAAGCCAATGACCAGACCAACCCTGACATGACAGGTGACCCTGAGTCTGCAAAAAGTGCAAAAGGCAATCCATGCAGCTCCCTCCTGGAAGGACATGGCACAAAGAAAAAGTGTAGGCCTGCTGTCCCATTGTATTCTGCTGCTTTTCTTTCCAAACAGTCAAGCATGCTAAGTAATAGCCATACCCAGTGAGAAGGGAATCTGGGTGCAGGAAGGCTATGCCCCACTTGGCTTTCATAACCCAGTCCTGATTTCAAATAGAGGATGCTGGCCTGTCCCTTATTCCTAAGAGTCTGTCCTCAACTAGGTCCAGCTCCTCTTGAGCTAGAGTTAACTTTTGCTCAGGAGAGTAGCTCCTCAAGGATGGAGATGTAGCCCTGAATCTTGCTAAGGGTCTCACCAGCCTACCACCTGCCACCCAGGCTTCCTGGAGATCTGAATGTCATCAGCGCCTGTCACAAACCAGACCGTAATGTGTGTGGATGGCAGGGATGCTCCACTGCCTGGCCTAGGATGCCTCTGCCCACAGTCACATCCCACCTGGACACATTGTTTCTATTTTACTAGATAACCCCCTTACTCACCTCTGGTCTTTTCATTGTCTCTCCTCTCACCTTTGCAGGTTAAATTATAGATCTAGGACACTTTTTGTCTTAACTGATCCCTCCATGTTCAGTCAAAAAGGGAATTAACTCTACGTTTCAAGGGGGAACCTGGAAGTGGCCATTAAACAAATTCTTGAGAATTCCAAACACAATAGTTCTTTTGCAATTGCTGAAGCTGATTTCCAAATGCAGACATGGCTTAGAGCAGTCAGAAGGCTAGAGAGGACATTCTGGCATCATCCTGAAAAGGGGAGCTACATACCTAAGACCTTTTCTATAAAAAGAGAAAAGAAAAGAGAAGGGAAGGGAAGGGAAGGGAAGGGAAGGGAAGGGAAGGGAAGGGAAGGGAAGGGAAGGGAAGGGAAGGGAAGGGAAGGGAAGGGAAGGGAAGGGAAGGGAAGGGAAGGCCGTTGGGTATTCATACATTCTTCCTTTGACAAATATGTAACTGTGCACTAATCACATTCAAGTTGTAAGTTGGATGCACCAGGAACCATGTAGATAGGGCCTCTCCAGGGCCTTCTGGATCTGGTTTCATCCTCACAAGGAGACCAAAGGAAAGGCAATTTGTGGGAATGAAACCAGAATCAAGCCTGCAGCCAATTATTCAGAAATCCTGAGGCTCAAACCTACAGTTCTGAATCATCCTCACTAGGACCTGACCTGCTTGACAGTCGTCACTGCTCCACTAGGACATGTCCCTGTCCTGTTAAGCTCCTCCCACTAATCTGAGTATTTCACCCTAGACTGGAAATCATTTAGCAGCACTAAGACATCTACAAATCTCTGGAGGCTACAATAAAAGTCAAAGCCATTGCCTGGGCTTGCTCTGACTTCTAATCCAATTCTAAACCCACAAAATAACATGAAGCCAGGTGGATTTGGCCAATTTCAGATTTCACTGCAAAAACAAATATATTTACCTCACTTGAATTGTATTGGTAATTTGGCATTAAAGATGGCTTTTTGAAGAAAGAAATCAGTGACTCTTGAGGAATTGCTCCTTCAAAGGGACATGGAATTTAAAAAAGAATCATAAGTAAATATTAGCCAAAAGAAGGCACTTCTGTGCCTATTGCAACTTGCTGGACTGAGACTGGATCCTTCGCAGGTCTTGGGAAGCCAGGGCCTGCTCACTCTAAGGACAATGCCACTCCTGTCCGGAGATGGGAGCCATCAGAACATCCACTTGCTCTTGAAGAACTTTGGTGACTTCAGGTAAATGTGTTGAAGACAGAGGGCCTGCACATCCTTTCACGTACAAAGGGTTTTACAAATTATGAGGAAAGGTTTCTGTGTAGCCTAACATATTTTTCAAAACATCTAAAAAGAGCCATGGGCCCAGAGCCAGCTGAGCTCAAGTGCTTCAATTTCACATTAAGCAGATCAAGCTGGTAGGTTACACTATTTGCTATATTTCCCAGCTAACCATCCCTCTCACCCCCCAGGAATCTGCAGGGAAGGAAGAAGAGACCACGTGATGGCTGCCCTAGGAAAGCATGCTCCACAGAATGACTACGAGTTCCTTTGGCTCCCAGTACTGACCTCAGGGAGCCCACGGCCAGAAAGGGACTGGAGGAAGATGGGCTCCATTGGCACTGGTTTGGGTAAAATCCCTGGACAGTCAGCACAGAGTCTACTCCAAGACCTGTAGAATAGAGCCAGGAAGATGCCTAGGCCCTTTGCATTGGGCAGCACTGTCAACACATAGGAAGGAAGCCATTGCCCCAGGAGCTAAGTGAGTCTCCAGTCAGAGGTCTGTGAGTCCAGGAGCCTGGCTTATATCTGCTTTTGTCCAAGGCAGCTCTCTTGGTAATGCCCATCTCAAAACAGGCACTAGGGAACCCCTTGCACCACGAGCATTGGCTGTGCCAGAGCAGCAGCAGGCCTGGGAGCACAGCAGGAGGAATCCCAGGGGCTAGTTGTGCTTCCCAGCTCCACCAACTCTGACACATAACTTGGACATTTCATTAGCATTGTTGGTCATGGTTTCCATTCAGTGGACTAAAGAGGCTAGGACAGGCAGAGTTTGTGAGTAAAGGAGGATCTGGGCAGTGCCCAGCAAGAGTGGATGGTCAGTCACTCTGAGGGCATCACTCCCTGGGGTCCTCAGCATTCCTGCACAGGTTCTGTAGCTCCATCCCCTAGGGGACTTTTGCACTGACTTTCCTCCTGGTGTAAAGAGCTCAATCGTTTTGATTTCATTTAATGTAACAAGAAAAACAGAATTTCTTCCTGGTGTTGACATCCTCATAGCATTATTCTCATAATTAAGCATAATACATAGGGAAAGAAGCCAAGATGGCGGCATACGTAAACACCTAAACTGTTGCCTCACACAACAATTTCAAAACTGCAACTAAAAGACAAAACATCTATCACCAAGAACAATAGGAAAGCTGGCTGAGTGGAAGTTCTGCAACTAGAAGGAAAGAAAAAAGATCATTGAGACATGCACAAGCACTAAAAAGCTAAGGTACGAAGGTATGTGAACTGGGCTGGTGGCAGGCAATGGGGTCCTGCTATTTTCAACCCAAAGGGAAACAAGCTCCTGATTACTCTGAACTCGTTTCTGGGGAGACGCTGGTGACTCAGACTCCTATGGGGAGAAGCTGGATGGTCTGCCATTGGGTTGGAAAGTGAGGGTGGCTCTCTTGCAGAGGTGCTCAAAGCAATCGCTGTTCAGTGCACAGGGGCATGGGACATGGGGGACCTGGAAATGTAGAAATGCAGAAACAGCTGAGTGTTAGTCATCACTATTTGCCCTAGCCTAGTGACTCCCTGAGACCCTGCCCCGCACAATCTGCAAACCCACCCTAGCTGTGTGCAGTGGCATTTGCATATAAATGGCCTGCCCTATCACAGCTTAATTTAACAAACTGCAGCTCTGGTCAGACAAGGAGAAATCTGCAGACCTCGTTGTAGCTCCCGCTGGGTCACCTTGGACAATAGCTGACCTGCACCCCATTGGAGATCCAGAAGCTAGTATATCTAGAGGTCAGTGTGAGATGACACCAGAATTCAACTACTCACATCCATAAGTGACACATTCAAGAGATAGACTCGGTGAGCACCCACTGAAGCAAGTCTGGCCCTGTAGGAGTGTCTCCAGTACAGCAGTTCTTCCACTCCATCAGCACAGGAAAGCAGCAAAATGTGAAGACAAAGGAACATGTCATGAATGAAAGAAATGGAGGACATAGAGTTCAAGACCACATTTATAAGGTTACTCAAGAATCTTCTAAAAACCACTGAGAAACTTGATGAGACCTTCAAGGACCTTAATGAGAATGCCAAGAAAATGGAAAAGGACCAGTCAGAAATTAAGCATACACTGACTGAAATAAAGAATATACAAAAATTCAATGGCAGACCAAAGGACTCCAAGAATCAAACCAAAAATCTGAAATATGAGGAGACAAAAACACCCACCCAGATAAACAAAAAGAGAAAATAATTCAAAAATATGAAGATAGTGTAAGGAGCCTCTGGGACAACTTTAAGCGTAACAACATCCAAATTATTGGGGTGCCAGAAGAAGAGAGAGAGCAAAATATTGAAAACCTATTAGAAGAAACAATGACAGAAAAATTTCCCTACCTGGTGAAAGAAATAGACTTACAAGTCCAAGAAGTGCAAAGAACCTCAAACAATAGGAATCCTCTTTGGACCACACAAAAACACATCATAATTAAAATGCCAAGGGCAAAAGACAAAAAGAGAATCTTGAAAGCAACCAAGATAAAAACAGTTGGCTACCTACAAGGGGGTACCCATTCGACTGTCAGCTGATTTCCCAACCGAAACTATGCAGACCAGACGGGAGTGGCAAGAAATATTCAAAGTGATGAATAGCAAGAACCTACAACCAAGATTATTCTACCCAGCAAGGCTATCATTCAGAATTGAAGGTCAGATAAAGCTTCACAGACAAAAAAAAGTTAAAGGAGTTCATCACCACCAAACCAGGATTATATGAAATGCTGAAGGGTATTCTTTAAGAAGAGGAGGAAGAAGAAAAATGTAAAGATAAAAACTATGAACAACAAAATGATAACAAATACATACCTACCAACAAGTGAATGAAAAATCTAATGAACAGAATAGACTGATGAATAAAATAGAATCAGGGACATAGAAAGGGAGTGGACTGACAATTCTTAGGGGGAAGAGGGTCTAAAGGGTGCAGGAAGTGATAGGACAAAAACCTTATACCTATGAATGAAGACAGGGTAAGAGCATGGGGTTGGGTGGGGGATCGGGTGGAGGGGAGCTATTATGGAAAAAAAAGAAGAGGAACACCTGTAATAATCTGAACAATAAAGATTTATTTACAAAAAAAGTCACAGAGACCTGGATGTAAGTCCTAGCTATTACACACATCAGCTGAATCTCACTAAACATCTGCTATCTTATCTGTGTAAAAACAGGGCTAGTACTTAGCTTAAAAGATATCATGAAAACTAAATAAAATAATGCATTAAATAAAGGACCACAAGTTAGATACCTAAACAGTTGCTCCACTCACACTCCCAAACATTTAAGGCCTCTTCTACACTCTTCCCCCAACCCTAAAAAAAACACAAAATTTATCTAAAATATCAATAAAATGTCTGTTATATAAAAAAAAGAATAATACACAAAAAGCATAGTTTTAACCACCAACAAGCTACCTACGTCAGTCAACAATCCTGAACCAGTGCTTTGAAATGACATGAATTTGACTGAAAGCTTACTGACAATAACCCCACTTCATAGACAGTAAAATCCCACTCAGCCTGGCTCAGAGGGGGTGGGGGAGGGGTGGAAATTAGAGGCCACATAGAGGTGGGACCTATCCTTCTTCAGGGGAACCCAAAAGAGGTATGTGTGTGTGAGGGGGCAAGCACAGAAGTGGGGATGGCCAGACTCGGTCAGGGACAGTCACAGGGGAGCCCAATAATCCTGCTGACCTGGGCACAGGAACATGACATGTGACACCAGGGTTTGTAGATGTCCGGCTGAGGTGCTGTGCAATTGTGGCTGCAGGAGAGGACATTTGGGGCTCAGAGAATTCTCACGCCAATTTTAAGAGTGAGGGGCATGCTTAGAGTATGTGGGGCTCTGGTGTCTAACTCTGCAGTATTACTCCCAGGGAAACAGCAGCATTTGTCACAAGGCATAGGAAACTGCATTCAGTCCCCTTCTCGGCTCACAAGCCATTTCTGTCGATGCGCATGGCCATCTGGGTCTAGGATCAATGGACACCTTGAGTTCTCAGTTTGAAAGCTTGTTTAATGAGATATGTGTGCCAGATTCCCAAGCTGTGTCTTCTAATTCCCCCATAGGCACACGTCCATGTCTGTATCACTCTGCTAAGCACTTGCTGTATTTCCACTATCTCAGGAGACCACGTGCCCATGGTGGGGAAGACCAAGGAGGCAGCTGGCAGACAGGCAGCAGCACCTCCGGGCGCCCCTGCATCTTGGCACATTGGTATCCCTGGAAGCCAAGCAGGGAAGGCAGAGTCAGGGATCCCCTGCAGGAGGACTGGGCCAGGGGCTCTGAAGATCACCTACCCCTGAAATATAGTAGCAATCATCTCTGGTAAAACTGCTGAAACTTGATCCTGCTGTTCTGCTTAAAACAAAAGGGTAGTCTTCAGCTATCTGCTTTTGCAAGACAGGACTATGTTCCCATATCTAGCAAGGTTAGAGACAAGGAACAGGCTGTGACTTCCCTATCTCAGAGACAATTCTGAGAGCTGTTCTTGGAATTTAAAACAATGAAAGCTTACAGTTCAGACTCCTTTAAAAGGATTGCCTGAAGCCGGGACAGCGCAGTCATTGAGTGTTAGGTCCAGTCATTGAGTGTTAGGTCTCCGACCTTCCTGGCCAGTTTTCAATAAATTCTTGCCTGCTTATTACCAACTTAACTGCCTCCGTGGTCGTTTGCACCTGGTCGTAGAAGTCGCCCCACAGCACCCCAGTCACCTACCTCAACTCTCAGTAGCCTTGGCTCTTTGCTTCTGCTGTATTTCAGAGCATCTCTGTTAGGGAAAAGGTGACCAGAGTCTCACTTAGTTCATATCTGGCCTATCCTTCTGTTCTTAAGCACCTAATCCAGTGGTCGGCAAACTCATTAGTCAACAGAGCCAAATATCAACAGTACAACGATTGAAATTTCTTTTGAGAGCCAAATTTTTTAAACTTAAACTTCTTCTAATGCCACTTCTTCAAAATAGACTCTCCCAGGCAGTGGTATTCTGTGGAAGAGCCATACTCAAGGGGCCAAAGAGCTGCATGTGGCTCGTGAGCTGCAGTTTGCTGACCACTGACCTAACCTAGTTTGAAAATGGCCAGGCCTAAAGCAGGGATGAGGGGGAAATCCGTGCATCTTCCAAGCTGGTGCCTGAGCTCCTCCAGACTCTAGCATGCCCACCTTGCTGTCTGTGCGGTCTCCCTCCCCCGGGGAAGGGCCTGTCTTGCCTGGGCAGGCCCGGCTGCAGCCCCACCACAGAAAACCCTCTGCTCTTCATGCACCACTGAAAGTTTTCAATTGATGGCAACTTCCTTTCCAGAATTCCTATTTGGCTTCAAAGTTACAGAAGGTTTTTTCCCTGAGGATCTCAGAGATGTTCAAAGTTGCCTTCCAGAAATGACTAGAATTCACTTGAAGTGTTTTTAAAAAGGCATATTAATACCATTATTGTTCTTGACCCTCAAATGCAAAAATTAAAATCCTCAGACATAAAGCCATCTTTAAAATCTCACGGAAATATATTCTCTTTAGAGCTAAGGCCAAAAATTAAAAATTTCCTCCCCAGGAGGGTACTGGTCAGCTTCAAAATGAGAGACACAGATTTTAAGAGAAAATTTTCAAGGCACTGAGACCACTGCATGTCCCCACCCCAAAGCTCCAAACTTGAACATCAGAGAAGTATAAACCCTGTAATCCAGTTTCAAGTAAAGATAAGAATGGATTAAACAATGACAGGCTTGTGGGTGTGCTATTGTAAGGGGTCAGGCAGTACCCCTATAGGGAGAAGAAACCAGACAGACAGGACGGAATGAGCAGTGTTAAAAAAGGCTTCAGGCAGGAGGACAAAATGTACAATAGTCCTGAGGTGGGTGTGAGTGGGGCAGTCAGGGGACAGTCAGTCCAACATGCCTATAGCAAGAGAACAAGCGGAGTGAGAGGAGATGAGGTCGCTTAGGGCAGGAGTCAGCACATGCTCTGTAAAGGCCAGCTTGTGGAATGCAAACTTCGTGGGCGTGCAGTCGATGTGGAATCTATTCAACTCTGCTGTTGTATCATGAAAGCAGCCCTAGGCAATACGTAAATAAATGGTTGTGGCTGTGTTCCAATAAAACTTTATTCACAAAGACAGATGTTGGTCTAGATTTGGCCAGAGGACTATAGTCCTTGTTTTGAAGCCTGTAGACCAGGGTTTTAGCATAATAAAAATCACTTAGATCAAGCATGTCAAACTCAAAGGCTAATATGGGCCAAATAAACAAGGTTTAAGTTTATGTAGGTCACAAAAAAACAAAAACAAAAAGCTTTAATTTTCATAAAAACATAGGTTTATTTCAATAGACACCTTGAATACAAAGGACTGAAATAAATGAGTAATCGTTAACATAAAATAACAAAACATTTAAATAAAAAATGTTTTTTCTTTAACTTAAAAGACACTGAATAACTGCACAAATTAATAAGCGTAATGCAAATAAATCTATTTTTCTTGTTCTCCAAAAGCAAAATATTTCCTGTTGCACACACCCAACAAGTCAGTGCAAGACGAATGAAGTGGCGATTGACTGCTAAAATATTCACTGCTAGTATTATGGAGAGAAATGGTGTATAAGGGAAATGAATGCAGCACGATTATAGTCATCAGTCATTAGCGAACACTGTAGTTCATTATTAATAATTATGTATAACAGGATATTGTAAAATATTATGTATAGTGGAATTTTTATTAAAGTGTTTTTTACATACTGTTATATTGGCTGAGCCTCAACTTTGACATGTTTGACTTAGGAGTTCAAGCCCTGGAGTAATGTGATCTGATTTACAATTGAGATCATTTTGGCTGTTACACAGAGAAGGGACTATAGGACAAGAGCAGAAGCAGGGGACCAGTTTGAGGCTTTTAAAGTATTTTGTGCAAGGGAGATTAGATACTGAATCTGCAGTAACTGCCAGAAATGCATGTTGCCCACCTGTCTCCAGGTATCCTCTTGGGTCTATGTTAGGATTTCACTTCTCAACCCTATAGAATTAGGCATAGACCTGTGGTTTGCTTCAACCAGAATAATGTGAGAAGTAGAAACTTCTAAGAGCTTGAACACAATTTATATGTTCTCTGTAATACATTCTAGAAACTTTGTCCTTCTGGATTCCTTGAGTATGTCAACCAAAAGGTCATCCTTGCCAATTCAGTGCTAATGGGACTTCCCCAGTTTGGGGTATGACGAGGTGGAAAGAGACTTTACCAGGTAAAAACAGCTCAACCGAGAAACAGTTCTGTGGAATGACAGGGCTTTGAGGTGTCACAGCTTGTCAGGGAAACTCCTCCTCAACAGCAACATCCCTCACACTCCTCACTCCCTGAAGCCAGAGGTGAGGCTGGCTAAGAGGGAGATGAGCTTCCCACCACCCCTGATTGGTCTGTTCTCATGCAAACGAAAACTCCAAATCCTCAGTTTGGTAAAAAAAAACTCTGATTGGCTAGAATGGAGCTGCTCTAATTGGTAGGTAAAGATGCAAATAAGGTTACAGCTGTGAAGCTCCAGTGGAATAGGGAAAGTTTTGGTCTTATTGGTTGAATGTCAATCTGAGGAGCTCTCTTATCCAGGTGTACTCAGCAGCAGAGCAGAGTTCAGGAGGCAGTAGGCCGGCCTATGGCTTTTCCCTGAGATGCAGCCTGCTTGAGGGATCTCTGCAAACAATGGCTGCTAGACTGGTTATGAATTTGAGTCCCGTTAACTGCTAGGAACGCTTTTTGGAAGATATATTCGTCTTGGGGTTAACAAGTGAGAATAACATGGAACAGAGCCCCTCCCCACCCCCCGACCTAAATGCATGTGTAGCAAGAGAAGGGAATAAACTTTTCTTCCTTTAAGTCACTGTAAGTTGGGAGTTGTTTGTCACTAAGGCATAACCTAACTCATTCTAACTAATAAGTGGTGGATTGGCAGATGATGATAAGTGGCCATGTTGAGAACTTTTTAAGGTAAGACTTACATGACTTGCTAATAAATGAGTTATGCAATGTTTGAATAAGAGAACTATAGGATAACCCCCAGGGAATTTGGCCTGAGCCTCTGGGTGAATTATGCTCCATGTAATAAGAAATAGAAGGCTTGGAGAGAAGTGCAGGATCTAGTATAAGACCATCCAGGTTATTAGCTGTGTAACTTGAGCAACTTAACTAGCCTTCTCAAGGTAAGTTTTCTATTCTGCACAATGTGAAATAAGCTCATACCTACTTTATAGACCTGCCAGGAGGAATAGTGGAGACAATTCATGCAAACAATTTGGCCGAGGCCTGGGACAAAGGAGGTCCAAAATAAAGGTTAGCCATGATCATCAGCATTACAGCACCGCCATTACCGCTATTATTATCAGTATCTTACGGTGTTTTGAGTCAATTCCTGCGCTCAGTCAGTTCCAGGTGCTCTGAGAAGTCAACTCTCTGTACCTGCACTGCTGTCAAAAAGCACCGGTCTGGCCTGGCCTTCCCCTGGCCCTGTGTCCAGACTGACAGTAGCCAGCCCTGCCAGCTTCTGCTTCCTAGCTAAGCTTCTCATGGCTATTCTTGCTGCTTGTCTACAGGGAGCCTGGCCTTTCTTCCATCTGCTTTTCCCAACTCCAGGTGCCTGAGCAGACATGAGGGAGCCTGTCTCCACCATGACTCCGAGCGAGAGGATGCCTTCCTTTCCTGGACTGTCTGATGCTGCGGGGCTCTGGACAGTCTAGAGCAGTGTCACTCCGCAGTCACCAGGGGGAGTGGAAACAGGAGTATAGCCTGTGCCAGTGTGTCCTCACACGCTGAATCAAATCGATACTAATCCAGGGAAAAGGGCCAAATTCAAGGTGTTTTGTAGAGAAGGCTGCATTGCACCTAGAGCCCCACCCTCAGGGCTCTGTCCTTATTCCCCAGTGGTGGCGGTGCCTGAGTGCATGGAGCTGAGGCCATGAGAACCTCCACTCAGGGTCAGCCACAGCCAAGGGCTTGGCAGTGCAGGTCTACTCACAGGCTGTGGTGCCTGCCCTCGCATGTGAGGGGCTGGGCCCCTGTTGGAAGTGCCTCGGGGTCTAACTGCTCTCTCTTTCTAAGCTTGCCCATCACGCTCCACAGCATTGCTCTGGACGCCACGTCCAACTAATTTCCTGCCTGCACCTCTCAAGCTCGGAGTCTGCTTCCCAGGAAACTGAAGCCTGACTGCTGGCTTCAGACACACTTGGGAAGGACCGAGATCAAAGGGCTGTACCTGTAGCATTTACCACTGGGGAAGGGTCAGGTCTCCTATCACTAATAGCAATGGCACCTAGATGTGAAATAAACACCCTTATGTAACCTGACCACTAATGCAGTCACTCCCTTCAGGTGCTAATGCTGGAGAAAGTGCACTGTGGGCCCTGCCCCATTCCAAGTACAAGTATGTCCTGATGCCCCGTCTCCCGGGCACTAGGGGTTGAGGTGGCAAACCCACCAGGAGGGGGAGATGCAGGCTCTATGCCCCACCCCTGCTGAGTCACAGCACATGGGTAGCTGCATGCAGGAAATGTCTGTGATGTCTGCAGTCAGATCCCAAGTATTCTGGAGCCTGAAGAGGCAGGACGTTATATACAAATTGAAACCGCCTGACAGGTCAAAAGAGCAACCACAGAAGAAAGAAAAATCTTTATTTTTATAAATTTAAGGGCCCTTCTGCTTTTAAACAAGAGGGTTCTTATGAATTTTCATTTTGCCCTGAGGTCCCAAATAACAGAGCTAGCCCTGTGGTCAACCTATGACTCCCCTCCACCTCTCCCAGGCACCATGGGAATTTGAGGGGGAGGGCGACAATCATGTCTCCTCTCCTTCCTGTGCAAGTCAGGCAAAGGAAGCTCTACATCAGTGACTCTTTCAGTTCCGGGGCAGGGAGCTGGCCTAGGCTGCATCCTGCTGGGTTTCCCTACGTTGGGCAGAAAATGTATTTCTTGGTTCACATATTCTGTCATATTTCTGATGCTTTCAATAAAAAAATCTGTCATCTCCCTTTGGTTTTTAAGGGAAGAAGTTTCAAGAAAAAGCAGAATCCGTTGCTTAAGGAATGTACTATTTCAAGTTTTGGGGGGTTTTTGCCCTCATTTAGCACGCGATCACAATAGCTGCCACTTTTGCATTGCTATTATTAGTATGTATGTGTGTGTGAAAGGAAATTTTGCATTGTATAAACCTGTTAAAAACTACGAATTTGTCATTGGGTAAGTTGTCCTACATATTTCTTCCAAACATCTCTCTATTGTAAAGCAATATCTATGGCTTTTCAATCCAACTGCATCAAAGACCTAAATGTAAGAGCAAAAACTGCTAAACTCTTAGAATGAAATGTGCACGTAAGTCTTTGTGACCTTGGATTTGGCAAAGGATTCTTGCATATGATACCAAAAGCATGAGCAACAACAAATATGTAAATTAAAGTTCATCAAAATTAAGAACTTTCATGCTTCAAAGGACACCATCAATAAAGTGAAAAATCAACATGCAGAATAGGAAAAAATTATAAATCATATGTTTTATGAAGGACTCATATGTAAAATATGTGACTAACTATTATAACTTTATAGTAAAAAGACAAATAACCCAATTTAAAAATGGGCTCAGTTGTTTGGGCACCATCCTCTGTCAGTATTTGATTCCTGGTCAGGTCACATGCCTGGGTTGCAGGCTCAATTGCCAGTAGGGAGCATGCAGGTGGCAGCTGACCCATGATCCACTCTCACATTGATGTTTCTCTTTCTCCCTCTCCCTTCCTCTCTCTCTAAAAATTAATAAAAGTTTTTTTTAATTGGCAAAGGATCTGAGTAGATATTTCTGCAAAGAATATATACAAATGGCCAATAAGTTTGTGAAAAGATACTCAACATCATTAGCCATCAGGGAAATGAAAATCAAAACCATAATGAGATACCACTTCACACCCACTAGGATGGCTATAATTAAAAAGTCAAATAATAGCATGAGCTGACAAAATTAGAACCCTCATACAGTGTAGATAGGAGTGTCAAATGGTTCAGCTGCTATGGAAAATGGCCTGCAGTTCCTAAAGGTTAATCAGAGTTATCATAAGACCCAACAATTCCACCCCTAAGTATATACTCAAGAAAAATGGAAACACATGTCCACACAGAGACTTGTGTATAAATGTCAATAACATAATCTTTCAAGACAGCCAAAAGGTGGAAACAGCCCAAATGTCTACCAAAAGAGGAACAGATGGACAGCCTTTGGTGTGACCATGCAATGATACATTATTCAGCCATAAAGGAATGGAGCACAGAGTGGATGAACCTTGAAAGCATGATGCCAAGGGAAAGAAGCCAGTCTTCAAAGACCATATGTTATGAGGCTTCATTTATGTGAATGGCCAGAACAGACACATCCACAGGGACAGAAGGTAGTTTGGTGGTTTCCTACAGCCAATGCGATGGAAGAATTATAACTTAAAGGGTGCAGGGGTACTTTTTGGGGTGATGAAAATGTCCTAAAATTGATCGTTGCATAATTGTATATCAAAACCATTGAACTGTACATTTTAAATGGGTGGATTGTATGGCAGTATATTTTATCTCAATAAAGCTGTTTTTGTTAAATATCTGTAGTTTGCTTGAGACTGTAATTACTTTGATCTCTTCCCAGCCCAGTTATGGATTCTGTGCACTGAGAGCTGGCTGAAACATTCTGCCTGTCCCAGGCTTCTGCATCGTCAGCCCCTCCACCCTCTTGCAGTACCATTGCTTTTATTTTGATTCTCTTTGCTTCCTGGAAGCCAAGCCAAGCCTACCCGGGTGGCAATAACAGAGTGTGATGGGGTGCAGGTCTATCTAGAGGCCTGCTAGTTTCTCCAGTACATGTCTGACACCAGGGAAAGGGAAGGGAGCCTGCTTGAGGCTCACCTTTCTCTGCTCCAGCACAGATGGTCAAGACTTCAAGTATGCCTGTGATGAGGTCACCTATTTAGGCCCTTTATGCTGGCAGAACAAGAGTAGATCTGCATCTCACTTGGCAGAAAAGTTGCAATACAAACCACACAATTCAGGAAGGACCCAGAGGAAGAAAGCCAGGGTTGCATGATGAAGATGCTCTAGTATTTCCAGGTTAGAGCTCAGAGTTGGCATGGATACTCAGGAGCCACGCCCTCCTGCCCTGCAGATGCCAATGACTTGCAGAGTGTGCAAAAGAAACAGGGTTTGCTGACTCCGAACCTGCGCCTGAGTCTCCAGTGCAAGCTGGGCTCTCTTTTCAGGAGTCCTCAGCCTTTCCTTGCTCCACCCAACTTTCCACAATCCATCAGCCGTGGCCCTGAGGGAGCCCAGGAGAGTCTAGACCAGTGGTTCTCAACCTACCTAATGCCACAACCCTTTAATACAGTTCCTCATGTTGTGGTGACCCCCAACCATAAAATTATTTTCGTTGCTAATTCATAACTGTAATTTTGCCACTGTTATGAATCATAATGTAAATATCTGTGTTTCTGATGGTCTTAGGGGACCCTGCTAGCGGTTCTCAACCTGTGAGTCGCTGCTGTAGAGCCTACGACCATCGTAAAACACAGATGTTTACATTATGATTCATAACAGTAGCAAAATTACAGTTATGAAGTAGCAAGGAAAATAATGTTATGGTTGGGGGTTACCACAATATGAGGAACTGTATTAAGGAGTCGTGGCATTAGGAAGGTTGAGAACCACTGGTCTAGACAGACACATCACACAGCCGCAGTGGAGGCTGCACAGGGGCATCATCAGACAAATAACCGGAGGGAAGAAGGGAGACATCCATTATGCTCAATTGGATAGTACGTCCCGAGATTCTGTCCTTGCTAAAATTTTAGAATGCAGCCTTATTTGGAAAGGTGGCTGTTCTAGGTGTAACTAGTTGAGTGTGCATGTGGTCACACTAAAGTCAAATGGGCTTTTCCACAATATAGCAGTGTCCTATGGGGAGAAGAAGAGACACAGAGAGACACATGGAAGAATGCCAGTGGCAACGAGGCTCGGATTGGAGTGATCCTTCTTCAACCAGGAACACGGAAAATTCCTAGCTCCGTTAGATGGTGATTGAGAGCAGGGGTTAGGGTCCCCGTCTGGGACCTCAGAGGCTGCACGCCTGCCTCATTGGAACTTCGGACTCTGGCCTCCAGAACTAGGAACACCCTCCTGCTGGTCCAGGCTGCCCAGTCCATGTGGTTTGCTACAGCACCTCGAAAACCATGGAATGAATCTCTATTCCTGATGCCTGCAGGCTTTCACCCAGATGAGCATAGACCGTAGGAATTACTGATTCAACCAATGCTGATGGAACAGCTGAGAGTCAGGCTTGGGCTGGGCCATGAGGACAGTGGTGAGCAAAGTGCACAGCATTCCGTCCTGACGCCACAACTCCATGTGTGAGGCAGACATTGCCTAAACAACTGCAATAGCAGGTCACAAACAATCCCTCGAGGTACACTGGACCTCACGGAGAGCACAGTGCACTGCAGGCAGGGGGCTAGCCTAAGAGTGCCCTGTGCTGCTAAGGGAGGGGGTCGTGGAGGGGCCGTGCTGAGCCAGGAGCAGGTGTTCGGTGCTGAGGTGCTTTGGGGTGAGCCTTGCCCTCCTGCAGAGGTGCAGTGGAACATGAAGGAGGAGGGCACCAGGTTAGGCTCAGGGAAGCCTGTGGGCAGAGTGAGTGGTGCATGAGAACAACCTAATCAAGACAGAGCACAGAGTGGTGCAGCAGAGGACCTGGGAATTCCATTTAGCTGGAGGCCGAACAGCAAATCGGAGATGAACAGAGATGCTGCAGAAGGAGTTAGGGGGTCAAAGAGACCTGGTAGGACAGGACCCCCTTTGTTTACCCACCCTGTGGTAGTGGAATTTGCCTAGGCCCTGCCAAGTGGTGGAGCTGGCATGAGGACCTCCTGCACACACCACCTGGGATAAAGGTCTGTGGCCCTTGGCACCTGGCTATGTCAGCTCTTCCTGGTCTCTCTGACCTGCTGTATGGTGTCTGGGTATTCAACACCCGCCCTCTCCTCCCCACTGTTACTGAAAGGACTATTTTTCCAGTTCACAGACGCTGGGAACATGGATGCCTTTGCTGTCCCTCCTCAGCACCCAGCACACGCAGTGCAGGCCCCTAAGCCTGGGCAGGGCAGAGCATGCCTCAGCAGACAGCACACACGTGCCTTCCTTCTGCCATTAGCTAAGCAGCTTCTACCATCTCGGTTCCCTCAGAAGTTGCCCCAGGGCTGCTGTGACCACAGGGCAATAGCCCAATAAATTCAGGCGGATGGCAGCTATGCCTCACTTTCCCTCTGAGCAGTTAGAACTTGCACCTATCTCCTGGGAATGGGCGACATCCCCTGCCTCATCCCCTCCACCTCCTGGAGATGTACACTGCAGGCTTTGCTGTGGCCTCTGACAGACTCCTCATTGGTGGTGGATGAGAACTTTGTCTGTGATTGTTTTATGCTTAAACTATCAACAGTGGCTAATACACATCTATTGACACCATGGGAAGCATTCATTATGATATGAATTCATTAAAGTAGCATCTTTCCAAATCCTGTATCTAAATAAATGTCACTCATCGATCTCCCACTAATATCCCCAGCTGCTAGGCTACTGGAAATAGCTCTGAGAGGAAACAACAGTTTTTCCTTCTTCCTTGACATGGAAATTCAAAAACAAAGCAACACTAACCACACACTCTTCAAGGAAAAGCAACAAAGGTCCACAACTGGAGCTTCGAGCGGGCGGGGCTCCGTGCGTGGGGAAGCATGGCACCACGCCTGGACCCTTTTCATTCCTGAGTCTAGTTATCACTCAGCAGTGCCTGTGGGAGTGGGACATGGCCTCTCTGCTGTGCCTGAGGCAGCTTGGCTGCACCTGGCCTGTCTCCTGCAGTGATTATCACACACAGACAGTGCAGTTCAGAATCTTCATGAACAACCCAATGGAAGGATGCGGCTCAGAGCACTCACTCCCTTGATGTGAACAATACTTGTTCAAACTTCCACGCCAGGAAGCCCAGGCACCCTTCCACAGGAGGAACAACTCTCTCTTTCCCTGGCTTTGATTCACATCATAAGGTTGACCCCAATATCTCAGGAGCCAATACTTGGGTCCAGAAGCTCCCCCACCCAGGCAGCCCTACAGACTGGACAGCAGGAATCAACCCTCTAAGGACAACATAGGTATGCCTAAATCTCACATCCAGAGGACACAGGCGCAGTGCTCCTAGACCCCATGCACAAAGCAAAAATTACTGATGGCAACTCAGTAACAGCAGCATTTCAGAATTGGAAGGTTCTCAAGAGACCTCTCAGGTGGCCCCAGAGTCTTTCCCAAGTCCCAGCTCTGTGACCCAGAGATGAGGGACCATACTCTGTGAGCCATCCCCTCAGGAGCAGATGGAAATGTAAGTTGGAATGGCACCAAAGGACCTGGCACATGTGTGAGAGGTGGCAGGTCCTCATGGCATCGTAGGCGTGACAAGGGGCAGGTAAAGAGGCAGGCTGTGGCACAGAACAAGAGAAGTAGAGTTGTTTGCTTATTTGTTTGTATGTTTGTTTTTATCTATTTTCCATGACTTTGGGTGTGAAGAGGAAAGAAGGAAGATTGAATTACCATCGAACATGAAAGATGAGGATTGACAGAAGGTGTAAGAGGTGGAGGAAGCAACAGAAAGAAGCATGGAAAACCCCATGGAAAAGACCATGGGATGGGATTCCACCCCACATCTCCCTCTCCCAGATGCACCTCAAAGGAGGAATGCATCCCCTGCAGAGACAGAGTCTGGGAAAAGCAAAAAGAATAGAGACCCACTGAGGTTTGTGTTGGAGGGAAAGGAATCTTGAAGCCTCAGTTTGATTGATGTAAATTGTTGACCAGTTGTCATATTCAGCTTTCTGGAGTAGATCCCTTCCATTTCATTTTGAAGTTTTTCTGAACTTTCTATTCTCTCTCCAGTGAGAAATATGGAAGAAAGAAATAAAGAAACCACCCCCAAAGAAAATATCACTACCCTTTAAAATAGTTTTTATCCCTGGCACCAAACATAGTCATTACAATATTATTGGGGAAGGGGAAGGGAAACACTGCCTAACCACTATGCTATACATTTGAAACTAATACAAAATAATCTTGAATATAAACTGTACTTGGGAAAAAAACACATAAAGGGAATCTTCCATTTAAAAATAGTTTGTGCAAATTAATAAGAAAAAAAATTAAGGAGGAACTGCAAGACTTTTTAATGTCTATACATATAAAAGCCTAAGTGACTGAACCAGTCAACCAGTTGCTATGACACACATTGACCACCAGGGGGCATATGCTCAATGCAGGAGCTGCCCCCTTGTGGTCAGTGCGCTCCCATGGTGGGAGCACCACTCAGCTGACCTATGGGCACCAGATGCAAGGCTCATGGCTGGCCGCTGCAGCCAAGAGACCACAGAGGAGTGGCAGCAAGTCTACTGAGCTGTGGCTGCAGGTGCAGGAGAGCTGGGATGAGCAGGAGTGTCAGGCAGTGTTGGACTGCTGGTTTTGGCCCAATCCCTACAGGCTACACCAAGGGACCCCCCAGTGTAGGAATCTGTGCACTGGGCCTCTAGTGTATCTATAACAATAAAAGTATAATAGATAATTAGACCAGACAGCCAAATAACTTTCTTGACAACCTTCTGGACAAGGCTGGGGCTGCAAGGGCTGAGTCCCTTGCACAAATTTTATGCATCAGGTCTCTCTCTATATATATATACTATAAGCCCAATGCATGAAATTCATGCACATTAAAAAGAAAATTAATTAGAGGAAATATTTTAATATTGTTATTTGCCCTTTCTTTATAATAGAATTGTCAGAGATGAAAGAAAATTAATAAAATGTATATAAAAATATTCCTCTTGTCAGAGTCTGGGATGTGCGGTGGGACCCAGAGTTAAGTCCCCGTCCAACCATACACACCTTGAAATCGCATGAGACCCAGACCTGGCCAGTCCCATCCCCAATGGGTGAGATCCATATCTGGCCAGCCCTGCCCCTGTCAACCTTCACTAGGTACGGGGGAGGGGGGTACAGCCTTAGGTCCCCCATAAAGCCCTGCTGGGCAGAGGGTACAGCCTCAAGTCCCCCCAGTGAACACTGGGTGGAAGGCACAACCTTAGGTCCCCCACTGCACGCCGGGTGGTGGGCACAGCCACAGGTCCCCCAGCTTTATGCAGCCTCTGGTCCCTCCTGATGGCTCCTTATGGGAATCCCTCCTCTGCTTGGGCACAGCCATCTTGTGATGGTGTGATGGTTAGTTTACATATTATGTCCTTCTTATATAAGATATGTTTTATTGATTTTTTTTTTTAGACAGAAAGGAAGGGATAGGAAGAGAGAAACACATCAATGTGACTTCCCCTCCTGGGGATCAAGCCTGCAATCAGGGCATGTGCCCTGACTGGGAATAGAACAGCTGGCCTTTTGGTCCAAGGGACAATGCTCAACCAACTGAGCCACACCTGACAGGGCAAAATGCAAGACATTTTTACAAAGAGGACTCTGTTTTCAGCTGTAATATGAAAAGAGCTTAGAAATGTATCACTACCTTTCTCATAATATGACAATCTGGACAGGCTGGACAAGCTGGAATTGATGAGTTTTCTGGGACCCAGCAGAGAACCCATGTTGCAGGACAATCCACCACCAGAAATAAGGGAGACAGATGAGTCCAGGGTCCCCACCAACCTCTGCTTATTTGGAGTAGAAGCCACTGGAGCCGTAAGTGGGTAGCAAGGCTTATGGGGGTTGAGTGTGGATCAGAGTGAAAGTGAGAAACTTCTGCAAAACTGCAGTTTCAGGGGGATCACACTTTTATGAGCTTCACTTCTAGGGATCCCACCTGGTTGTTACACTGAGGAGCTGAGAAAGAGCCTCTGCTGACTCTGGCAGGGGCAGGGAACTGACTTTCTACCAAAGAAGTGACATTTCGTATGGAAAGGGAGCAAGAGGAAAAACTCAGGGAGGAGCCTGCCAACATCCCCTCAGCCAGGTGTTCAAGGCCACAGAATGTGATCAGTCGTGCAGATAGCAGGTACACTTGAATGATGTGGCAACAATGGCTAGGTTTTGCTGCTTTGACCAGTAGAGTGGAGGTGATGATGCTGGTTCTGTCCAGCCTTTAGGGAATAGCAGGGCCTGCTTCCTCTCTCTCAAAGCCTGACCTACCACATGAGAGATTTGACCATCCAGAGGCCTCTTTGCTGTGAGGAAGCCCAGAATTGCATATGGAGAGGCTGCAGCAAAGAGAGGATGATGTTTGACCAACCCTGACTGCCCCAGCCCCCAGCATTTCACATCTTCCTAGCTGAGTTCCCAGTCATCACCAACCAAACACAAATCATGCTGCTACTTTCTGTCCCAATTCCTAATCCTACAGTCACAATATGTAATAATAACATAATTTTGGCCACTAAGTTGCGGGGCAGCAAGTCATGCAATAACAGCTAACTGGAACAATTTGGGGTAAGGGGCAATAAAGCTAGGAGGAAGGTGGATGAAGGTGTGTATGAGGTGGTGGTAGAAGGAAAGTGAGTGTGGTTAAGAAGACAACAGGAGGAATGTTATACTGATGGAACTGTGGATACATGAGATAAAATTGCACCCACACACACTCAGAAATTAATGGGAAGATAAAATCCTGAATCTCCTCAGTGTCACTACATGGACTGTGATACTGGACTGCAGCTCTGCGAGATGTTACCGCTGAGGACATTTGGGGAAAGGCACACAGGGTTCACCAGCATTGTTTACAGCTACATGTGAAGCTACAGTTATCACAACAAAAATGCAATTAAACCATTCTGAAGCACCACAGTCAAATATAGATAACAGTAAAACAAACAGTTTCAGTGGTATTTGAATATCATCCTTCCATTTTGGTAAAAGAGAACAAAATCAAATCCCATATATTTGAATTCATTTTTGGATGAGCATGAACTCTAATGCCAGTTGCCTAAGGGTGCTGGCTGGGAGGTTCTCATACATATTTCTGTGTTGCTACATTAAGATATGGTTTTATAATAAAAAATAAATGTTTAAAAGAGCTAAATGGAGTCAAATACTCTTTCTCTAATTGCCATACATATCTCCAAATGTATGCCGATTATCTATACTAATAAAAGGGCGATATGCTAATTAGACTGGGTCAACCAGACATCTTCTGGATATCCGACTTCCTTCCAGGCAAAGTCACGGTGGCAGGGGCCAAAGCAGAGGTGATTATGGCTGATCAGGCCAACAGGGAAGGGCAGTTGGGAGATATCAGGCCAGAAGGGGAGAGCAGTTGGGGTGATCAGGCCAGCAAGGGAGAGCAATTGGGGGCAATCAGGGCAGCAAGGGAGTGGTTAGGGGCTGACCAGGCAGGCAGGCAAGCAGTTAGGGGCCAGTGATCCTGAATTGGAGAGGGTGCAGGCCAGGCTGAGGGAGCCTGCCCCCACCCAAATGCATGAATTTCATGCACCGGGCCTCTAGTATCTCAATAAAACTGAAGGGGGGTAAAAATAGAGGAGTTAAATGAAAAAAACAAAATCACAAAAATTTAGGAAAAAATAAATTATTTTTACAACTTTACGATCTGGGTTCCCTTCCCCAGTAGGAAGATTCAACACACAGAAGCAATAGAGGAAACAACTGAGAAATTAATCTAAAAAAAACAAACAAACATATTTTCAATGAGCAAAACACATAATACATTTTTATTATTTTTTTACATTTAATTTTTATTGATTTTTTGCAGTATAACTTATATTTAATAGTAGTACATGTTTTCCTTTCCCCCTCCCATTATCCTCCCCCCCAGCCTCCCCTACACATGTCCCCACCCACCCCCCTCCCTGCCCCAGTGTCTTTCATTCATTGGTTATGCTCATATGCATGCATACAAGTCCTTCGGTTGATCTCCCCCAGCATTCACCTCCCATCCACCCAAGCCTTCCCCCTGTAGCTTGACAGCCTGTTCAATGCCTCCCTGCCTCTATATGAATCACTCTCCCCTGTTTCTTTTCTTCAAAAATATCTTGCCTCTGCATACTAGAAATAAATGTGTAAGAACAAAAAATGTTTCAGTCTCAGTTTCAATGTCCAACTGTTCTGAGTCCCAATTTCAGTGTCAAATAGTTCTTAACACATAATACATTTTAAAATCTAATAGATGAGGCTTTCTAACAAACAAAGGACTAATAATCAAAAGTAGCTTTTAAAAATCACAAAAAGAAAACAATACACTAGGAAAATGAGTAAGGTGTTTGAGCAGACCCTGAGAGAAGAATATTGCATGTTGATGCTAAAGTGGGGCTTCCCAGCAGCCCCACTGGGCTGATCCTCCAAGGGCCAAGGACAATACAGAAGGTGTCAAGTAAACCCAGGGTCTAAATGCTGGGCCCCTGATTCTGGCGCTGCTGAAGGGACATCCGAAGGAAGTCAGATATCCATCATGTGCGCAAGAGGGAGACAGAGCAGCTGGTCCCTCCTCCAAATTCACTAAAATGATAGCAGAAAAGGGGGAAATGAGGCAAAAACTTTGATGGACAAACAGGGAAGTAGCTGCATGAGGGGTCATGGTGCTGCAGATTTGAGGTGAAGTCTAATTTGAGGTGGGGGTAAGCCTGGAGGCCAACCTGGGGATGCCAGGGACTGGACTTAGAGCAGTGGTTCCCAACCTTCCTAATGCCTCGACCCTTTAATACAGTTCCTCATGTTGTGGTGTCCCCCAACCATAAAATTATTTTTGTTGCTACTTCATAACTGTAATTTTGTTACTGTTATGAGTTGTAATGTAAATATCTGTGTTTTCTGATGGTCTTAGGCAACCCACAGGTTGAGAACTACTACTGTAGAGTCTAAGACCATCGGTCATGGCATTAGAAAGATGGAGAACCACTGGATTAGAGCAAAGGTGTTTCTGTAGGTCACAGTGTGGGTGAGGCTGAAAGCAAAGAGTTAGACAAATAGTACTGTAAGACCTGGGCCCGTGGTCCCTTACCACATTTTTCCAGGTGAGAAACACTTCCCCATCATCCTGGCAAAAGAAAGGGCTCTGCTCTCTACCAGAGGGAGCCAGGGTGTCTGGACTCAGGACCCAGCCCAGGTGCAGGTGAGGGCACCAAGCTGCCAATGGGGGTGAAATCCTGATACACACACACACCTCTCCGTCACCCGAGGACTAAAAATCAAGCATACCATCCTTAAACAGAATTCTGCATGATGCTTCTTGGGGGCCTCTCTAACCCAGTGGGATTTATGTAGAGGCTGGCCTTTCTGCACCCCAGCAACGCTGGATAAAGCCCCACCCAGACGCTGAGTTGGCAGGGTGCCTGCAGAGACAGAAACTGAAAGAGTGAAAAGAGCTTGAGAACACAGAGATACCTGAGGAACAGGGGACAGGGCGTTAATACGAGTGCTATTCCAGGAGATAAGATCACCCATCCATTAAATGAGAGCTGGCTGCCTAAAACGCAGTGACAGTAAGTTTTAAAGGGATCATTCCCAATTTTAAAAGTATTTTTGGAAATTAAAACAGCAGATATCCAAAACAATAGCATAAAAGAAAGATCAAAAAAAGGTTAAGAGACGTCTTCCAAAAGATAGGACGCTAAAAAGAAATAGGAGAGAAGAGAGAAAAACTGCAATAATTAGATTATGAAGCCCAAGAGATTCATAAACAGGGAAGCTTAGAATGGAGACCAGAGAAAATACATGGGGGGACAGGCAGGGTAGAAAGTAATAAAAGAAAAGGTACCAGGTTGGGAGTAACAGTCAGGACCCTGCCGTGGGAAAGCCCACGGAGCCCCCACGTGACATGAGGGCACATAGCACAGATGGAGAGGGGGTTTGGGGGTCGGGGATGAGGGTGGGGGTTTCACAGAAGGAAGAGGGAAGAACAGCATCTAAGCAGCAGCTTTGAGACCCGGCACACAGTGGCTAGGGCTGCAGAGGTGGAGGGTCAGAATGGCTAAGCTGCCAACCCAACAAGGGGTAGGGGGTGGCTTGGTCCACGGGCAAGATCTCAAACACTCTGACCCTGATCCAGAGCATTTCTCAGGACACTGTTGGAGGGGGTACTTCGCAAACAGGAAAGAAAACCAACATGGGACGTTGGAGTCAGCAAACAGAGACCCAGCCCAGGGAAGTCAAAAGGGCCCTCAGAACCCCCAAAATCACAGGGGGCAGAGCACAGAGATAGCCAGTCCCCATCAGAAGGTGCCTAAAGGCTATCGTTTCCACAGGGGAGGAAGATGAGCCCGCAGCCCATGTGGAGACCTCTCATCCTGAGCCCAGGAAGGAATGAGGAGCGAACATTAAACAAATGGGAAACTTGGCAGCCCTTTATTCTAAGCAAAACAAGAAGTTGTTAGTGCATGGTGTGCTGGGAGCGATACGAGCCCAGCCAGGATTCTGTAAATGCCCAACACTGATTTGGCTAAAACTGCTCTCTAATTACCATGAAGGACTCAGGAGGCACAACAGGCATGTGCGGATGTGGGGGGAGGTCGGGGGGAGCACAGAGATGGGCCCCTCTTCCATGGTAAGGGTTCATTAACTAGCATTAAATTGGAAAACCAAGGCATCGCAGCCTGAGCGTGTTATTTAGTGAGGAGGAAATCATAGAGGAATCAGCCAGAAGAATTCAGAGCCAGGCCTCTGGGGAGGGCATCGGGCTCGGGGCGGAGGGAATGCTGGTTTTCATTATAAGCCTTGCATAGCCATTCAACTTTTAAAACTATGTACATGTATGACTTTGATAAACATAAATTAAAAAGGGAAAGAAAAACTACCAAAGAAACAACAAAGAAATGCTGACATGGGTAAAGTCAGCACATTTCAAATCTTTAACCAGCATATCTCCAGTGTGGGTAAGTCACTGGGCATTTGGGGCACAGACCAAAAGAGACCCATTCCACAGCACTCTTTGAAGTCCTGCTTATTATCTTTAAAAATCATGCACAAGTTTTATTGCTTCATGACACATCGATGTTTGTTTTTATAGTACATGGCAGGGTTTTCCGTTCCTGCTGCCCCTCTGCCTCCAGGTCAGACGCTTACCAGGGCTGGATAGAGAAGGTGGCAATGCCCAGCGGCCACAGGATGCTGCCTGAGGAGGGGGCGATGCCTACTCTCTCCTCCTGCTCAGGGCCAATGCTGTGGAGACTCTGCTCCTGTCTTCTCCCTCCAAGGCCCAAGATGGTCCCTCTCAGCGGTAAGCTTGCCTAGCAACCTCCAGGTAAGAGCAGAGGGAGACAGGAAATGAAGGGGTGAGAGCATCTTGGAATTACTGGGGAGATGAGGGTCCCCCCAGGCTAGACCTCAAGCTCCACAGAAGTGAGAGGAACTGGGAAGACAAACTCTGTGGAGTGGAGTGGGAAGCCCAGCCTGTCCCCACATTCTCTTGTGAATTCTGCATCGCGCAATGTGACAGCTCCAGCAGCTACTCCTGTGTCTTGCACCAGGAAAGGCAATTCAAAATAAACCATGTTTTCACTTAGTTATCCATTGCTGTCAATTGATGTGTCACCTTTACCCTGAGGCTCAGCACCCAGTTCTGTCTGACAGAGCAATGTGGAGTTCACAATCAGGAAAACAATGAAATCAAGGGGTGGCGGATGGACAAGCAGGGGTGTAGGATGATAGACTGAGGTGTGACTTGGGACAGCCCTATGTCCCTTCTCCTGTTCTGGACTTGAAGTTGACCTGGTGCTCCCCCCCTCACGGGAGCATTACCAAGAGCAGGCAGCTCTTTTTAATATGTTATCCTCACCTGGAAATATACTTTCATTGAGAGAGAGAGAGAGAGAGAGAGAGAGAGAGAGAGAGAGAGAGAGAGAGAGAGAGAGAGAACATTAGCATGAGAGAGAAACATCATCGATCAGTGCCTCTGGTATGTGCCCCAACCGGGACCAAACCTGAAACCTTTTGGTGTATGGGAAGATGCTCCAACCAACTGAGCTCCCTGGCCAGGGCTGTCCTTTAAAATAAATGGCTCTAGCAGACAAAGAAATGGGTCCACCTCCCTCCTTCCTCCAGCTGCCCTGGAGCCTCTGCTTAGACACTGACTTCGTAATGCTCTCCTGAACTTGGAGCAGACTTCTGCAAGATTCCTTTCCAGAGAGGGCAGGCTATTAGTCAAAGCCTCTTGGGCAGCCAGGCCATCCCTTGTTTCTCATGTTGGCAAGATCCATGCAGATACCTGAACCAGGAAGTCTAAGAGGCATACCCTATGCCCTCCTCCAGCAGGGCAGCCCTTGGCCTGAGCAGAGAAACTCACCTTACTGCTCTGCAAAGTGGGGAGATAGGAGTGAGAGATCCCTGGGGACCCTGGTTGTGCCCTGGAGCATCTCCACCCAGAAGGTGTGTCCCAGGAGCCACAGGAGGACCAGAGGCCACCCATCCAGTGTCATTGTCAGCATCACTCACCCTGAAATCACCCTACATCCTAGAGAGCAGCATTCTATTCTCCTGGAACCTCTTGAAATAAGCTGGGGTTATGGCAATGCATAGACTAAACATGACACAGAGCATAACTTTTAAATAAAGATGAGAAAGGGGAAAGGAGCCAAAAATAGTACATGCAATTGTGCCCTGGTCTGTACATGGTGCCCTGTATATGTGGGAGAAGCTGGCGCTGAGTCTAAGCCTCCGAGCCAGGAGCAGGAGAGCAGACTGGGCCTCGGCTCAGGGCTGGGACTGGGGCTACCACCAGAATACTGGGGTCCCAGTCACACCGGCAGTGTGCGGGAACTGCCCGCACAGGACTCTTCCTGGGACTCAGTGCCCAGAAGTCTCCATTCGCCAGGGGAACCCCAGGTCCCAGTCCCCACAGCAGAGGGTCCCAGGAGAAACTGGAAGGCCAGGAGATGCTGGGCAGAGGAAAGGCAGTCGTGTGCCAGGTGCAGAGGAAGGGCAGGAAGTTGGGAGCACATGGCGGGCTCAGAGCATTTCAGAGGCCACCAGTCAGAGAGGCAGCCCCCTGAACTGGTTGCCTGAACACAGTGGGCCCAGGTACACCCCACTAACCCCCCACAGAGGCTCTGCATCCACACCCTTGGATGTCCCGTAACTGGGATTTCCCACCAATATGTATGGAATAAGGTGGAACAGCCAACCAGGGCTCTGCTCAGTCTGGAGCTGAGTTTGCAGGCCAGGTCCTGGCACGGAGGAACCACCTGGTGTGGAGGCAGCTCTGGGTGCAGCCTCCAGCGTGCTGAGAAGATGTTCAGTCTGAGCAGATGGCAATGTCTCCGGGAAGCTGGGAATAGGAAATTGTAGGGGAGGCACCACTCAGAGCAGCGCAGTGGCGATGGGGGATTTGCAGAGCACCTGTAAACCATGCTAGAAAACCATGGTCAGGCTTTGGTCACAGCTCTCCTGGGGCATTTTCCTCACATCGACTGTTCTTAGCCTTCCAAACCACCCACTTGGATGCTATCCATCACCAGCCTATGCTGGGCTGGATATTCCCAACCACATCTCCACCTTTGCCCAGCAGCCTCTCAACCCAGGCCATGCCCACCTGAGGGCCCACACCAGATTCATAAAGCCAATCTGCTGTGAGATGCAAGAAAGTGGTGTGCAAAGCTGATATTTATCACTTGCCAAATTCATCATGGCTTAGTCTTCCAACATGGAAAATATGGTTTCAGTTTCATCGTTGATATATCCCAAAGCCCAGCTTATATGGGTCCTGGGGGAGGGCAGGCCCCACATTGAGGGCAGCACCTCAATGGCCAGGTGCAGAGGGCTGAGTCTTCCTGCTGCTGAGAAAGGCACTGGCCTTGCCCTTCTACTGGTCATAGGCAGAAGCCCTCCCAGCTATGGGGTCCTCTCTCCGCATGTGCCCTGGTTGCTGAGGCCTTCCTCCTGGCAGACAGGACTCCATGGGCAGCCACTGTAGAAAGCCTTTGTGAGCAGCTGGTATGTGAGCACAGGGCACTGGCCAGCTCCAGCATGAGTCAAGAGAGCCTGGTCCTAGAAGGGAAGAGGTGGTGGGAGTGGTCAGATCTGTGGGGAGGGGACACTCCCGCTGCTCTCAGGTCAGACTAGAGCCATAGTCTCAGGAGCCCAGCTGCCTGATGGCCATCTGCTTCCTCGTTCTCATTATCAATCTATCTCTTTCTATCTCTGTCTATCTCTGTGTGTCTCTGGCTCCATCTTGTTCTTCTTCTGCTTCTCCTCTCTATCTCTCTCTGCCAGTTTTTCCCCCTCTGTCTGCCTCTATATCTGTCTATCTCCTTCTTCCTTTCCTCTACTTCTCTTTCTGTGTCTATTTCACTGTCCCTCTTTGTCTCTCTGTCCCCTCTTCACCACCTTCACCTACAGCAGTTGCTCTGGGGCCTGGCAGGGTGGGTCCTGGCCCCTGCTCAGCCTGGTCTAGAGCCTGAGGGTCCCAGCAGCTCCTCCAGGACCTCTGCTCCCTGCCTCTGGTTCCCCACTCCCAAATAAGCTACATCCTGCTGGGAGGCCCTGGGGCCACAGAGCCTCTGAGAATAGAGACCACAATGTGTGCTCGGTGTCCAGACCTGGGGTCTGGGAGAAGCCCCCTGGCCTCCACGTTCCACATGGCTCTTCCTGTGTGGATGGACTGGGACATCTTGGCTTGTTATAGCTTTCTGTCCACACCTGGCTCTGATGCCTTCTCTTCAGCGTCTGTGTGCCTTTCTCAGGGTGGAGCAGAGCAGAGCTGAGGGGCAGGACTCAGGCTGTGCCAGTTGTGACATCAGTGGTGTTGTGAGCAGGGTGAAGACAGCATGTTAGGTAGGATCAGAGCTAGGTCACTACCTAGGCGGTGCCAGAGAGGAGTATGCACTCAGACACATACAGATAGGCATCCCAGCTATTGAGAGGGTTCTGGAGTCAGGTCACTTGGTGGCAGAGCGCCCCCTGCTGGCCATGCCGATGCTTCTGCTCCAGTCAAGTACTCTGCTGCAAGACAGAGGGGCCAGGAGGAGTGCTGGGATAGGGGATATACACACAGGACCATTTCTCTCTGTGTGTGACACATACAATGACTCCTCTCTTGAGAACCCCATCTGCCCATTGGAACCACAAACAAACCAGTTACAGTCAACAAATTCCTAAGCACCTCCTGTATGCAGACACTGCCCCGTGTACACCCATCCAGGGGCTCACCCTGGAGCATTCATTCCTGCCTTCAATTTGCCGTGGAGGCTTCTGTTCCACCTCCAATGGCCTCACCCCTCGGAGCTGCTCCTTTCCCCTGGCCCCTACTGCAAGTCCCTGGCCCCAAGTCCTCATACCCCCACCAGGACAAGTGACTACCAATAGCCCGACTGGGTGCCCTGCCTCTGCACTGGCCTGCACCCGCCCAGCCCAGCCTGCACATCTCTGTACACTCCACGTGCTGCCACTGCCTACTCACACATCTGCCTCCTTGAGAAAGGCCAGACTCTCCACAATGGCAGCTAAAGCCTTGGGTGCTAAGACCAGCCTTGACATCTTCCTCCACCTTCATACATCTGCCCTCCAAGCCAGCTGCAGCCCACATCATTACTTTCTGAGAGGCTCACACCTCCACAGACACCCCCATGGCTCATTCACAACTGCACAGGTACACCCTCCTTTACCTCCCACAAGTGACCTTCACCCTGCATGCCAGGACAGACTCATCCCCATTTTTCTTCACCACATCTCTCCACAGGAGACCCCACCAAGACACACCCACACCCGACATGCCCACAGGCCCCAGCCTGGGCCCTGAGCTCACAGCTCTGCAGGGAAGGAGTTCACAGGCCTCCTTGGCCAGCTCCCCAGGAGGCGCTGCTGAAAGGCACTGTACTTAAAGGACTCTGTCCTCCTGGAGGGCAGTGGCGGGTGGCCAGGGCCATACACCTGGGTGCGAGATAGGGCAGCCAGCAGGGCTATTGTTCCCACCTCAGGCTGGAGCTGGGCAGCTCTCCCCCAGAGCCCCTGCTCTGTCTAAGGGGGCAGTGGGAAACCCATGGTCCATTTAAGCAGCTCCCCTCAAGCAGAAGTTTCCCGCATCACCTTCCAGCCAGGAGCACTGCACCCAAGCTTTTTGCCTCCACAGCAACAGCAACCTTGCTTGTCACTGTGTCTGGGCCCAGAGCACAAGGGGAGGCAGGGGGTGGGAGGCCACTTTGGCTGGCCGAAATCCTGGATGATGTGGCGCTTCTGTGTGAATCCCTCCAGCTCTCAGATGGTCTCTTTCCAGTGCCGGGAGACACTGTTGGCCCACACGAGGCTTGGGACCCATCAATCTAAGTCCATATCGCTGGGTTCTTCCAAGCAGCTGTGCAGCCCCAGGCAGAGAGAACATTTTTTGCCTGTTTCCTTATCCCCTCCTTGCTAAGACAAGCTAGGAGGGCACACCTGGAGGTTAGAGGAAATGTGTAGAGGCCCAAAGCAGTGCCTGCTACCTGAGAGTCCTTTCTGTGGACACTTCAAAAGAATATGATGCTTAATAAGAAGGGCTCCTGGTAGCTAATGGGGCTCAAATAAAACAACAATTAAAAAATAAATAAATAAATAAACAGAGTTAGCAGCCATTTTTAACCAGCAGGGGCCTCTCACACAAATTGCACATCAGTGAGAAGCCAGTGCTGCACTGCCTGCCTTCACTGTCCTGCCCGCTGAGCCAGCCCTTATTGAGGAGTTCCTTGGAATCCTATTCCAACCAATAGGTAAGGCTTTACCACTTAACCTGAGCTGCACAGCTATCGCCCCAGCAACTCTCACCAACCAATCAGACCAGCTCCATTCTGACCAATCAGGACAGTGCCCTTTGGACCAAACAAACTGTGAGGATTTGGAGTTCTCATTTGCAGGAAGACAAGCCAATCAGGGACTCCGGGCAGGGACTTGGAACTTACCCTTTCCACCAAAGAACCAAAACTCAGAGGGTAGGATGGAGCCTGCAGAGCAGGGCTCTCCAGCCCAGAGGAGCTGGCCCTCAAGGGCCAGCAGCCACGCTGTGCTGTTCCATAGCTGAGGTGTGGCACTATGGAGCTGCTCCTCAGCTGTGCTACTTTCACAGCCTGCTGGATCCCAACTGAGCTGCATGCACTGAATATGTTTCCTTGTCCACTGCACCCCAAACTGGGGATGCTTGTGGGTGATACCAAAGACCATTATTTAGCACTTCCAAAAAATTCTCCTACACTGCCTTCTACCCAAATTTTACCCAATTTTGAGCTTCAGAATTAAAAGACACACTCTCCCCGCAAAATGGGGTGGGGTGATCTTTTTTCCCATGAAAGCCCATTATGGCTGCCCTGGGTCCAGTGGGTGTGTTCTCTGGTCAGCCCGAGGTCCACCTCCCCCTTGGCTGGAAGGAAGGCCTGGTGCTGGCACTGTATCTTTTGGACCAAGCGTCCACACCCTCTGAGTACTACCTTATGTCCCACTCCCCCACCCCACCAGCCACCCAGGACACCAGGCCTCTCTGTCCCTCTGACAGGTTCTGCTGAAAGCCTATGTCTCAGGTTCTCACACTCAGCCCTTTGGCAGGGCTGAGTGCAGGCATTGTCCTGTGTTGAACATGCAGGGACTGAGTGTGGGCACTGGCGTGATGTTGGACATGCAGGGGCTGAGTGCCAGCACTGCTCTGTGTTGGAATGCAGGAGCTGTCCATGCTGCTCCTTGGGACAGAACACAGAGACCCCGCCAGCAGTCCCGCTTCTTGTCCCCAAGCCCCTTGAGGGCTCCCCATGTTCTACCATCTGTGACCTGCTATAACCTGCCACCCCAGCCTCATGCTTCCTGAGCCTGTGGTCAAAGGAAGACCTTACCACCTGCAGGTCATGCCAGCAGTGCCCTTGGAGCCTCAGGACACAGGGCTAAGAACTCGGTGTCAGCTGCTGAAATCCCTGTTCAAGGACCCTCTTCTCAAGCCTGGCATGCAGGTGACTGTGCACGTGCCTGCACGGTAGAGGCCAGTTCCCAGGACCTCTGAGCTGCCCCACCTATCCAGAGCTCATACCTGCTGGCCAGTGACCAGCTTATCATCAGGCTCCTCCTGGCTCTGGGGCCCCTGCTAAGACCCGTCCCCATTTCTTCTGACCTTTGATTCTTCTTCCCTCCAGCAAGCCCCTTGCCCTGCACCCACCCCCGACTCATTCCTCCAGCTCACCCTATGCTGTGCTTGGTACCTGGCCCTTTGGCCTTTGTGCCTAGTACAGGCTCAGGTGGACGGTGGGAGCCAATGCCAGCCTCTCGCTGCCCATTTTTTTCGGTCAGTGCTCTGGACAGTGAAGTGTTGCAGAGGAAAAGGGATGGCAGACCTGCAGGACTCAGTGCTGGGTGGCATTGCTGCGCCTGGTGCCTGGTGCCTGACCCCTGGCAGAGGCTGGGCTGGGTTCCTTCCCTCTGAAGCCCTGCGGGCTTCCTGTTCCCATCCTCCACAAAGGCAAGAAGCCCTGGCCCTCACCCCCTAGCCCACATCCTGATAAGCACAAGGATGTGCAATGGTGGGCTTCCCAGAAAGGCCCTGGCTGGAACAGGTGGATGCAGAGTGGACGGCTACTCTAATGGACATGGAATAGCATCAGTGGGAATAAGAGAACAAAGATGGCAAACACGAGACGAAGGATTGAGCAGGTTCTAAAAAGAGTCCACACTGTGGCCATCTGTAGAGGTTGCTGTTTCCCAGAAAGTGGAGTACAGATCCATAGGCAGCAGGACCAGAGTGGTCACTCAGGACCAGAGAGGCAGAGAGACGGTGCGCAGGGCTGCTTTCATGGGCTGCCCGCTCTTAGAAGCTCCATGAGGCTAAAGCTGAAGACACATGCCCTGCAAAGGAAAGGCCCACCTGCCTCAAGGGAAATGTGACTGGGTGTTGGCAAGGCATTGTGAACAGAGTTTACAAGCTTCTGGGCCACTTCCCATAATAGGGCTCTACCTCCCAGGCATTGCACCTTAGTCCCTCACCCTCCCAGGGCCCCTGCCCTTCCCTGGACCAACCCTGATTCCCAAAAGGCCCTGTGGGGATCTGCTGTGGGGGATCAGAGTGCTGTCTGACACGACCGTTCCATTTCCCTCAAACCAGGGCCAGTGACTAATATGAATCACTTCCCTGATGCCAAATATCTGAGTCCCACAATGAAAACATCAGGGGTTTGGATGCTCCCTAACATCCAGGTGTTGGGCAACAGGGAACTCAAACTTCCACATGAGAACTTTGGATCCTGGACCAGGAAGGCTCCAGGGGTCATCAACAGGTGGCCATTATCAGCAGGTGGCTGTGCTTACCTGGGTCCATCGCCCTGCTGTGGGATTGACCAGACAGAACAAGGGGTCCCAGGCGGGTTGGGACTCTGAAAGCCCCCTGTGCTCCTCCATAGCTACCAGTCACCATGACCAGTGCTGCCTGTGAGTGTCCACTTGAGGTCAAATGGGGGAGTGCAGCCTCCTGGCAGGCTTGACCCGCATCTGTGCTGCACCCACATATCCACCTGCCTCCCCTGAGCCCGAGGAACTGCAGCAGGACAATGGAAGCTTTTCCCAGGGCCTCTGCCAAGAGGCCTGAGGCCAGACCTGTGCTCCAGGGTACCCTGCCAAGTTCCAGCTCCTCATGCTGCACACCCAGTGGGGTCCCTGCGCTCTCTCACTGCCTGTGAGACAGATCACATGGAGGAGAGTTGGCTCATGTCTAAGACAAGCCTGTTTTCCCTACACATGTTGTTTGGAGGGAACAAATCATTTTCTTCTTTTCCACAGGACACTGGCGATGGGCACTGGGGCATCTGCTCAAAGGCACCTGCTGCCAATGCCCAAGGCTGAGCAGAGCCAGTGCCAGCTGCCCTCTGCCACAGGCTCTGAGAGTGAAAAGAGAAAACGCCACTGCGGTTCGCTAAAGGCCAGTGGCGGCAACTTGCAGAAAGCACTGTGACATGCATAACACCCTGAATGTCACACAAGGTGAAGGCCACAGTGCTTGTGGTAGTGACAAGGTGGGAAGGGCTGCTCTCAGATCAGCCAGGGGGGGGGGGGAGCACCTCTCCCAGAGGCCTGCATCCTACACTCCTAGGGGTTCTCACTTGGGTGAGGAGCACAGGCTTGTCCCCATGGGGCACACCCGCCGTGGCAGCCTCTGAGAACAGCCTGGACTGGCTGCAGGTGTCCCAGAGCAAAGATGGAGTTGACCTGTGTCCTCAGGGAGCCTGCTTCTGTGGCCCAAGAGATTTGTGCTTTGTAGGTGAGCCCTCCATCACGGGCTTAGCAAGCATCGTACTGGAGCCTCCATGAAGGACACCTGGTGCCTATCAGGGTAAATCACACAAGAGCCACCCTGAGGGTATCTCCTCAGTGCACAGGAGCACAGAGCAGGTTGTCACTGGGGCCCACAGCAAGGGGCTTTGTGTCTGCAGGGAGTGGCCACTCACTGGTTCTCCTATTGGCAAAGAAGCCTGGGACCCAGCCTGGGGCAGGGAGAGCCCCTAAGAGCGCCTGCCGGGAGGTACAGCCATTCCTTTCACACAGTGTTCTACCCACCATGCCTCCTCCTCACCACCCACCACACCTCCCTCTCACCACCCACAGGCTTGGGCCTGGTTCTGCTGAAAAGTGACTTTCTAACACTGTGACGTGCACAAAGGTGGCCATGCTCCCCAGGCCTGTGTTGGGGCCAATTTTGGCCTGAGGACATTTCAACATGTTTCTCTGGATGAGCCTCACCTCCAAAGCCCTCCTTCTCATCACCCACCACTCCTCCTTCTCACCACCCACCCCTGCTCCTTCTCACCACCCACCACTCCTCCTTCTCACCACCCACCACCCCTCCTTCTCACCACCCACCGCTCCTCCTTCTCACCACCCACCACTCCTCCTTCTCACCACCCACCACACCTCCTTACCACCACCCACACCTTCTTCTTGCAACCCACCACACCTCCTCATTATCACCACCCACCATACCTCTTTGACACTACCCACTGCACTGCCTGCAGTTCCCAGCAGGCCTCAGTACTACCTTCTTGAAAAGCTCAAGGCTGATTACAGAAGTGTCTTTGTCCAGTCTGTTCCTAAGACCTTACCAGACATCTTAAACTGGGAGACTTTTTAGACCTTTATCAGTCATTTCTTTAAGTCAAGTGTTATACATATGACTCCAAATCTGAGGATGTTTTCCAAAACAAAAATTCCTTTCAGCCTCGGCCAGAGTGGCTCAGGTGATTGGGTGGCATTCTGAACACTGAAAGGTTGCTGGTTTAATTTCCAGTCAGGACACATGCCCGGGTTGAGGGCTCAATCCCTGGTGGGGCATTCAGGAGACAGCTTATGGATGTATCTCTCTAACATCGATGTTTCTCTCTCTCTCCATCTTCCTTTCTCTCTCTAAAATTAATAAAAATATATTGTAAAAATTCATTTCAGTTTTGGAAAGGCTGTTGTGAAAATTCACAGCAGGTGCTCAGAGGCCTTTGGCCTTGACCAGCAGGGGAGTTTCCTTTTGAAGTAAGATTTCAGATCGAGATGTGTCTCAATGGAAAGGAAAAAGGAAGAACGTCCAACACGGGCTTTCCTAAGGAAGCTGGTACCTGGTGTTGTAGAGTGGGAATTTTTGAGCACTACTGAGGCCATGGACTATGCCTCAGATAGAGTAGTCAGTGCTGACACCAGGCCAGGCCTTGAGATACGGTCTCATGGCCCCTTCCCAGCTCGTAGGCCTTGCAAGATAGAACACTGTCAGCTTTCTGAAGAACAGGATGACCCTGTGGGTGGCATGGTCATCAATGGCATGACTCTGATGTAGCTTAGGAAAAACTGTTTTGTCTTGGGTTGCTTGTTGTGCAAAAACAAGATGTGGTTAATGTGCTTAAAAGTGGTTTTGCACAAAGGGTCAGGGCTGCTCTCTGGTCTCCAATTGGAGGATGGCAGAGCAGTCTCCAGGCTGGCTAATAAAGGCTCCCTAAATTTAATTTGGTCTGGGCTCCGGTGGTCATTCACTCACCTCTGCTCCACAACACCTGGGACATGAGGTCTATTTCACTCAGGAAACCAAAGTGTCTTGATAAGTGGAAATATTTTTCAGCAAACAACCTGCTTTTGCAAATCTGCTTTTTAAAAAGACACAGTTCCATAATCTGTTTCAAGTTCAGTGGTAACTTTATGAAAAAAAGAACTTCAAGTCATGTCATCTGGTACCAGCATGAGTAAGTGTTGGTTTCACAAGTGAGCTTAGATTTTTAAATAAACACTTAATTTGTTAGTCAACAAGAAAGGAGTGAATTTCTTAAAAACAAATAAAATTTGAAAGGTAAAATCTAGGGAGGTTGGCATAGATAACAGTTCCTGAGCATTCGAAGTCTGCAGCTGTGTGCCGGGGGGACTACATGGCCACCCTAGCTTCTTTCTCTGTGAATTGGAGCGGCAACACCTGCCTCCTAGGGCTGTTTTATTCTTCTGCTGGCATTGTCAGGGCCTCTGCAATCTGAGTGAGCGGGACCAGATGTCAGCGCAGGTCGATGAGTCCTTATTTCACACTCGGTGACAGCACTGTCCTCCACCTCTGAGGACAGATGTCCCTCCCCGTGACTCAGCAGCTCTGTGTTGAGCACCTAGTGTGTGCCCAGCTGGACATGGCTCTGAGGCTTGGTGATGTCACAGGAAACAGAGGCCCTGTTCTTACATGCTTATGATATAGAGTGAGAAGGAAAGTATTAAACACACAAGTACACATATATAAGGTTTGATTAAAAAAAATAAATAGACGCAGCTTCAGGAAATAGGAAATTTAACAATTAAGTCCTGTCTTTTCCGTCTTTCCTTTTTTTTTAGGGTGGGGGGGCGTGGAGAGAGAGAAAGAAACATCCATGTTAGAGAGAAACATTATCAACCAGTTGCCTCCCATTCACACACCAACCAAGAATTAGATGTGCCCCAGCAGGATTTAACTTGAAACCCGAATATATGCCCCGACCCACCAGCTTTTGATGTAGGGAAGAATGTTCCCACCAAGGTGCCACACCAGCTCTTTCTAAGAGAAAGAGCGCCGTCTGCATGCTTCCAACTCCCCCAGTCCCACGGAGCCCATCGATGGGGCTGCCCACACCACTGCCTCCTTCCCTTCACACCAGCCCAGGCAGAGTGCTCACACTCAGGTGGGAATCCTGCAGAAGCATGACTCAGCTGAGGGAGCTCCATGGGCCCAGGGACAGGGTCATGGCCCTGTGCGAGTCCAGGCAGGCCAGCAGCTCATCTGAGCAGTTTCCCCAGAGAAGGCAGAGTGGCAGGCAGGAGGGTATGGAGAGGAGAGGGTCAGGACACATGTTCATGCACCTATATAGGGGGAGACAAGTGCCCACCGCACCTGTGGGGCGGAACGCAGGGGTTGGATCCAGCTTTGAGGAGGGGTGTGGGGCAGCCTCTCAAGGCCCAGAAAGGCTCACACTGCAACCCAACAGACAGCACGACCATCACCCTGCCAGCCTGCAAGCCTGGCCCAAGAGGCTAGGCCTGGGAGGCTGGAAGCCAGTGCCCACATGGGCTGAGGACAAGGCTGCCAAGCACTTGCCCGATCAGGATGGCCCAGCACCAGCAGACAGCAGGGCAGGCTGGGGAGCAGCAGAGCAGACTGGAATGATGAGGACTCCAGGTCAGTCCAGCCTGTGGGGTCATCACTTGAGGGGAACCCAACTTACCCAAGTGGTGCTGAAGTGCATCTGTGTACCTTAAGTTCACATCCACTCCTTCCCATCAACTACGTGACCTTTGGCACTTCTCTCACAGCCCAAGGGAAGCTGCCTAACCTGTCTCATGGAAGCAGTGACAGTGCCTTGCCCCACTTTCTTGGGATCTGGGGAAGTGGGGAAATTGACTCTCTGCCCCCAGCAAATGGCGATGGGCTAGCAGGCCCTGGTGCAGGCTGGCTTCTCTCCAGCACCCCAGCAGGCCTGCTCCCCTGCCATGGGCTGTTCACATTACTGTCACAGCTCTGAAATGTTATCCCTGGCTTTGACATTTCAAAAAAGGCGTCCCTTCCAGAGGTACCTTAATCTATAATTAGCACACATTTCCCAGAGCCTCACAAAGGGGCAGAGCAGCTGCCTGGGAGGTTGTTAATGTCAGGCATTCCTGGGGCTTCTTGGCAGCCCTTCCTGAACCGTTCCACCCTGGCTTCACTGGCCCCTGCCCTAGGCAGCCACCAGCCCCTCATTAAGGAATTAGCAATGTCAGCCAGGCAGTGCCCTGGCTGAAGATGGGGAACTGCAGCTGGCCTATCCCTCTACCCCTTATCAGTGTCCCCAAGTGATGTTTGTGCTGGGAAAATCAAAGCAGGGCTGGGGCGGAAATTATGGACCATTGGTGTCTCAAGCTAATTAAAGACTTGGGGTCAAGCATCAGGGAGGGGACCAGACTTCCTCCCTTTTGGTCCCTCTGCTAATGGGATGTCAGAAAGCACCCGGGGCTGCAGGCTGGGGAAGCTCACTTGAGAGTGTGATAAGGGGCTGACATATGCTGTGCCTCAGGGAGGGTGACAGGTCTTGCTTAGCCTTGTGCAGAGGGATACTCCTATCTGGGTCCAGCACCCAGGTCACCAGGGCATGGCTGTCATGCCTGGCCACAGCTGGGAACATGCAGGTATCCGTCTTCAGTGGCACCTGCCTCCCATGTATGGGAGAGACTGAGGACCTAGGGCTTTCTCATGCTTGTGGAAACACAGTTATGACCTAGTAGGCTGTTAGGACAGTTATGGGTGTTTAGACCTCTGCCATTGAAAAACCAGGCTAAAATTCAAGGATGATTCTACTCAGAAGAGCCAAACATACAGAACAGGTAAAAACAGAACAAAATATAACCTGAATGATCGCTGCTATTGTTCTGTTTCCCAGGCTCTCAGCACACTAGGCTGTGAGCTCCAAGAAGACACTGGCTCTGTTGATATGATCCTTCTCTGCTCTCGACCCCACAAGGCAGGTACAAAGCAAGGTGGAGGCTGGGGACACCTGAGTGACTGAGCTCACCCCTTTGCATGTGGGGTGAGATAACATCCTCAGGTTTCAGTCACCCCGCCCTCTGCCTTCTGCACCCATAGAAGCCCTTCTCATGCCCAGGGGGTCTCACCAGGGTCTTCCCCCAGCCTCACCCCAGCTCTCAGACTCTCCCCCAGCCACACCCCAGCTCCCAGACTCTCCCCCAGCCTCATCCCAGCTCCAAGCCTCGCCCCTAACCTCACCCAAGCTCTTAGCCTCACCTCCAGCCTCACCCCAGCTCCCAGCCTCCCCCGCAGTCTTGCTCCAGCTTCCAGCTTCTCCCCCAGCCTTGCCCCAGCTTCCAGCCTCTCCCCCAGCCTCATCCCAGCTCCTAGCCTCACCTCAGCTCTCAGCCTTTACCCCACCCTCATCTCAACTCCTAGCCTTTCCCCCAGCCTCACCCCAGCTCCCAGCATCTCCCCCAGCCTTGCCCCAACTTCTAGCCTTTCCCCCAGCCTCTCCCCTAGCTTTGTCCAGCTCCCAACCCCAGAGAGATGGAGCAAAGACTCCTACTACTACTGTAAGCCTATAAATATGAGACCAGTAAGGTCAAGATCTGGCAATTCCAACCTCGCTGAGAGGGCTTAGCATAAATCCCTGCACAGAGGGTATCATACATCAGGGACTATCTCCAAAGCATCCAATGGTCCATGGAAAGGGCCACCTGAGCACAACCCCACCTGACCAGGCAGTGCTGCAAGAGTCCAGCTCAGATCCCCCACTTGACCCACTATCCTATGGGCAGGGCCCCAGTGGTAGCACCTGCATCCTGCTGCAGTGAGGGTAGGTCATGACCCAAGAGTATGGGGCCCCCACCATGCACCCATATGCCCAGCCCCCATCTAGGATACCCTTCAACCTCCCTCTGGACCCCTGTAGAAGATGGGGTGCTGAATCCAGGCTGCCTGTGGCGGGTGTGGTGTTCTGGAGCTGATGCTTCATGCTGCAATCATCTAATTATTCTCTGTGAAGACCTTCTGAGCCCTTCTTCCTTCTGCCTATCCTCAATACCGACTTCTGTTGAATATGTTCCTCAATTTCTCTATCGTTCAATCCATCTTCCTCTGACCAAAAGGACTAAAATTAATGGAGCACATACCATTTTCTAGGACAGGTTTCACCAGCTAAGACTTGCAGGCCAAGCCCAGCCAGCTGTCCAGGTTAGTCAGTCAAACTTTATTGGAACACAACTGTGTCCGTTCGTTTACACATCATCTACAGCTGCTTGTAGGCCACCGCAGCAGCGTTGAGTAGTTGCAACAGACACCTTATGGCCCAGTGCCCTTCACAGGGAAAGTTCAGCAGCCCCTGTTCCAGGAGATTTGCAAAATTACTGTTTAATTGTATCCTCATAATCCCTGATTTCCACTTGAAAAGATGCCACTCAGATAGGGCAAAGTCAAGTGGAACCCACTGCTGGTCGGGGGGGGGGGGGGGGAATGAGGAGAGAGTCTGAAGGCCACACTGTGTCCCTTGTCCTTTCTCCCACCATTGGTGAACAAGTAAGGAAACTGTCTCCTTGATCCTGTTGCTCCCCAACCAGCAGAATGTCTAGTGATTTTCTAGTTGGAAATCTTGGTTCAAGCAAGACAAATGACCCTCTCCATCATTTTCCAAGATGCCCAATGTGAATCATACAGACAAGTAGCTCCCACCCTCCCCTTGGATTGGTGCCATTAAAGTCATCCCTTAGCCTCTCCCTCCTCCCTCTGATGCAAGCATCAGGGATCCCCCCAGTCAGCTGGGTGAGGCTAACCCAAATGTCCACAGTCCTTTCTGGGACTGGCAGAATCCCTCCCTGGGCGGCAGGCCTTAGTGAGGAAGCTGGCTGTGGCCAGAGAAGCCGCTAGAGGTAAAGCCTATAATTACTCAGCTGAGGGCCTCCGGATGGTAGAAGCTCAACAGAGCTGCTTGATAATCCTAGGACTCACCAGAGAGCAGTTGAATCGGCACCAGCTGTTCCCTGTTGTCCTTGTTGGCTGCCAGGCCCTGATGCTCCTCCGTGCTTACAGAGTGGACCCAGTGCAAAGCTTGCTGACTCAGGTGTGGCCCCCTCAAAAACAAAGCAGAAGCGGTGGGGCACATTCAGCTTCTTGCTGCCTGCCCCACCTAGCCATGTTCCCCAAGCTCCGTCATCAAGCAGTGACCTCTGCCAGGTCAGAACCAAGGAGGCAGCCAGGGGCCAGCCTCCCATCCCCCCTGCTGACCATTCCTGCCTGACTTCTGCCTGTTCTACAAGCCTGTCGGTTCTACAGGCCTGATCTCTCCCAATCAATCCCATTTTTAGCAGAGCCAGCCCAGGTATGTGCCAACACTAAGCTTGGAGGATTTAGGTGGTCTGTCCATAGTGTGTCTTAGTGGAAGGCAGATCTGGGACTGTGTCAACCCTCTAGACCTAACCAACCTGCTCGTCACACCAGTCCCTATGACCTCTCAAGGAGGAACACTGCTTGTTCTAGAAGTCAGGCACCACCACCTGCACTGCAAGATTGTGCCACTTCCTCCCTGCTTGGTCCTCAGCCAGGGTCAGCACAGTGGAAGTCCAGGCCCCAAGGTAGCATCTAAAAGTAACTCCTGCCTTCTGAGGAAAAATAGTCAAATTCCTAGAGTGCCAGGTGCACTCCAGAACTGAGAATGAGATTTTTAATCATGTGTGGAGCCTTGAGGAAGGAAGAGAAGGGTTTTGGGAGGTGCCCATCAGCTTGCAGGTGGGCAGCCTCACCCACAGGCACTCGCCAGGAGACAGGGACCCAGACACTGGAGGGCCTGAGGCCAGGTCAAGAGCAGAGAAAGTGAGCTGGTGGTGGCTGGCCTGGCCCCAGAGCAGAAGGAGCAGGGTGTAGCCACCAGGTTGGGTCAGGCAAAGGGGGCTGAGGGGAGCCAAGGCAGAGGGGTAGCTGAACGGGGTGGTGCCCAGAGCAGGCTCCCTGCAGTGCTTCAGCACTCGTGCCAATCTGACAGGAGTCTTGGGCACTCAGATTGTGTTTTCATGCCTGAAGAGTGACTCTGAGGCTAAGAGTGCATGGGCAAGAGGAGTCTGGATCGTGCCTCCTGCCTCTAGTTCCTGTGTCACTGCCTCCTTGCATGGCTGGGTGATGAGCCAGATACTAGGAGGGAAAGGTTGGGATCTCCTTAGTTTAGGACTCCTGGACCAAGGGCAGCATCTATATCCTTTGGATTTCTTCCGACTGTGCTTAACACAGGGAGCTCACTCAGGTGAGCTGCTCAGCCTGGCCCTGAAAGTGGGGGTGGAGGGGAAGGGATTCAGGGGCTCGCTGCCCCCTGGCACCCATGATGACCGCTTCACCTCCTGAAGTCATGTGGGTGATCAGAGTATCAGATAAACATGTTTGTTGGACTTCTGTCTCATTTTAAGTCACAAAAGTGGAAATAAACAAACTTTAAAAATTATTGGTTTTACTTGTTTTTTAAGACAGACTTAAGAAATTAAAGTCACACTTTCCCAAGCCTCAAATCACCTTTGAATTTCTGTTGAAAACTTGGACGGGGACTAGAGCTTCTACGTGCGCTGTCTTCCTTGGCTCAGCATTGAACTGATATTGTGCTGAGCATCTGTCCCAGAGACAGCCCACAGGGAGCTGCACCCACTAAACCTCCACTCAGCTCAGCCTCAGCCCCCACCTCAGCCTCCTCAGCCTCAGCCTCAGCCTCAGCCTTGCAGAGACTCGAGCAGGCGCCCTCTGTCTTCATCAGAGCCATTCTCCAGGCCTGACAGCTGCTCTGCTGGGAGAAGAGGGGAAGGTTAGGCCCCAGGCTGAGATGCTGAGGACAGCCATTGACATAGCAGAGTGCAGAGCCTGTGCCAAGGGATATTCATTACTGCTCTCCTGATCGCTGTCCCAGGGTACAGAGTACTGGAGGGTAGGGTAGCCGGCCAGGCTGTAAAACCAAGGGGACAGGAGGTTAGTGCTGGCGATGAGGCTGATGGACAGGGATGGTAAGATGAGGCAGCGAGCGGCTGCTGCTGCTGCTACTGAGCCTGCCACTTTGGGGGCAGATGCCATGGCCAGGTATTGTGCCAGCCATGTGGCCTAACCCTGCCAGAGTCACACCCACAGGAACTGTGTGAGGGTGGATTCTTAGGTTCTTTCATTTTATAGCCGAGGTAATGAATTGGCTCCTGATCCCTTACCAGGTCCTCTGCCTTAACCCCCACAGGCAGCCTCCTCAGCTGCGTGAAGGAAGGACCCCCCCACCCCTCTCCCCATTAGGACACATCCCCTAGCTCAGTGGGCTGGCTGCCTGTGGCTGCTGTGCTGGCCACTGATAGTCAGGAGCCATCACCTCAACCACGGCTGTCCCTGTGGGTCCTCTGACTCAAACAGGGCTGATTACTTAGTGTATTAACTGTAGCCATGTTTATATGTGTGCATGTGCATATGTGTGCATGTATGTGTGTGCTTGTGTGTGTATGTGTTTGTGTGTGAATGTGAATCTGAATTTTAGAGCTAGAACATGAGGAGGACTATCAAGAATGAAAAACATCAGGGCTCACGGGGTCAGCAAGAGCTAGGCTGGAATCAGCAAGAGCTAGGCTGAAGTCACAGCCCTACTTTCAACTCTGTGATCTTGAGCAAGTCCCGAGTTGACTCAAGACAGCCTCAGAGCCACACCCTGGGATGGAGCCCCAGGCACACCTTCTCCCTTGGGGACATAAAGTCCCCAACCTTCTGAACCAGTTCCTCATAGGAGGAGCCACTTTTTATAATCAGCTCCAGTACCCTGCTGGCCCTCCCTCCTAACTACCTCTTTGGCTATCCTTCCCTCCCTAGCCCATCCCCACTGGCCTGGTGGTGCCCTCATCTCACATCACTCAGGGAACAGTCCTGCTAAAATACATATGGCACCATTTCCCTGAAAAAAAAATCATTTAAGGGCCCTTTAGTCTAGTGGAGTGAAGTCTCTCGGGCCCATGCAGGTCCCCTGGCTTGGGCCCAGCCCTGTGTCACACCATTTCTGGCACCTGGTTCGGTCATGATCTACCTGCCCAGGGCCCACAGTGCCTCCACTTCCTCACCATCTGCTCCATAGCCTTCATGACTCCCCTCTTTCTTTATCGATAGTTTCCTGGAACCCTGCACCTGCTCCAGCCAGTCCCCACGCTGACCCTCCCCTGCTCCACCTGCTGCTGCACCTGTGCCCCTGTCACTCATCACCCAGACCCCAGGTGCCAGCCAGGACTGTGACTGTGTGTGTCTGCGCGTCTGCCACACCTGCCTTGTGGGTCCCTGGGCACAGTGACTTCCAAGCTGCAGGAGTGATATTGGCATTATCTGTGCCCACCCCCTTCATCCTCAAGTCAGTCACAGGGGCCCTGCTGCCCAACTTGTGATGTCCTTTTCATATATGAGCTCCTACCAAAACCAGACCATAACAAAAAGACAGATGAATGAGGAAAACAGAGTCAAGTTGGAACCCGACCCTCATCTTTCTGGGAGGCACCCCCAGGTGTCCTCTCAGCAACTGGCGTCCATGAAGCCAGGCTGTAAGGGTGCAATCGGCCTGTCCCCCAGCATGCTCTGCAGGCAGAACCATCTCCCGCCCACTACCACAGGCGGTGCCAGGCCCCTCTGTTCCCTCTCAGATTTTTCTAGATTTACTACCTTCCTAGGGTGTGAGCCGCCTTGTAGAGGCCTCACCTCCTGGCTCAGGAAGGACCACCTCCATGGTTGAGGGAGCAGGGCCCTCACCTGTACTGTAGGCAGCCACACTGAGCCCGCCCTCCCCTAACTCTAACCCTAACCTTTACCCTACCCTTAGCCCTAACCCTAACCTTAACCCTAACCCTAACCCTCCTCTTAGCCCATGCCCTGGAGCAGGGAGCTTGGCTGGGCCCCACACACTATGCCCAGGCCTTCCACATGGTGTACTCAGACCAGGAGCTTGGCTGGGCCCTGCACACTGTGCCTAGGTCTTCCACACGGTATACTCAGGCAGAGCTGCCCAGGTGAAGGCAGGACCTAGGGCATCGCTTACACAAAACCCCACCCCCGGAGCTCCTTGGGCCCCAGAGCTGTGCCCTATTCCACACCCAGCAGCTCAGTTACCGTGTCCCACATGGAACTCAGCATGGACTCCTCAAAACTCACCCCTATTCCCGCCTTAAGAAATGACATCACTACCCAGTCCCCACACCAGCTACCTGGAAGTCAATGAGATATCTGTCCCACTGAGCAGTGAGCATTCGGGGCTGCATTTGCCTAACGTTGCCCCGTCTTCCGAGTCCTTTCTCTCACTCAGACTCTCATCACCTTCTGCCTGGACTGTAAGGGCAATGCCCTCCTAACTGGCCCTTCCAATTCAAGCTCAATCCCTTTCCATCCACACTCAGCACAGTTCTCCTAAACATCCAGTGTGATTCCAGCTTTAAATACATCGATGGTTTCTCATAAGCTTTCAGAAAACAGACGCGCTAACCTGTCTTGTGCCCGCTCCTCACCTCTCTGCTGTGCTCTCAATACCCTTCTCATTTCCCGGGCCCCTCCCTCCATGGGCCCCCCTTGGCCTACACTGGTACTGAGCATACTGTCAAGGACTTGGGCATGAGAGTGCTCAGAATCCCACTAGGACTTGTGAAGGCCCAGAGTGCTGGGACCCCCACTGAGTCTGGGTGGGGCCTGAGAATCGCATTTTCAACTTTAGATTCTTAATGGTGCTGATGATGCTGGTCTTCGGGCCAAACTCTGGGAGCCGCTGCCATGGCTCTCAGAAAGGACTTCGTACATGCCCGCTGAATGGTTAAATGACTGAATGAGTTGCATACACTCTGACCAACTGCAATCTTGGAGCCAGTCATGAAGACTGTTGGCCAGGTCTCATGTATGAATAATCTTGGGTGGAATTTTTGAATACCTTACAATAGACAAAGCTGTATTGTTCCCACACCACAGGCCAGTGCCCATCTGAGTTTCCACGACTGGGGTCTCCATGCACCCGGAGGAGCTGGGATCCCTTCCAGGTGCAGAGGTGGTAATTGCAGGGCCTGGGCCCTCAGACTGCATTCCTGTTACATCATTTGGATTTCTTTATAGGTCAGAGAGCTTACAATATCATAAAACACATGTTTCTGTGATTTTCCGACTGCTCTGATTCCTGCTACCATGTCCTGTTCCCAGGCCACTGCCAAGTTCAGGGGACAAAAGCCAGCAAGTGTCAGAGCTCTCAAGTGTGCACAGTATTCCTTTTTCATAGAGCAGGGTAGAGAATGGAAATAGGATGTGAGAGACCCAGATGATGCTAGAGAAGGTATTGCTGTGGGACCAGCTCAGATGACCAAGTAGTGACCGTAAAGCCTCCCCATGTTCCAGAGCCACGCTCAGTCTAAAGAAGAGCCTATGCTGGCCTCCATGGGGCCTTGCCCCAGCAAACACGAGGCTGAGCCCCAGGCTGATCCACTGAGGTCTTTGAAACAGCAGAACTAACAAGTGGCATACATTATCCCATTCCCCAGTTGATCTACCTATGGCCCTTCTTGGGGATCAGAAACTGACCCAGGGAGAGCTGGAATCACCCTCTGATCACTCACTCTCCCCTTTAGACCCACTAGGCTGTAAAAGGAAGATTGTCCCTGAATCCCTGAGACCCATTTCTCTCTTGAGATGCTGCTATGGGCTGAATTGTGAAATTCCTGGAAGTCCTAAAATCCAATACTACAGAACATGACTGTATTTAGAAATAAGATCTTAAAAAAGTAAGTGAACACAAGATCTTCAGGGTGGGCTCTAGTCAAATATGATTGGTTTCCTTATATGTAGAGGGTCAATGCTCACTCTGTGGTCAGGGCAGGGGGTCTTGTCTGCCTGGCACCCAGCCCCACAGACACATGTCTGGATGAAAAACGGCACTAAGAGGTCTGAGGGGCTAGGCCTAGGTCAGGGGCCAGAGCAGGGGGGAGCAAGCAGCCACCAGCCTGCCCAGCAGATAGGGGGATAGGCTTCCCCACCCCAAGGCAGGAGTCCCTCCCAGGCACACAAAGAGAGTGGGCTCTGAAGGCAGGTCTGGCCTCCTCCATCTCCAGGCCTGGGCCCTGGGCAGTTGCTGACCCTCTCTGACCTCCATTTCCTCACATGGCAGATGTTGTGAAGATTCAAAGCAGTAATGTGGGTAAAGTGCTGGGCACCGGGCTGACGCATAGGGCCCCTTCCTCCCTGAAATCAAGGTGTAAAGCCTAGGAGGTGGAATACTCACTCCATGTCAAATAGATTTTTGGTCTGATAGCCCTGTTTTCCAGCTGAAGGTTATCTGTTGGCCACAAACTTCTGCCCCAGATACAGCAGAGGACTCAGGTTCAGCAACTGGGTGTGGGTCGGTGGGTGGGAGTAGGAATGGGAGAGCCTGCCTCTCAGAGCCCTCCCTCTGAAACTCAGGCTGCTGCGCAGGCAGGCAGCGCCACCCAGTGGATTGGTCAGCTCCATGAGTCAGGACTTGGATGATGGAGGGAGGTGGAGACAGGTATCTTCTCCCTTTCCGTTCTCCCCTCTGTCCTTCCCCTCTCCCTTATCTGTCTCTCTTCTGGGAGCCTGTTGGAGCTGGTTGTCAGTAGCCTTAAAGCAATGCTTCCTTTCTCTTTCCAAAACCTGCTTTGGTGCCTTGTGTAAGAACAGCCAAATTGTCTGACAAGGAACAGGTGTGGTCAGTGGTAAGGGAGCTGTCACGGTCACCAGGAAGGTTAATTTGCCCACCTGGCCAGTACGTGACTGAACCCCACACTGCACAGTGGGTGCTTTGTCCCTCTGAGCGCCACACTGCGTTCCATGGTTTAAAACGCCTGCCATGGTCTGTAACTTCCTTCTTAAGTAGGATTATTTTTTAAACAGATTCAACTTGGTCTATAAATCTATTTTTAGTCCTAAGATGATTTGTTATATGACACTAGACCTCAATTCTCAGTAGTCATTGTCAAACCTACCCTGTCCTCAGCTTCCTCCCAGCAGTGGAGTGTATGTGTGTGTGAGTGTGTGTGCAAGTGCATGAATATGGTATGTGTGTGAGTGAATGTGAATGTATATATATGCTGTGAGCACGTGGTCTGTAAACATGTGTACATATGTGTACATATATGTGCATATGTGTGGTGGTGTGATGTGTGTGAGTGTACATGTGTTTGTGTGAGCATTCAAGTATAAGTGTATGTAGTGTGAGTGTATGATTGTTCATGTGTGTGGTGTGAGTGTATGAGGGTACATGTCTGATATGAGTGTGATCATGCATGTGTGTTTTAGTATATGTAGTGTGAAAGTGTGTATATGAATGTGCATTTAGTGTGTGTGAACATGCATGAGTGTTGTGTGACTGTGTATGAATGTGTGTTCCTGTGTTAATGTACATGTGTGTTGTTAGTGTATGTGAACATGTATGTGTATGTTTTAGTGTATATAGTGCAAGTGTGTATGAGTGTTCATATGTGGGGTGTGAGTGTGAGTGTATGATGCATATGTGTGATATGAGTATGCATGTGTGAGTGTGCATGTGAGTATTGTAGTGTGAGTGTGTGAGAATGTGCATATGTGTATCAGTGGGGTTTGCCACTCAGATGGTTCAGTCGGAGTGAGATGGAGTCTAACCCCAATTCTTGCTCCTGGTATCGTGGGTGTGCACCACCTCCTGGTGTTCACACTCTTATGTAATCCCACACCTTGGACGTGGACTCTCCTTGTGACTTTTAGTGAACAGAATATGGCAAAAGTGATGTGTTGCCACTTCTACAATTAGGGAAGATGAAAGAGGTGTCTGTCTCTTGCTCTCATGCACTCATTCTAATGGAACCAGTACATGCTGTGAGCTGCCACAAAGAGGCCACATGGCAAGAAGCCTGTGAGAGAGGCTTTGGCCAACAAGCAGCAGGTAGCTGAAGGCAACAATGGTCACCTATGATCAAGTGTGAAACAGCCAGACCCGTTGAGCCCAGACAATGCTATTTGCAGACTGAGGGACCCCGGGGCCAGGAGACCCTGCTCAGCCAGGCTCCATTCCTGACCCACCTGCTTCATCTTCCCTCACAGCCAGGATAAGTGAGGAGAATTTGTTACACGGCCATAAATAACCAACACACTGGGCCTTTGTTATTCTAAGCCCCATATTTCACTGCTCTAAAATAGGGATAGGATCGTGGGATGTGCTTAACACAGTGGCTGGCCCCACAGAAAAACTCCAAAGATTTTCTTTCTCCTTTCCACACTAAAAGCAGCTTGCACGGTGCTCTTCCAAACAGCAGGTGTGGGGATTTGGGTCAGAGAAAGCAAGAGTTCAAGTTCAGTTTCAGGGCTGATGGAGCACCCACCCTCCCCAGCCCTGGCCCCTGGATCTGAACCCTGAAGCTGGCTAGAGGGCAGATCTGGTGAAGGCAGCTTGAGCACATGAAGTGTGCAGCAGGGAGTTGGGGTGCTATTGACCTCTGCCCTCCTTATTCAAGGGAATAGGGCCCTCTCCAGGACCAAGAGGCTAGAGCCCCAACTCTTGGATCTTGGGTGTTCTCTGGACCAAGTCCCAACAGTCCCAAGGGCAAGCTGATTGACTTTCTCATGGTGAGCCCAGGGAGTTACCAGCCACCACCTACAGCTGTGGGAAGGGGCACCCAGGCAGCTTTAAGTTCATCCATCTGTCCTCCTGTAGAGTGGGAGGCAGTCCCAGCTCTCTTCCTGGTGGCTCTTTGGCCAGCCCACCTGCCTCCCAGTCTGCGATCTCATTGGGAAGCTCCCAGGAACACTGAAAACAGTGTTCAGGGTGGACTGTTGGGTCTCACCCTGGGCAGGGCTAACCAGGCCCCTTTTCTTCTTCTGTCCCTCAGGTCAGGCACACTGGCTCCCAGGCCTGTGAAGCATGAAGAACTCACCCTGAGACCCTCATGTGTGCCAGGCTCCACAGGGTTTCTGCCTGCTTCCTCCTCCCTCGGCAACTGGGGAGGAAAAGTGTTGTGAATCCACTTTCTAGACGAGGAAAGTAAGTCCCAAGGTTCAGAATCTTCAGCAAGGTCACATCACAAGGTGGCAGTTCTTAAATGTTCTCTGACCCCCAAATGCTTTGACCCTCCTCCCACCTAAAGGTGTTTCATGCCCTTTCTCTGAATCTGGGCCTGGGCTGTGTGAACAGGAGAACACAGTAGGCCTGACGCTGTGCCAGTGAGGGGCGGGCTGCAGGAAATTGGTGGTCTCTGTGTCCTGTCATTGGGACATTGCTCTTGAACTTGAGCACCATCTTCAAAGGAAGCCGTACAAGGGCCCACCCAGAGAGAAACCAAGTCCCTGACCTCCAGCTCCAGCCAAGCACCCTGCCTCCAGCCTGCCCTCCAGGAGTGAGGACATTATAGAAGCAGACCCTCAGCTCTAGTCAGGCTGCCCCAGTTGACACAGTGGAGCAGAACCATCAAGTCTGGGCCCCCAGGCCCAGGGTTCAGGGGACATAGTGTCAAGCCTCCTGGCCTCTAGCTATAGGCTCCCAGACTTCCCATTGTGGTGATGAAGCCCGGCCTTAGTTAGTTGCAGTCTGGTGACATAGACAGTCTCAATTCCCTGTTTCCAGAATAATAACAGCTCTCTGTTCAGGTCTTCCTCTCAGAGGACCCTTCCCACCCTGTACACAGCTGATTGAATCTGCTCCCTGTGTAAGCCCAGCCTTCTCTCGTCTCTTGCTTTCTCTGACCCAAATCCACAACGACAATGCCAGAATAGTGGCCTCTCTCATTGGTGCTTCATGTGCTCAAAGCACCTCACCTCCATCCTTGCCCACACCTGGCCAACTCCTAGGAGGTGGACCAGGGCACGCCCCACACCCACTTCCTGGATGGGAGTCCGGAGGCTCAGCATACTGATGCAGAGGTGGCATTTAGGACTCTCCCTCAGAGGGGTCTCTAGAGGCTTCACATCACTGTGAGTACTTGTTGGGTGTGCAAGGAGCGTTATTCTGGTCTCCTATTACCACAATACCATCCCTCCCGGAAGAAGCCCACCTGGGACCACAAAGACAGCCACCATGTCAGGTTTTAATTTACTTCCAAGTAAACTGAGAAACATAGAGATAAGACAATTAATAAGAAAATGAAGAATCCAAACTGCATTCCCCCATTTTCACCTAATAAATTAAGATATAATCAGGGCAGTTTTCTTAATAACCCCTGTACATCTCAAAGGTGGTCAGCTGCTTCAAGATGAAGCTGAGTGTCTCTTTCTCAGCCACTGGTGGCCAGAAACTCATTGAAGTGGACTATGAACCCAAACTGTGTACCTCTCCCAAGAGCATGTGGCCACAGCAGTTGCTGCTGATGCTCTGGGTGAAGCATGGAAGGGTTCTGTGGTTCGAATCAGTAGTGGGAATGACAAACAAGGCTTCTCCGTGAACAGTGTCCTGAGCCATGGCTTGTATGCCTGCTGTTGAGGAAGGAGCAGCCCTGTTACAGACTACCGAGGGCTGGAGAGAGCAAGCACAGATCTGCTCAGTGCCAAGCTCAGCATTCTAACCTGGTCACTGTGGAAAAGGGGGAGAAAGATACCCCTGGTCTCTCAGATACCATTATGCTTCTCACCTGGGGCCCAAAAGAGCTAGCAGAACTTGCAAACTTTTCAGTTTCTCTAAGGAAGATGGTGTAAGAAACCTCACACCAAAGCAACCCACAATTCAGTATCTTATCCTGCAACACAAATGTTGGAAGAAACAACGTACTAAGTAAAATAAGGAAGAGGCCGCAGAATATGCTGAGCTTTGGGCTAAGAGAATGAAGGAGGCCAAAGGAAAGTGCCAGGGACAGATGGCCAAGGGATGTAGCCATCCTCCCTTAAAGCACCTCCTTGAAATCTGAGTCCAGTCAAAAACAATATTTTGTAAGAATAACAACTATGTAAGAACAGATATCAAAAAAAGCATCATGATTATAGTTTTGCAATTTCTTATAATTCTGTTGGGTTTTGCTTTATGCATCTTAAGGCAAGCCTATATAACAAAGAGCTAATATGCTAATGGTTGTGATGTCTTCAAACTGTAAAAACTATTCAACAGAAGGCTGCATGCACAGCGAGGCAGGGCTGCCTTGTTGCTCTGGAGACAGGGTGAAAACAGGGAGGTGCCTGGAAGAGGGGAGGGCATGGGTGAGAGCCCATAGTGCCCCCCTCACCAGTCATTTGCCACCCACTGCTTGCACTCAGCGCACCCACCACCCACCTGCCAAAGGAAGGAGAGCAGTGCTCAAAACTCCACACCAGGCAGGAGGCTTCCAGGGTCTCCTCCAGGGCCATGATGGGGTGGAGCCACTGCATTGCTTCTGTGATAGGGCAGAAGCAGAAAGGCACCCAGGGGAGGTGGGACCAACCCAAGGCAACTCACAAGACAGAGGGCAGGGCTTAAAGCAGTCAGAGAAGGCTGGAGGAGTCAGGAGGGGGGCCAGACGTGCTTGAGCTCTGGGTGGAAAAGTTAGGGTGTCAAGGTGGGGTGACAGATGAGTGGGCAGAGTACGTGTGAGTGGGTGACCACACAATTTTGTGCATCGGGTCACTAATATTTTATGATAGTCCAGAGCCAGATTGTTAAGTGCACACTCCTCCTAACTGCATATTGCTCCTTTTAGAATAATGTATTGTCCCATATTATGTCCAAAGTGTAATTTGCCTTACCTTCTATTTTCTCTGTTATTAATGTTAATATTGACAGGTCAATAGGAGGAGTTTTTCCCAGATCAATTGTTTGCAAGGACTGGTTGTGACCACTGACCACCAATCTCTAATCACCGTGGCGGACCAGCTGTGCAGGAGCCCACCCCACAGAGTAGAACTTACTTCAGTGGAGCTATGGTACCCACTGAGTTTGCCACTTGTGGAAGTAGTTGGGTGGTGATTCTTTGATGTGTTCTCCTGGTCAGCCAAGGTCAGCTGCCACCTATGTTCTGCCCAAGGCCACCTGGCTTGAGCTACAAAGCTATCTTCTGATGGCTGCTACTTGTGCTGGGTTTGGAGGTGCCCAGGAAAGGCCAAACTGCAAAACACAACCAGCAGCTGCTAGTGCCAGGCCTGGGGCCACTTATCAAGAGGTATAAGGCATGTTAAGGTCAAATGTTGCTTGTTTGAGAAATTTTAGGAAAGTCTGAAGCATGTGCTAAGACAGGCCATTTGTATGGAAACGCCACTGGAAACAGCTTGGGAAGGCCCAAAATTTGGGTGGAGTGGGGTCTCAGGGAACCACCAGGGCAGGGAAAAAATTGTTAGCCAGGTTAGTGGAGACTCAGATAGTGCCCACCTATCAGCTTTGTGTAAGGAGGGTTTATCAAAGGAACCATGGCCTCTGCTAGCACTTTTGTGTGGGAGAAAGCTGCCCCTCCACCCTGATGCCAGACAGTTTTTTTTTCTCCTCGTATGTCTTTGGTGCCTTTCATGATGCTATCCTGGCACTGAAACTCAAAGGGAGTGAGTCAAAGTAGATTTGTGTACAGTTCCTTTAAGAGAAACTGTCTGAGACTCCCAAAGCCCTGTCTCACTCAGTCACAATCCCTGCTGGATTTTACTGCCAAAAATTATAGGGACTTCTTGTCCCAACCCTGGAACTCTGGACTGGGGACCTGTAAGGGGCTGATACCTTTCCTCCTCAGTTGAGACCACCCAGTCAAGATATCTTTCCTGATCTTTATCTGCCAAATGTGGGGGTGGGTCAGCCTGTTCCACATCTCTGTCCTTCCTACCAGTCTCAATGTGGCTTCTCCTTTATATCCTTAGTTGTAGAGTTTCTGTTCAGCTAGATTTCAGCTTGTTCTGAATGATGGTTGTTCTGTAGTTTAGTTGTAATTTTAATATGATGATATGTATCTTTTAATAGGCAGGTTAATTTGCTACTCTTTTTTGATTATCAATATATTTAGACTTACTTGAGCTAGTTTATGTTATAGTTTCTCTTTTCCATCCAGAATTTTCCATTGCTTCTCTTTTAATTTTTCCTGCCTAGTCAATTTTTGCTTCTTTTATGGTTTTGAAGTTATTATTTTTCTATTCTTGGAGTTGTTACCCTTGCAATTCCAAACTACATACCTAGCTACATTTTTCTCTGAGCAACGTACATTATTCATATCTCTATCCCTCCTATGACAAGGCCTTTGCCCAACTTAATTGTCCCCAGTAAGCCCTTCTCCTCAATTTATTTCTTTCTGAAATCAGTTTTGCTTGTTATCTTTAACTATGAAAAATAACTTTTAATTTTTATAATCAAAAGCAAAGCTAATCATAGTTTCTGACATGTAACATATTCCATACTCACCAAGTGTCCTGTATCTTAGTGGCCTCTTTCAGGCCATTTTTATTCTGTGAAATTTCAGGTAGCCCTCACTTTTCACAGTTCTGATTTGAATGAATTTCAATTGCCCTGATATCAAGACATTTCTTTGTTTCTAGTTTTCAGATTTTTTATACTATGATGCATCTTCTGGGGTGTGAATAACAGCAGTGCATGGTTCAAATTTAAGTCACATGATACATTACTTATGAGTATTTACAAGAAACTGCAAACTTTCCTACTAACTCTCAGTCCACAGAACATGATCTGTGACCACGTGGTGTCTATGAAGGTCTATCATGATTGCTTACTGCATTTCATTATTCAATCCAAGCAGATAGCAGAGCATACAGTCGCGCTGTCTCCTTGTTTCCCAGTGACATTTTATAAAAATAGATTTTGAAAGGGAATAAAAATAACTGATTATAAAAATAACTGATTGGAAATCACCAGGCAGCATATTGGCCAAAAACAAAATGAAAATTCAGGAAAGCAACAAAAAGTGGCAAGACTGTGGAGAAAAGGGAACCCTTGTGCACTGTTGGTGGGAATGCAGACTGGTGCAGCCTCTGTGAAAAATACTATGTAGCTTCCTCAAAAAAAAAAAAATGAAACTGACTTTTGACCCAGTGATTCCACTTCTGGGCATATATCCTAAGAATCCTGAAACAGAAAGAATATATGCACCCCTATGTTCTTAGCAGTATTATTTATAATAGACAAGATCTGGAAACAGCCCTAGTGTCCATTGATGAATAAAAAAGCCATGGTACATTTAGACAATAGAATACCATGTGACTGTAAAAAGAATAGAAATCTTATTTTTTGCAACAACATGAAGGGACCTGTACATCATTATGCTATGGGAAATGAGCCAATCTGAGAAAGACAGGTACCATATGGTCTCACTTATATTTGGAATCTAATGAACAATGTAAACTGAAAAACACAATAGAACCAGAGGCATGGATACCTGGTACAGACTGTCAGATATCAGAGAGGAAAGAGTGAGGCAGACTGGATAAAAGAAGGTGGAGAGAATAGCCAAAGAACAAATATGCATAGCCCATGGACATAGATAAGAATGTGGTGAGGCTCAGAGGGAGGGGAGGGCAGAGTCTGAGTGGAGATGGGTATAGGAAGGGGATGAGAGAAATCTGTAATATTGTCAACAATAAAAATAAAACAAAATAAACAAAAAGTAATAGTATACTAAACAGACTTTGAACAGGAATGTTCAAGCCACTCTTTACAAGTGTCCCACAAGGACACTACATGTACCCTGCCTCTAGTAAATATATAAGGAAATGAGAAATATAGTGGAACTAGTACAATGTAATTTAAAAAATTAGAAACAAGGAGAATTAAAGTGTACCCTCTTGCAATCTGGGACCACTCAGGAGATGTTAGACTGCTGATTTCAGCTTGATCAGTGCAGGCTAGTCTCAGGGACCCCACCAGTGCACAAATCCATGCACCAGGCCCCTGTTATGCATGTAAGATCTTTGGTTAATCACTTTATGCCCTCCCCCTTCCCTCTTAGATTTATCAATCTGTTCCATGTTTCTATACCTATGCTTTGAATGTCTTCCCCCTGGTGGTCAATGAGCATCATAGCTATTGGTCAAATGCTCAAATGGTAGAACAGTCACTTAGGTTTTTCTATATATAGACTAGTGGCCCAGGGCACAGATTCATGCACATTGAAAGGAAATTAATTAGAAATATTTCAATGTCACTATTTGCCTTTTCTCTATAATAGAAGTGTCAACCAAATTCACAATTAACAATGACAGATGGAAACTCATGTGTGTTGTTGGCTCCAGTGACAGCTTTATATGTATCAGGCATGCACAGTCAACTTAACCTTTTATAGATATAGAATAAACTTGCTTCATTAGACCTGCTTTCTGGTGTAGCCAATTTTTTTCCAGCCCAGTGAAGCACCCCAACTTCTCTTCTAGGTAATTGTCAGCATACAGCAATAAATATCAACATGAAGCAGATTATTACTGTAGATCATGCAAGGAGAACAAAGGATAAAATATGTATTTAACTGCAGCAGTAATTGACTATATTCTTCACAGTGACAAAACCTGAAGTCATTTTCAACTTCCACCATTTCTGACTTCTTTTCAGTTGGGTCAAGTTTCTAAACTTTTCAAAATCCACATTTTCCAGCTAATGAAAAGAAAATAGGATTCCACTGAGTCTCCTATCTACCTACTCCAGGACTTCTGTGAGGATCAAATGAGATGAGGTATGGAAAACACTTCACAGACATTTGGTTAAACTGTGAAATGTTTGCACCTGGCTATAAAGCAAGTAGTGTTCTTGGGCTGAAGAACCTGCAAAGAGGCTAGCCATTGCTAGGGAGAGGAAGCTGGAGGTTGATACGTGACAGGGCCCAGGCTGGACTGGCTTGTGGGCCTCATTTTGTGCCATGAAATCTTGGTAGTGTTGGCTGCAATTTGGTGGGCTGTGGCTCCGGGGTGGTGGTGGGCCTGTGTTTCACTTGGAGGAAGCTGAGTGTTGCATTGTGGGTGCCAGGTCTGTGGTGCTATTTCTCTGTGCACATCATGGCAGATCCTGTGTTGAGTGTCTGCCCCCTGGTGGTCAGTGAGCATCATAGCAACTGGTCAGCATATTAGCATATTAGCCTTTTATATATATACTAGAGGCCCGTTGCATTAAGATTCATGCAATAGGCTTTCCTTCCCCTGGCTGCCAGGACCAGTTTTCCTCTGGAACCTGGGGCCCAGGCTTCCCTCTAGCTGTTGACTTCCGTTTTTGCTTTGGCCAGCTGGAGGCTTCACTCCAGCTGGAGCCTTCAGTCTTCTCTGCTCTGGCTGGAGTGCCACGCTGCCGCCGCCTCGTCTCCGCCCCCCGAGGGCAGGCACTCGCTGCCACCGCCTCATCTCTGAGCCTGGGGGCCAGGCACTCACCGCCACTGCCACCGCAGCTTTGTCTCCGCCCCCAGGGCTGGGCACTCTTGCCACTTGGCCCTGCCCCCCACTCCTGATTGGCTGGTAGCATAGCCAATCAGGAGCCAATGTATGGTCACATTTGCATGTTACTCTTTTATTAGATAGGACTAGAGGCCCAGTGCACAAAATTTGTGTACTCGGTGGGGGGACGGGTCCCCCAGCCTGGCCTGTACCCTGTCACAGTGCTGGAGCCCTGCCCATCCCTCTGGGACTCCTTGATGAATTGCCCCAAAAAGCTAGGCTGGAGCCGAGGATCCTGCTCTGCGCCACATGGATCTGGGAGGCAGGACACCTAGGACCCCCAAGTAAGCCTCTCCATCTGGAGCCAAGGGACCCCCTCAGGCAGGCGTTGCCATGTGGAGCTGAGGGACCCCTACACAGGCCATGCCATGTAGAGCCAGGGGACTCCCAGGCAGACCATGCTGGACACCCAGGCAGGCCTTGCTTGTAGAGCCGGGGGACCCCCAGACAGGCCTCACCGGATCCCCAAGCAGGCCTCGTTCTTAGAGCTGACGGATCCAGCTCCACATAGCCAAGAGGAGGCAGGACTACCAGGCAGGCTTCATGTTATGCACACAGCATCAAGCCAAGCCCTGCCACCTGCATGTGCCTGCTGTGTGTGCAGCCATCTTGTGAGGGTGTGAGGGCATCACAGCATGACCACCACTTAGGCTTTTATTAGTAAGGATACATGTTCATACGGACTTTATTCATAATAGCCAGAAAGTAGAAAAAGAGCAAGAGTCTATACACATTTGAATAAACATGCTCATATATAAAAATTGCAACTCCCGTGGCCCCCAGTGCTGCCATGTCCTGGCTTGGGGCCAGGTTTGTGGCTGCAGTTGCGGCCCCCAGCACAACCTTGGCTGGGCTTGGGGCTGGTTTGTGGCTGCCATCACCACCCCCACAGCCCAAGCACTGCCTTGGTTGGGCTTGGGGCCAGGTTTGTGCCTGTGATCATAGCCCCCCAGCACCACCATTGCTGGGCTTGGGGATGAGTTTGTGGCTACCATCACAGCTCCCAGTGCCACCATTGCCGGGCTTGTGGCTGCGATCACCACCCCTGCGGTCCCCAGTGCCACTATTGCTGGGCTTGGGGCCTGGTTTGTGGCTGCTATCGCCACCCCGCAGGACCCAGTGCTGCCATGGCCAGGCTTGGGGCCAGTTTTGTGGCTGTAATCCCAGCCCCCAGCACTGTTGCCAGGTTTTGAGCTAGGTGTGTGGCTGCAATCACCACCCCCGCAGCCCCCAGCGCCGCCATTGCACTGGGGGTGGGTGGTCCCTCAACCCAACCTGCCCCCTCTCATATACTGAGAGCCCTCACGGGATGCCCAACTGATGGCTCACCCTCAGCCAGGCCTTGGGCACCCAGCCATTGCCCTGCTTAGCTCTGCCCCGGCTGCCTGCGACCATTCGGCCCCGGTGGCTGGGCACTCGCCACCACTTCCACTCACAGTGCCCAGGGGCTCCCTGCTGCAGCCACCACCACTGCTGCTGCTGCTGCTGCCACTTTTCCTCACAGCGACCAGGGGCTGGGCGATTGCCGCCACCACCATTTCATCTCCACCTGGGACCAGGGCTCTTGCCACTTGGCCCTGCCCCCACTCCTGATTGGCTGGTAGCATAGCTAATCAGGAGCCAAGGTATGGTCACATTTGCATGTTACTCTTTTATTAGATAGGACTAGAGGTCTGGTGCATTAAATTCATGCACAGGAGGTGGGGGATGTCCCTCAACCCAGCCTGTACCCTCTCCAATCTGGAACCCCTCGAGGGATGTCTAACTGTCCATTTAGGCCCGATTCCAGGCAGTTGGACATCCTTCTCACAATCCAGGACTGCTGACTCCAAACTGCTCACCTGCCTGCCTCCCTGATTGCCCCTAACCGCTTCTGCCTGCCAACCTGACCACTCCCTAACCACTCCCCTAGCAGCCTAATTGATATCTAACTGCTCCCCTGCCAGCCTGTTTGCCCCTAACATCCCTTCTCTGCTGGCCTGGTCACCTCTAACTGCTCTCCCCTGCAGGCTTGATCTCCCCCAACTCCCCTCCCTTACAGGCCTGGTCCTTCCCAACTGCCCTCCCCTGCTGGCCTGATCGCCCACAATTGCCCTCCATTGCAGGCCTGGAACCTCCCAATGGTCCTCCCCTGCTGGCCATCTTGTGTCCACATGGGAGCAGCCTCTTGTGTGTTGGAGTGGTCAATTTGCAAATTACTCTTTTATTAGATAGGATAGAGGCCTGGTGCATGGGTGGGGGCCAGCTGGTTTGCCCTGAATAGGGTCCCGGATCAGAGTAGGGGTTCCTTTGGGGTGTGGAGTGGACTGGGCGAGGGACCTGTGGTGGTTTGCAGGCTGGCCATGCCCTAGTGACCCAAGTGGAGGCCCTGGGATCTGGGATTAATTTATGTTCTACAATTGAAACTTTGTAGCCTGGAGTAGAGCCAAGCCTTCTGCTTGCTCCGTTGGGACAGCCATTTCTGTTTGGATTTATTTAAATTCTATAATTGAAATTTTGTAGCTTGGAGTGGATGCCTAGGTGCTAGGGCTGCAAAACCTTGGCTTCCTCCATCGCCTGGGCAACCCTAGCCTCTGCTCTCTTCAGCTCTGTGGCTACCGCCATTTCTGTTGGTATATATCTTCTATAATTGAAACTTTGTACCATTGAATGGAGGCCTAGGCTGGCAAGGGCAGGTAGAAAGCTTGGCTTCCTCCATTGCCAGGGAAACCCAAGCCTCCCTCCTGCTCTCAGTGGCCACAGCCATCTTGTTTGGGGTTTATTTGCTCCTGATTGGCTTGTGGGCATGGCTTGTGGACATGGCTTGATTAGAGGCACAGTCAATTTGCATATTACTCTTTTATTATATAGGATAGATGACAAACAGTAAGAGTATTATTTAATGACTTCACAAATATTTTTAAAGGTACCTGAATAACTGAAGTTTGTTGCATTGGTCATTCAGACGCTTCATCAGGAGTTCAGCTTGCAGGCTATCTTTCACGTCCCATGCTCTTATGCACAGCAAGACTGAACATGTTTTAGTAATAGCTCTTTTTCTTAGCACCTGACTGACATATCTTTTGCAGGCTTTGTATGTTTACTTCATTTTCCAGTTTGGCATAATATGAAAGTTGAGAAAAATTATTTTCTATCCACATTTTGAAATTATCACTCCATTTGCTCTTAGCATCTCTTGCTGCTGGTGGAAAGTCTGTTGTCACACTGTCATTCCTTTAAAGGTAATCTTTTCTCTCCTGTACTTTTACCTTATTTAAGTGATTGAATGAGTGAGTAACAGAACGATTTTATGTTTTTATTTTGAAATAGCTATATATTTATAGATAATTACAAATAACACAGAGAGGCCTCCTATCTCTTCACCCATCTCCTGAGTGGCTCAGCTTACTTACCTTCAGTACAATATCAAAGGAGGAACTTGCTGAAACAGGTTTGGCTCAGTGGATAGAGCGTCGGCCTGCAGACTGAAAGGTCCCAGGTTTGATTCCGGTCAAGGGCATGTACCTTGGTTGCAGGCACATTCCCCAATAGGGGGTGTGCAAGAGGCAGCTGATCAATGTTTCTCTCTCATCGATGTTCCTGACTTTCTATCCCTCTCTCTTCCTCTCTGTGAAAAGTCAATGAAATATATATTTTTAAAAAACTTTAAAAAGGAAGAACTTGATGTTCACACAATGTGTGTGCAACAGCTGTATGCCATTTTAACACTGGTGTCCATGTATATGTCCACCCTGACAACCCAGCTATAGCCAGTTACAGCCACAGCCACACACCTGCCTCAGCACTAACTCCTAGCAACCATTCATCTGTTCTCTATCTCTAAAATATAATTGTTCAATGAATGTTTTATGAATAAAATTGTCTTGTCTGTAACCTTTTGATATTGACCTTTTTCATTCATTGCAATGTTTATTGTGTCTAACAGGCATTTCTCTAGTGGGTGGTGATGCTGGACATCTGCTCAGTGCTTATTTGCCAACCATATATCCTCTTCAGTGAAATATAGCTTCATGGCTTTGGCCCATTTTCTGTCACTTTTCATTTTCCTTCTATTTTCACTGGAAATGAGCTCTGGGTTTTTTCCTTTCAGCACTTCGTTCTCCATTGTCTCTGATGAGAAGTCCCCAGCGTCTCATTGTCCTTCCCCTACAAAAGGCTAGTTCCTGGCTGCTGCCAAGATGCTGCTCTGTCTTCAGTTTTCTTATTTTTTACTATGATGTATATTCTCATGGATTTATTTAGGTTTTTTAAGTTTTGAGCTTGCTCAGCTTTTTAATGTATATGTTTATGTCACAACTGTAGCCTCTGATGTTCCTTTTTATCTCCAGGAACAGCTCATGGTGACTGCAATATCCACCCCCAACTCTCAACATCATTTGCCCATCACATTGGAATTTTATAGTCTTAAATCCCACCACCTTTCCATCTCCACATCTCAAAAATACTTTATCAATAACTTATTCTATTATTCATACATATATTGTTCCATCACACACATTATTCTGTAAATTGGCACTAACACTTGGAACACTCATAAAGAAGACAAAGTTTGCCTCCTATTGGAGAAAAACCTCTCTCTTGCTACAGCCCCACCATATTTATGTCCACCCCATGGTGGTGTCACATATCACTGAAAAGCATTAACAGTTTCTCCACCTGTCTTCCGCACATCCATTACTCTCCTGAAGCTCCCTGTCTTCTCAGAGGCTGGGAGACCCAGACCCCTAGGACCCTTCTGACTCTTCCCCTGCCATTACTCTCTGAGTTCAGGTAGGACAGGACATTCAGCTCCATGCTGCTGGCCTTCTGAAATTCTGCTTTCCTGACCCACTGGTGACCTCTGATTTCACTCTGTTCGCTTACACACATAGACTCCTTATCACTGAATTTCTTTACCACTCAGGAATCACTCCAGCTCTGATGTCATGCCCTCTAATGTTGTCCTTGTGGACTATACTCTTCCTGTTTGTCCACCTCTCCTCAGTCTTTCTTTACCTGCCTTTTATTCCCCTAAAGATCACCCATTTTTATTTATCCTGCAAGTCCTTCCTGAAATCATTTTGAACTCTACACCCAAGGACAGCTCCAGAATCTGGCCTCTCAACATTTTTCCATCTCTGCCTGACAGGGTCCAACACTGAAGAAACCACCACCTGGCCTCCGCTCACTCCCCTGGGCAATGCAGTGCTGCAGTGGGAAGCTGAGTAACTGTGTGCCTTGCTCCTGGACAAGCTTGTCTCCGCTAACCTCCCGGCCCATCAAGGCTGCTGCAGAAGCCAGTTCTCCATCCCTCACTGGCATTTCAGCAGAATCCCCAGCCTAATCTTGCTCCTCTCCCCAAGTTCAGAAACTCACCCCCCCCACTTCCTGTATTCATGGCAGATGAATGCACTTCATAATTTATTGAGAATTTAACTCGATAATGACATTCTCACCTTCTCTTTTTCTCAGAATGTATTTATCTTCCCCTAGTGGATCTTTATTAAGAAACTATGTCCAAGTGCATGAAATTTGAGGAAGGGGGGCGAGGAGGATGTCTCTCAGCCCATCCTCCCTCAGGGGATATCCAACTGCCAGTTTAGGCCTGACCAACAGCCAGACATCCCTCTCTCAATCTGGGACTGCTGGCTTCTAACTGCTCACCTTCCTGCCTGCCTGATTGCCCCTAATCACTCTGCCTGCTTGCCCCCAACTGCCCCCCTGCTGGCCTTCTCATCCCCAACTTGCCCCCACTGCTGGCCTAATCACCCCAACTGCCCCTCACTGCTGACCTGTTTGCCCCTAACTGGCCCCCCAACTGGCCTTCCCCTCGTAGCCTGATCGCTCCTAACCACCTCTGCCTCAGCCCTGCCACCATGGCTTTGGAAGAACATTTGGAAGGTCTCATTAGCATATTGGTCTAATTATCTGTGATACCCTGAGGGTTAGAAATGCTGAGCACCTTTTTACATTGGTCTAATTAGCATATTGCCCTTTTAGTAGTATAGATATTCTTCTCCTTTTCAAGACAAAATTTCCCCCTGGACTCTGGATCCTCAGCTTCCTGATTCCTCCTTGACCGGTTTCCATTTTCCTGTCCTGAAACTTCTTTGCAATTATTAGCTTTATTGAGGTATAACTGATATAAACAAACACACACATTTAATTTATACATATTGATGAGATTGGACATACACACACACCTGTGATACCATCACCACAACCAAGACACCAAGGCACTAAGATATGCACCACTTCCAGAAATAATGTCCTTGAGTTCTTTTTTCCTTCCTTTTTTGTGTAAGAACATGAGATCTATCCTCTTAACATATTTCAAAGAATATAATAGCATGTGTTAACTATATGTTGTATAATATCTCTCTAGAACTTATTCATTCTGCAAAACAGAAACTATACCCACTGAAAAACAATTCCCCGTTTTTCCCCTTCCCTAACCCCTGGCAAACACCATTCTCTTCCCTACATCTATGAGTTTCACTATGTTAGATAATTCATGTAAGTGAGATTGTGTAGTATTTGTCTTTCTGTGACTGCCTTATTTCACTTGGCATAATGTTCTAGGTTTATCTTTGTTGATGCAAATTCCAGGATTTGTTTTCTTTTCTAAGGCTGAATAACCTACACCACGTTTCTTTATCCATTCATCTTATTTGCACATTTGGGTTGTGTCCATAGTTCAGCTATTGCGAATAATGCTGTAATGGACATGGCGTATAGACATCTCTTCAGGTTCCTGATTCCAATGCCTTTGGACATGTGTCTAGAAGTAGGATTGCTGGAACATATAGTTCTATTTTTAATTTTTCAGCAACCTCCATATGTTTTCCATAGTGACTACACCATTGTTGGTTCCTAACAACATTGTGATACCCTGAGGGTTAGAAATGCTGAGCACCTTTTCACATACCTGGTGGCCATGTGTGTGTATATTTTGGGGAAATGTCTATTGAAGTTCTCAGCCATTTTTTAAATTAGGTTCTTTGGTTTTCTGCTATTGGTTATAGGAGATTCTTATATGTTTTGGACATTAACCCTTTATCAAGCAGATGGTTTGTAAACAAAAGGTCCTCTGTCACTCCATAACATTATGTGGAGATAGGGTCCTGTTTCATCCATCTGCCTATCTGCCTGCGGTGTGCCATTTTACTAGCACCATTTATTCAGGAGACTCTCCTTTCCCATTGTATGTTATGTATTGCAATGCCTCTTCTTCCACAAAATTTCTGAAAACCAAATTTACCCACTTAAAATAAAGCATGTCCTGTGCCTTGTGCCTTTCAGATTCCTGTCCCATCTCCTCCCTGCATCCCTTCATGATTAGGAAGCTGCATAGTGAACTATGTGATCACCACTTCCCGTCTTGCCCTGCGTCAGCCCTCAGCGGACATCTGTCCCCGCCCTTCACACCCTTGGGAGAGAAGGTGCAGTGGCTTCACAGTTCTCATTCTTGTCACCTTCTCCACGTGTGTTATGCAATGACTTCCCACACCTCATTTTCTCTGATGTGATAATTGCATGTTCTCTTGTCTCCTCACACCAGTCATTTGTTTTCTTCCTAGAGATCTCTGGAATCCTGCCCTTGACCCTCCTCTCTTGCTACATTTCACCTGTGATTAACAATGGGAAGGAACAGCCCTTTAAAACTGGGGCACTTTTGAGAGTGAAAGCAGTGCCATTAATAACTAGGTAGTGCAATAGATGTCAAGCAGAACTGTCCTGGTCATTCTTCCTGAGATATGCTTTAATGTAAAGCATAAAAATTATTATTATGAAGGGAAAAGGTTGTTATGCTAACAGATGCCTTGAATCAGGAGGCACAGCCCATCATGCAGGGCCACAGAAGGGCCACAAAGGGATGAACCAGGCTCAGTCAGGGTGGGTGGGCAGAGGGAGAGAGGAAGATGTGGGCAAGAACCTTTGTTGTTGTTTCCATGGGAAAGGTTGGGCAAGGAAGGGTGATCAAGCCTAAGCCTGGCCAGTTTGAATAATTTTAGCAGGCTCTGGAACACAGGGGTATCCCAAATTGCAGGGGAATAGTGACCCAAATTGTGAGAGCCAATAAAGGAAGTGGTTGAGGCATAGGTTCTGAGTGGCTGGTTTACATTTGAAAATCACACTCTAGGGTGAGTTGTTTTAAGTTATTCAGGAATTGACTAGTCCTGGGAGGGGCAGCAAGGACCCAAGATGCCAAAGCATCAGAACACAGATAAAAGACATGATTTATACAGGGATCTATCCAAATCACTGGTGAGACTTTCCACCCTCCCTATTCCTCCCAGGAAGAATGAGCATCTTGTGAGCCAGAGCTGCCAATGCAGATGCCACATCCCCACATGTGAGAACCACTGCTCTGCACACCATCATCCCAACCCCTACCTCATGCTGACTTGACACACCTCATACCTCAGTTCCAATTTTTTATCTTAACTTCAAGTTCCCCTGTACCCCAGTTGGAGTTTACTCTTCTGCCTGTACTGCATTTACTCTCATCCTTTCCTTCACCTAGAATCCTTCCTCCTCCCATTCCACCTACAAAGATCCAGCTTTCATCCAAGGTACCTCAACAATGCCGATTCCTGGGAATGCATCTCGGTCTCTTCTCCCAGGCTGGGCCAGGCAGCAATAACAGCCCTCCCAGCACATCCTCAGCTGCCTTCAGCCCAGTACATCTCTCCTGTCAGTGTGTGAGCTTCCTCTCTGGTTCATTGAGGGGGAGCAGGGAGTGGCATAGGCATTCTGCTCTTAGATTGGATTCGGCTGCATCCCCCAGAGTAATGCATGTATTTTAATGTGCAAAAATGTGTTACTTCCTGGCAATGAGAACAGGAGCCTTTGGGAAACATGACTTCTTCACTGGTGTTTCCCAAAATGTATTACAGGAAACAGAGACATCCTGGGGCAATAATAGGCATTATGCAGAATAAACAAGGTACAGTTTGAATCTGGGTACACAAAGTTAGTTTTGCCAAACTGCAACACTTCTCACAATTTTAGATTCCCAGAAACCTTTAATAAAGACAATCCTCCCAAGAGGAGAAAAGTGGAGTTTAGAGGGCTCTTTTGTTTTCTTTGGGGGGTTTTGCTTGTTTTTCAGCTTACTTGACCTTTTTTTCTCAGGCACTTGGGTCTGGTGGTTTTAAAAAACACCATTATCGTCTAAGACAGTGGTCAGCAAACTCATTAGTCAACAGAGACAAATATCAACTGTACAAAAATTGAAATTTCTTTTGAGAGCCAAATTTTTTCAACTCAAACTTCTTCTGATGCCACTTCTTCAAAATAGACTCGCCAAGCTATGGTATTTTGCGGAAGAGCCACACTCAAGGGGCCAAAGAGCCACATGTGGCTCAAGATCTGCGGTTTGTCAACCACGGGTCTAAGAGAAGGCCTCTCGGAGGCTGGGGCCGTGCATAAGCAGGTGGGGCCTCCCACAGCCTGCACAGCCTCCCATTAGCTGCACCATCACCTATCTCACTGGCATGCAACATGGTGCCCTTGTCCAGAGAAGCTAATGTCTCCCACCTGCTCCTACTCTTTGGTCACACCTGGGACATAAGCTGAGCTAGTCTTTTCCCCTCACTTTCTCTCGTCAACCTAATTAGCTTGTGGTTTCCTGAATACAGCCTGCTGTTTCTCACCTCTGTCCCTTTTTCACACTACTTGCTTCATCTGAATACATGTATTATAAAACCTAATATATGTAAAGCATAGTATATGTAACCATACATATGTGGATGTACACATGTAACCATATATGTGAAGTTTGAAATGCATGTATATTAGGAGATATATAGGAAAGAGTGACAAAGTGAGTCAAGTAGACACAACAGGACACAAAAAGTCCCCTGTGAATCCATTTTTCAACATCTGAAATGTCGGACATGAAAACCTACCATGGTTTTCTTGTTAACTTCCTCTCCTACCCTCAAATTAACTATTTCAAACCCCCATTCTCCAGAAATCTCCCATTGCCTTCACTTCAAGCCGATGACCCTGCCCTTACCTTCCAGGAAGAGCTCTCAGTCCTCATTGGAGCCCATGAGCTCAGCCCTGCTCACCCTCCGCTCCTGCCTCCACCCTCACACACTCAGTGCTGGTCTTCTCCCAGGTCCCCTCATGCAGCCACTCTCCATGTCTTCTTCCAGGTCCCCTCACACAGCTTGCTCTATGTACCACCTGTTGCAGGCAGCTTGGTCTCTCTGGGGCAGTTGGCTTTACCCTCAGCAAAGTTCCTCTTATTCATTCTGCAGATGTGGCTCAGACACCACAGCACTCATGAGTCCCTGAACCTTAAGAACAGGCTGGTTCCTCTGCCCTAGATCCTCCTTGTACCCTCTGCCTTTCATACTTACCATCTTTCCAAATAGTCATTGTGAGATTTTCACTAAATACAATCTTCCTGGTGAATTTAAAAGCACCACGTGGACAGGCACAACTACTTCTGCTTATTAGGATACTTAGGAAATGCTCAATAATATTTACTAAATGAAAGGAAGGGAAAAAAAGAGAAAGTGAATAAAAGTTTATAAAGCTTATATTTGGAAATCTTTATCTGTGGAAGCTGTAACTTTGCAAAGACTTCCTCCCTGAACAAATATTAGTTGAGCTCCTTTGATTCTCTTCTTTGAGTTGAGGCCTTGCCTTTGGCCTGCTGAGCCCAGTTCATTGAGACTTTCTCTCCTGACCCTCACCTTTATATTTAGTCAAGTTTTTTATCCCCACCCCAACCCAAAATATCTAATCAAGTGCCCCTAATTAACTTTCTGTTACTGTACCCTTTGGCTATAAATCTAAATTGCCAGCTCTCTTTGCTCTGTTGAGAATTGAGCTCAATTCTATAGTGAAGTAGCTCAGTTAAAACCTGCCTTGCTGTTTTGACAAATGTCAGTTTGTTTTCCCTTTGACAGGCCAGGGGTATACACATTTAGACCTATAAGTCTCCTGTTGCTGCCTTGGGCAAGTCCTAGGCATTGTAGGTTATCATCTTCATATTGGTACATGAACATGGTGCTCACTCAGACATCCAAGCAAGGGCTTTGGTGAAGGATCCGAGGCAACTATCACCCTGTGATGCCTGGCAGTCAGGTCACCCTGATTTATAGTGGGATGTCAGCACTGCGGTCAGAAGCGTCCTCCTTCATGATTCAGAACCGAGGCTGGGCCCACACAGCCTGCAGTAGCCAAGTGTTACTGATCTGAGTTTATCCTGTTGGCCCTCGGGCTGCCAGAATCAAAGCTGGCTTCTCCAAAATTGGATGGCAAGGGAATTGGGGAGAAGAAAGGGAGTGAGGACTGGCCCAATAGCTAGTGGCTGTGCTTGGCTCTAGGCTAAGCACTCCTCCAATCCTGACAGCCACTTCTGTGAATGTGTCTCATCACTGTCTCACAGCTGGTGCTTGCTCTGCAGGCCTCATTAGCCCAGCCCAGCTCCTTCCTAGCCTAGCATTGGCTCCCCCAGAAAGTGGAAGCTGCCTGTCTTAAGGACCAAACCCAGGAATGGCTTAGAATTGTCACTTTATCCACATTTTATTGATCAAGGCAAGTCAAAGATGCAGCCCTGAGCCAAGGTTCTGGGGCTGCTTATACTCTGACAGTGAAGCAGTGTAGAGGGAGGACAGGAACTGATGGTTGCCATCTCAGAGGACTTACTGCCCATTTAGAACCTGGCAGCTCAGCCTTGGGAAAGAATCCAAGTCAGTATTCTGCTCAGGAAGGCAAGAAAACAAATATCAGACACCCATGTGACCAGGGCCTGGAAATGCATTCCACTACATACCTGAGCCAGGTACAGATGCTGACAGACTCTGCAAGTGATGAGAAGATTCAGTATTGACTTCCAAGGCAAACTTACACTCACTTACAGTGGCCCACACGCCACAAATCCAAGATGCCCTGGAGAAGCACCGAGGCCTTTCCATGCTCTGGGTCTGGCTCCAGAGCCTGGGGACTTGCAGCAAAGGCTGTTCTTCCTCTATGAGTGCTGGTGAGGCTGGGGGTGTGAGGATATGTTAGACTACAAACTGCACCTTCCAAGCTCCCAGAACAGAGCCTCAGAGGTGAAAACACTTCCTAGTTGTTCTCATTCCCCAAATGGCTGTGTTATCTTTGTCATTGATTCCAATCTAAACTTTATTATTTCTTTGGTTTAATTTTTATATTCTTTAACTTCTTGAGAGTGGTGTTTCTTTAGCTAATGATATCCTTTTCTAATATTATTCCTATAAATTCTTCTCTAAATACTGCTTTACTGTGTCAAAACAATTTTAATTGTACAATTAAAAATTTAATTTCATTTCATTATCAACTTGAAGCATTTCTATTTTGATTATATTTTTTCTTGTCTCATTATTTATTTAAATTTCAAATATATGAGGCTTTCCAAGTTATCATTCTGTTACTAATTTTTAGTATAATTGCACCTGGTTTAGGGACCACACTGCATATTATTTTAATACTAGAGTCCTGATGCATGAAATTTGTGCAAGAGTAGGCTTTTCTTCCCCTGCCTGACAGCACCGGCTTCCCTCTGGCACCCAAGACACGGGCTTCCCTTGCAGCCCTGGCTTCATCCAGAAGGACATCCACTCTAAAGTAATTAGCATATTATGCTTTTATTATTATAGATTTTTGACATAATTTTAAATTGGCTTTATGGCCCCAAGTATGAGCATTTCGGTGTGTGGGGCATCTGGAGTGTATGGGCATTTCAGTGTGTGTCAGGGGAGCTGGAGAGGGACACTCTGCAGTATGCCTCTGCAGTGTGTGCAATGTTCTATATGTGCTTTTTGGTCAATTGGCACATGATGTTCTCCTGTAGTCTCATTATTTTATTTATTTTATATTTTATTTTACTTTCTTTGGCTTAAACAACAAACACTTATTTTCTCACATATCTAAGGCCAAGATCAAGGTGTCACAGGATTGGTTTCTACTGAGGCCTCTCTCCTTGGCTTGTGGATGGCCACCTCTCCCTATGTCTCACAGATTTTTGTCGGAGCTTTCTGTTAATAACTAAGAGAGATAGGTTAAAACCCCCAACTATTACTTTGTACTTGTTTCTTTACATTTTTCAATTTTTATTTATATGCTTCATTTATTTTGTATATACACCTTATATATTTTAACATCTTATTGAGTGGACCCAAATTCAGAATGGTAATATATTTCCAGGGACTTTCTCTAATGATGATTTTAGCCTGAATTCCAATTTGTCTAAAAGTAATGCACCACACCATCTTTCTTTAGGCTAGCATTGGAATCCATCTTTAGACTCTTTCATATTCAACCTTCTTGTATTCTTGTTTTAGATATCTTGATATTCTTCATTTACCTTGAGCACCTGATCCACTTACAATGTATTACTGATATTTTGGGGCTTCAATCTTCTTTCTTTATGTGCTTTTAATTTGTATCATTCCTTATGTTTCTTTTTTTCTTCTCGTGCCCATATGTTACCTTCTCTTAGTGGAAATTATAAACTCTTTTACTATTCTTTTAGCAGCTGTAATAGAAATTATAAGAAGCATTTTAAGGTTATTAAAACCTAATATTGATAAATTTACCCTTTCTTAAATAACTCAAGGACCTTAGAACATTTTAAGCACATTTACATCCCTCTTAACTAATATGCCAGTTTTGTTATGTATTTTAAATCAATGTGTATTTTATTTAAATATTTTTAATTTAAAAACTTTATTTTTATTGTAGACACTATCACAAATGTCCCCCTTTCCTCCCCTCAATTTTCTCATCTACATCCAGCCTCTGCCACCCTCTTCCATCTGTCTAGCACTCATGTAGTCTGTGCCTATATTAGGTATATAAGTTTCTTGGCTAATCCCTTCACCTTATTTCATCCAGTCCCCTTGCCCACCTCCCCACTGACACCTGGTAGTTTGTTCCAGGGATGCATGCCTCTGGATCTATTTTGTTCATCAGTTTATTATGTGCATTAGATTCTACCTAAAAGTGAGATCATATGGTATTTGTCTTTCTCAGACTGGTTTCATTTAGCATAATACTCTCCATCCATGCTATTGCAAAGGGCAAGAGAGCCTTCTTTTTTACTGCTGCATAATATTCCTCTGTGTCTACTGATGGCTACTTGGACTGTTTCTATATTTTGGTCCTTGTCAATAATGCTGCAATGAATATAGGGGTGCATATATTCTCTCTGATTGGTGTTTTGGGATCCTTAGGACATATTCCTGAAAGTGGGATCACTGGATCAAAAGGCAGTTCCATTTTTAATTTTTGAAGGTATTTCCTTTCTGTTTTCCACAGTGGTTGCAACAGTTAGCATTTCCACCAAAAGTGTTAAAGGATTCCACTTTCTCCACATCCTCACCAGCACTTGTTGTTTGTTGATTTACTGGTGGTAGCATTCTGGCAGGTGTGAGGTGATACTTCATTGTAGTTTTAATTTGCATATCTCTCATTGATTGGTAATATGAGCTTTTTTTTCATGTGTCTATTGGCCAAACAAATGTTCACTTTGGAGAAGTGTCTCTTCAGGTCCTTTGCCTATTTTTTATTGGGTTGTTTACCTTTTGCTGAGTTGTATAAGTTCTTTATATATCTTGGAGATTAGGCCGTTTTTAGATGTATCATTGGCAAATATGTTCTCCTGTATGGTGAATTATTTTTCATTTTGTTGATGGTTTCTTTTGCTGTGCAGAGCTTTTTAGTTTGATATGGTCTCATTTGTTTATTTTTTCTTTGTTTCCTTGGCCTAGAAGATATACTGGCAAACATATTGCTATGAGAGATGTCTGATATTTTACTGCCTATTTTCTTCTAAGAATTTTATGGTTTTGCAACTTAACATTTAAGTCTTTTATCCATTTTGAGTTTATTCTTATGTGTGATGTAAGTTGGTGATTTTTTTTTTTTTTTTTGCTTTTACTGGTCCAATTCCCCCAACATCATTTATTGAAGAGACTGTCTATATTCCATATGTCTTGGCTCCTTTGTCAAATATTAATTGACCATAATGATGTGGGCTGATTTCTGGGGTCACTGTTCTGTTCCATTGATCTACATGCCTGTTCTTATGCTAGTTCTGTTTTGATTACAATAGCCTTGTAATATAGTCTGATATCAGGTAGCATGGGATCTACAACTTTGCTCTTCTTTAAAAAAAAAAAAAAACATATCCTCTTGATTTTTTTTTTTTTTTTTGAGAGAGAGAAAGGGAGAGGGATAGTTAGAAACCTCAATGAGAGAGAAACATCACTCAGCTACTTCCTGCACACTCCCTATTGGGGATGTGCCCGCAACCAAGGTACATGCCCTTGACTGGAATTGAACCTGGGACCCTTCAGTCCGCAGGCCAACGCTCTAGCCACTGAGCCAGACTCTAGCCACTGAGCCAGCGAACTTTGTTTTTCTTTCTCAAGATTCCTGAGACTGGTATTCCAACCAACTTAGTTTCTGGCAAAGGCAATTCCAAGAAATTTTTTTAGTAAAATTAGTGAAGTCTGAAAAGAAAAATATCCTTTGGCATCTATACAAAGAGTATGAAGAAAATAAAATCAGGTTATTATCATGCTTTTTTACAATAATACTTTATGATAGAAAAAAAGGAGTAATATAGTCAAGATTTTCAAGGAAAGGAAATGTGATTCAAGTATTTCAATATCTAGTAAAATGTATCATGCTGTACAGAGCGTGCAGATGAATGTCAATATGCAAGAGCTCAGAGAGAACTGTTTCTAAGAGGCCTTCCAAGAGAATCTACTAGAAAACATGTTTGAGATATCAATGCTTAGAGAATTATTGACATAACTAGAGGTCTGATACACAAAATTTGTGCCCGGGGGTGTATCCCTCAGCCCAGCCTGCACCCTCTTCAATCTGGGACCTCTCGAGGCATGTCCGACTTCCCATTTAGGCCCAATCCAGGTAGGATCAGGCCTAAATGGGCAGTGGAAGGATGTCCTATCTGGATCAGGCCTAAACTGGCAGTTGGACATCCCTTTCACAATCCAGGACTGCTAGCTCTTAACTGCTTGCCTGCCTGCCTTCATGAATGTCCCTAACCCCTTCTGCCTGCCAATCTGATCACTCCCTGACTACTCCCCTGCCAGCCTAATTGATGCCTAACTGCTCCCCTGCCAACCTGTTTGGCCATAACTGCCCTCCCCTGCAGGCCTGGTCCCTTTCCCCCTCTCAACTTCCCTCACCTGCAGGCCTGGTCACCCCCAACTTCCCTCTCTGCTGCCCTGGTCACCCCTAACTGCCCTCCCCTGCAGGCTTGATCACCCCCAACTGCCCTCCCTTACAGGCCTGGTCCTTCCCAACTGCCCTCCCCTGCTGGCCTGATAACCCACAACTGCCCTCCCTTGCAGACCTGGTCCCTCCCAACTGCTCTCCCCTGCTGGCCATCTTGTGGCAGCCATCTTCTGTCTATGTGCGGGCAGTCATCTTTGACCACATTGGGGCAGCCATCTTATGTGTTGGAGTAATGGTTAATTTGCATATTACCCTTTTATTAGATAGAATAGAGGCCTGGTGCCTGGGTCGGGGCTAGCTGGTTTGCCCTGAACGGTGTCCTGGATCAGGATAAGAGTTCCCTTGGAGTGTGGGGCTGCCTGGTTGAGGGACCTGTGGTGGTTTGCAAGCTTGTCATGCCCCCCCCCCCCCCCCGGCAACCCAAGTGGATTCCCTGGTATCTGGAATTTATTTATCCTATATAATAAAAGAGAAACATGCAAATTTGATTGTACCTTGGCTCCTGATTGGCTATGCTACCAGCCAATCAGGAGCTGGGGTGGGGCCAAGTGGCATGAGCGCCGGACCAGGGGGTGGAGATGAAATGGCAGTGGCGGTGAGTGCCCAGCCTCCAGGCGCTGTGAGGGAAAGTGGCGGCAGCAGCAGTGGTGGTGGTGGTGGCAGGGAGTGCCAGGTCCCCAGGTGCTATGAGCAGAAGTGGCGGTGAGCACACAGCCCCCAGGGCCAGGTGGACTCAGGCAGCCGGGGCTGAGCTGAGCAGGGCAATGGCTGGGTGCCCAAGGCCTAAAGCTTTAGGTCTAAAGCTTTAGGCCTTGGGCAGGCTGGCGGTGAGCCATCAGTTGGACATCCCCTGAGGGCTCCCAGTATGTGAGAGGGGTCAGGTTGGATTGAGGAACCACTCACCCCCAGTGCACGAATTTCGTGCACCAGGCCCCTAGTATTATTATATTCAAACTAGAGGCCCGGTGCACAAAATTCGTGCACGGGGGTGGAGGGAGGGCAGGGGATGTCCCTTAGCCCAGCCTGCACCCTCTCCAATCTGGGACCCCTTGAGGGGTGCCCGACTGCCTGATTAGGCCTGATCCTACTAGGATTGGGGCTAAATGGGCAGTCGGACATCCTTCTCACAATCCAGGACTGCTGGCTCCCAACTGCTCACCTGCCTGCCTCCCTGATTGCCTCTAACCACTTCCTCCTACCAGCTTGATCACCCCTGAACCATTATCCTGCCAGACTAACTGATTTCTAACTGCTCCCCTGCCAACCTCTTTGACCCCAACTTCCCTCCTCTGCCAGCCTGGTCATCCCCAACTGCCCTCCCCTGCAGTTGATCGCCCCCAACTGCCCTCCCTTGCAGGCCTGAAACCTCCCAACGGAACTCCCCAGCTGGCCATCTTGTGTCCACATGGGGGCAGGATCTTTGACCACATGGCGACAGCCCTCTTATGTGTTGGAGTGATGGTCAATACGCAAATTACTCTTTTATTAGATAGGATAGAGGCCTGGTGCATGGGTGGGGGCCAGCTGGTTTGCCCTGAAGAGTGTCCCAGATCAGGGCAGTGGTTCCCTTGGGGTGAGGGGTGGCCTGGGCGAGGCGCCTGTGGAGGTTTGCAGGCCGGCCACGCCCTCCCCCCAGCAACCCAAGCGGAGGCCCTGGTATCTAGGATTAATCTATGTCTACAAATGAAACTTTGTAGCCTGGAGTGGAGCCAAGCCTTCTGCTTGCTCCATGGCAGCAGCCATTTCTGTTTGAAACATTGTAGCCTAGAGTGGAGGCCTAGGCCGGCAATGGCAGGTGGAAAGCTTAGCTTCCTCCATTGCCAGGGAAACCCAAGCCTCTGTTCTCACCAGCTCAGTGGCTGCTGCCATTTCTGTATCTTTTATAACTGAAACTTTGTAACATTGAGTGGAGGCTTAGGCAGGCAATGGCAGGTGGAAAGCTTGGCTCTTTCTGTTGCCGGGGAAACCCAAGCCTTCCTCCTGCTCTCAGTGGCAGCAGCCATCTTCATAATCTGCTCCTGATAGGCTGGTGGGCGTAGCTTATCGGTGTGTTGAAGGTATAGTCAAATTTGCATATTACTCTTTTATTAGATAGTCTATTTTTTTAATTTTCCCCAAATAAGCATTCATATACTCACAAAGATGTCAATGGGAGTTTCATATTCATATCCTAGGCAAAAATTATTTATTGTTGGTATGAAACTTAGTATTTTAATTAGTAAAAAGTTTTCAATTTGAAATCCACTTCCCCAAAATAAAATAAAAACAAATACAATCAGTATTTACTTATTTAATTTCCCTGACAAATGAAAAATTAGTCCAGCTATAAAAACATAAGGCACACATTAAAGAAAAAACACGTTTACTGTCAAAAAGTGAGAAATTTTTCTTTCTTTCTTTTTTAGTTTCACCTATGTTTGACTTAATTTATACATTTACATGTGTCCTTATTCCCCCGTTGACCCCTACACCCCACTTATGGCCCACTCCCCTATTGTCTGTGTCCATTGATTAGGCTCATATGCATGCACACAAGTCCCTTGGTTGATCTCTCCCCTTTATTCCCACCTATCCCCATCTTCCCTGAGGCCTGACATTCTGATCAATGTTTCTCAGTATCTGGATCTGTTCTTGTGCATTATATTCCACAAATGAGTGAGATCATGTGATATTTGTCTTTCTCTGCCTGGCTTATTTCACTTAGCACAATGCTCTCCATCTCTTTACAAGAATATTTTAAGGCCCAAGTAATAAAAATTCAAGAGACAATACATAGTAAATATTTCCATTTAAATAACAGCATGAAATAGTCAGGAATACTGTTGTACATTATGTCTATTATTATGTCTAAAACAGAGGGAAACATTAGGAATACAAATATTAAAGGCCAATTATCAAAATTAATGTTTAGCATAGACTACTATTTATATGAATAATGTAAAGAGGTTGACTCATCTATTTGACTTAATATAAAATAGATTTCTGGCATATAATTATTTTAAAAATGAGAATTATCACTTTAATTCATCCAATTCAAGTATTCACTCAGCCAGGGGGACAATATAAACCTCTTAAAAATTCAAGATCTATAGCTTTATATTAGAAATTTTCTTAATATAATACATAGGATATCTGATCTTTACTGAATTATACTTTACAAAGATGTATATCAAGTGCTTTCTAGCTTATAATAAAATCAAACTGGTCACTAAAATTCTTTGATAAAATTATCACTGTAACTGTATGAGGCAAAGTCCTATAATAAGATGAGTGCAATAATGGCCACAATCTTTTCAAAAACAGAATATGGAAGTTTTCATTTTTAGAACTATGAATTTGGTTTTCCAAAATTGGTCCCCAAAGCCAGTTTCTAAATGTTACAGCAGAGGTAAGGTGGGGTGGGGTGGGGGTAATAAAAAGAAATGACTTAATGGAACTCTGAAAAGTAACTACTCTAGATGTTAGTTTGAAAAATATAGCTGGCATAAATGATTCAAAATTACATAGTAATGCTTATATCAAAGTTTATTTGTTAGCTAAAGATCAAAAACTAAGAAGCAAGTAGAATATAATATTTCCTTCCAACAAAGCAGACTGAGTGATATGTTAAGTGTTAGGGTGGGATAGGAAAGAAATCAACCCAGGCAAAAATTTCCTCTTGAACTTTCTCTATAAATATCTATTTTAGTTTTGGACTGTTCCTCAGTGTGCTCATGTGATGGAGGAAGTCTGCCCACCCACAAAAAGTTTCCCAGACCAACAGATCTTTGTCCAGTGGTTCTAGAAAGGCAGCTGGTCCTCTGAGCTTCCTGGGGCTCCATGGAACTTGAAAGTATGGAAAAATGGAATCCAATTTGCATAACACATTAAACCATCCTAATAGGAATCTTTAGTAATCTGAGTTCTTCAAATGCCAGCTAATAATATAGATGCTAGCTAAAAACCATGGGTAAGTATCTGTCTTGAAAATGCCTGTAAGAAGTCAGTTGACTTGTTCTAGGTTCTCCCAGAATCAAGGCTTCCTAAGGTCTGGGAAATCCTCAGCTCCCTTTAGCTGTCTTTCCAGATATAATCTTAATAAATATAGTTTAAGTCTTTTATTGGCCTCTGTAATCCCTTCAACCAAATAGGCTGCAGTTGTTTTAAGAAAATTTTATTTCATTGGAAAATGTGGGAGGGTATTTGATATTATCTAATAAAATCAGTGGGTAAACACTATTCATCCCAAACCAAATGATGCTGCCTTCAGGGAGTTGTCAGAAAGGAAATCAAATGATACACTAAGAAAGCACATTGTGCATGCAGCAGAGCCCTCTCTTCAGCACAACCTGTCATGCTCTTTCTTGAGGAAGCTCCAGGCCACCTGGTATGTCAAGTGTGAGGCAATCTTTCTAAATCCAAAGTCGCAAGCTTCTGAAGAACTTCAAGCACAATTTTATAACAAAACCAATACTGCTCCTGTAGACATATATATGAAAAACAGAAGACCATTAAGTAACTGAATACCAATATCCACTTTCAGAGAACACATTTGTAATTTTCAGCCACAGATAAAGTTCCTAAAGAGCACACATTTAACTAAAATTTCTTTAAATAAATATATTTTTTAAAATATCAGAAACATAAATGATCACAATATACTTCTTGGTCTAGAACTAAAGACTTAACTGAATAGAGGGGAAACTGACTCAACTCATTCTGCTTATATTTTAACTAGATGAATCACATTTAAAAATTTTTTTAGATATAGCCTCAGGTCTCTCAGACAATAGTTCAAATAAAATGCTCCATATTACTGAATGTTGGCCTAAAAACAGGTCAGCCTGAATTTTCAGGGGTACCTGTTTTCATTATCCATACTTTCTTAACCCCTCCAAAATGACTAATAATTAACCTGTGACAGAAATGATAGTTTTATGACATGCTAATGAGATTAATATTTTAGTGGCAAGTAAATATCCCAGAATTGCTATCTATAAATTTATGAAAATACATTAAGACATATTATTCTAACAAAGCTTGCATGTGGACACCAGGAGACTTGGTCTCAGTCTCAGCTCTTCCACTTGCTACCAGAATGAAATGACCTCATGGACAAGACTGCATTGTTCTGAACTTGAAGTTCTGTATCAGTAATGTCTACCTCAAAAGTGAGAACTCAGTGATATCATGTGAGAGAAAGAGCTTTATAAATTGTAATATGCCATACAGTGAATCTTTATATACATTATTCTTCAGATTAGAATTTATGACATGAGAGCTTACCTTTGTTTGAACCATGCCATGACGTTGTGCTCTCATTTGGGCCACGATATCTCTGATGTTGAACTGCAACAGGACGACAGTAATTCTATATTATCCAAATGGCAGAGGGGGACCATAACCTACAGATTGCCAAAAGAGTACTCCATAATACTTTCCAGTAAAAAAGATGTCAAGATTTAATCAGAAAGGTCTCATTTTCAGTCATAAGAAAATGCACTATTTTAACCTAGTCTAGTGGATAAGCAAGACTTGTATACTGGGTTTCCAGGAAAAAGCAGGAAGCAATCAAATAACAAAAAATGCTCTCCAAAAGAAATAACAACAAATTTTCCCCAGTGTATACTTTTCTGTTCTCCAAAGAGAGACCTTAAAGTGGCATTATAACTCTGGAAAAGTCTGATGCATAGAAGACTTGTTCTGGCCATAATGGTAGCACAGCTGTTTCTCATAAAAAGAGTCCGCTCAACTTAAATGGAGACCCTGAGCAACAGTTGGTCGAATGCCAGATTCTACACGTGTGCATGGAGATCTGCTCTGCCCAAGGTAGTCGCTGCCTGAAGCAGGCCTGCAAAGGGCTGTTGCTGGACCACAATGTGATGAGCCCAGAAATGAGCATTAAGCTTTATAAACTTTTATGGCAGTCTGTCACTGGCACAGGCTAGAGGTGTCATCAGTGGAACAGTACACAGGCCAACTAGGGAATTGTCCTGAAGTCACATTTGGTACAAGCTGAGGACCATTCATGTGCAGCAAGACAATACTGACACATGAAAATTTCAAGATTTGTCAACTTTAACTCAAAAGTATGTAAAAATCAGAGAATATAAGCATTCCTTTACTTTTATAGCTTGTCATTTTTATAATAATTTAAAATCTAATTTAGCCTTAAATTTTTTATTCTCCTATATAATAAGAGAGTAATATGCAAATTGACTGCAACTCTGTTACACCCACAAGCCACACCCACCAGCCAATCAGGAGCAAATATGCAAATAAACCCAACCAAGATGGCTGTGGCAACTGAAAGCAGAAAGGAGGCTTGGGTTTCCCCCAGCAATGGAGGAAGCCAAGCTTTCCGCTCAATGCTACAAAGTTTCAATTATAGAAGATGCATAAATCCCCCCCAAAATGGCAGCAGCCACTGAGCTAGAAAGAGCAGAGGCTAGGGTTGCCCCTGGCAATGGAGGAAGCCAAGCTTCTGCAGCCCTGGCCGGCCTAGGTCTCCACTCCAGGCAACAAAGTTTCAATTATAAAAGGTAAATAAATTCCAACAAAAATGGCTGCTGCCACTGAGCTAGCAGAAGGCTTGGCTCTGCTCCAGGCTATAGAGTTTCAATTGTAGAAGATAAATAAATCCAAGATACCAGGGCCTCTGCTTAGGTCACTGGGGGACCATGGCCAGGCTGCAAATCATCACAGGCCCCTCTCCCAGGACACCCTACATCCCAAGGAAACCCCCACCCTGATCTGGGACACCTTTCAGGGAAAACCAGCTGGCCCCCACCCATGCACCAGGCCTCTATTCTATCTAATAAAAGAATAATATGCAGATTGACCATCATTCCAACACACAAGATGGTTGCCTCCATAAGGTCAAAACTTCTATCCCCATGTGGATACAAGATGGCCATCACAAGATGGCCCGCAGGGGAGGGCAGTTGGAAGGTACCAGGTCTTCAAGAGATGGCAGTTGGGGGCCATCAAGCCTGCAGGGGAGGGCAATTAGAGCAGGCCGGCAGAGGAGGGAAGTTGGGGGCAAACAGGCTGGCAGGGGAGCAGTTAGGCATCAATCAGGCTGGCAGGGTAGTGGATAGGGGATGATCAGGCTGGTAGGCAGAAGCAGTTAGGGGCAATCAGGAAGGCAGGCAGGTGAGCAGTTGGTAGCTAGCAGTCCTGAATTGTGAGAAGGATGTCTGACTGCCAGTTTAGGCCCAATCCCGATAGGGCAGTCAGACATCCCTTGAGGGGTCCCAGATTAGAGAGGGTGCAGGCTGGGCTGAGGGACACTCCTCCTCCCTTGTACGAATTTCATGCATCAGTCCTCTCGTATTGAAATAATTATATATGCAAAGTAGGTTGCAAAATATTGTATTGAGAAATCCTGTATATCCTTCACCCAATTTCTCTAAGTTAAACCATCCAAGATAGCAGCACAAGAATATCAAAAGCAGAAAATTGACATTGGTACAATTCACAAAGCTTATTCAGATTTTGCCAGTTTTATATGTGATCATTTGTGATGTGTGTGTTTGTGTATCTGTGGTTCTGTGCAACATTATCACATTTGAAAATTCTTGTAACTGCAACCACATTCAAGATTCCTGACTATTATACCACCAGATTTCCTTTTACTATCTGTTAGAACTACCATCTTCCACAACCTCTAACCCTTGTCAACCAGAGAATCTGATCTCCATCTCTATAGTTTGTTCTTTCAAAAGGACTATATGAATGAAATAATGAAATAACTAACCTTTTGAGAAGGACTTTCTTCATGCAGCATAATTGACTTGAGACCCATCAAAATTATTTTGCATATTAATAGGTCTTTCATTCTTATTGCTAAACTAGAGGACTGGTGTATGAAATTTGTACACAGGATGTATGTCCTTCAGCAGAGCCTGCACCCTCTCCAATCTGGGACCCCTCAAGGGATGTCCGACTGCCAGTAGGATCAGGCCTAAATGGGCAGTCGGACACCACTCTCACAATCCATGACTTCTGGCTCTCATCTGCTCACTTGCCTGCCTGCCTACCTGTCTGATTGCCCCTAACTGCTTCTGCCTGCCAGCCTGATCGATGCCTAACTGCTCCCTTGTCAGCCCAACTGCCCCCACTGTCCTCCCTTGCAGGCCTGGTTGTCCCCAACTGCCCTCTCCTTCTGGTCTGGTCACCCCTAACTTCCCTTGCCAGCCTGGTCACCCTTAACTGCCCTCCCCTGCTGGACTGGTTGTGCCCAACAGCCCTTCCTTTGCAGGCCTGGTTGCCCCTAACTGTCCTCCCCTGCTGGCCCAGTCACCCCTAGCTTCCCTCCCTTGTGAGCCTGATCACCACTAACTGCCCTCCCCTGCCTGCCTGGTCACCCCAACTGCCCTTCCTTGAAGACCTGGCCCCTCCCAGTTGCCCTCCCCTGCCAGCCATCTTGTGGTGGCCATCTTGTGTCCATATGGGGGCAGCCATCTTTGACCACATGGGGGCAGCCATCTTGTGTGTTGGAGTGATAGTCAATTTGCATATTACTCTTGGTCTGGAAATGTACCAGGTTTTTAACCATCAACTTGCTGAAGGGCATCCAGGTTGATTCTAGTTTGGGGCTGTTATAAATAGATTTGCAGTGAACATTTGTGTACAGGCTTCTGTGTGAATATGAATTTTCATTTCCCTGGGATAAATATCCAAGAGTGCTATTGTTGGGATATGTGGTTAAGTTTAGTTTAGATTTTTAAAGAAACTGAGGCATTATTTTCCAGAATTAGTATACTGTTTTATATATATATATATATTTCAGAGAGGAAGGGAGAGAGGGAGAGAGAGAGACAAACATCAATAATGAGAAAGAATCATTGATTGACTGCCTCCTGTATGCCCCCTATTGGGTATTGAGTCTACAACCCAGGCATGTGCTCTAACCAGGAATCGAACTGTAACCTCTTGGTTCATAGATTGATGCTCAAACACTGAGCCACACCAGCTGGGCAGAATGGGTATACCATTTTACATTCCCACAACTAATGTATGATCAATACAGTTTCTTCAAATCTTCACCAATATGTATTTGGTGAAGATTTTTATATCACTACTTTTATATTAGTTTTTCTGATAAATGTCCAGCAATATTTCAGCATTGTTTTAATTTTCCTAAAGGCTAATGAAGCTCAGCATATTTTCATGTTATTTGTCTTCCATATATCCTCTTCAGTGAAATGTCTGTTCATGTCTTTTACCCACTATATATCTAGATTGATATTTGGGGGGGGGTAAAATTGAGTTTTGAGGGTTCTTTATATATTCTAGATGTAAGACCTTTGGTGGATATGTGACTTACAGCTTTTTCAGGTATGCATATTGTCTTTTCATCATCTTCATAGGGTCTTTCAGAGAACAAATAATTTTAATTTGCCTTCCCCCTAATGTCAGTGATGGCAAGATGTCTTCTCTCACCACCTACATTCAACATAGCACTGGAAGTTCTAGGTAGTGCAATAAGGCCAGAAAAAGAAATAATAGGCATATCGATTGGAAAGAAAGAGATTAATCTGCCCCTATTTTTGAATAGAATGACTGTTTATGTAGAAAATACCAAGGAATCTAAGGACAAATAAGAACAACAACAACAAAAAAAAAGGCTCTTAGAACTGAGTTCAACAAGATCAAAGGATATAAGCTCTACACACAAAAATCAATTGTACTTCTACATCATAGTAACAATGAACATATGGAAACTGATAGTGAAAACATAATCCTATATAATAAAAGCCTAATATACTAAGTGTCTGGTCATCCAGTCATCTGTTCAAGCAATCAAACTGTAATATGCTAATGATATGCTAAGGCTGTTCAACCATTTGCTATGACATGCACTCACCACCAGACAGTTGACTGGTCAACCAGTTGCTATGACATGCACTGACCACCAGGGGGAAGATGCTCCAACTGGTAAGTTAGCTTGCTGGGGGAATCTGGCCAACCAGGACTGAATGAGATGGGTCAGACATGCTCTGGAGACCTCCCATGTTCCCTCCCAAACTCCCATGTCCCTCCCCAGCCCTGATCATGTACAGGTGCGACTCTCTTGGCCTGGCCTGCACCATCTCACAGTCTGGAACCCCTCAGAGGATGTCAGAGAACCAGTTCTGGCCCAATCCTGCAGGTCAGGCCGAGGGACCCCACTGGTGCATAAATTTGTGCACTGGGCCTCTAGTACTCTAGTACTATTTATAATCACTACAAAGAAAATGAAATAAGCTTAACAAAGTATGTACAGGATTTGTATGCTGAAAATGCCAAAATGCTAATGACAGAAATCAAAGAAGACCTAAATAAATTGAGCAATATACTATGTTCATATATTAAAATATTCAAGTAGTAAAGATGTCAATTCTCCCCAAACTGATCTAGATTTAAAGAAATTCCTATAAAAATCCTTGCAAGGTTTTCTGAAGACATAGAAAGCTATTGTAAAATTGATATGAGCAGGCACAGATCCTATAATTGTTAAAACTATTTTGAAAAAGAAGAATAATGTGAGAGAAATCACTCTACCTGATGTTAGGACCTACAAAATAACTACAATAATCCAAAATGTGGCATTGGTAAAAGGATAGACACATAGATCAAGGAACAGAATACAGAACCAAAAATAGGTTCAAATGAACATGCCCAATGATTTATGACAAAGATTCAAAAGCAATTCAATGATGGAAGAATGGCCTTTTCTATAAAATCTGTATATATAAAAGCCTAAGCGACCATTAGGACCGAATAATTGGAAAAATTGCAATGACCAGTTGACTAGTTGCTATGATGTGTACTGACCACCAGTCACTCAATGCAGGAACTGCCCCCTGGTGGTCAGTGTACTCCCACAGCCAACCTCCTGTAGCTGGCCAACCTTCTCCAGTCCCTTCCTGCGGCCACCAACCTCCCATGGTCCCTCCCCCTGGCCAGCTGGCCAACATCCCACAGTCCCTCCCCCAAACCTCCCCCCAGCCAACAGGACTTGATCAGCCCAGCCCCAATCAGTCCTGATTGTCGGTTAGGACTAGAGAACCCACCCATGCACAAATTTTGTGCACCAGGCCTCTAGTGCTGGAATAACTGAACATCTGTAGGGCAAAAATAAAAAGAAAGAAAGAAAGTCAACCTTGATCTAAACCTCCACCTTATACAAAAAATTAACCCAAAATAGATTATGGACTAAAATGTAAAAAATAAAACTATAGAACTTTCAGAATACAGCCGGAAACAAATTCTTTGGGACCTAGGCTGATGAGTACGTAACACTTGGCACCAACAGCATGAAATCTTGTGGATGGTTTTAAATTTATAATTTAAGGTTAGATAAACTATGGAAATAAATTTGTATTTAACCTAAACTTACTAATGGCAGAACAAGCTCCTGAACTGGGCTGTCAGGAAAAGCACAGCTTTCTGAATGGAGCTATGGTGACGACCACATGAGGATCATGGAAGTGATGCAGAGAAACAAAGGCCACAAAAGCTCATGGTAATTTTACCTGGAATTATAATTCCTTACATACTTTAGGGAGTTTTATAGCTATTATGTATTGTGAATTGCTAAAATCACATGTTTATTATTTATTAATCATTGTATTATTATTTATTAGTATTAACCTACTTTTGCCTACCATTGTATGTGGCAAAAAAGTTAAGGTAACATTTTCTAATGATACCATAACTTAACAAGTTCAGGGACTGGTTAATGCTGTGGAGTGGTACTAATTTATGAAACAAAAGTAGCAAATCATTTACCATTGTAACTTAATAAACACATAGATAATGCTTACACAGTGATGCTTTCAGTATATATGGAATTTGAACATGATGAGATATGAAGAAAGAAGTCTTTCTCAGTTTGATTACTGACAAATACAATTAGCTCTACACTGTATAAAAACATCATCAACAAATGTTGCTTGGAGTGTAAGTTTTGTGAAGGATTATGTTCTGATAGTAGAGCTGCAATGACCAGAAAACAGTCGAAGGTAGTGACACAGATTAAGGAATTTATGCCAGAAGGCAAATCAACACACTGCTTCATCAAGACAGTGTTGGTAAAAACAAACAAAAACCACCTGCCAGATTAACTAAATTGTGTGCTTAGTGGTGCAGTAAGAATTCGTACTACTCACTTCCCTATGTGATTGATAGCTGGTGACTGCCCGTAAGTGGCTGCTATTGCTGCAAGTGGTGCAAGAGAAAGCTGTGTGCAGAATGTCTGAACTCGGAGCAACCTCAGTGTCCCCAGAGTTTCAGGGATTTTAAAAAGGCTTGATTAACAATGAAAATAGTCTAAAAATAACAATTAATGAAAAGAAATAGATGATTACATATTCTCAGATGTCCATATCCTTTATAATTATAGATTAATCCTAAATATCAGAGGTCACACACTTGTCCAGCCACATGTGGCTGTATGTAGCTTGCAACATGCAAGCCTCCCCATGTGAATTCCCAGCACGCACATAGTCTGCACCTGCTCATGCAGCCAGCACGCTGCTCATGCTCCTAGAATAGACCATATAGCAATGCACCAAACTTCTAAAAGCTTCCTCTCAATTCCTGTAAAGCAATTTCTATAGATATCAAACATCCAGAGACTGATGCTGGCCAATGCCACATCTCACGGAGCACTGGTGGAAAGCATTTCTAAAGAGTAGAGAGGGGCATCAGTACAAATATTTGACAGCTTAAGGCTTTATGGAAAACCAATAAGGAAACAATGGTGTATTTCCTATTTTTGAACCATTATATTTTATCAAACCCAAGGCATTCTTGATTGTAAAATGCATCATTTTATGTACACTGTCAATTAGACAGATGACATTATAAAACACACTTAGGATTTAAAGAAGGTATAATGTGGGGGAAAGACAGTACTCCTTAGAGTTATGAAATAGAATATTTACAGTTTTACAGTTTCTATAATGGATAGAAAATAAAGATAAATATAAACAAACTACTTAAGAAATTATGATGCAAAATATATAAAAGAAAAGTTATACTAATGTATTTTCTGCTAAATACAAAAGGTAACATAAGACTCACTTAGCATTTTTTTAGAACATTTGTCTTTTTTTTTTTTTGGCCAGTCAGTTTATATTCATTCTATGTGATAAAGCCCTAGTTTACTCTGGAAAACCATTCTTCTCCTATTCTCAACCTTAAGGCCTGGCACAGCCCTGACTGGCCTACACTAACCAGTATCTCCCACAGAGACTAGTTCAGGGAAGGGGCAGCCTCAATCAGAACTCAATCAGAAACAGTAAAATGCTTCTGATTGTTACTGGGCTCAGATTCTCAAAAGAAGAAAAATTCCTGTCCCCTGTCCTTCAATAGTGACTGGGAGAGGTCATTTTCCTATCCTCCTGCATCATGCAGCCTGAGGCTGGTGAGGTCCAGGGCCCAGGCGCCATCTATTGTCACTGTTGGGTACAACTACCCAGAGTCTGAGGAAGAAGAGTCTGACACCTGCTCTGACAAAGACCTACTGGAGCACTGTTTGCTGGGCACACCCACAGCCCATCCCTCTGGAATGAGCTCAGGATCACACACTGTGGTCAGAGACCTGCCTGCTCAGTGCACACATGCCCACCCTCACTCCTGCAGCTCAGAACGCTCAGCAAGTGGCCTGTTTGACCACAGATCTAAAGTCACATTCCCTCATCAGAGTAACCAATAATAAAGGCAATAGTATAATCACCACATGTCTAAATTAAGAGGAGAGCAAAGAAATGCTAATGAATAACACAAACCCAACAACATTATTATCCATATTTTATATATGAGTAAACTGGGTTTCAGAGAGGATGAACAATTTGCACAAAGTCACCAAAAGTCTACAGTATGTGGCAAAACTGGCAGTCACTCCTAGAGTCTCTCAATCACTCTGAAGTCTACATTGTTTTCAACGTGCTACATGCACGTCGTCTGTCCATTCCAAACAGGCACATTTCACCAACCTTCTCCAACAAGGCTGGGAAGAGGCCCCTAGGGGTGGAAGGCAGAGATAAGAAGATAAATTTACACTCAGTATGCATGTACTATGTTCTAAGCCATTCGTTTCATTATGTACTTCAATCCTCACAACCACCTCCAAGAACCTGCAGCAAGCAGTTAAGGAGCAGGTACCCAAAGCTCATTTCTATTTACTAAGTTGCTGCTAGTAACTAAGTTGCTCTTCATAGCTAACTAAACATTAATCAGTCCTCAGTGTTAGGAGGCTGTTGAAAGTGGAGTTTTACTGACTTGGGTTTATCTGCGTAATTCCCACACTTACTGCTAAGTTGTTCTCAATGGCACAGAACACCACGTCCACACAGATGAATACCCCGGTGCGGCCTATTCCTGCGCTGCAGTGAACCACAATGGGCCCTGTCAGGTGGCTGCTCCTCACGAAGCGGACGTACTGTATGAAACCATCTGGTGGCGCAGGAGTGCCATGGTCTGGCCAGTTGGTGAACTGCAACTGTTTTATCAAGTGCCTAGTTCTTGTCTTTTGAGAGGGAAAGGAGGTAGGAAAGAGGAAGAAAGAAGGAAGGGGGAGAGAGAGAGAAGACAGATATATCAACCTCTCATATTAAAGACATTTTAATTTCTAATATACCAGAAATAATAATGATAATAATAATCATGGATATAGGTACTACAATAATAAACATAAGAATAGTAACAGGTAACATGAATTGGGCACTTGTTATGTTCCAGGTACTGTACATTATCACTTTTAATCTTCACATCAATGTTTGGAGGTGGCACTATATATCCTCATTTTAGAGATAAAGAAGTAAGGATTAGCGTGACTGCTAGGTCAAAAGACTCACAGTTCCAGAGCTGAAACTAGCATGTAGGCCTCCTGAATCCAAGTCTACTATCTTTCTTCTGCACCATGAGGTTACAGAAAAAACAGGAATTCAAATGTGGCCCAACATGTTATGAATAATATAGAACGCAATCTATCTTAGCTTAAATATCATTAAAATAATTAAAACAGGTATGTGCTATCAAGTTGTTTGATTGTCCTCTGGCAATGAAGACACAGTGCTAAGCTCCTGAATGTGGAGTCATGAAACTCCTCAAGACTGACAGGTTAAGCACTTTGAGTTTTCTAATCATCCCTTCCAAAGAGATTGCCCTCATCCAGGGTCAGCCCTCTTTTTATTTCACTGGAGACCCACATGGAAAACTCAGGATGGGTTTCTCACTTCTCTCCTGCTGCCCTAATGTATCATTTTTCCTAAGTTCCAAATACCTATGTTTGAATCATCAGTACCTAAAAGTCAGTGATGAAAACAATCCTTGAAAATCCTGTGAAGGCATGAAGTGTAGGGTAACTCTCACCCTATCACATATTTCAAGGACTAAATCTATCCATGGAGAGCTGCTTTCCTGACTGACCCAGTGCTGTGAAGACAGAACTACATGGATCTGAGGCTTTTGGGCCTCAGCCCAAAGGCCACCATCCTGTCCCCGCATGCCAAGACTCCGTAAGTAGATCCCAGAACTTGAGTCTATGCAGATAGACCATGCATCTGTGCCTCCCGCCTGACCTACATTTTCCAAGCATGCTGCCTTCTCCTGCCCCAGCAGGCATCACATCCCATTTGGAACTGATGTGGCTGTTGTCATCTTTTCATGTCAGCCTGCAAATACTCTAATATTTGAGACTGTGTTGCTTTATATCCCCAGCCCCTGACATGCTACCTGGAAGGAATCAACAGGTATCAGGCGAATGAGGGATCAGGCGAGTCCCCAGACATACAGAACAAGCTTGGTACCCAGCACACAGCCAGCAAGCTCTGCATCCATGTCAGCCATTGTTATTCCTGACATCTTGCTCTTCACTCTGGGCTCAGACCCTCTGCCTTTCCCAACCCTCCCTCCCTACTCCCCTCTCTCTCAACTTCTTCCTTTGCCCTCAGGGTCACCATCCCACAATAATATCTTAGAAATCCTAGTCACCTCCCTAAATGTTTCTTCTATTTTCTTGCCTTGCCTTGCTTCCCATGGGCACTTTACTGTCTGCGGCGCTCTGATGGAGGCCACCTTGCCCCACATACCACAGAGCACAGAGACTAGGTTACATACGGCTTGCTGCTCACTCTCATTTCCAATTCACTATTCCTTCTCCTTGAAAAAAAAAACTCTTCCTTTTGAGTTTCCAGACCTCCTAGCTTCATCTTCTCATTGTTATAACCCAGTAGCCGGACATCCTGCTTGATCTACTGCATTCACAGTACACCCTGACCCTCTCCCTACCACAGGTTCTGACACCATCCAGGGCACAGTCAGGGTCCCCACAGCACCAGCGAGCTTCTAACTCACAGCACCTTTATTTCTCTCTTGCAGCGGAGAGACCCCTTCCTCCTAGTCCACACAGTGATGAGCACTCCCTGGACTTCCTACTACCACCTGCAATGTCAGGGATCAAAAAGCTCCCAGGTCTTAAAATACACTGTCGTTGTCTGACCAGAAGCTTGTATGCTAGCACCTCATTTGTGCTTCACTTCAATGCAACCAAATGCACTCTCCTGTCCCTTGTGTCCTCCATTTACGCCTAGTTGACTGCCCCCTGATTCCATTCATCTCCCTAAATTAAGACTTCATGACTAATCATCAGAAACATTCTCTTACAAACTGTCAACTCCCTTTATCATTTGAATCTTGCCACAGATTACAGACGGTATCCCACCTTGAGCCAGTCCCATAATCAGTGGACAGAAATCCCATAGTCTGGCTGCAAGGAAGAAAATAATCACATAATTGCATATTTTATTGCAATTAAAAATGTATAGCTTCCAACTTCAGCACCCCCAGAAACCCTTTTCCTAGTCATTATGCTCCAATCAAATCAACTTCTTTGGTGATGACTCCAAATCTCATCCCTTTTTTCAAGCTTCCTGTTTAACTCCCATATCCTTCATTCTTGTTGAAAACACGTATCATGTACCTGATAATCAAATCTACTTAAAGAAGTTAACTCATCACTTCCTCTTATAAAGTATTGCTTTTGTATTTTCTGAGTCTACGAAAGCAAGAAATATGTGATTACTCCAGACAACACTTCTCAACAGAACTTTCTACAATGATGCAGATGTTCTATATCTATGCTGCCCAATATGGTGGACTCTGGTAACATGTGACTGCTGCAAGTGAGAAATAAATTTGTTATTTTATGTAAGTTTGAGTAATTTAAACTTAAACTTAAATATCCACATGTGGCTACCATATTATATAGCATAATTTTTACTCCTTCTGTCACTTATAAGTCAAAAGTCATAAGTCACATATAAGTCTGTCAATTTTATCTAAAAAAAACACACCAAAGTCTCTGCTTTCTATCTCTATGCCAACTTTCCTAGATGACAATGGCACTTTCTTACTAAAATTCTTCAATGTCTCTCAATTATCTTCATAATAAAGTTTAGCTCCTTCGCTAAAATCCAAGAAATATCATGTCTGGCTTGCCCCCTGTTTACTTTATATAGCCTCATCTCATCTCTCATTACTCTCCGGTACTACAATTTTATGTTCCAGAAATATTTAACTACCTATATTTCTTTATATATACTTCATTCCATTTTATATCTTGATCATCTACTCCCTCTTGATCATCTACATCCCTCTTTCCATCTTTCTCATTTGTGTAATTCTCAATTCAGATTCCACCACCTCCAACAAACCTTCCCAAAACCACAAGTAATGCTAAGTAATTCCCTCCCAAGCTCCCAAACCCTCCACATGGATCTCAATATTACCACTGAGCACACCAAACTCTTTACCACTCAGTAAGCAGTGCCTGGCACATGACTAACATACCCTCACATGACTAACATACCTTAAGGTCTCAATACACATCTGTCACACTTGGCAGAAGCAGCCCAAGTACATCCCAGGATTAGGCCACTTCCAATATTCACTCTCTCACTCTATTCCCCCTTACATTCCTCCTTCTTTCCAGCAGGAGTTTGATTAAGCACAAATAGAAGTGGTGGGGTCTTAGGTTCTAGTGCCAGAGAGAAGTAAAACTAAGTTATTTAAAAAGTATTCCAGTCTATATGCTATCCTATGCCTAACTTCTTGTCTTGACCATACATGCTTATATAATGAAATATCTATTTGATACTGATTTTTAAAAACTTACAGACTTCCTCACAACTTGAAATATTCGAATGGTGAAATATGGAAGGATCTGGTAGTTCTCCAGGAAGATACGACAGTGTTTCAGTTCCAAAGGTTTCTTCATAGAAATGGGCCAGTAATGGTGGCATTTGGCAATTCCACTTTCTATCTCTCTGGTTATCATGACAATAACATTAGAGTTATGTTCCAAAATCATTTGCCAAAAGTCATCTGTGGTACTTGGCAGTGGCCCTTGGGTAGCGATATAAAAATACTCTTCTCCAGCATTGATTATCCTAATATAGCTAGCATTAATGTAGTCCTTGTTTTCTCCAAGAGGAACACGTGTTGAATCATCTATTACAAAACAGAAACATCTGGTAGATAAGGAAAAGCAGGAGTTGCAATATACTCAGACTTCCTGAAAGCATTTAATGCAGATAAGTCCATTGATCACTTTGACCAATAGAGAAGGTATATGTTTGAGTCCATAAGTTTAAATTCTTCCCTCCCCAAAACCTACTGGCATGACCGAAGAAGTATACAATTAGGGAAGTTTTTTATTTTAAATCATTTTCTACTAAATGGAGAAGAATGCCACCAATATCCAGATACTGAGAGATATCTGTTATGAAGGCACAGGTGTGATTAGGTCAAACGAGGGGCCTGTTAGTCTGCAACAGAACACAGACAAGGAGGAGCCCTCCAAGGGAGCCAGTGGAGAGCAGCCCCAGAAATCTGGGGAACCTGCAAGCCCAAAACAGCCGAGCCAGGGGGAAACTCAGCAACAACAACTGAGAATGGGGTAGTTGACCAAATACAAACACTAGCATAACAGAATCCTATCAATGCCACAAACATGTGGCCAGCCCTCTGAATGCCCATCCTCAATTTCACTGATGAAGTGGCAATTGCTAATCAAAGCAGAGGGATTATGGAAAAAGGATGCTATGAAGGGGATTTGCTCCAAGCAACATGGGACTCGTCTGACATAAAGTATTACAACAAATATGAGAGGGAAAAGCAGTGACTTGACTCACTAACAAATTCCACTGACCCAGGAGTGGAGTTACAGTGGTACCTGGAGCTCTGGCTCTCCCATGGCTCCTCACAAAGAGGATGAAACCCTCAACAAAAGGAGGGGCCTGCCCACCCAGCCAGGAGCCAACACACAGGCAGTCGGACCGCTTATATAACAAATATGCTATGATAAGATAATTGGCAAAGGACCTACACAATTTCCAACAGAACCCTTCTTAAATTCCAACACAGCAAGCATAAACTATCCCTTCTAAATATGAATAAATAGGAAAAACAATCACTTCACAAAAGGAGACTATTCTGAGAAATCACAGCAAATGTTCTTCTTTCTGTAAGAGAAGAATGCCTTAAAAACTCGGATTTATATTTGATATATAAAGAATGTATACAAGTCAACACCAATAAGACAAACAACCAAATTTAAAAATGGGCAAAGGATATAAACAAACACTTCTCCAAAGAGGACATACAGATGGCCAATAGACATGAAAAGATGCTCAAAGTCACTAATCATCAGAGATGCAAATTAAAACCATAACGAGATATCACCTCACACCCATCAGAATGGCTGTCATCAATCAATCAACAAGTGCTGCCGAGGATATGGAGAAAAGGGAACCCTAGTACACTGTTGGTGGGAATGCAGACTGGTGCAGCCACTGTGGAAAGCAGTAAGGAGTTTCCTGAAAAAAAAAAAATGGAGCTACCTTATGACTCAGTCATTCCACTTCGGGGGATATAACCAAAGAAATCTGAAACACTAATTCAAAATAATATATGCACCCCTATGTTTATTGCAGCATTATTATAATAGCCAAGATCTGGAAACAGCCCAAGTGCCCATCAGTAGATGAGTCGATAAAAAAAAAAAACTGTGGTACATTTACACAATGGAATGCTACTCAAGCTTTAAAAAGAAGGACCGTTCACCTATTGTGACAGCATAGATAGATCTAAAGATTATTATGCTAAGAGAAATAAGCCAGCAGAGAAAGACAAATCCCATATTGTCTCACTTTGTAGACTATAATGAACAAACTGACAAACCAAACAGAAACAGGTGCATGGATACATGGAACAGCTGACAGTTGCCAGAGTTGAGGAGAGTTGGGGGACAGGCTGAAATAAGGTGAAGGGATTAGGCAAAAAAAACATATACATAACACAGAGACACAGACAACAGTGTGCTGATAGCCAGGTTGAGGACAGGAGGGCAAAGGAGAAGGGGGAAAAAGGGAATGGAAAGAGACTTTGTGTGGGGTGATAGGCAATGTGTAGATGATGTTTTGTTGAGCTATATACTTGAAATCTGTATGGTTTTGTGAACCAATGTCATCCAATAAATTCAATTTAAAAATATATAAAAATTAAAATTATTTGTATTTTAAATTGAATCCAAGACAATTTTATTATTTAAAGGGATAATATATTTATATGTAATGAGGTAAATATGCTACATTATTGAATTATAAAGGGGGTAATAAGAGCATTATCATGAGATTTTTCATCATATGCATATCCTATCTAATAAAGAGGGAATATGCTAATTGACGGCCCCGCCCTCAAAGATGGAGGCACCCACAGCCAAAAGGAGGGCATATGTTAATTGACTGCCATGCCCTCAAAGATGGCGGCACCACAGACACAAGATAGTCCAGTCCCCTCAGCCCTTAAGCCACCCAGGGCCAGCCAGAGGCACAGGCAAGCCTTGGATGGTGGCTGCCACGCCAACCAGGACCAGTCCAAGGTACAGGCAAGCCTCAGCTATTAGCTGCCCAGCCGCCCAGGGCTACCAGAGGCTCAGGTAACCAGGGTCTGCCAAGGCTTATGCTGCCAGCAGTGGCAGTAGCAGAGATGTGACAGAATGTTGCTTTCTCCTAGGTCACCTCCTGCCCCTGAGGGATCCTGGACTGTGAGAGGGGGCAGGCTGGGCTGAGGGACCCTCCCCCGCTCCAGTGCATGAATTTTCATGTTCCAGGCCTCTAGTATATGTATATATGTATATAATATGTTGATTATAAATATATAATTTTTAAAAGTCCTGACAAGTATTCATCAAAATGCCAGTTGTAGTTATTTCATTATCTAGTTTTTATAGAAACTATGTACTAGTTTATGATAAAAAAAAAAGCCTTTTTTAATTTTCAAAAGGGAGCTAACAATAATAAAAACTTTCTTTTAGATAAAAACCACAATAACTCAGAGGGTGATGTCAGCATCATGGTGGAGTGAGAAGACTCCTTTATTTCTCTTTTTAAAATTACAAGTTAGACAATTATAACTCAACAAAGAACCCCCTGCTCAACACAAAAAGATACCTGCCCTGAAAGAGCCACCTGTCAGAACATCTGAAGGTGAGCAAATCTGAATGAGCAGGAGGGGTGGACAGGGATGGAAGGGGGAAATGCTGCAGATGCAGCCCAGCACCCACCAAGGCAAAGGTGAGGGCAATAGTGGAGGGCTGGCTGCAGGATTCACGCTAGACCCTGGAGTGTAAGAGGGACAGAAGCAGTGGTCTCCCAAGAAAAGGCATCACCTTTCCCCTCTCCTCGTTACAACAGACATCCTTGCAGAGATAGTTGGGAAGCTTGAAACAAGAGCAACTATAATAGCCATTACTTTGAAGAGGGGTGGAGCCACATGTGCCTCCATAGCCTCACCCATCCTGACAGAGACCAGTAAAGAAAGCTGAGAAGACCTGGACAGGGCATTGTGCCCATGGCCACTGCTGGCAGGAGAATGGACCTACAGGAGTTCAACCTTATCACCCTAGCAGAGCTCGATAGAGAAAACTGAGATACCTTAAATAGTTCAATGAGGCAGTGAAATTATGAACTCCCCCCCCCCCTCCCGCCACCCCTGCCTCCACCCTACTCATCTTGAGAGAGCTCGATAGGGTCAGTGGAGATGCCTTCAAAAACACATCCCAGCCAGGACCATTAGTGAGAGCTCATTTTCCACCACCTACTATATATTCCCATCAGGGTGGTAGTGTCCCATAACTAAGCTGAACAGGTGACACAAGGAACACCTACCTTCCCACTGGACACACAGCATTTTCCTTAAAAGTGAGGCTCAAACAGTGCATGTAAGAAAAAAACAAAACATGTGCTATACACTATCTACTGGAAAACAAAAGAAAGTACCCTATATATTAGTCTGCTGAATTATTGAGAGCAAAAGAGTAGCTAACAAAGAAAATTGGTCATTGCCTCAAATGTCCACACAGAGAAACAATTCACCAAATAACATGAACACCACAGAAGCACAGAAAGAAAATGAAAAGTCTTCAGAAACCAAACTCAAAGTCCTAGAAGACTATGAATAAAATGACAGAGTTTAAGATTGCAGTTATGAAGGTGCTCAATGAGATAAAAGTAGAACTTAAGAGAAAAGTTCCTTGGGCTCAGGAAGAAAACTAATGAACAAATGCAGTACTTTACTAAAGAAATTTTAGGTATAAAAGGAGCCAAACAAAAATCCTGGAGCTGAAAAACTCAATAAGATGAGGAACATATTGAGGAACATTTGAAACAGCAAACCAGGTGAAAAAGAGAATTAGTGAATTCAAAGGTCAATCATGGCTCTTTCTAGAATTAGCTGTGCTGGGTCCTCCTGTATTTGCAATTCAAGTAAGCACTATTTCTAGTTCCAGTACAGACTTTTTAAGAACCACTGGGACAGAAACATGAAGGACTTTTGGGAGATGCTTTGTTTAATCCCATAGGAAGACAACATGAGAAATGCTGTAAATAGTACTAGTATTTTCAAATCTTACACAAATTTCTTCATTTGTCCTCTCTGGGCAGGATTTCGTCCCTTATTGTCTTGATCATTCCTAAAATAACTGAGTTCTCCCAATATAATTCTAGCATTCTAATTAATAGCAAATTAAGCAGTAACTTTAAAAAATGGGAACTTGGATATGACTCAGGAAGAAGAATAAAGTAAATTAAGAATTTAAAAAATAATAAAGGAATTCTACCTATGAGAGCTATCTTACTCCATTACAAAGAGCAACATAAGCATAAGGGTATGCCAGAAGAGAGGGAGTAAGTAACAGAGTACAAACCAATAATCAGTAAGAACTTTCCAAGCCAAAAGAAAGAGCTGTATCCTTGAGTCCACAAAGCTAACAGAAAACCAATTTTTCTCGATGAAAAAGACCTTCTTCAAGACACATTATATTAAAAAAATCAAAAGTTAATTACAAAGAAAAAATTTTCAAAGCAGCCAAAAATAACATATCCAGCAAAGTTATCCTTTTGATATGAAGGAGAAATAAAAACTTCCCCATAAAATAAGAGCTGAGGGATTTTTACCACCACAAGACCTGCATTATAAGAAATATTAAAAGGAGCTCTTTGCTTGAAAGAAAAAGTGTACAAAACTTTCAGGTGACAGACAGAAGCAGGAAAATGCAAAATTTGGGGGCATAGAGTATTAAACACTTAACTATAGCATGAAGGTTAAAGAGGGATGATTTAAAAAAAAAAAAGCATAACTTCTGAAATTCCTAAATAAATGCATGGCATAAAAAGCCATACTTTATGACAACAAAAATAGAAAAAGAAAGGGAAAAAAGAACTGAACTTGATAGGTGAGTAAAGGTGAAATACAATCAGAAGAAAAAGAATTAATGTATATATGAAGCATTTTCCTCATAAACTTCATGGTAACCACAAAACAAAACTCTGTAGCTGAGATAGGTAACATAAAAAATAAAAAGAAAAGAAAAAAAGACAGCCCTAGTCAGTTTTTCTCAGTAGTTAGAGTGCCAACCTGTGGACTAAACTTTCTTGGATTTGATTCCAGTCAAGGGCACGTACCTTGGTTGTAGGCTCAATCCCCAGACCCAGTTGGGGCACTTGCAGGAGGCATCCAGCCAATGTGTTTCTCTCACATCAATGTGGTTCTCCCCCCTCCCCCTTCCTTCCATTCTCTCAAAAATAAATAAACAAACAAATAAATAAATAGAAAAAATATCCTCAGGTGAGGGTTAACAAAAAAACATAAATAAAAGAGAAAAAAATTGTACATGAACAAACAAAACAAAAAAAGGCAGACAGAAACACAAAGGAAAAGAAACAACAGAGACAAAGAGGAATAAGGAAACAAAATAAAAAATGACTCTAGTAAATCTTCATATATCATTACACCCTAAATGCAAATAGACTGAACTCATGAATCAAGAGCTGTAGAATAGGAGGATAGATTAAAAAACAAGACACAACTTGCTGCCTATGGGAGACCCATCTCAGCTCTAAAGATAAACCCAGACTAAAAGAGGTGGAATATGATATTCTAAGCAAATGGCATCCAGAGAAAAGTGAATGTAGTTGAACTTTTATCAGACAAAATATATTTCAAGATAAAAAGCTGACAAGAGACAAAAATGAGCATTTATCAAGAAAACATAGCACTCATTAATCTACATATAAAAGCCTAAGTGGCCATTGCAACCGAACAGATGACCAAACAGGCTGCTTGGGGTGAGTACGCCCTCTGGGGAGTCATTGAGGGGCAACCAAATGACTGAGCAGCAGGCTGTGTGGGGTGACCAGGACCACTGCGGGGAGGGGGGGAAGTGGGGAGGAGTTGGGTGCAACCAGGCTGGCATGGAGGGGGCAGTAAGGGGCAATCAGGCCAGTGGGGGGGGGCAGTTAGGGGCAAACAGCTGGCAGGGGGGGCAATTGGGGGAAACCAAGCTGGCAGGGAGGGCAATAAGGGGCAACCAGGCCAGAGGGAGTGGGTAGTTGGGGGCAACTAGGCTGGTAGGGGGCCAGTTCGGGGTGATGACCAGCGGGGGGGGGGGGAGGCAGTTAAGGGCAATCAGATAGGCAGGCAGGTGAGCAGTTAATAGCCAGTGGTCCCAGATTGTGAGAGGGATGTCTGACTGCTGGTTTAGGCCCAATCCCCAGGACCAGGCCTAAACCAGCAGCTGGACATCCTGCAAGGGGTTCTGGATTGGAGAAGGGTGCAGGCTGGTCCCCCACCATGCATGAATTTTGTACACCAGGCCTATAATTTTATATATATATATATATATATATATATATATATATATATATATATATCTCCAACCTTGGAGCTCCAAAATATATAAAGCAATTACTATCAGACCTAAATGAAGAAATTGACAAAAATCATAGTAGGGAGCCTAAATGCTTCATTTACAGCAATGAAAAAACCACCCAAGCAGAAAATCAATAAGGAAATACTGACTTTAAATGACACATTAGAGCCCGGCCAGCATGGCTCAGTAGTTGAGCATTGACCTATGAACCAGAAGGTCATGGTTTGATTCCTGGTTCATAGGTTGTGGTTTGACCACAACCCTGGTATGTGGTCTCGATCCCCAATAGGGGTATGGGGACATGCAAGAGGCAGCTGATCAATGATTCTATCTCATCATTGATGTTTCTCTCTCTCTCCCTCTCCCTTCCTCTCTGATATATATATAGCGAGTGGCCAGATTATTATGACCACCCATCAGCACTTTGTTGGGCCACCTTTTGCCTTCAATACTGCGGCAATTCTTCTGGGGATTGACTCCACAAGATGTTGAAAGGTGATGTGAGGAATCTGACACCATGCCTGATGAATAGCACTGTCCAGTTCTGTGAGATTTGATGGTTGTGGAACCAGCTGCTTGATGGCTCTTTTAACTTCATCCCACAAATGCTCAATTGGATTGAGATCTAGGGATTGTGGGGACACCTAAGCAAGGTAAAGTCTCCCTCATGTTCTTGAAACCACTCCTGCACAATACGAGCACCGTGGCATGGTGCAATGTCTTATTGGAAGAAGTCATCTCCGTTGGGATACACCATCAACATGATAGAATGAACTTGATCAGCAACAATACTTAGGTATGTTGTGCTATACAGACCTTGTTCCAAACGAATTAAAGGGCCCAAATCATGCCAGGAAAACATGCCCCAAATCATAGCACTGCCCCCACCAGCTTGAAGGGTTGTACTCATGCATGTGGGGTGCATGCTTTCATGCTGTTTCCGCAAAATTCTCATTCTACCATCTCCATGGAAATGTGATTCATCAGACCACATGACTTTTTTCCAATGTTCAACTGTCCAATCCTTGTGTTCCTCTGAGAATTGGACATTTTATCTTGGTAACTGCAGACAGCAAAGGTGTTTGAACAGACTTTGGCTTCCATATCCCATATGATGCAATGGATAGCTAATTTGCCTACAAATGTCAGGTGATCATAATAATCTGGCCACTCAGTGTGTGCATGTGTGCTTGTGTGTGTGTGTGTGTGTGTGTGTGTGTGTGTGTGTGTGTGATGACACATTAGACCATTGGAATATAATCAATATTGTTAGAACTTTGCATCCACAAATGACAGACTCTACATTCTGCTCAAATGCATACAAAACCATCTTAAGAATAGAGCATATGTTGAGGCACAATAAATTTGAAATAAGTTTATTGTGCCTCAATAAATTTGAAAAGGTTGAAATCACACCAAATATATTTTCTTACCACAATGGTATGAAACAGGAAATTAACTATAATATACAGTATTTTCAAGTACACATGGAACATTGTCAAAGATAGCCCATATATTAGGACACAAAACAACCCTTAACAAATTAAAGAAGACTGAAATCATATCAAGCATCTTCTCAGATCACAGTGGCATGAAACTAGAAATCAACCACAATAAAAAAAAACCTCAAAAGCATTCAAACACATGGAAGTTAAATATTATGCTATTAAATGATGAATGGATTACTAATGAGACCAAGGAAAAAAATTTTAAAAATACCTGGAAATGAATAAAAATGAACACACAACAACCCCAAATCTAGTGAGAGTAGTCCTGAAAGGGAAGTTCAGAGCATTACAAGCCTACTTTAAAAAACAAGAAAAAGCTCAAATAATATAAAGCTACTAAGGAAAGAATCATAAAAAAAATAATGAGATTTTTACAGTTGCGGTACCCACTGGGCGTCTGAGACTCCCACCTCCCCCCGAACATCAGTTCCTAGTTGGTGAAGAAGCGGACTCCGAGGAAACCTGTGCTCAGCCACGGAAAGGTCAGGTTTCTCCGGGGGTTAAGGGAGCTGGTAACACAGGGAGATTCGCGCCTGGCGAAAAAAGAGGAAAAACCCGCGGCTGTTGGAGCCGGCAAACTTAGAAAAGGGTCCTCGGAGCTGGTGACAGGAGGGGGGGATGCATAGAGGGCGACACATTTGGACCTGAAGGAGAGGGCCAGCCTGGCAGTTTTGGGAGGGAGCGGGCTGCCAAACCCTAGGGGAGAAAGGGTTTCACGCAAACATACGAGCAGGACGTGAGTTCGCGCGCCTGCGTTTGTCCTCTCTAAATCCGAATTTCTCAGCACTGAACGAGGAAGCGGGGATCCCCTGGTGGAAGAGAACCTGGGAGACCACAGGGGCGAGCTGTTTTTCTGACGCTGGGGATCAGAACAGGTCCTCACCATTAGAGAGGCAGCTCTGGGGTAGCCTATCTCCACAAATCAGTAGTAAACACCATAGACATAGCGGGATTTTAGATCAGGCTAGAGAGGACCAATAGACCCGGAGGTCAATTCAGAAACACTGCCACCTAGGGGCTGAATCATAAATTGTCTCTTGTGTAACACAAATTAAGGAATCAATTTTATTTCTACTACTATTTAAAAATTTTTTAAGTGCCATTTTATTCCATCTTTATTCTACTCAGAGATTAGTGATATATAGTCTTTTTTCATCTACCCTTTAGTATCTCTTTAATTTACTTCAACTTCCCCCTTATGCCAGCACTCTCTTGCTAACCTTTCCTTAGTTAGTGTCTTATTCCCCTTACATTTTTTCTGGTTTAGATTTTCCTTATTCTCTCTTTTTAGCACCAGTTAAAATTTCACCCCACTTTTATATCCAATCTCCAACCACCTGCTCCAAGTCCATACAGATCTAATGCTTCTCCAACTTCACTATCCTAAAATGTTTTTCTCTCGGTCCTGCTGATGTTGTTTATATTTTATGCATATTTGTGAGATTGGTTTGGTTATTCTTTCCTTTTAATTTGTTTTGTGGGGCGAGAGTTGGCATTGTTTTGTGTATTGGTGATGTTTACATTGTTTTTTGATAGATTTAAGCTTCTGTGTTCCCTAACCTCCCTTGATATTAGTTGTTATATATAGTTTCTATCAGTCTCCAGGTACTCGTTGCTGGCTTTTGCTGGGATTAGTGGCGGTCCAATGGGAGGTTCCAACCCATATTTATAGTTTACTCCCTTTTCCTTTCTTTTTACTCCTTCCCCTTTTCCCAACTTTATTTTGGCATTCCCTTTTTTTCTTTCTTTCTTTCTTTCTCTCTTTCTTTCTTTCTTTCTTTCTTTTTTCTTTCTTTCTTTCTTTCTTTTCTTCTTTCTTTATTTTGTGTGTGCGAGTGTGTTTTCTCTTACTCTCTCTTACCCCACCTATCACCTAATTTACCTTCCTCTGGCAATCACTTTTAATTTGGAGTTACCAATACTGTGAATACATTCTTCTTCTATGCCTGGTGTGCTGCACCTGGTTGTGTTGTAGTCTGAGCCTTTAAATCAACACAGGAGAGTGAGAACTACATAACAAGACACACAGAGAAGAAAGACTATGGGGAGACAAAGAAATACCCCACCAATGAAAGAAAAGCAAGCCTCACCCGAAAAAGAGGTAACCAAAATGGAAGCAAACAACCTGTCAGAGAGAGAGTTCAGAGAAATGGTCATAGGGTGGATGAAGAGAACAGAAGCCAATACAAGTAAGAACCATGAGGAATTGAAGAGGAATCAAGAGGAAATGAAGAAGAGCCAGGAAGAAATGAATAAGAAATATGAAAAAATGAAGAATTATGAAGGAATGAAGAAGAATTATGAAGAAATGAAGAAGACCCAAGAAGAAATGAAAAGTGACATTGCTGAGGTAAAGAACTCCATAGAAAGTATCAGGAGTAGACTAGATGAAGCAGAGGACCGCATCAGTGAGCTGGAAGACAAAGTAGGAAAATACACCCAAGTAGAGCAGCTTCTAGAAAAAAAAATTAAAAAGCAGGAGGAGAGCCTAAGGGAACTTTGGGACAACATGAAACAAAACAACATACATATAATAGGGCTTCCAGAGGGACAGGAAACTGAGCAAGGAATAGAAAACCTGTTGGAAGAAATAATGACAGAAAACTTCCCTGACATAGGAAAGAAAAAACCCACACAAATCCAAGAAGCTCACAGAGTTGCAAGCAAATTAAACCCCAAAAGACCTACACCAAGGCATGTTATAATTAAATTGGCAAACATCAACGACAAAGTGAGAATCCTAAAAGCTGCGAGAGACAGACAGAAAGTCACCTACAAAGGAACCCCCATCAGATTAGCAAGTGATTTCTCAACAGAAACTTATCAGGCCAGAAGGGATTGGAATGAAATATACAAAGTTATGCAAAGAAAGGGTCTGAATCCTAGAATACTGTACCCAGCAAGGCTATCAATAAAAATTGAAGGTCAAATCAGGAGCTTCACAGACAAAAAAGGTCTAAGGGAATACATTACCACCAAACCAGCAATGCAAGAAATGCTAAAGGGTCTGCTGTGAAAAGCAATAGGAAGCCATGAAAGAACATAGGGGCAAAGAACAAAAATGGCTACAAATAACTATCTATCAATAATTACTTTAAATGTAAATGGTTTAAATGCTCCAATCAAAAGACATAGGGTAATAGACTGGATAAGAAAACACGACCCATATATCTGCTGTCTACAAGAAACCCACCTCCAAAAAAAAGATGCACACAGACTGAGGGTGAAAGGATGGAAAAAGGTTCTTCAGGCGAATGGAAATGGAAAAAAAGCTGGGGTAGCAATACTTATATCCGACAAATTAGATCTCAAAGTGAAGGATGTAACAAGAGATAAAGAAGGCCACTACATAATACTAAAGGGAGCAATCCAACATGAAGAAATAACTCTGGTAAACATATATGCACCCAATATAGGAGCACCCAAATACATACTAAAACTCCTAGAGGATATCAAGGGAGAGATAGACAGCAATACTATCATAGTAGGAGACTTTAATACCCCACTATCACCATTGGACAAATCCTCTAAACAAAAAATTAGTAAAGAAACATCAATCCTCAATGAATCACTAGACCAGAAGGAATTAATTGACATCTTAAGATCATTTCACCCCAAAGCCACAGAATATACATTCTTTTCAAGTGCCCATGGGTCATTCTCAAAGATAGACCATGTGCTGGGTCATAGGCAAAGTCTCTCCAAATTCAAGAAGATAGAAATCATATCAAACACATTCTCAGATCACAATGGCATAAAGCTGGAAATCAACTACAATAGAAACAACCCAAAGAAATCAAACACATGGAGACTAAACAGCATGCTATTAAACTATGACTGGGTTACTATAGAGATCAAGGAAGAGATAGAAAACATCATGGAAACAAATGACAACGACAGCACAACAATCCAAAATCTATGGGACACAGTGAAAGCAGTTCTGAGAGGGAAGTTCATAGCTCTACAATCCTACTGCAAAAAACTAGAAACAGTGGCAATAAATTATCTAACCCAACAACTCAAAGAGTTAGAAAGAAAGCAACAAGAAAAGCCCAGTGTAAGCAGAAGGAAGGAAATAGTAAAGATCAGAGCAGAAATAAATGACATAGAGGCCAAAGAAACAATACAGAAGATCAACAAAACCAAAAGCTGGTTCTTTGAAAGATTAAACAAGATTGATGAACCTCTAGCCAGACTCACCAAGAAGCAAAGAGAGAGGACCCTAATAAATAAAATCAGAAATGAAAGAGGTGAAATAACAACAGACCCCATTGAAATTCAAAGGATTGTTAAAATATACTATGAACAACTCTACTCCAACAAACTGGACAATCTGGAGGAAATGGATATATTTCTGGAAAAATATAACCTCCCAAAACTCAATCAGGAAGAATCTAAACAACTCAATAGACCAATAACTGTGGAAGAAATTGAAGCAGTCATCATAAAGCTTCCGGCAAACAAAAGCCCAGGGCCAGATGGCTTCACAGGGGAGATTTACCAAACATTCAAGGAAGAACTAGAACCTATACTCCTCAGACTATTCCAGAAAATTCAAGAGGATGGAACACTTCCAAACTCCTTCTATGAAGCTAACATCACCCTAATACCAAAACCAGATAAAGATGACACAATGAAAGAGAATTACAGGCCAATATCCCTCATGAATATAGATGCCAAAATCCTCAATAAAATTCTAGCAAATCGGATCCAGCAGTACATCAGAAAGATCATACACCACGACCAAGTAGGATTTATCCCAGGAATACAAGGATGGTACAATATCCGCAAATCAATAAATGTGATACATCACATTAACAAATTGAGAGATAAAAATCACATAGTCATATCAATTGATGCAGAAAAAGCATTTGACAAAATCCAACACCCTTTCTTGATAAAAACTCTCAACAAGGTAGGAATAGAAGGATCATACCTCAACATAATAAAAGCCATATATGATAAACCCACAGCAAACATCATACTCAATGGGCAAAAACTACAACCATTTCCCTTAAGAACAGGAACAAGACAGGGCTGCCCACTCTCACCACTCCTATTCAACATAGTACTGGAAGTATTAGCCATCGCAATTAGACAAGAAGAAGAAATAAAAGGCATCCAAATTGGAAAAGAAGAAGTAAAGCTATCCTTATTTGCAGATGACATGATATTGTACATAAAAAACCCAAAAGACTCCATAAAAAAGCTAATAGACTTAATAAATGAGTTCAGCAATGTAGCAGGCTACAAAATCAATGCCAAGAAATCTATGGCATTCCTATACACCAATAGTGAACTTACAGAAAGGGAGACTAAAAAAGCAATCCCATTTACCATCACACCAAAAAAATTAAGATACCTAGGAATAAACTTAACTAAGGAGGTAAAAGACCTATTCGCAGAAAACTACAGGACGCTAAAAAAAAGAGATAGAGGAAGATGTGAACAGATGGAAGAACATACCATGTTCATGGATTGGGAGAATCAACATAATTAAAATATCCATACTACCCAAAGCAATCTATAAATTTAATGCACTCCCCATTAAAATACCAATGGCATACTTCACAGACCTAGAAAGAACTCTCCAAAAATTCATCTGGAATAAAAAAAAAGGCCCCGGATAGCCACAGCAATCCTGAGAAAGAAGCACAAAGTCGGTGGGATTTCAATACCAGATTTCAAGCTGTATTACAAAGCTACTGTTCTCAAAACAGCCTGGTTTAGGCACAAGAACAGACATATAGATCAATGGAATAGAATAGAGAATCCAGATATCAACCCAAACCACTATGCTCAATTAATATTTGACAAAGGAGGTATGAACATAAAATGGCATCAAGATAGTCTCTTCAATAAATGGTGTTGGGAAAATTGGATAGATACATGCAAAAAAATGAAACTAGACCACCAACTTACACCATACACAAAAATAAACTCCAAATGGATACAGGACTTAAACATAAGACAAGAAACCATAAAAACATTAGAAGGAAGCTACAGGAAATAAAATCTCAGACATATGCCAAAAGAACTTCTTTGATGATACTGCTCCTAGGGCAATGGAAGCTAAAGACAGAATAAACAAATGGGACTACATCAAAATAAAAAGCTTTTGCACAGCTAAGGAAACCATCAACAAAACAACAAGAAAACCCACTGTATGGGAGAACATATTTGCAAATGTTATCAGTGATAAAGGTTTAATCTCAAGCATCTACAGGAAACTCACACAACTCAATAAAAGGAAGACAAATGATCCAATAAAAATGGGCAACAGACCCAAATAGAACCTTTTCTAAAGAAGACAAAAGGAAGGCTCAGAGGCATATGAAAACTTGCTCAAAGTCACTAATTATCCGAGAGATGCAAATCAAAACGACTATACGGTACCATCTTACACCTGTCAGAATGGCTTACATCAACAAATCAACAAATGACAAGTGCTAGGGAGAATGTGGAGAAAAAAGAACCCTCGTGCACTGCTGGTGGGATTGTAGACTAGTGCAACCACTGTGGAGAGCAGTATGGAGTTTCCTCAAAAAACTAAAAATGGAGCTCCCATTTGACCCAGTGATCCCACTTCTAGGAATATATCCCAAGAAACTAGAAATGCGAATTAGAAACAATATATGCACCCCTATGTTCAAAGCAGCACAATTTACAATAGCTAAGATTTGGAAACAGCCTGAGTGCCCATCAGCAGATGAGTGGATTAAAAAACTGTGGTACACCTACACAATGGAATACTACGCTGCGGTAAAAAAGAAAGAGCTCCTATCATTTGTAACAACATGGATGGAATTGGAGAGCATTATGCTAAGTGAAATTAGCCAGTGAGATCACATGATCTCACTCATTTGAGGAATATAATGAATGACAGACTGATGAACAAGAACGGATCCACAGACTGAGAAAAATCCATCAAAATGTCAAACCTCAGGGTAAGTGGCACGTGGTGGGAGTAAAGGGGAAAGTCAATATATTTGAACGCTTGAACTAAGGTAAGTGATTTGTGTTTTTACATCCCTGACAAAGTTTATATAAAGTTATTTAAAAAAATTGGCAGCTAGTTTGAGATTGAATTGACATGGCCTAGAGCTTGTCATCTCTTATGGACACCAGTCCTTAGACTAGGCCCTCCTTAAACTCCCGTGACACCACAATACCCTTACCTGATATTATTCTACAATGTCATTATAATATTTGATATTTGACAACAGCATATTATACGATTATCCAAAATAAACTTACAAACTAATTCTTTGAATGTTGGGCAGCAATTTAAAAAAGGGATAGGAAAGGAATTAATCCCTTTCAGAAGGGACTAAGGCACTGGGAAGGCTTCCAAGCATTCTATACTGGCCCCTTTGCCATTTGCTAAGAGGTACCCTCTTCTTATTATCCAAATACACACAGCTGATGCTTGAACTTTCCGTTCAAGCTGTGGCTGAAGCCTCTAGGCCGCTGGCACCATGGATCTGCCTCTCGACCAATGGCTTGAGCAGGGCCTTCTCTGGAGAAGAAACCTGGGTCACCCAAAATATGTGATCAGTACCGGGACCCCGCCAGCAGGCGAGGGGACCCCAAGGCAGGTGCTGGATGTGGAGGCCACTGGAGACAGGACTGAACCTCTCATCACCCTGTTTGGCCCCGGAGGATGGCTGGTTAGCCAGAGACGGGTAAGATTCCTCAGGGAAGGAACAACCTAAGACAGGCACAGTCGCAGAGGGGCCAAAAGGAGAGAACTAAAAGGTCAACAGAGGTGGGGCACAGACCCTCATCTACAAACCTTGCAGGGGCTTGAATTCTCACCCCTCCTGAGGAAGGTCTCCTACTCCCACGGCTGCTTCGCCTCCCACACACAACTCACACTGGGACCCAGGTGGCAGAAAGAGACTTGGCCAGCAATAGCTGCCCTATATCTAAATTCAATTTATTACCAGGAATGCTGAGGACCTACTCAAAAATGCAAATATTCCTTTCCACAGGTATTTACAGGGTAAACTAAGATTTCTGCTTGAGTATTAAAATTGACAGTAAAATAGTAATCAAGTTTTCAGATTAAATTAAATTGGCCAAGTGAAATAAGTGAATACTCAAGAAAATTTAAGTGTACTGGACAAATAGCTTTTCCCAAAACATTAACTAAAATATCTATCAGTAGTTCATCTCACTGTAAAATTGTCTAACATCCAAAGAACCTAAAGCAGTCATATTTGTGTGCAAAAATTAAAATTTAAAATTACCAAGACCGCAAGATAAAATTTCCAAAAGCCCCCATTAACCAAAACAAGAGGGGGACAATGGGGTAATATCATGTAAGGAAAAATATCCTATAAGTAAAATACATGTAGAAAATTCTTACTCCAGAAAAGTAAATTCCATTTGTAAAACCAACTGCAGGACACCCATGAAAAAACACACATGGTGTCAAAATAAGCCAAAGGAAAATCATTTAGGCAAAAATAAAAAGAATCCCAAGTCTATTTGGCAGAGAGGATCCCTCTGTTAACTTTTGGTCAAGAATGTGTTTGTGTGTTTTCAGAGAACAACTCCAAAACCATGTGGGTTCCTGAGACAGTGAGGAACTGACAGGTCTGTTCCAGCCACGAGGACGGTCCAGAGATGGTGGACGCTGACGACACCTTGCCATGCTAGCAGTCGGCAGCTGTGCATGGCTGCAGGCGGCCCAGGACCATACCAGAGAGGATGGATCTTGCATTGCCACGATGTGTCCACCATCTGGATACCATTGCTGACATGTACACATGAAGAACTATTTGACATTGAAACTGAGACTCAGAACAGTTGGACATTGAAACTGACACTCAAACATTTTTTTTGCTCTTATATGTTTGTTTCTAGTATGCAGAGGCAAGATATTTTTGAAGAAAAGAAACGGGGGGGGGAGTGATTGATATAGAGGCAGGGTGTCCTTGAACAGGCTGTCAAGCTACAGGGGGAAGGCTGGAGTGGATAGGAGGCGGATGCTGGGGGAGATCAACCAAAGGACTTGTATGCATACATATGAGCATAACCAATGAATGAAAGACACTGGGGCGGGGAGGGGGGCAGGTGGGGACATGTGCTGGGGGGTAAGGGAGGCTGGGGGGAGGAAATTGGGGGGGGAAGGAAAACATATGTACTACTATTAAATATAAGTTATATTGTAAATTTTTAAAAAATTGGTTTGGACCATAGCATTAATTAGTTTTTTAATCAGGCCAATAAAATATTATATCCTAGGATGAAATTTTACCACACATAGTACACAGACACACATACACATAAAGTCTATAATATATTCTGAACTACTAATTTTTCCAGAGAAAATGCAAGAATTATTTCCTCAAAAATGAATTTCTATATTTTATGCACTGTTATCATAAACCATATAAATTTTCCCAACTTAGTTTGAACTTTTTTTATTAAATAAATCTTATTGTTCAGATTATTACAGGTGTTCCTTTTTTTCCCCTCCACCCAATCCCCCTCCCCACCCCATGCCCTAACCCCCCACCACTGTCTTCATCCATAGGTGTACAATTTTTGCCCAATCTCTTCCCGTACCCCTCACATCCTCTTCCCCCTGAGAATTGTCAGTCCACTCCCTTTCGATGTCCCTGATTCTATTATATTCATCAGTCCATTCTGTTCATCAGATTTTTCATTCACTTGATTTTTAGATTCACTTGTTGGTAGGTATGTATTTGTTGTCATTTTGTTGTTCATAGTTTTTATCTTTACCTTTTTCTTCTTCTTCCTCCTCTTAAAGAATACCCTTCAGCATTTTATATAATCCTGGTTTGGTGATGATGACCTCTTTTAGCTTTTTCTTGTCTGTGAAGCTATTTGTCTGACCTTCAATTCTAAATGATAGCCTTGCTGAGTATTATAATCTTGGTTGTAGGTTCTTGCTGTTCATCACTTTGAATATTTCTTGCCACTCCCATCTGGCCTGCATAGTTTCTGTTGAAAAATCAGCTGACTGTCATATGGGTACTCCCTTGTAGGTAACCAAGTGTTTCTCTTGCTGCTTTCAAGATTCTCTCTTTGTCTTTTGTCCTTGGCATTTTAATTAAGATGTGTCATGGTGTGGTCCTCTTTGGATTCCTCTTGTTTGGGGTTCTCTGAGCTTCCTGGACTTATAAGTCTATTTCTTTCACCAGGTAGGGAAAGTTTTCTGTCATTATCTCTTCCAATAAGTTTTCAATATTTTGTTCTCTCTCTTCTTCTGGCACCCCAATAATTCTGATGTTGGTGTGCTTAAAGTTGTCCCAGAGGCTCCTTACACTATCTTCATATTTTTTATTCTTTTTTCTTTTTGTTTTTCTGGGTGGGTGTTTTTTGTCTCCTCATATTTCAGATATTTGGTTTCATTCTTGGAGTCCTTTGTATATTCTTTATTTTAGACAGTGTATGCTTAATTTCTGCCTGGTCCTTTTCCATTTTCTTGGCATTCTTATTACGGTCCTGGAAGGTCTCACTAAGCTAGTTGGAGGTCTCATCAACTTTCTCAGCAGATTTTACAAGATTCTTGAGTAATCTTATAAATGTGGTCTTGAACTCTATGTCCGATAGTCTGCTTTCCTTTATTTCCTTCACTCGTGACATGTTTCTTTGTCTTTACATTTTGCTGATTCCCTGTGTTGATGGAGTGGAAGAGCTGCTGTGCGGAGACACGCCTATGAGGGCAGATTTGCTTCAGTGGGGCTTTGATGCTCACTGAGTCTGCCTCTTAAATATGTCACTTATGGATGTGAGTAGTTGAATTCTGGTGTGGTCTCACACTGACCTCTAGGTACATTAGCTTCTGAATCTCCAATTGGGTATAGTTCAGCTACTGTCTGAGGCAATCCAGCCGGAGCTACAGCAAGGTCTTCAGGTTTCTCCTGTTCTGACCAGAGCGGCAATTTAGGTTAAGCAGTGAAACTGCAGGCCATTTATATGAAAATGCCACTGTGCACAGCTTGGGCAGGTTTGCAGATTGGGTGGGGTGGGGCTTCAGAGCATCACTAGGTTAGGGTATGGCCAACAGCAATGGCTGCCACTCCATGTCTCTGTCTCTCCACATCGCCAAGTCCCCACATCCTGTGCCCCCACACAATGAACACTAATCGCCTTGGGTGCCTCCACAAGGTAGCCAAGTTCACTTTCTGACCCGATATCAGACTGTCCAGCTTCTCCCCTTAGGAGTCTGGGTTGCCAGCATCTCCTCAGAAACTTGGGTTCACAGCAATCAGGTGCCCACTTCCCTTCGGGTTGAAAAAAAGCAGCCCCAAAGTCACCCGGTTCCTGCGCCTTTGCACCTCAGATTTTGAGCATTTGTGCACGTCCTAATGATCCTCTCTTTCCCTCTGGCTGAAGAACTTCCACTTAGCCAGCTTTCCCGTGGTTCTGAGTGATAGAGTTACCATCTTTTAGTTGTAGTTTTGAAATTGTTGTGCGAGGCAGCAGTTCAGTGTTTACCTATGCTGCCATCTTGGCTTCTCCTTAGTTTGAACTTTTATAACTTTTAGAAGCCTCCAATTTTTGGTGATAAGTTAAATACTTAACATTTTTCAGATTGGTAATATATTCATATATTGCAAATAAAATACAAGAAATATTCAATTAATAGATTTAATTCATCCTCTAGATTTTATATATTAGGAAAACTCAAATTAATTAATGTTTCAGTATCCTGCCACTTCAAAATACCCAGATATTTAATATTTTTTATTATTTAATTCAGCAAACTCCAAAGTTTAAAATTATCAAAGATTTTGGAAAACTATGTTTAGGCATATATAATTACCACTGAAAAAGATTTACCATATATCCTTTATTTTAGTTATATATATTTTGCCTTAACAACTTTGAGGTCTTAAAGCCAATTATTATTACCCAAGGCATTTTCCTTGGCAAATTTTGTAACAGAGATAACTCACTGGCTTTCAGTAGTTTAATGTTAAAGTACTATTTTATTTTATTTTTCTTTATAAAAAAAAAAAGCAGGAGTGCCCCTGGGACCTGAGAGTCAACCTTGGAATCTGGTCTATTATTATTCAAGAACTTGAAACATTAGCCTTGTTGCCCAAACCCAGTCTATATATTTTCTATGTATTATTTTCACCAGCTTCCAAAGAAAAATAGTCTCGAGCCTATTCTATAGCATCCATGAAGAGATGGGGCTTAGGCCAAGAGGCCAACTGAAATAAGGTGGGGTGCACCTTCTCTTAAGATATCCTTTTTTTCTCTTCATGGGTATAGAAGTCCCAGACATGTCCCCAAATTGTGAGAAACGCTCACTTATCCAAATTTCAAATGACAAACTAGGAAACAAAAACAGGGGGGGTGTGGGGGGGAATGAGGCTTTTAACAACCTTCCTGAGAGCAGGAGCCCATTTTATCACAATAAAGGTGAGAAGCAAGAGACCTATTCATTAATGGGCTGGGACCTTCTTTAGTTATCTTTACCTCCCTTTGTCTAGGGGAATTTTGCTAGGACCTGTGTTATCAGCCACATGTACCGCTAATATTCTCTCTCTCCATTCCCACATCCTGTTTGCTCTGGAGAAATTCAATAATGTCCTGGCCACCTACTGTTTCTTTTCTATGAAGATAAATTAGAAGCATGCTTCTTACATGGGTGAAAATGGGGTGTAGGCATTTATTAACTTCAGAATAGTTCTGAGACAGTCTCTAAAATTTCTTACTAACTTCTATCTTTTCTGGAATATTTTTTGAATGGACTAACAATAAACAAATTAATCCAAACAACAAAGACATAAAACAACAATCAAGAGACACTCTTCTATGTGATATTTACAAGCACGCATAACACATAGGCAAGACTTAATAAATCAGAGTTTTTTTCAGGGAATTTTCAAATGTTTTACATTGCCCAGACCTACAGCCAGAATGCAGCCCAGAGGGATCCCAGGTGGGGTTCCAGTGAACACCCACAAATAGCCTGTTGTTTACAGATCTTATCATATTCTGCTCCCCATAGTATTTACTGGAGTCTAAAGTCATTTTAGCTAAAATTTGCCTGTTCCAAGGCATCATATGGTAATTTTCAGACAAAGCATTAAGGTGTCCTTTTGTAAAACAGACTGTTAGCCCCGTTTTCTCTAGTTGATGAGCTTTCCCACACTGGAGGCAGAGGATTGGCAGCCTTAGGTATTACAGGTTTTACAGGCTCTGTTTTGGGTGGAGGAGGGGGTGATGGCAAATCCTCCTGGCATTATGTTGGCTTTTGATCCTCAATATGAAGTGAGCAATATACAGTTCCAACAAGAGCCCATAGTTAAAGATGACAAGGGAGTCAACCTTGGAATGTGGTCCATTATACACAGGCTAGATTTGGGCAACAAGACTAATGTTTCCATGAAAATGGGAAGTTCTCATTTTCCTTAAGCCTGATTTCTCTTTAAATTTCTACCTACTTGTTCCCAAAGATAAAGTCTATAATAATGTTTTTGCCTTTTACTCAAATTCTTCCCCATTATAACCTGACTGATTTCAGAAACTTCCTGTCCACTTATGGTCTTGACTCTGAAGCTGGCACGGGCTTGTGCATTCGGCTGACTTCCATTTCCACTTCCAATTTGTTTTCACTCAAGTCCTTCTCCTCAAGTCCCTGTTCTAGGCTCCACTTGTTGCGACCTGTGCAGTAGGTTCAGGATGACTTGCAGGAGAGCCAATGACACAATGAATACACTATACAAGAAATATGAGTTTTGGAATGCATGGGGAGCCAGGTGGAAACCTTTCATTAAGAGGGTCACCAAGTCCAGTCCTGTCTGTTTTTATTCACCTAGAATACACATTTGCTCTTTAGCAATGCATACTGGCAGATCAAAGGTAAAGTTTGGTATACAATGTAAAGATTATCAGGTCAGGAAACTGCCTTGAGCCATTGCAATCACAGTAGGGCAGACTTGTGCTGATATTCAGCCTTGCTGAATATCAAAGTCCATTGGCCTTCCAATGTCTCTTTTGTACTTTTGTGCTAATTGCTGTTTGCTTTATCCTCCAGCAGGTTATTAAAACAATTATGTGTAATCTGCAAAAAAAGTCTTTACGCAAACATATGTTTCTATTTCTCTTCATAGACAGGAGTAGAACTGCTAAGTCATATGGTAGGTAGATGGTTAACTTTATAAGAAACTGTTAAACTCTTCTGTAGTGGGAGGTAATATATTACTAGAGTTTTAATTTGTATTTTCTTAATTATTAAGATGTTGAGCATCTTTTGACATATTTGTCACCTGTATACTTTCTTTGGTGAAGTGACTGCTCAAATAGTTTGCTCATTTATTATTGAGCTACTTGTCCTCTCATAGGGTGTAAGAATTTTTATGTATATAAATGCAAGCCCTTCATCAAATAAATGTTGAGAATGTATTTTTCTCCAAGTCTGTTGCAAGCCCTTTAATTTTTAGAACAGTGTGCTTTGCAGAGCCTTTTGTTTTCATTTGATAAAGTCCAATTTGTTTTCTTCTTTTACAGTTTGGGCTTTCTGTGCCCTTTTTAGAAAAATTTTGCCAAACCCAAGGACACTAAATTTTTCCATTAGTTTTCCTTTAGAAGTTTTATGGTTTTAACTCTTATCTTCAGGCCAATAATCTATTTTGAATTAATTTTTGTAAAAGGTAAGGGTCATAATTTCTTTTTCTTTTTGGTATAAGAATATGCAATTGTCCAGAACTATTTGTTGAAAGATATTGGCTCCCTCCTCGTGTGACTGTAGAAAAGCATTCAATGAGATATGTAAACGTCTCTGAAAAGTGGAAAACTCATAAAAATTTAAGTCAGCATCATTATTAGTCAGTTCTCAGTAGATCAGGAGTCAGAAAACCTGACATGTGGTACGCCCCCACTCTTTTATTAGCCTTTAAAATATATTTTAACCTTAGAGCTTATTCCCTCATCCATAAAACAAGAATAGCAATATTGGACTGTTCTACTTTAGAGGAATTTTACACAGATTGTGCATTTTTAAAGTGCTTCATAACTTGTAAAGTGCTATAGAAATGCAAGATACTGTCTTTACACCTGAAGATCCCTAGACAACATGATGAGGCCCATTCTCACTTTTCAGGAACATAAATGACTGCAAACTGAAGCTGTGCAAGAAAATGCTAATAGTCAAGGGTACAAATTATCACTGCCTTCTGAACGTTAACATTCTCAAAACATTAGGAACCTTTTATTGTTGGTTATAAATCTAAGGGAAGTGGAAAAACAGCAATAATAATTATTTAGAACACGAATTTAAAACATTAGTAGGGTTGAAAATCAGAGCAATTATTTTGCAAAAATAACTTACCAAGAGTAGTTTGAACAGTGTTTGGCTCTTCTTTTTGTCACATGACTAAAAGCAGACTGAGCATTCCTATCCCTCATGACCTGCCACACTGCGTCCCAGGCACTTACATCCCCACTTCATCCTCTGCACTTAACGCTGCTGTGGAGCAGTACCAAGAGCGCCTTTAATATGAAGATGTTTGCCAGCATCACTTCCTCTAGGACACGCTCATCTTTTCTATCACACTCCTTCATTTATGCTAATGTATTCCACTAGACCAGTTCCTCTGGTTTCATATCTGGGCTGTCTTCAGTAGTGGCTATGTCGGTGTTTTCCTGATCAGCCATTTCTTCTGTAACTATTTCCATTCTGTTAGAATTTTACTGCCAGCATTACCACTATTCCTTTTTCTCCCTCAGTGTCATCTTTGTTGGCCAATGTCATCCTTTGATTATCCATTATCCAGTAAAATGTTATGTCAGTTTTTAATTGAAAGATGAGGAGGCAACACAACCACATGCTTTGCTGCCTATGTCTGAGCTGAATGAGCAGCGCACAGTGACCAAATGCTGACATATTTAAAAGAGGTGACATGAGTCCTGGCCTGATGACTTGGTTGGAGCACTGTCCCATTCACCACAAGGTTGTGAGTTTGAGTCGGGAACGTACCTAAGGTTTCAAGTTGGATCTCCAGTCGTGGTATGTATGGGAGACTGCCAATCAATGTCTCTCTCTCACACTGATGTTTCTCTCTCTCTCTCTCTTTCTCCACCTCCCTCCCTTTCTAAACATCAATAAAAAGCATTTTATTATAAAATGTGGCACTGCATTCACTCAGCACAGGGAAACAATGTGTAGGGCCCTTTGGAGACAATCAAAGGGCAGCCTCCTATTGGCAACTTTATTTTCCAGGATTAAGGCTATAAATAGCCCCATTTATTTGTGTGTCTGAACAAAATAGCTAGGGAGCCTGGTCAGAGCTTCTTGTATCAGAGTGACAGATGTCTTAAACTATTAAACTATGTTTTAGATGGTTCGTGGCCTGAAAAGTAACAATAAAGGCATAAGAACAGGTTGAAGAACTTCTATGAATTACCATGTGGCTGTGGCTGGAAGAAGTACCTGGATTGAAAGACTTGAACTTTACCATGTTCTTGCATATCCGAAAAATATGTCCAGGCAACCAACTACTCACTCCTCATTATGGTCACAGATCAAAATGCCTAAAAGCCACATAACCCAGTTTTTATCTTTTCCCAAATGTAAACAGGAAAATAATCAAAAGCATTTTTAGCTCACATGGAAGGATGTCTCGATATCTGTTTTTGTCTCTGTTGCATGGTGCATTCCCACAGTTGAACTGATTATGCGGATCCTTATAGTCCAAACCCTTTGGAGGTAAGAAGTATAAGTCATGTATTTACTGTAACAAAAAACATCTGCCTTTGTCTACTGTTCATGATCCTTAACATTCTATATGGCATGACCTGATGTTAAATGTGTTGTATTAATAATAGAGAAATCAACCCCCCTTTAAAAAGTACTATAGGAAATATCTCAGACTTCAGATGTCAATAAACGAGTGGCTTTATAAGGAAATGTTAAACTCTTAGAGATTCTTCTTTTGTTGGAACTTTAATACCTTTCAATTTTCTTTTTTTTAAAAGATTATATAGAATAACCACTTCTTAGGACCTACCTAAAATCTATAATTTTATAGACAAAAACAATAACAACAAAAATATATAAGCATATAAACAAAAATACAATGAGTCTCACAATTTATTCCTTGTCCCACAAAGAAATTACAGCTGGGACACTAATTAGAGAATTCTTTCTATCAAAATAATGTATTTGCCAAGTATAAATCTAACAAACATTTATTGTATATTTAGAATGTATTTGCACTGTTCTAAACTTTAGAGTATAAAGATTAATCTGAATGTGAATATGGCTTCATCCTACATGAGTTACAGGAGAAGTTGAAGTGACGTACATGTGAACATGTACAAAGACACCAGCATGACTGACAGCACTAGACATTACTTGAAGGTATGGAGTTGGTGGGGAAGACATACAACATGTACAAATACACCAGTATGAATGAAACCACTGGACTCTACCTGAAGGTATTCAGTTGGAGGGCAGACATGTGAACAAGTTCAAAGACACCAATATGACTGATAGTATTAGATTTTATCTGAAGATATGGGGTTAGAAGGGTGCACATGTGAACATGTACATCAACACTGGAATGAATGACAGCACTGAAGGTATGTGAAGGAAAGCTCTACACGGTAATGAATACTTGAACTGAGCCTTCCTGAGTCATTGGAAGTTACTCACATGAAAGTCTGTGTGTGTGTGGAAGAAAAGAAGAACAGAGGTGAGTGGCTATCATTCCAGGTAGGAGGACAAGAATAAAGGCATTGAGGTATATATGTCCACTCAGGGAAATAGTGGGTAGTACCCAACAAGAGCACAGAGCACATGATATAGCCCAATAGGAAACTGAAACTACCTGGAAGACTTTGTTTCATATACAAAAGAAATCAAGAAACAGCTAGTCCTATTCTATTAGAATATTGGTAAATAAAACCTATACTTTTAAAATCTTTTCAGTAACTCCTGAGTGGCCAACTTGGCACCACCAGTCCATAAATAGGTATTGGTAACTCCTGCCATGGGTAATGAGGTACTGTGAAGGTGTTAAGCAGAAAGATAATATAATCAGATTATCCTTTTAATCTTTTTGTGGACCAATTTTAAAATTAACCTAGAAAAAAATCTGTAGGAAGAACCAGAGCAATTTTGTAAAATAAGAGTAATAAGGAAAGACTAGTCTTAACAGATGCTAAAAATACTATCCAGCTATGCTAATTAAAGGAGTGGAGAACTTATGGATATGGACAATAGTGGGGTGATTACAGGGGTTTAGTGGTAGAGCTGGAAGAGGATACATAGTGATAGAAAAAATAAAAGTAAGTAAATAAAAGAATTTGATACCAGTATATGAGTAGACAAATCACTGGAAAAAGTCCAAAAATAAATTAAACTGCATGCGGGGCTTCAATATATGCTAAAGGTGGCATTTTATATCACTGAAGAGAAGTTTCCACACAATAAAGAGACACCTTGATAGTTATATAATGCTGAGTGCCTACAAAATACCTTTTAATAAATTAAATTCTAGCTGAATCAAAGATTTACATTTGAAAAATCATCAATTTATTAGAAAAATCATGAAATAATTATTATGATCTTAGAGTGGAAGGGGAATTCATAAAAGACACAGAAATCCCTTAAGTCCATATTTGACCACTAAAAATGCCTGTCTTTTTCTTAGTCAATGTATGTGTGCACACATGTATGTAACATAACAACAAATTGGAAAATTTGCCATCTATCACACATACAAAAGGGGATCATTTCTTCCTTATTGGAAAGCTTATTAATGGAGTAGAGACCCAGTACACAAAATTCATGCCCAGGTTGGAGGAGGGGAGGTGGTGTCCCTCAGCCCAGCCTGTACCCTCTCCAAACTGGGACCCCCTATGGGATAGGGCCTAAATGGGCAGTCAGACATCCCTCTCATAATCCAGGACTGCCAGCTCCCAACTGCTCGCCTGCCTGGCTGCCTGATTGCCCTTAACCACCTCTGCCTAACCAGCCTGATCACCCCCTAACCACTCCCCTGCCAGCCTGATCAACTCCTAACTCTCCCTCTGGGGGCCTAATTGCCCCTAACAGCCCTCCCCTGTTGGCCTGGTCACACATAACTGTCCTCCCCTACAGGCCTCGTCACCTCTATCTGCCTTCGCCTGCTGGTCTGGTTACCCCTAACTGCCTTCCCTTACCAGCCTGGTTGCCCCTAATAGCCCTCTCCTGTCTGCCTAATTGCCCCAACTGCACTCCCCTGCAGGCCTGGTTGGTTGCCCCTAACTGTCCTCCCTTGCAGGCATGGTTGCCCCCAACTGCCCTCCCCTGCTAGCCCAATCACCCCTAATTGCCCTCCCTTGCCAGCCTGGTTGGCCCTAACTGCCCTCCCCTGGCTGCCTGGTCACCCAAAACTGCCCTCCCCTGCAGGCCTGGTCCCTCCAACTGTCCTCCCTTGCAGGCCTGGTTCCCCCCCCCCCAACTGCCCTCCCCTGCTGGCCCAGTCACCCCTAACTTCCCTCCCTTGTCAGCTTGGTCACCTCTAACTGCCCTCCCCTTCTGGCGCAATTGACCCTAACTGGCCTCCCCTGCAGGCCTGGTTGCTCCCAACTGCCCTCTCCTGCATGACTGGTACCCTCCTAACTGCCCTCCCCTGCAGGCTGGTCCCCCCCGCCGAACAACCTTCCCTGCAAGTCTTGGTCCCCCCCAACTTTCCTCCCCTGCCAGCCCAGTCACCCCTAACTGCCCTTCCCTCAGGATTGATTGTCCCAAACTGCCCTCCCTTTCAGTCCTGGTCTGTCCCAACTGCCATCACCTGCTAGCCTGATTGCCCACAACTGCCCTCCCCTGCCAACCATCTTGTGGCAGCCATCTTGTGTCCACATTGGAGAGGCCATCTTGTGTGTTGGAGTGATGGTCAATTTGCATATTATCTCTTTACTAGAGGCCCAATGCACAAAATTCCTGCATAGGGAGCTGGAGATGTACCTCAGCCCAGCCTGCACCCTCTCCAATCTGGGACCCCTCGAGGGACCCCTCGAGGGATGTCCGACTGCCCATTGAGGCCCAATCCTGCTTGCTCCAAACTGCTCACCTGCTTGCCTCCCTGATCACCCCTAACTGCTTCTGCCTGCCAGCCTGGTCACCCTCTATCCATTACCCTGCCAGCCTAATTAATATCTAACTGCTTCCCTGCCATCCTGTTTGCCCCCAACTGCCCTCCCCTGACTGCCCCCCAACTGCCCTCCCTTGCAGTCCCGGTCCCTCCCAACTGTGCTCCCCTGCTGGCCTGATCTCCCACAACTGCCGTTCCTTGCAGGCATGGAACCTCCCAATGGCCCTCCCCTGCTGGCCATCTTGTGGAGGCCATCTTGAGTCCACATGGGGGCAAGATCTTTGACCACATGGGGGCAACCCTCTCGTGTGTTGGAGCGATGGTCAATCTGCATATTACTCTTTTATTAGATAGGATAGAGACCTGGTGCATGGGTGAGGGTCAGCTCATTTGCCCTGAAGGGTGTCCCGGATCAGGGTGGGGGTTCCCTTGGGGTGTCGGGTGGCCTGGGCAAGGGGCCTATGGTGGTTTGCAGGCTGGCCACACTCCCCAGCAACCCAAGAGGAGGCCCTGGGATCTGGGATTAATTTATGTTCTACAATTGAAACTTTGTAGCCTAGAGTGAAACCAAGCCTTCTGCTGGCTCCATGGTGGCAATATAATTAAAACTTTGTTGTCTAGAGTGAAGGCCTAGGTGCTAGGGCTGCAGAAGCTTGGCCTCTGTCATCACCCTAGCCTCTGCTCTCTCCAGCCTCATGGCTGTCACCATTTCTGTTGGGATTATGTATCTTCTATAATTGAAAATTTGTAACATTGAGTGGAGGCTTAGACTGGCAATGGCAGGTGGAAAGCTTGGCTTCGTCTGTTGCTGAGGAAACCCAAGCCTCCATCCTGCTCTCAGTGACCGCAGCCATCTTGGTTTGGGTTTATTTGTATAATTTGCTCCTGATTGGCAGATGGGCGTGGCTGTGGGCATGGCTTGATCAAAGGTATGGTCAATTTGCATATTACTCTTTTATTAGAGAGGATTATATAGGATAAGTAAAAGAATAAACAGAACATTGGGCAAAGAATCAGAACTAGCAGTTCACTAAAAATAAATATGAAAGGCTTAAAAATATACATAGAGCTATTCTTTTGATCTCAAATAAATGTCAATTAGATCATCAGTAAGAAATAATTTGTCATTTAAGAAATGAGCAATGATCAAAAATTATATAGCATTAAATACTGGTTGCCTTGCTAGGAGTTTGTTCTAAGGAACACATACAGGCATGTGAAGGGGTGGATGCTGTTCACAAAAGCCAAGATAAGATTGATCTAGATATCCCCCCCAGATAACTATCCAAAGAAAAGGTCTTTATTCAGGTAAGTAACCACCTTGCAACACAAAAGAATGAGCTGAAGCTATATGTGCTGACATTTTATTGGGAATTATATCTTCCATGGAAAATTATTTTTAAAGGAAAAGAAGGGTAAATAGTGCTAACAATTTTTCTGGAAGTCTGTATGAGAAGCTTAACTAGTGGAAAGGGGGCCTAAGAAGTAAGGGGAGAACAAGAAGGAGACTTTATCCATTTTATAAGCTTTTATGCTGTTTGACTTTTTACCCTGTACCCCTGTAACTTCAAAAATAAATTTAATATTTAAAGACAAAAACAATGTACTCAATATTTAAAAAAAGAAGAAGAAGTAGAAAAGAAAAGAAAAGAAAAGAAAAGAAAAGAAAAGAAAAGAAAAGAAAAGAAAAGAAAAGAAAAGAAAACCCCTGGTAGAGATGTGGAAAATAAATCACATATAGACTTTTGTTAAGACAAAAATATTTACCATATACTCCTGGATGACTTCATGTTCTTCTATCCTTTTTTTAAGTACTTGAAAATGATTCTTGATGTCTGATTGCTCATGAAAACTGAATCTTAATGGCTGAATCTGAGCCAACTGAGCTAAATCCCTTTCAGAAATAATCTGTATACCTAAGGGAGAGAGAAATTCACACTTGTAACTTACTTGTATGTATGTGAAAGGAGATTTTATTGTTGTTGTTTTCTCTTAAGTAAATACACAGTCACTTAAGGATAATGGGAGTTTATATTTTTAGAGGTGATGAATCTATTTGAAAGGAAGTATCCCTACTTTGGAAAAGTCATGACTATATACTTTGAAATTATACCAAACCCAAGGCTCTTGGAGAAAACTGTAAGTCCAATAAATGTAACAGATGCAGGAGACCTAGAAGTGTTCTGATTTATAATGTGAACTGGGTGTATGCACCGACAGTTATTCCATGTAAGCATGTACAAGACCTGGTTGGGAAAAACAGAAAACTGCCCCCTTCCTGGGGCCAAGTGTTATAAGTCCCTGGAATCTGAGAAGAGAAGATGTGGAGTCCAACACATTTCTTATTAAAATGGATCAAGTGCACAGAAGTGTGTGTACATGCGCACACGCACACACACACAAATAATATATGATATCCTATCCTATCTAATAAAAGAGTAATATGCAAATTGAGTGTATCTCTGCTACACCCACAAGCCATGCCCACCAGCCAATCAGGAGAGAGTATGCAAATTAACCCAACCAAGATGGCTGCAGCCACAGAGAGAGCAGGAGGCTTGAGTTTCCCCAGCAATGGAGAAAGCAAAGCTTTCTGCCTGTCCTGGCCTGCCTTGGCCTCTTCTTAAGGCTACAGAGTTTCAATTATATAAGATAAATAAATCCCAACAAAAATGGCAGCAGCCATGAAGCTGGAGAGAGCAGGAGGCTTGAGTTGCCCCCGGCGATGGAGGAAGCCAAGTTTCTGCATCCCTGGCCTACCTTGGTCTCTGCTTAAGACTATGAAGTTTGAATTATGGAAGATAAATAAATCCCAGATACCAGGGCCTCCACTTGGGTTGTAGGGGGAGGGGAAGAAGGGGCGTGGCCAGCCTGGAAACACCACAGGTCCCTCATCCAGGCTGCTCCATACCCCAAGGAAACCTCCACTCTGATCTGGGACACTTTTCATGGCAAACCATCTGGCCCCACCCATACACCAGGTTTCTATCCCATCTAATAAAAGAATAATATGCAAATTTACTATCATTCAAACACACAAGATGGCTGTCCCCATGTGGTCAAGGATGACTGCCCCCATGTGGGCACAAGATGACCACCACAAGATGGTGAGCAGAGGAGGGCAGTTGGGAGGGACCAGGTCTACAAGGGAGGGCAGCTGGGGGCAATCAAGCCTGCAGGAGAGGGAAGTTGGGGTGATCAAGCCTGCAGGGGAGGGCAGTTCTGGGAGATAATGCCTGTAGGGGAGGGCAGTTAGGGGCAAACAGGCTGGAAGGGGAGCAGTTAGGCATCTATCAGGCTGGCAGGAGAGTATTTAGGGGGTGATCAGGCTGGTAGGCAGAAGTGGTTAGGGGCCATCAGGATGCAGGCAAGCAAGAAGTTGGGAACCAGCAGTCCTGGATTTTAAGAGGGATGTCCAACTGCCCATTTAGGCACAATCCTACCTGAACATCCCTCCAGGGGTCCCAGATTGGAGAGGGCTCAGGCTGGGCTGATGGACACACACCCCTGTGCACAAATTTCATGCACCTGGCCTCTATAAATCAATAAAACTAAAATAATAGATATATTATACATACACATGATTGACAGGTATTAAATAGTTATGTACTTATAACAAAAGAGAATACTTTCTATTTAATTGTAAATATGGAATCATTTCCCATATAAACAATAATCTAGTTCAGTGGTCGACAAACTTATTAGTCAACAGAGCCAAATATCAACAGTACAACGATTGAAATTTCTTTTGAGAGCCAAAATTTTTTTTTTTACTTATTTTTTTTAATTTTATTTACAATATAACTTATATTTTATAGTAGTACATATGTTTTCCTTCCCCCCCAAAATCCTCCCCCCAGCCTCCCCTAGCTCCCCCGCACATGTCCCCACCTGCCTCCCTCCCCACCCCAGAGTCTTTCATTCATTGGTTATGCTCATATGTATGCATACAAGTCTTTCGGTTGATCTCCCCCAGCATCTGCCTCCCCTCCACTCCAGCCTTCCCCCTGTAGCTTGACTGTCTGTTCGAGGCCACCCTGCCTCTTTATCCATCACTTTCCCCTGTTTCTTTTCTTCAAAAATACCTTGCCTCTGCATATTGAAATCAAATGTATAAGAGCAAAAAAAGTTTGAGTGTCAGTTTCAATGTCCAACTGTTCTGAGTCCCAGTTTCAATGTCAAATAGTTCTTCATGTGTACATGTCAGCAATGGTATCCAGATGGTGGACACATCATGAGAGCCAAAATTTTAAAACTTAAACTTCTTCTAATGCCATTTCTTCAAAATAGACTCGCCAAGGCCTTGGTATTTTCTGGAAGAGCCACACTCAAGCCTTGGTTTGCCAACTACTGACCTAGGCCAAAACTCAAAACTTAATAAATTAAAAGGAATTCATGTATATATGACCATAATGAGATTAAACTTTCCAAATCAATAGTCCTGCTGGAAGATCAATAACACATCTGGAAAATCCTCAGATGTATGAGAAGTAAAAAGCATACTCTAGGTGCATGCAAGACAGCTGCAGCCATGGACTGGACTTAGAGCAGAACTACAAAGCAATCCACCTGAAAAATCCAGAAAGGTGTAGCTGCTCTGAAATATATCTTCGGAGCACTGCAGCAGCCATGGGGAAACAGATAACCAGAGGGATGCACAGAAAGGGAAAGACCTCTCCAGCAGGCTATGGTTGAGGGGCAAAGCTCCCTTCCTCTGGGATCCTAGGGTCTCAATGCCCCACAGGAATCCTCAACCCAGAACAACACAGGCTGGAAGAGAAGCCCAGGTAACACCCGGCAGGAGGAACCAGCAGATTTTGTCCCCATGGAAGCCTGGGACTGCATGTCCCAGCGAAACAGCCTGTGTGGCTGGAGAGGCAGCACAGCTGTGTTTGAGTCCAGCCAAGGGGCATGTGGCTGCTCCGAGCAGTGACTTTAAGGGACCCTCTACTTTCTGGAAAGGCACTAGGCAGAGCTCCATCAGTGTCTAACCTGTGTGGATAGGAAACAGGATCAGTCTCTCCCACCTGGAGTGCAGGGTCAGAGCCCTCCCAAGGGATAGCTCTCCCCAGGTCTGGTCTTGCTGGGAGAGTGCAGGGTTTGCTGCTGGGACAGTACAGGGGAGAGTGCAGGGTTTGCTGCTGGGACAGTACAGGGTAGAGTGCAGGGTTTGCTGCTGGGACAGTACAGGGGGGAGTGCAGGGTTTGCTGCTGGGACAGTACAGGGGAGAGTGCAGGGTTTGCTGCTGGGACAGTACAGGGGAGAGTGCAGGGTTTGCTGCTGGGACAGTACAGGGGAGAGTGCAGGGTTTGCTGCTGGGACAGTACAGGGGAGAGTGCAGGGTTTGCTGCTGGGACAGTACAGGGGAGAGTGCAGTTTGCTGCTGGGACAGTACAGGGGAGAGTGCAGGGTTTGCTGCTGGGAAAGCACAGGGGAAAGTGCAGGGTTTGCTGCTGGGACAGTACAGGGGAGAGTGCAGGGTTTGCTGCTGGGACAGTACAGGGGAGAGTGCAGGGTTTGCTGCTGGGACAGTACAGGGGAGAGTGCAGGGTTTGCTGCTGGGACAGTACAGGGGAGAGTGCAGGGTTTGCTGCTCGGACAGTACAGGGGAGAGTGCAGGGTTTGCTGCTGGGACAGTACAGGGGAGAGTGCAGGGTTTGCTGCTGGGAAAGCACAGGGGAGGGTGCAAGGTTTGTTCCTGGGAAGACACAGGGAGCAGTGCAGGTCTGGCATTTGGGGTTGGCAGAGCTGGGAATTTCAGCCCTGCTTTGCTGAGAACTGCAGTCCTGCTCAGGGCTGTTTCCTGCCTCATCCTATTTGGTTTGGTGGCTCATGGGCAAGGGTGCTGAGGAAGAGTTGGGTTTTGGAACTGTGTCTCCCAGGGAGGCATTGAGAGAGAGAGACGGATGAGTACACAGTGACTGCATGGTGGGGAGACCGAGCTGAACTTCTTGGGAGTTCCAAGCACAGTCCCTGAAGGAGAGGTGGTGCCCATCTTTCCTCACCCTCCCCTGCCGCAGTAGGCTGTGGGTACCACCTCAACAGGAGACTGGTTCATCCATGTGAAGTCCCGGATACCCCCACTAGGCACAGTTCTTGTGGGGGGGGGAGGGGCAGCTCAGAGCAGAGTGAGACCTCAGAGGGTACTGTGGGGGACTCTAAGGAAGTGCTTAGCTCTCCTAGGGGTTGGGCAAGCAGCATCCTCAGTGAGAAACTCAGTGATTCCTGAGTGCAGGGCAGCTGAGCCTGCTCCTCTCAGACAGCTGGCCCTACCCAACCTGAACCTGCAGAAACTCCCTGAGGGGGAACTAGCCTTGGGACTGGCAGAAACTAAGGGCTTTGGCTTTGAAGCAGGGACTCACTCCTCCCCCGTCCCCCACTGAGTGTCTGATGGTGTAATCCCCAGGCAGGGGGCCCACCAGGAGCTAGGCTAACTTGGAAAGCCCTACTGACTCTCTTCAGAAGCTCTGGAGGAAGAGCAGGCAACCTAAGCCAGAAGGCCAAGTGGCTCACAGGTGGAGGTGGGGCCTAGCAAGCTCCAGCAGGACAGCCCACAGATCTGGCCCCAGCTCTGAGCTGGAGGAATTGATCCATTTACACAGACTGGCCCCTCCCATGCACACATAGGTCTAGCAGATGCAGACACAAACACTGAACAGAATAGTAGCTACAGAGTGGTAGCCCAAGCCAGGTACACACAAGGTCTGAGAGTGACCTGCATCTGAAACCCATCTAAAAAGACCCAGAACCAAAACAACCAGTTTCTTCTCTTGTGCTAACTGCTTGACTCTTGCTGTGGTGTGTTCACACTACACCAGAGTTGGACTCAACTGCCTACACAAAGGGCACATGAAAGGGAATTCCGACAGGCTCCAGACCCTCTCGAAAATGCCCACCTGGTGCTCAAGGTTTGCCACTATAGACGCCCAGGAGGAGGGTTAACAATTGTGTCACTGAAACCAACAGAATGTGAATGCTGTAGTGCTTTTATAAATTGCCAAAACCTGAAATCAACCCAAATGTTCTTCAACTGTGAATGGCTAATAAAACTGGCGTAGTCATAGATAGAGTGGAATGTTATTCAGCAGAGAAAAAAAGTAAATTCTGATAAATGCAAAGGCATGGATGAATATCAACAATACTATGCAAAGTGAAAGAAAGTAGACTCAAAAGGCTATACATATATATATATATATACACACTCCCAGTTATATGACTCTGAAAGAGACCAAAGGAAACAGAATGGAAGCATTGCTGGCTGCGAGTGTTGGTGGCCGGCTGCGGAAGAGCACAGAGACCTGTGGGCAAGAATAGCCTCTGCCTGGGGTGGTGGCAGACCTCTGTCCAACCTCAGAGAACTGTGTGCAAAAAGGCTGAGTTTCACTCTATGTAAATGAATTTTCAATATTTAAAAACTGTTTTCTTATCAACTATTTTTTGAGACTTGTGTTTTAATAATTGTAGTATGACATTGCCTTAATTAGATTTGATATTTTTAAATTTAAAAGTCATTAGAGAAGGTAAACTGGCACTTGATGGGAGCTTGAAATGAGTGATCTCTAAATTCCTCTCAAACTCCAAAGTATGTGTGTGACCCTCTAACTTCACACACACAAGTTTTATATATGTACTAGAGGCCTGGTGCATGAAATTCGTGCACAGGAAGGGGGTTGCCTCAGCTTGGCCTGCACTCTCTCCAATCTGGTACCTCTGGCTCCTAACCACTCACCTGACTGCCAGCCTGATCCCCCTAACTGCTCTCCCCTGACAGCCTGTTTGCCCTAACTGCTCGCCCCTGCTGGCCTGATCCCCCTAACTGCTCTCCCCTGCCTGCCTGATTGCCTCTAACCTTCTCTGCCTTGGCCCCAACAACATGGCTTTGTTGGGAAAAATGTCTGGAAGGACATCTGGAAGGTCACCCAGAACATGTTCAGTCTAATTAGCATACTACCCTTTTATTAGTATAGATGCCACCTTATCCTAAAAATGCAGGTTGTTCCCAGGTTTTCCTATTGTGGAAGGGGAGCCTGCAGTAGCATCCTGGGTTCTGACCAGGGCTTATGCGCTTATGCATTATCTCAGCAGATGTGATTCCTAGAAGACTCTTGGATGTACCTTGAACATTTCTATCAAATTTGCAAAATCATCCTCCAAAAATGTTGAACCACTTTAAACTCCCACCAGCAACCATATATGTGCTGATATTTAACGACACCTAATAAGTCACATCATTGTAGGCATCACTCTATACTCACCTTTTATTGAAACACAGTGTGTTTAATAAAACTCAAGGAAAATGGAGAATTGCATCAGTGCTAGTTTGACTTCCTCCCAACTCCAATCTGAAGAAACAATACTAATTGGATAAGTGAAAAACATTCAGAAGGTAGTAACCTGATTTCTCTGCATCAGTACTCAATCCACCATTTACTTTTGCTTGCAGAGACACATATGAAATCAGTACTTTTTAAACACATACTCCCCACCTTCCTTTCAGAAGGCTCACTTGCTCGCTCGCAAATTTTGACAATAAAAAATATTATGTATCGAAGGTGGCATAAAAATGTCTATTTAGGGGGAAACAATTGGGGCACATTTTGTAATTGCTAACTTCCTGGTTTGGAAAAATGCATTTTAAAAATAAGGAGGGAAAACCTGGTTAGATAATAGCTTAAGAAGAACCTCCACCTGCCAACTTCACATGTGGTTTGTATTACTGTTACTGATGTTGGTCTGATTTCAAATACACAATGCTATTTGCCATGGTCTGTGTGTTAATCAGCAAAACCTGTGGTCCACTCTTGGGAGTGATGTAAATGAGATGTGAACAGTCCTGATACTTTAATCCAGTCTCTGCAAGGATCCCTGGTGTTAGCCTGTCAGTGCCTAGGAACAATGCTATGATTGTCTCCTCCATCCCATAAATAAATAAATAAATAAATAAATATAAAAAATAAAATAAAATAAATTAGAATGCGTATCGTAGACTCTCTTTGGTCTGGAATTTATCTTGTTCAAGTCTTTTCTTCTGTCTGACAACATCTTCTAGGTGATACACTGATCTGGCTACCACTGGGTCAATGTCAAACAAATCGTGTGATGTCAGTGAAGTTTCTTGCCATAGGATCCAGTTATAAAAGGGTAAGTCAAGGGGAAGGTCCACCAATCTGAAATCCACGATAGCCTTGACCATTAATTTTCCTAAGAAGCGAAACTTCATCTTAACCTTTGCAATATGCGCTGGCTTTGCTGTCCTACCAAAGGGAAGTGCAAATAGGCCCTGGAGGTTTTGAATATACTTGGTCCCTTCTTGGCTTCCTTTTGGATTAGTAAGAGTAACTTCTTCACCTCTCCAAAGACCCAAGTCACCTCTCTGTAGTTCCTGAGATACAAGTGCATAAAACTCCAGTGTAGGCCCAAGACCTGTACCAACCTCATTTTCATACTGATGCCAATGTCATTGATTTCTCCCTAAAAGCTTCCCTCCTGTCAGCCAGGACTTCTTGGTACTTGAGCCAACCTCATTGTTCAACTCAAGACTTGATTTCCTGAAATAGAATTATGGAAGAGGAAAAATAGTTTTCCTCTACCTTTCTGAGTTCTTAGTGGAGGCCCTTGTAATGAAAGACAGATCACCAAGAGAAAAACAAAAGTTCATTAACATGTATATGTGGGAGATCCCACGGAAAAATGAGTAACTCCCCAAGGTGGTTTAGAATGCAGATTTAAATACCTTCTTCCTAGGGAAAGGGGACGGGAGATATAGGCCTCTTAGAGGAGAGTAAATAATATTTAGGAAAGATGAATGGGGAGAGGGGAAATACTTTGTAACAAAGTTTGGGTGTGATGTCAACTTCTACTCTCCTGTCCTGTGACAGGAGTCAGTCTTCTCTGCCTGATGACACTTCTACCATCAAGGGGACCTATGACATTTAAGCTCCTTTAAGGGGTCTGATTTTAGGGAGATCAGGAGACTTCAGTGAAATCCTCTGCGTGCATTTGCTGTTTTTTTCAAGCATCTGCAGTTCAAGATCATCAATATAACAACACAGCATATGTTGGGGTGGCATGTTCTCTGATCTTCAGAACAAACCCAACAAAAGCTTGTTTCCTTTCTCAGATGATTTGCCACAGTAGCATTATTACCTGGAGACAGTATTCAGACCAGACCTTCCAGAGAGTGAGTGGTCATAACATTATCCTGTGTTTGTAGAAAGGTGTTGGCCATAGCACTAAATAATCCAGGGGCAGTTTTCTCATCTTGCATAAAGGGAGATAAAGTTATGATAGTTTATCTCCCTCTCCACAGGTTTCTTGTGGGTTTGTGTCTCTGTTGCCCCAACTCATGCTCCTCAGCTACCCAAGTGCCTCTGCCTCAGGCCTTGGGGCTGCTGAGTGCCAGGCCTGTGGGTTTGCATCTCCAATCCACCCCCAACTCCCCAGCCCTAGGTCTTTCCATGGCTGGGCTTGGGGCTACTGGCTGCTGACCTCCCTGCTGGTTTGTGTCTCTGATCTGGCACCAGGGTGCTGGCCTCCCTGCAGGTTTGTGTCTCCTATCCAGCACCCTGCAGCACCAGCACAGCCGTGGTGGGGCATGGTGGGGCTGAGAGCTGCAGGGGGAAGGGGAGGAGGAGGAGGGGTCCTGCCTCCCTGCAGGTTTGAGTCTCTATCCAGCACCCAGCAGTCCCAGCACAGCCATTGTGGGGCATGGCGGGGGGGGAGGGGAGGACTACCTGCTGGTTTGTGGCTTCAATTGGGCCCCCAGCAGCCCCCAGTGCCACCATGGAGGGCTTAAAGCTGCCAGGGGCCAGCCACCCTGCTGGTTTGTGGCTGAAATCGCCATCTTGGTTGGGTTAATTTGAATATTCATGCCTATTGGCTGGTAGCACAGCGAAGGTACGGTCAATTTGCATGTTTCTCTTTTGTTAGATGGGACTAGAGGCCCAGTGCACAAAATTCATGCATGGGTGGGGCGGGGGATTTCCCTTAGCCCAGCCTGCACCCTCTCCAATCTGGGACCCCTTGAGGGATCTCCGACTGCCTGTTTAGGCCCAATCCTAAACAGACAGTCGGACATCCTTCTCACAATCCAGGACTGCTGGCTCCAAACTGCTCACCTGCCTGCCTCCATGTTTGTACCTAACCACTTCTGCCTGCCAGCCTGATCACCCACTAACCACTACCCTGCCAGCCTAATTGATGTCTAACTGCTCCCCTGACAGCCTATTTGCCCCCAACTTCCCTCCTCTGCTGGCCTGGTCATCCCTAACTGCCCTCCCCTGCAGGCTTGATTGCCCCCAACTGCCCTCCCCTGCTGGCCTGATTAACCACAACTTGCCCTCTCTTGCAGGGCCTGGAACCTCCCAACAGCCCTCCCCAGCTGGCCATATTGTGGTGGCCATCTTGTGTCCACATGGGGGCAGGATCTTTGACCACATGGGGGCAGCCCTCTTGTGTGTTGGAGTGATGGTCAATCTGCATATTACTCTTTTATTACATAGGATAGAGGCCTGGTGCATGGGTGGGGGCCAGCTGTTTTGCCCTGAAGAGTGTCCCAGATCAGGGTCGGGGTTCCCTTGGGGTGAGGGGCAGCCTGGGAGAGGGGCCTATGGAGGTTTGCAGGCAAGCCACACCCCCCAGTGACCCAAGCAGAGGCCCTGGGATCTGGGATTAATCTATGTCTAAAATTGAAACTTTGTAGCCTGGAGTGGAGCCAAGCTTTCTGCTCGCTCTGTGGTGGCAGCCATTTCTGTTTGAAACTTTGTAGCCTAGAGTGGAGGCCTAGGTCTGCAACGGCAGGCTGAAAGCTTGGCCTCCTCTGTTGCCAGGGAAACCCAAGCCTTCCTCCTGCTCTCAGTGGTGGCAGCCATCTTGGTTGGGGTTTATTTGCATAATCTGCTCCTGATTGGGTGGTAGGCATGGCTGTGGGAGTGGCTTGTGGGTGTGGTGAAGGTATGGTCAAATTTGCATATTACTCTTTTATTAGATAGGATAATGAATATATGATTCATGGTTTTATATAGTTTTATATTATATATACATATATATTATATATATACACCCTATCTAATAACAGAGAAACATGCAAATTACCGTACCTTCACTATGCTAGCAGCTAATCAGGAGTGGGGGCATGGTCAGGGGCATAGTCACAGCACACAGGGTCACTGGTGGAGAACGCTTCACGCTGGCAGCCAGGCACTGGGTCGGCGGAGCGGGCGGGCGGCGGCAAGCACAGACCACACCTCTGCGCAGGGCACTTTCAAGGGCCTAGAGAGCAGGAGAGGCTCAGTCCTTGAGGCGTCCGTGGTATGGGGAGGGCTGGGCCAGGATAACGTCATACTTTCAAAACAAGTTGTTTCCCACTTAAATATCCTCTGATGAGTATCTTTAAAAGAGAAGTAAATATTCAGCCATTGTCACACCTTGAAAAGTTAAGGTAATTCCTTAATATCACCTAATATCCACTGTACATTCAAATGTCTTTGTTTCAAAGATGCCTTTTACTGTTGGTTTGCCCCCTCTGGAAACTACCCAAGGTCTTATTTCAGCCCTGATGTTGGGCTGCTTTCCCTGACCATAAGTTCCCAACGCACTTCCAGGCAGAGTTAAAGGGGGCTTCTTCTGTTTTTAAGGCATCACCATATTCCAGTGCCTGCCAGGCCCCTGTGAAAGCACTACTCCTTACGTCCGGGGTGCTGGGGGCTGAAGCAGAGAGGCTGTGAGGCCCAGCTCACCCAGGATGCTGGCCAGCAATCACCCTCTCCCAATTATCCTGACCCAGCCTTCCCTATGTATACCTGCTCACAGAGAGTGTGAGGTGGTCGTGGCAGCGGGACGAGAGGCCAGCGGGGGCATGGCCGCAGTGAAAGGATGGGAGGCCTACACCCTCCCCCAATCCATAGGGGCTTAACAGGGGACCTCAGGCCTCAACTCCCGCCCCAGCACCAGACCAGGGGGCTTGAGGCCATGTCTTCTACCCAGTGGGGCTTGACGGGGGACCTCAAATTGTACTTCCCATCTTGGTGCTGGACTAGGGGACTTCCAGCTGCTCCCCCTGCCCAGCAGGGCTTGACAGGGGACCACAGGCCACACCCCCACCCAGCAGGGCTTGATAGGGAACCTCAAGGTGTGCTTCCCGCCCTGGTGCTGGGCTAGGGTACCTCAGGCTGCTCCCACCACCCCAGCTTCAGGCTGGGGGACCTCATCCGTGCCTCCCACCTGGTGCAGCTTGACAGGGGACTGCAGGCCACACTCCCAACCCAGCAGGGCTTGACAGGGGACCTCAAGACGAACTTCCCATCCTGGTGCTGGGTTAGGGGACCTCAGACTGTTCTCTCCACCAGGCAGGGCTTGACAGGTAACCTCAGGCTGCGCCCCTACCTGGCAGGACTTGACAGGGGACCCCAAGCCACACCCCCACCCCGGCACCAGGCTGGGGGACCTCAGACCATACCCACTGCCCCAGCACCAGGCCAGGGGACCTGAGGCTGTGCCCCTCCTGCCTGGCTGGGCTTGACTTGACAGGGACCTCAGGCTGTGCCCCCCACCCAGCAGGGCTTCACAGGGGACCTGAGCCTGTGCCCCTGTGCCAGTGGGGATTGATGGGGGACCTGAGGCTGTGCCTCCCTCCCAGTGCTGGGCCAGGGGACCTGAGGCTGTGCTCCTCTGCCTGGTGGGGCTTTTGGGGGGAACCTCAGGCCATGCCCTCTACCCAGTGGGGCTTGACAGGGGATCTCAGGTTGTGTCTCCCACCTGGTGGGACTTGATGGGGGACCTCAGGCCATGCTTCCTGTCTTGGTGCTGGGCCAGGGGGCCCGAGGACACCCCCTGCCCTGCAGGGCTTGACAGGGGTGGGACTGGTGGGGTCTGGATCTACCCCAATGCAGGGGGGCAGCTGGGTTTGGGTCTCATGTGATTTTGAGGCACATGTGAGTGAGTGGGGACTTGACTCTGGGTCCCAGGGTGCGTCCCAGACTCTGACAGGAGGAAGGTTTTCATATACATTTTACTAATTTTCTTTAGTCTCTGATACTGCTATTATAGAGAAAGAGCAAATAGTAATGTTAAATTATTTCCTCTAATTAATACCTTTTTAATGTGCATGAATTTCATGCACGGGGCCACTAGTGTGTGTGTGTGTGTGTGTGTGTGTGTGTGTGTGTGTGTGTGTGTTTATATATATATATTTAGAATATTCTTTCTTTTTTTAATATATTTTATTGATTTTTTACAGAGAGGAAGGGAGAGGGATAGAAAGTCAGAAACATCGATGAGAGAAACATCCATCAGCTGCCTCTTGAATGCCCCCTACTGGGGATGTGCCCGCAGCCAAGGTACATGCCCTTGACCGGAATCAAACCCGGGACCTTTCAGTCCGCAGTCCGACACTCTATCCACTGAGCCAAACCAGTTTCGGCTGGAATATTCTTCAGTATTGTTTTATTGTACATACTTATATTTTCTTTCTTCCCCGCAATATGTGCTTATGTGTAATCCAAAATTATTATTTTATTTACAAAGTACATACTGCAATGAATTAACATTAGATGAATGAGGAAGGTCATATTCAAGTCTATATAAAGCTATAATTCCTAGTTTAAAAAATATATAAAATACCTCATTTTAATGTCATGTTTTATATATTTAAATACTTAAAGAAAGGATAGAAATTCACCCTTATGAATGTGGAGTGTGCAGCAAGAAAATCCCCAAAAATATGTTTTCCCATTTTAAAAAGTCTGCCTAGCTCTCTCCTGCATCTGTATTAGAAAAGCCTTTGTACACAGCTCTGAAAGCAGCCTGCTCAACAACCTTCAACATAATGGGGAGCAGTCATACCGTGCACAGTTGGGGAGACAGCATGTGACGGCCCTGCAAGCTCATCCTCACTGATCCACTGGTCTCTGAGGTAGGTGTCATCAGCTGTCCACATACTGTTTTCACTCTCACTAGAAAATAAATGCACATATTTTTTCATGGTATCAAAGAACTTATGCATTTAAGAACCTCTGATAATCTACAGTAGTTATTAATTGACTATTCACTGGCATTTCTATTCCACTACCTACATCCATTGTCAGCACCTGGAGCTGACCCACTTCCCAAGAGATAATTCCAAAATCCCAGTGTCTGATCACAAACCCCATTTTCTCCAACTTTTACCTGGCTTGCAAACCAGCCGCCTTGGACCTATCCACCTTCCACCTTCTCTCCTCCTTTACCTAGGCCAGTAGTTGTCAAACTCGTTAGTCAACAGAGCCAAATATCAACAGTACAATGATTGAAATTTCTTTTGAAAACCAAAATTTTAAAACTTAAACTTCTTCTAACACCACTTCTTCAAAATAGACCCACTCAGGCTGTGGTATTTTGTGGATGAGCCACATTCAAGGGACCAAAGAGCCGCATGTGGCTCGCGAGCCTCAGTTTGCCAAACACACACCCTAAGTACTAGGGTCACTTGGTGTTCTCATATCAACATAGAGCCTTTGGAAAACATTGGTATATCACCGGTTTTTCTCTATCCACTGCAGCTAATCTTGAACTACCAGCCGTATGCAATTCTATTCTTAACTCTCTGCTGTAGTAAAAATGCAGCCACTTCTAGAAAATGCAGGTCAGAAAACCAGAATTCTTTCAACTTACTTTTAAAATGTGAACTTAGACGCATCAACATTCTTCATGACTCCTTACTTTCTTCCTGTTCAAAATTTATCCTTCCACATTTATAACTACAATGCCTCTGTCTCCTGAGATGTTTTTCTAAAATTTCATATATATTTAAGTTTTATATATATAAAATCTCTCTCTACCTACAAATTCTTTAATATAGAGATACTTGATTCACCCTCATTATAAAGATAGAAAACCCTTCAAACTTTTTATCTCAATCTAACTCCTGCTCTATTTCTAACAGACTTTTCAAAACAAATCCACACTCGTTTCTGTTTGCTTTCCAACTTCTCACTGTGACTCATTTCTTCTCTTGTGCTATCTGCTTGGCTCTTGCTGTACTTTCACATACAACCCATTTAACAGAAGACTCCTATTATTTGAGTTCTGGGCCTAATCTTTAATGTCTAGAAAAAAAATTCCCATTAAAATTCAAATGTTGTTATACCTGTCTACCAACTTCAGAATAAATAAAGGCTCCTTTCCTAGACACAACTTTAGCAGGTTGGCAATGTAGTCCCTGTCTCTTCTTCTTCTTTTTTTTTAATTAAGTTATTTATTTATTTTTTATTCTTTATTGTTGAAAGTATTACATATGTCCCTGTTTTCTCCCATTGTCCTCTCCCAGCCCGCCCTTAACCCCTAGCCTAGACCTCCATGCCCCTATTGTCTATGTCCATTGGTTATGCATATATGCATACATGTTCATTAGTTGATCTCTTCCCAATCACCCACCCTCCCCTCTGAGGCATTCCCTATAGGGTTTGACAGTCTGTCAATGCTTGTATGTCTCTGGATCTATTTTTGTTTACATTTTTCATTACTGTATATCCCACACTAGAGGTTTGATTGTGCACCAGTGGGGTTCCTCGGCCAGGCCTGCAGGATCAGGCTGAAACCGGCTCTCCGACATCTCCCAAGGGATCCCGGATTGCGAGAGGGTGCATACCAGGCCTACGGACCCTACAAGTGCACAATCAGGGCTGGGGAGGAACATAGGAGGTTGGCCAGCCAGGGAGGGACTGTGAGAGGGCTCCATGGTGTGTCTGGCCCATCTCTGTCAGTCCCCAATCGGCCAGATCCCAGCAGTAATCTAACCTACTGGTTGAAGCATCTGCCCCCTGGTTGTCAGTGCACCTCATAGTGAGTGGTTGAGCAGCCTTAGCATATCATTAGCATATTACACTTTGATTGATTGAATGGAGGACCAGACACTTAGCATATTAGGCGTTTATTATAGGATATGAGTGAGATCAAGTGGCATTTACCTTTCTCCAACTGCTTATTTTGCTTAGCATACTGCTCTCCAGTTCCATCCATGCTGTTGCAAATGATAAAAGTTCCTTCTTTTTTATAGTAGCATAGTATTCCATTGTGTAGATGTACCACAGCTTTTTAATTCACTCATCTGCTGATGGGCACTTAGGCTATTTCCAAATCTTAGCTATTGTAAATTGTGCTGCTATGAACATAGGGGTGCATATATATTTCTGATTGATGTTTCTGATTTCTTGGGTTATATTCCTAGAAGTGGGGTCACTGGGTCAAATGGGAGTTCCTTTTTTAATTTTTTTGAGGAAACTCCATACTGTTTTCCACAGTGGCTGCACCAGTCTGCATTCACACCAGCAGTGGACAAGGGTTCCCTTTTCTCCACATCTTTTAGAACACTTGTCATTTGTTGATTTGTTGATAGCCATTCTAACAGGTATGAGATGGCACCTCATTGTTGTTTTGATTTGCACCTCTTGGATGATTGGTGACTTTGAGTATGTTTTCATATGTCTCTTGGTCTTCTGTATGTCTACTTTCAAAAAGTGTCCTTTGCCCATTTTTTGACTGGATTGTTTATCATCCTTTTGTTAAATTGTATGAGTTCCCTATAAATTTTGGAGATTAACCCCTTATCAGATGATCACTGGCAAATATGTTCTCCCATGCAGTGGGCTTTCTTGTTTTGTTGATGGTTTCTTTTGCTGTACAGAAGCTTTTTATTTTGATGTGGTCCCATTTGTTTATTTTCTCCTTAATTTCAATTGTCCTAGGAGATGTATTGGTAAACATATTACTATCAGAGATGTCCGACATTTTGCTGCTTATGGATTCTTCTAAGACTTTTCTGGTTACACTAGAGTCCTGGTGCATGAAATTCATGCATGAGGGGAGGGGTGTCCCTCAACCCAGCTTGCACCCTCTCCAATCTGGGACCCCTCGAGGGATGTCCAACTGCCTGTTTAGGCCAGATTGGGATCGGGCCTAAATGGGCAGTCGGACATCCTTCTCACAATGCAGGACTGCTGGCTCCAAACTGCTAGCCTGCCTGCTTCCCTGATTGCCCCTAACCACTTCTGCCTGCCAGCCTGATCACCCACTAACCACTACCCTGCCAGCCTGATTGATGTCTAACTGCTCCCCTGCCAGCCTGTTTGTCCCCAACTTCCCTCCTCTGCTGGACTGATCACCCCTAACTGCCCTCCCCTGCAGGATTGATAGCCCCCAACTGCCCTCCCTTGCAGGCCTGGTCCCTCCCAACTGCCCTCTCCTGATGGCCTGATGGCCCACAACTGCCCTCCCTTGCAGGCCTGGAACCTCCAAAAGGCCCTCCTCTCCTGGCCATCTTGTGGTGGCCATCTTGTGTCCACATGGGGGCAGGATCTTTGACCACATGGGGACAGCTCTCTTGTGTGTTGAGCTGATGGTCAATCTGTGTATTATTCTTTTATCAGATAGGATAGAAGCCTGCTGCATGGGTAGAGGCTGGCTGGTTTGCCCTGAAGGATGTCCTGGATCAGCGTGGAGGTTCCCTTAGGGCATGGGGCAGCCTGTGCGAGGAGCTTATGGTGGTTTGCAGGACATCCACACCCCCAGCGACCCAAATGGAGGCCCTGGGATCTGAAATTAATTTATGTTCTACAATTAAAAATTTGTAGCCTAGGGTACAGCCAAGCCTTCCGCTCACTCCATGGTGACAGCCATTCATGTTTGAAACTTTGTAGCCTAGAGTGGAGGGCTAGGCGCTAGGGTTGCAGAAGTTTAGCTTCTTCCATTGCCCCCGCAACCCTAGCCTCTTCTCTCTCCAGCTCCATGGCTGCCTTTGGATTATGCATCTTTTATAATTGAAACTTTGTACTATTGAGGACTCTGCCCAGGCAGAAAGTTTGGCTTCCTCCATTGCCAGGGAAACCCAAGCTTTCCTCCTGCTCTCAGTGGTGGCAGCCATCTTGTTTGGGGTCTATTTGCAAAATTTGCTCCTGATTGGCTGGTGGGCGTGGCTGGTGGGTGTGGCCTGCGACCACCTGGCCCTGGGGCTGGGCACTCCCTGCTGCCGCCACCTCTGCTGCTGCTGCCCCTGCTTCCCCTCACAGTGCCCGGGGGCTGGGCACTTGCCACCACTGCTATTTCATCTCCACCCCCAAGCCTGGCGCTCATGCCACTTGGCCCCACCCCTGCTCCTGATTGGCTCGTAGCATAGACAATCAGGAGCAAAGGTACGGTCAAATTTGCATGTTTCTCTTTTATTATATAGAATGTCTTAGATTTAAATTTTTTATCCATTTTGAGTTTATTTTTGTGTATGGTGTAAGTTGGTGGTCCAGTTTCATTTTTTTTTTCATGTATCTGCTAATTTCCCAATACCATTTACTGAAGAGACTGTCTTTTCTCTATTGTATGCTCTTATCTCCTTTGTCAAACATGAATTGAGCATAATGGCTTGGGTTGATTTCCAGGTTCTCTGCTCTGTTCCATTGGTTCATATGCCTGTTTTTGTGATAGTACCAGGCTCTTTTGAGAACAGTAGCTCTGTAGTATAACTTGATATCTGGTATTGCGATCCTCTATCTTTATTCTTTTTTCTCAAGATTACTACAGCCATTTGGGGTCTTTTTTTAAATTCCATATAAATTTTTGGAGAGATTTTTTCAAGGTCTCTGAAATATGTCATTGGTATTTTAATAGGAATTGCATTGAATCTGTAGATTGCCTTGGGTAGTATGGATATTTTAATGATGTTGATTCTACCAATCCATGAACATGGTATATTCTTACAATTATTTATATCTTACTCTATCTTTTTTTACATCCTGTAGTTTTTGTAGTACAGGTCTCTTATCTCCTTGGTTAAGTTTATTCCTTAATTTTTTGTTGTAGTGGAAAATGGGATTGTTTTCTTTCTCTTTCCGTGAGTTCATTGTTAGTGTATAAAAATGCCATAGATTTCTGGGTGTTAAATTTGTATCCTGCTGTATTGTCAAATTCGCATATTAAATCTAGTAATTTTTTATGGAGTCTTTTATTTGCAAATATTGTACCATCCTTGCATCCCTGGAATAAATCCCACTTCATCATGGTGTACTATGTTTTTAATATATTTCTGGATTTGTTAATATTTTGTTGAGAATTTCAGGATCTATGTTCATTAAGAATATTTGCCTGTAATTCTCTTTCTTTGTAATATATTTATCTGGTTTTGGAATTAGTGTAATGCTGCCCTCATAAAAAAGATCTTCGACGTGTTCCTTTCTCTTGGATTTTTTGGAATAGGTTGGAAAGTATAGGTGTTAATTCTTCTTTGAGTGTTGGGTAAAACTCTCCTGTGAAGCCATCTGGATCAGGGCATTTTTTTGCTGGAATTTTTTTTTAATCACTGCTTCAGTTTCATCAGCAGTTATCTGCCTATTCAGGTTTTCTGATTCTTTCTAATTGAGTTTTAGAAGATTGTATTTTTCTAGGAATATGTCTATTTTGTAAAGGTTGCCCAGTTTGTTGCAATAGAGTTGTTCATAGTATTTTTTATGACTCTTTGTTTTGCTGTGTAGTCAGTTATTACTTGACCTCTTTTGTTATTTGGGTCCTTTCTCTTTGTTTCTTGTTGAGTCTGGCTAGAAGTTCATCAATCTTGTTTATGCTTTCAAAGAACCATCTCTTGGTTTTATTGTTGTTTTTTTGTATTGTTTTCTTTGGTCTCTGTGTCATTTATTTATGCTCTGGCCTTACTTATTTCCTTTCTTCTACTCACTCTAGGATTTTATTGTTGCTCTCTAATTCTTTAAGTTATTGAGTTAGATAACTTATTACAAATTTTTCTTGTTTTTGAGGTAAGTCTGTAGTACTATTAGCTTCCTTCTCAGGATTACTTTCACTGTGTCCCATAGATTTTGGATTGTTGTGTTTTCATTGTCATTTGTTTCCAGGATTTTTTTTGTTTCTTCTTTGATCTCTTTGGTAACCCATTCATTGATTAATAGCATGTTATTTAGCCTTCATGTGTTTGATTGTTTTTGAATGTTTTTATTGTAGTGTATGTCTAATTTGATGGCATTGTGATCTGAGAAGATGGTTGATATAATTTCAATCTTCTTGAATTTGTAGAGATTTAGTCTGTGTCCTAACATGTGGTCTACCTTTGAAAATGCCTGATGTGCACTTGAGAAAAATGTATATTCCATAGCTTTGGAGTGAAATTTTCTGAAGATGTCAATTTGTTCCATGTGATCCAGTGTGTGATTTAGGATTTGTTTCCTTATTGATATTTTGTCTAGAAGATTTATCCAATGATGTCAATGGGGTATTAAAGTCCCTTACTATTATTGCATTGCTATATCTCCCTTGATAACTTCCCAAAGTCTTTTAATGTACTTGGATGTTCCTGTATTGGGTACATATATGTTTGTCAAAATTATAGCCTCTTATTGTATTGAACCCTTTAGTATTATAAAGTGGTCACCATTACCTCTTGTTATGGCCTTCATTTTTATGTCTATTTTGTCAGATAAAAGTATGCTATCCCAGCTTTTATTATTATTTCCATTTGCCTGAATTTTTTTTCATGCCTTCACATTCAGTCTGTGTGAGTCCTTTGTTCTGAGGTGGGTCTCTTGTAGACAGCATAAGTATAGGTCATGTTTTCTTAACCTCTTTACTACCCTGTCTTTTTTATTGGAACATTTAATCCATTTATTTTTAAGGTTATCATAGATAGGTACTTGTTTATTGCCATTTTTATTCTTTATGCTTGCGTTTCCCCCTCTCTTCTATTATTCCTTTTTAAAGCAGTCTCTTTAGGATTTCTTGCATTGCTGGTTGATGGCAATAAATTCCTTTAGCCTTGTTTGTGAAGCTTCTGATTTCTCCTTCAATTTTAAATGTTAGTCTTGCTGGATAGTGTGTCTTGGACTCAGTCCCTTGCTTTTCTTTACTTTGTATACTTCTTGCCATTTCCTTCTGGCCTGATGTATTTCTGTTGAGAAATCAGCTGATAGCCTAATGGGATATCCCTTATAGGTAACTTTCTGTATCTGTCTTGCAGACTTTACGATTCTTTCTTTGTCTTTAGCACATGGAATTTTAATTATGATGTGTCTTGGTATGGGTCTTTTGGGGTTCATCTTGACTGGGACTGTCTGTGCTTCTTGGACTTGTGTGACTTTTTTCTTCCTCAAGTCAGGGAAGTTTTCTGTCATTATTTCTTTAAACAGGCTTTCTATTCCTTGTTCTGCTTCTTCTCCTTCTGGTACCCTTATTATGTTGCTTCATTTCATGTTGTCCCTAAACTTCCCTAAACTCTCCTCCTGATTTTAGATTTTTTTTCTCCAATTGCTGCTCTAATTGTGTGTTTTTCTCTACCTTATCTTCTAACTCGTTGATTTGGTCCTCAGCTTCTTCTAGTCTACTGTTGAAACCTTCCACTGTGTTATTTATCGCAGGCATGTCATTCTTCATTTTTTCTTGATTCTTATCCATTTTGCTGTATTTCTTACTCAGCTCCTTATAATTCTCATTGAGCTGCTTGTAATTAGTAGTCAGATGTTTGAGCATCCTTAAACCACTACTTTGAATTCTTTATCTGACAAATTATTTGCCTCCATTTCCTTTTCTAGTAATTCCTCCTTTTCTTTCTTTGTCTCCCTATTTTTGCTGTCCCTTTGTATTTGTTTCTTGATGCTAAGCCACCTAGCTGTTGTTTTTTCTGGGTGGGGGGTGAGGGATGGAGGGAGGATCGTCCTATATAGACAGTGTTTTGTGAGACCCAATGGTGCAGTTTCTCAGATCTCCTTGGCTTGGTGTTCTAGAAAACCACTTACTTGAGTTATTTGGATTCTCCTGATGTATTTGGGTCTCAAATGTTATTGTCCCATGCTGTCTAACTATGTGCCTCACCCTCGACCTCATGGTGCAAGTTGTTGTGGATGTGCTGCTTGCTGTTCCAGGTGACCCACTGATCCGTCACTTGTGTCTGTCTCCACAGACTATGGCCATAAGCAAGAGGGGCTATCTGCCTTTTAAGGTACGCCTATTAGGCCCATGGGGCTCAGGGCTAGTTCAGCCAAGTTCTACTGGCTCCATGGGCTTCGCCTCTGCCCTCCTTTGCCTGTCAGCCAGTTGTCAATCTTAATCACTCAAAAGTCTATTTCTGACAGGGCTTTAGGAGGAAGAGGTGATGTTTAGCTTTCAGAGAATATGGTGTATGTGTTTTCCTATCCCACTTGATTGTTGATGTCCTATATTGGTAGGAAGGATTTCTCCTCTGAGTTGCTACCAGTGAAACTGGAACTCACTGGATTTTGCTCTAATATTGTTGAATCTGGTCCCTTGTTATCTATCCTAGGTCTCCTGGAAGCTGCTCTAGTGCAAGAGTATATGAGTCATTGTCTATTTTTTACCCTCTACAACTTTATTAAGATTCAGGAGGCTGAAGCCCCTAGCAGTCCAGTGGTCATGGAGTCCTTAACCCAGAGGCTGGGTCTACTTTGAGTCTCACACCTTGATTATCTCTGTTCTGAGTTGTACTCCCTTCCCTCATTGATCTGGTCCCTCAGGTCAGCTTCAGACGGCAGGGTGGCATGAACAGTGTCCCTTTAGTGTGCACTAATTGCATTAAAGGCAGGGTGGCACACGAGGTCCCACTGGTGTGCACTCACTGTGTGGTCCTGCAGCTCCCCCCTCCCCACTGTGGGGGTCCCGGATTCTGCAACAGGGGTCTCTTGCGAGTTCCCACTGACCAGGGACTCACTGCGTGGGTCTGAGGTGGTGTCCAAGGCTGTGCTCCTAGCCACCACTGCTGCCCACTTCAAGATGGCATGGTTTCTGTGTTAGAGCCATGCCTGCCAGAGAGTGCCTGTGGCAGTAGCAGGGGTTCTTTGTCCAGGAGAGCCTGATCCACCAGCCCCCAAGACTCCTATGAGATCTAACTGTCCCTCACTCACACACACACAAATACACCACACACGTCCATACACACCCCTGTCACTCCCTTACTCCTCACACTCTCTCCATTACTGCAGTCCTGCTCCCTGTCTACATTTTCATTGTCATCTCTACTACTTTCCTTCATGTATTTCAACCTTTAATTTTAACAAAATAAATGCTTTCTTTTTCTTCTTCTTTGGGTAATTTCAGATTTCTTACTTTTTCTCCTTCTCAATTCCTTGCCAGCTATCTTCAAAAGTCTTTTCTTCACAGAGCTGGTAAGGAATGCCTCCCTCCATAGTTCTTTATCTTCTATACACACTTTCCTTGAGCATTGGCACTATTATTTACCACACTGTATTTAAATTTGTCTTTTTATGTGTTTCCCTAATTAAGCTGTAATCTGCAATATTTTGTATTTTTAAACACTGTTTAGTATATAATTAGTGCCTACTGTTTAGTACATACTATTAGCATATATATTTTTCATTTAATGTAGTTCTGAAAGTTGAACATAGAAGATTTATACTGTACACATTATTATGAGTATTATCCCAGTGAGTAATATTACTTAGCAATCTCTATGGAAATATGACTCAATAAAATGTTTCCTTATTTGGTATGGTTTTGCATATAACACCTAAATCTGAACATTTTATGAACACAAGAGCTGCTACCAATGTTTCTTTATTTTTCTTGATGTAAATATACTTTTCTCTTGGTTCTTTTAATTTTTTTTCATACAAAGTACAAAGAATTCACAACCTGAGTCCCATTGTTTCTAGCATATTATTTTCTTCATAGAATGAGCCATAATTTCTAATAAAATGCCACTGTGTACCAAGCTTTACCTTACCTTACGAGCTCCAGACACATTTATAAAAGCTTGGGAACCATGGAATTGCTGAGATGGCAGAGAAATGAAATTCTGTAGGCATATCTTTTTCTTGTGTTAATACCATATTTATGAGATCGTAAATACATTCTATTTCTAGCCAAATCAGCTTGAACTTATTACAAAGAGCTGTATCTTGAAATATACCAAACATTTAAGGGCTATTATTCACTATCTCCACTCAGAGGAGGTATAGCTATTAACAGGAATAAACAGAAAAGTAAATAAACTCATTAGTCATACCTTTCTGTAGGTTCTTGAAAAAGGTCCACAAAATCACTATGTTTGAAATCCGAAAAAGAGAATATTACCTTATCTAAGTTAACTTGATGTGTAAAAACCTACAGGAATAAGAAAGAATAGAAAATTATTGCTAAAATTTTAGAAACATGTAGTTTTAAAATATGACTTCTGTAGCTTCTTAAAATACAATAATACATACAAGTTGACTGTTATATGAAGAGTCAGGAATGCAAAATCTAATATAGGATATACAATCAATAATATAGTAATAACTATGCATGGTGTCAGATGAGTATTAGATTTATCAGCATGATAACTTTGTTGTACACCTGAAAACTAATTTAATATTGTATGTCAACTATAATTTAAAAAATTTTTAAACTAATAACTATGTTGTACACCTGAAAACTAATTTAATATTGTATGTCAACTATAATTTAAAAAATTTTTAAACTAAGATCTCAAATAACAATTAAAACCATAATCATATGAATTTTACTTCTAGAAAATCACTTGAAATGTGTTTCTCCCTAGTAAATATTTTCCAATCTGTCAAGATAGACTGTAGAGTACTATCCATATAGAGGTGATTTTTATTGAATCACCCAAGTTATTTTCCAAAGTAAATTAAAAAAAATAAGTTCATATTTCATTTCTTTCTTTTTAAAAAGTATGTTTTAATTGATTTTTTGGAGAGAGAGAAAAACAACAATGAGAGAGAAACATCAATCAGCTGCCTCCTGCAAGACACCACCCACATCCTAGGCATGTGCCCTGATGAGGAATTAAACCAGCAAACTCTGGGTGCACGGAGTGACACTCAACCAGCTGAGCCACACTAGCCAGGTTTAGCTTCATTAAAAAAAAAAAAAGAAAGAAAGAAAAAGATTATGACTTCAGCCCAGAAATTTTTACAATGAGTGTTGAGTTTATTGTAAATATAAAACTCCCAACATTATATTGATCTTTATTTTAGAACTTGCATAATCTAATACAGTAATTCTAAGCATGTCTCTGCCATGAGAATCTGAACTGCCTGATGGTCTTTAAGCCACTTTGTAGCATTCACAACCTTCTCGTACAGTACCTAGCCCACCAGTAAACAGAACAGAATATAATGAAAGATTCAATAATCAATATTTTAGGTCCTCAAATCTGTTGCAATTAATATATTCATTTCACAATTCTTTTCTGGGGCCGCAACATGATGGAAGTCCTAAAGCTCCAGCAGATGAGATGAAAGAAAAATGCAAGGCACCTACCAGATGAAAATTTCCCCTTTTTTACTCTAAACCTGGTGGTATCTCCACAAGGAAGGGAATATGTCAAGATCAGAGTTTTTGCCCCAGATTTTTTACTGCCATAGTTTGGAGACACTGTGCCACACTTTCTCTATCAACTAAAAATGCCATCATCAATATATTTAAAGTTGCTTCAAATTTTATGTGAAAGTTATTTTGTATCTGTTAACTAACAAAATGAAATTGATACCCAAATAAATAAAATTTCCAGAACAGCATCTAAAAGAGTTTTCTTTAGAGTTTCAAAAAGTCCCATTCTTCCAAACCCAACTCTTAGTGAGCTGAGTCAGTGATTTGGGTACTAGCCACAGTTAATTACCAGAGATGCCTCTTTTTCTAGTTTTACCTCACTAGTCATTGATCTATGTGTCGCTCCCTGACTTGATGAAGGCAAATGCATCCAGGAATTCAGATTTTCTGTGGTAGAATCATCTTTCTGCTGATCTTTTCCTGAACAAAGAGAAGGAAAGAACTGATCAGAAAAGAACTGATCAAATGTAAAGGATTACACAGAAGGGAAAACTGAATCTGAATGAGAAAAATCAAGCTGTGTGAAGAGAATTTACACTTACCTTCCTTATTTTACATTTATATCATCTTTATCTCCTAGACTCTTGATCCAATAATTACAGGCTGTTGTTGTTCCTTGTGATTAAGCCCCTATTCAGTGGTCAGCAAACTCATTAGTCAACAGAGCAGCAAACAGCAGCTCAGGAGTCACATGTGGCTCCTGAGCCACAGTTTGCCGATCACTGTCCTGGGTTATAATCACTTTACTCCCTGCTTTTAAAAAATAACATAACAAACATGACCCTTCTTCTAGGATTATCCTTAGGAAATTCATTTTTGAGGAGTCCCTTTGTTTCTACTTCTATATTATTAAAGAAAGTGTTCTTTAGGTAAGTCCTAAATATATACAACCTACAGAAATTATGCATTGGAATCTACTGAATAATTCTGTTTTAGAATCTACTTCCTAGATTAAAAAGAAAGTTACATAAGTCTCACATAGTTAAATAATGTTTTGTATTATTAACAATGAATAAATTAGCAATATGTAAATGTATAGCCGAAACCAGTTTGGCTCAGTAGATAGAGCGTTGGCCTACAGACTGAAAGGTCCCAGGTTCAATTCCGGTCAAGGGCATGTACCTTGGCTGCTGGTACATCCCCAGTAGGAGGTGTGCAAGAGGCAACTGATCGATGTTTCTCCCTCATTGATGTTTCTGACTTTCTATCCCTCTCACTTCCTCTCTGTAAAAAAATAAATAAAATTTATTTTTAAAAAATGTATATAGAAAGTTGTTACACTCATATCGAAAAACATAATATGAATCATCCCTACAAAACCTATTGTTGGTTATGACAAACAAGAGACCCGGTGAATGAAATTCGTGCATGGGGGTCGGGGGAAGGTGTCCCTCAGCCCAGCCTGCACCCTCTCCAATCTGGGACCCCTCGAGGGATGTCTGACTGCCTATTTAGGCCCAATCCCAGTAGGATTGGGCCTAAATGGGTAGTCGGACATCCTTCTCATAATCCAGTACTGCTAGCTCCAAACTGCTCACCTGCCTGCCTCCCTGATTGCCCCTAACCACTTCTGCCTGCCAGCCTGATCACCCCCTAACCACTACCCTGCCAGCCTAATTGATGTTTAACTGCTCCCCTGCCAGCCTGTTTGCCCCCAATTTCCCTCCTCTGCCAGCCTGGTCACCCCTAACTGCCCTCCCTTCCAGGCCTGGTCCCTCCCAACTGACCTCTCCTGCTGGCCTGATCTCCCCAACTGCCCTCCCTTGCAGGTATGGAACTTTCCAATGACCCTCCCCAGCGGGCCATCTTGTGGTGGCCATCTTGTGTCCACATGGGGTCAGGATCTTTGACCACATGGGGGCAGCCCTCTTGTGTGTTGGAGTGATGGTCAATCTTCAAATTACTCTTTTATTAGACAGGATAGAGGTCTGGTGCATGGGTGGGGACTGGCTAGTTTGCCCTCAGAGTGTCCTGGATCAGGGTGGGGGTCCCCTTGGGGTGTGGGGCAGCCTGGGCGAGGGGCCTATGCTGGTTTGCAGGCTAGTCACTACCCCCAGCAACCCAAGAGGAGGCGTTGGAATCTGGGATTAATTTATGTCTACAATTGAAACTTTGTAGCCTGGAGCAGAGCCAAGCCTTCTGCTTGTTCTGTGGAGACAGCCATTTCTGTTTGAAACTTTGTAGCCTACAGTGGAGGCCTAGGCTAGGGCTGCAGAAGTTTGGCTTCCTCCATCACCCTGGCAACCCTAGCCTCTTCTCTCTCCAGCTGTTGCCATTTCTATTGGGATTATGTATCTTCTATAATTGAAACTTTGTAGCATTGAGTGGATGCCCAGGCCAGCAAGGGCAGGTGGAAAGCTTGGTTTCCTCCATTGTCAGGGAAACCCAAGCCTCCCTCCTGTTCTCAGTGGTGGCAGCCATCTTGGTTGGGATTTATTTGCATAATTTGCTCCTGATTGGCTGGTGGGCGTGGCTGTGGGAGTGGCTTAATGTGGAATAATTTGCACATTATTCTTTTATTGGATAGGATTGTTGCCAATTATCCTGCTAATTCTTTTGCATAGAATCTTCCAGATAGAAATCCAGAGAGATTTTTCTCTGATCTTAGAATTGAGCAGACTACTGTTTCCCATATCATGGCAGCCTTAAATATTATAATTTAGAAATGTTGTAACAGCATATTACAAAATCAATAAAAATATTGTAAACTAATACTTTGAACACTAAAAAGTACATTATTGAATGTGTTTAAAGGGAAATCAAATAGGAATTATAAACTATTATAACATATACATCTGTATAAGTATATATATTAAGAAATGTCTATGAAAGGCTACAGTACTGAAAGTTGGAAGTCCAAGATCAAGGTGCCAGGTTTGGCTTCTCCTGGGGAATTTATCCTAGGCTTTTATTTTTTTAATTACAGATCTTTATTGTTTAAAGTATTAGATATGTCTCCTTTTTTCACTATTGACCTCTCCCCGGTGACTCCCGGCTCTCAGCACAGGCCTTCACCCCCCTATTGTCTGTGTCCATTGGTTATGCTTATATGCCTGCACACAAGTCCTTTGGTTGATCTCTTACTGCCACCCTTTCACCGTCCCCTTCCTTCCCTCTGAGGTTTGCCAGTCTGCTCAATAATTCTGTGTCTCTAGATCTATTTTTGCTCATCAGTTTATGTTGTTTATTATATTCCACAAATGAGTAAGATCAAGTGATATTTATATTTCTTCAACTGGCTTATTTCGCTTAGCTTAATGCTCTCCAGGTTCATCCATGTTGATTCTATGCTTAGAGTTCTTTCCTTTTTACAGCCGGTAATATTCTATTGTGTAGATATACCACAGCTTTTTAATTCACTCATCTGATGATGGGCACTTAGGCTGATTCCAAATCTTAGCTATTGTAAATTGTGCTGTTATGAACATAGGTGTGCATATATTCTTTCTGACTGGTGTTTCTGATTTCTTGAGATATATTCCTAGAAGTGGAATCACATGGGAGTTACATTTTTAATTTTTGGAGGAAACTCCATACTGTTTTCCACAGTAGCTACACTAGTCTGCTTTCCCACCAGCAGTGCACGAGGGTTCCTTTTCTCCACATCCTCTCAAGCACTCATCATTTGTTGATGTACCCATTCTGAAAGGTGTGAGATGGTACCTCATTGTCATTTTAATTTGCATCTCTTGGATAATTAGTGACTTTGAGCATGTTTTTATATATCTCTTGGCCTATTTAAGGCCTTTGCTCACTTTTGGATTGGATTAGCTTTCTTTTGTTAAGTTGTTAAGAGTTCCCTATAAATTTTGGAGATTTACCTCTTATCAGATGATCACTGGCAAATATGTTCTCCCATGCAGTTGGGCTTTCTTATTGTTTTGTTGATGGTGTCTTTTTCTGTGCAGAAGCTTCTTATTTTGATGTAGTCCCACTTGTTTATTTTTCTCTTTAGTTTCCATTGGTCTAGGAGCTGTATCGGTAAACATAATGCTACAACATGTGTCTGCTATTTTGCTGCCTATGGATTCTTCTAAGATTTTTATGGTTTCCCATCTTACATTTAAGTCCTTTATCCATTTTGAGCTTATTTTGGGTGTACATTGGCACTCTAGTTTCATTTTTCTGTATGTATTGTCCAATTTTCCCAACACCATTTGTTGAAGTGATTGTCTTGACTACATTATATGCTCTTGCTTCCTTTGTCAAATATTAATTGAGCATAATGGCTTGGGTTCGTTTCTGGGTTCTCTGTTTGGTTTCATTGGTTTATATATCTGTTCTTGTGCCAGTACCAGGCAGTACTGAGAACAGTGACTTTGTAATATAGCTTGACATCTGGTATTGTGATCCTTTTAACTTTGTTTTTCTTTCTCAAGATTTCTGTGGCTATTTGGGGTCTCCATATGAATTTTTGGAGAGTTTGTTCTAGATCTATGAAATATGTTATTGGCATTCTAATTGGGATTACGTTGAATCTATACATTTCCTTGGGTAGTATGGATATTTTAATGATGTTGATTCTACCAATCCATGAACACGGTGTATTCATCCACCTGTTTATGTCTTCTTCTATCTCTTTTTTCCATGTCCTGTAGTTTTCCAATTATAGGTCTTTTACCTCCTTAGATAAGTTTATTTCTAGGTATGTTAATTTTTTTGTTGCAATAGTAAATGGGATTGTTTATAGTTTCTCTTTCTGTGAGTTCATTATTGGTGTATAAAAAGGCCATAGATATCTGGGTGTTAAATTTTATACCCTTCTACATTGCCAGATTCATTTATTAAGTCTAGTATTTTTTATGGAGTCTTTAGGGTTTTCTATGTACAATATCATGTCATCTATGAAGGTAACAGTTTTTTACTTATTCTTTTCCAATTTGGATGCCTTTTATTTCTTCTTCTTATCTAATTGCAATGGCTAGTACTTCCTGTACTATGTTGAACAGGAGTGGTGAAAGTGAGTATCCCTGTCTTGTTCTGATTCCTAGGGCAAATGGTTTTAGTTTTTGCCCACTGAGTATGATATTGGCTGTAGGTTTGTCATCTAAGGCTTTTATTATGTTGCGGTATGATCCCTCTATTCCCAATTTGCTGAGAATTTTTATCAAGAAAGTGTGTTGATTTTGTCAAATGCTTTTTCTGCATCAATTGATATAAGTATGTGATTTTTGTTTCTCAATTTGCTTATATGATATACTAGAGGGCCGAAGCACAAAATTTGTGCATGGGAAAGGGTGTGTCCCTCAGCTTAGCTTGCACCCTCACAAAACTGGGACCCCTTGAGGGATGTCAGACTACCCATTTAGGCCCGACCCCGGTGGTATCAGGCCTAAATGAGCAGTCGGACATCCCTCTCACAATCCAGGACTACTGGCTCCAACCGCTCGCCTGCCTGCCTGCCTGTATACCCCTAACTACTTTGGCCTGCCAGCCTGATCACCCTCTAACCACTCCCCTGCCAGCCTGATCGATACATAACAGCTTCCTTGCTGGCCCGATTAGCCCTAACAGCCCTCCCCTGCCAACCTCGTCACCCCTAACTGCCCTCCTCTGCAGGCCTGATTGCCCACAACTGCCCTCCCCTGCAGACCTGGTCTCCCCCAACTGCCCTGCCCTGCTAGCCTGGTCACCCCCAACTGTCCTCTGCTTGCCTTGTCTTCCCCAACTGCCCCCCTCCCTTCCAGGCCATCTTGTGGTGGCCATCTTGTGTCCACATGGGAGCAGCCATCTTGTGTGTTGGAGTGACAGTCAATTTGCATATTACTCTTTTATTAGATAGGATGACATTTATTGATTTGTGGATATTATGACAGCCTTGTATCCCCAGAATAAATCCCACTTGGTCATAGTGATGATCTTTCTAATGTAATGCTGGGTTTGATTTGCTAGAATTTTGTTGATAATTTTAACATCTATGTTCATCATGAATATTGGCTTGTAATTCTCTTTCTTTTAATGTCTTTATCTGGTTTCGGGATTAGGGTAATGCTGGCTTTATAGAAAGAGTTTGAAAGTGTATCTTTCTCTTAAATTTTTTGGAATAGTCTGAGAAGGATAGGTTTTAGTTTTTTGAATGTTTGGTAAAACTCTCCTGTGTTGGCTTTTAGATGGCTGTTTCTCATGTGGCCTTTCCCCTGTGCATGCACACCCCTCATGTCTTTTCCTCTTCTTATAAGGACACTGGTCCTATTAGATTAGGGCCCTTTCATTAAGAAGTTATTTTTCCTTAATAACCTCTTTAACGGTACTCACATTGAGATTAGGACTTCATATGAATTTGGGAAGACCATATTTCCATTCATAACAACTATTTTGATATCAGTATCAAAGATACTAGAAAAAAACTACAGATAAACATTTTCTAATGGATAAACATGCAAAAATTCTTTAACATTGTCAGCAAACTAAATCCACAAATATATGAAAATGATAGTACATTGTGACCAAATAGGGTTCATCTAAGAATGTGAAATTGGTTAAGTCTTGAAGGGTGATCAGTGTTACTGGATTGCAAGAGAGCACTTCAAATTAATATATAATATATATAATCACCTCAACTGATTGCAAAAAATAACAAAATGCAATTCCCATTTAAAAAAAAAACATCTCCACAAACTAAAGAGAATCCTCTCCCGTAGATAAAGGATATCTACATGAAACCTATGACTAACAACATATTTAAGAATGAAAAGCTGAATTATTTCCCCTGAAGGTTTGGAACAAGTTAAACATGTCTGCTCTTACCACATTCTTCCAACATTTTACTAAGATAATATTAGCCAGTAATGTGAAGCAAGAATGAAAAGAAAAAAATATTGCTAAAGAAGAAGCATAAAACTTTTAATTTATTTTCATATGTTAGTAGGGAACAATCTAAAATTAAATTTTAATACATAAAGCCTAAATACTTATAAATAAACCTGAAATCTAAATTAAAATTTAAAATTTTAATAATGAAAAAAAAAACTAACACTGAAAAATAGAAAGGATTGTTGTGGTGATTGTGAAGAGATGGAAGAGGGTATGAGGGGAATAAATGGTGATGAGGAAAAATATATTAAAATAAAGAAAAATTTTAATTTTAAAAATTAAAAAATAAAGTACCTGAAAAAAAAGAAAAGGAAAAAGAATATCTAAATAAAGGGAGAGTTACATATTGTCTTTATAGTTGAAGGCTTATTCTATATATATAAAATCCTAAGTGGCTGGCTGACCATTCAAATGGCTGACCAGTAGCTATGACACGCACCTACCAGGGGGCAGATGATCAATGCAGGAGTGAAAACCACAAGTATGGAAACATGGAACAGACAGATGAATCTCATAAAGGAAGTGGGGAGAGGGCAGGAGGGAGGAGAAGGGTGGGAAGAGATTTAAGCAAAGATCTTATATGCGTACCAGAGGCCCAGTGCATAGATTCATACATGGGTGCAGCCCCTCAGCCTGGCCTGCAGGGATTGGGCCAAAACCAGCTCTCTGACATCCCTTGAGGGGTACTAGATTGCAAGAGGGCATAGGCCAGGCCTAGGGACCCCACTGGTGCACAAATCCATGCACGGGGCCTCTAATGTTGAATGTCAAATCTCCCCCACATTGATCTATAGATTCAATGCAATCATAATTAAAATTCCTTCAGGATTTTTTTGTAGAAACTAATAAGCTAGTTTTAATATGTATATAATAGGACCTATAATAGCAACAATTTTGTAAAAAAAAACCAAAAAACACCGGGGGCTTACACCACTTGAGTTCTAGACTTATTACAGAGTTATAAAATCAAGATGCTATGATAATGGAATAAGAATAGATGTATAGATCAATGGAACAGAATAATTTTTCCAAATATAATCTACACATATTTATTTGATTTTAGAAAAGATGTCTAGATTATTTAATGGAGAAAGTACAGATGTTTGTAAAAGTAATGCTAGAATAACTGGATATCAACATGAAATAAAAAGAATTAATTGTTATATTCACACCATTAAAAATCATTATATTCACACAATTAAAAAAACAACAAATCACAGATCTGAATCTAATAGTCAAAGCTATAAAACTGTAAAAGTAAACAGTAGAAAATATTTGTAATTGGAAGTTATGCAAATACATCTTTGTATACAAAAAGCATGAAGGACAAATTCAGTCTCCTTAAAATTTACTATTTGATTCATTCAATTTTCCTGAAGCTTTCTGTTGGATTTTAGACATAATCATTTCCAGTGGTCATACTGTAACCTCATACTTTCATTTCACCTCTTTGATCACAGTTCTGTCCTTTATGTGTGGCAAGGTGTTAAGTTCCCTAATCTCTCTATGTCTCACTTTTATCATCTATAGAACAGAAATACTAACAGTGCTTATGACACTAAGATGTTACTATTAAAGGTAAAGCTGTGGGTAAGCATGGGACTTGGTTGTAAAGTCTGTAAGGAGGATTCTCTTCAAGGTCAGAGGCCTCTGGGGGACCTTGCCAAAGGCAGCCTACCCTGCCTTGACTTTTCCAAACAAGTCTAAACCCCGAGGTGTTTTACTAAAATCTTTATGTTTAGACTTCAAATAATCCTTATTTGAAAAACACTACAGTTGTAGATGCTTTCTCAAGAATACTTACCCTGATGATTGTATCTAGAGGTTAATTTTAGTTCAAGCTGTTGTTCCAATAAAAACCTAAGAAGGCAGGTGAACAGGGTTATTTGCTCCTAAACTATAGGAATCCAAAGAGGACCACACAAAGACACATCATAATTAAAATGCCAAGAGCAAACACAAAGAGAGAATATTAAAAGCAGCAAGAGAAAAATAGTTACCTACAAGGGAGCACCCATACGATTGTCAGCAGATTTCTCAACAGAAATGATGCAGGCCAGGCAGGAGTGGCAAGAAATATTCAAAGTGATGATAGCAAGAATCTACAACCAAGATTAATCTACCCAGCAAAGCTATCATTCAGAATTGATGGTCAGATAAAGTGCTTCACAGATAAGAAAAACCTAAAGGAGTTCATCACTGCCAAACCAATATTATATGAAATGCTGAAAGGTATTCTTTAAGAAGAGGAAGAAGAAAAAGGTAAAAATAAAAATTATGAACAACAAATACACATCTATCAACAAATGAATCTAAAAATCAAGTCAATTAAAAATCTGATGAACAGGATAAACTGGTGAATACAACAGAATCATTGGCATAGAGAGGGAATGGACTGACAATTCTTGGGGAGAAAAGGGGTGTGGGAGGTGCAGCAAGAGACTGGACAAAAATCATACACCTATGGGAGAGGACAGTGGGGCAGGGGTATGGGGAGAGGATGGGATGGGATGGGTACTGGGTGGAGGTGAGCTATAGGGGGGGAAAAGGGGAATAATGTAATTAATAAACTGAACAATAAAAATTCAAATATTAAAAAATAAATAAATACATAGATAGATAAATGAAAAGAAAAAAAGGAAATCCACCCATTGTAGCCACTTGCTTAGTGATTTGCAAATGTCTGAAGTAAATAGGTGCTTCAATTCTTCTTTCTTTGTCAAAGAAGCTAAAATGAAGTAATAGAGTATTAAAAACATAAAATAGAAAAGGAGTTGAGTCAAAATTATATTTTAAAAGACTCCAGTAAAATTTAGAATTTCATCAGACTCTTGAGAAGAAATCAGAGGATAATTAACTGATAGAATTGTTACTGCACAAGTAAATTCAAAATTTAAAAAGGATCAAAAGAATTTTTTAAAAATCTGATTACACAGCCCTGGTCAGGTAGCTCAGTTGGTTAGAGCATTGTTCCAATATGCCAAGGAGGTTCAATCCTGTTGGGGCACATACAAGAAACAACCAATGAATACATAAATAAGTGCAACAAGAACCTCTCTCTCTCTCTCTCTCTCTCTCTCTCTCTCTCTCTCTCTCGTCTTTCTCACACATCTCTCTCTCTCGTCTTTCTCACACATACACACACACACACACACACACACACACACACACACTCCCCACCTTTCTCTTCCTCTCTGTCTCTAAAGACAACTTTTGAAATTCTGGTTACACAAAAGAAAAATACTCACGGACAGTAATAGAGAAATGTAAATTAAGGAAGCTCAAGGCATCATTTCATAACAACTAAATTAGGAACATTTCTTCTTCTTGTGATAATACCAAGTGTGGTGAGGTTACAATATAACTGGTAACCTGCTGATAACATGCTTAACCTCGTCTGGAAAATAATATGGCAATAGATCATAAAAGTAATACAAAATTCAGACTCACTAGCTCAAAAAATCCAATCCTAAGAATTCATCCTAAAGAATTCAACCAAAGAATAAAATCTATTAATATGAACAAATTGTCAATAGTAATGTCAATAACAGGAAGGGGGGAAAAACTGAAAACAATATACGTGCTATGGATCAGTAAAAATCACAATTAGAAAGCAAGCTGTCTCCAGATCTGCAGTGTGGAAACATGACCAGAGGACTCTGCAGTTGGAGCTGCAGGGCCAAGGAGCAGCTCCATGCACAGCATGAGCTGAAACCTGCAGTGAGCAACACTGACAACAAGGAGGGCAGAGTACAAGGTAGAACAGGAGCTGAGCTGAACAGAAAGAATGAAGAAAGTTAAGAGAGGATGAAAATGAAAGCAAGATACTCTTGCTAAGGCTAGACAATGGCAATATGAGTCCGCTGGGAAAGAGTTGGCATCTAATTAATACTGCATTAGTATTATGTACCAAGAGCTTTCTTCTTTGTGGTTTTGTGCCTCTTTGTACTTCCCTAATTCTTCACAGTAAATATATGTATAATCAGAAAAAAATGTTGTTTTTAAAGAGAAAATAAAACACAAGAATCTAATCCTTGCTACTCTAAGTATATAACCTTTTTACACATTCAGACTCTTAGGCCCCACCACTGACCCAGTGAATCAGAATCCGAGGTTAAAAAATCCACAGGTTAACAATTAACTAATGTGTAGGTTTTTATGCATTTTTACAGTCTGGGAAGCACTACTCTAGTTCCTCTGGTTCCCACATAACCAAAGTGTGCTGCATGAGAACCTACCGCGCTTTGCTGTAGTCTTTCTGGGTGAAGACATGTCCCCATATGCAGATGAGATGGACAAAAGGCTTCTTATGTCTTGAGACTCAGAAGAAGGTCTAACTAGTATCTTGAGGCCAGCACACAATTGTTCACCTGGTCAAACACACAATGCAAAGGATTTTATCTTAAACCACTGAAGTTTTCACAGCCTCAACATACTGCTCATTTAATCAGTCACTGTCCCTCGGCAGCTTAGTTCTCTTAATGCCCTACTATGCTGAAATAGGTGTTTAGGAATACAGTATTGAATGGATATAAGAATTAACCAGAGTGTCTTCAAGGGGTTCATGTTCAAGCTAAAAGTCCTCACATAGGACACGTATTGTTTCTTTTCTAATCCTTCCCATATAGACCTGTGAAATCATGGTGCATTCCCTGCTTTGGATAAAACCTAGAGTATATTTTGTCCAGTATATTTTGACCTTTTAATTAGCTACCTCCAAATAAAATGGGATTGTTATAATCTGAATTTAAAAATTAATGTTTTGAAACATATACATTTAAAAACTTTTAGATATAGGATGTTAAGAAAGGTTATTTAAAACATGGAAGTAAGGCAAAGAGATAGGTGGCATGTCCTCTTGTTGTTACACAAGGACATTGTGTAACAGGACCTCTTAAGAATTATTTAAGCTAAGGAAATAAAGATGGCGGCAAAGGCAAAACACCTATCTTGCCGTCATAATCAGCAATTTTAATACTACAACTTAACGAAGGAACAAACACCTTCCAGAATCACCAGAACGCTCGCCGAGTGAAAATTCCACAAATAAAAGTAATGATAAGACACTGTGACCCGGAGAGCGGTGGCGGACGGACGGCGTTGAAAGATTCGCCCGGAGAGAGGTTTGGAGTGCGCGCCGCGGAGAGGGCGGGCGGCTGAAAACCGGCCAGTTTTCTCGAACTGGGAGACAGGGGCATCCCACTGGACAGATTCTCCAGCTCTGGGCGAAGTCCAGAGAACCCACTATCACACGGGGTGAAAACTGGACAGTGGGAGGGCACGCCGAAGCTCGGGTGCTGCCGGGTCTGCTGGCTTGTGGAGAAGGCAGCTCTCCCGCGAACAGCTCGGCTGCGTGACGGCACAGAGAGCGCACCGTGACTTGTCTCTCATTCGGAAAACCGTCAGACTGCTTTGTTTTACGATCCTGGGTGAGACATTGCGCATGCAGACTCATTTTGGGAAAGTCTGAATTCCCCGGCAACCGGCAGCCGGTGGAGCTCCGTAGCGGCTCTCTCTCAGAGGTGCTGGCGGCCATTGCCCCCGGCACAGAGCCCCTGGGGCCGCACAGGGTGGAGCTAACGCTGTCTGCTTGGCCCGGAGACTCCGCCCATCCAACCTGAGCACAGCTGAGCTTCACAGACAATTGGCCTGGAGGTCAAACCCTCCTAGGGCTAACAACAAAAAGCTGGGTTTAAATTCAAAAACACTGAATACAACCCATAAAGGATTGCAGTAAGAGTACCCACCTCAGGTAACTGGGGAGACTGAGCCACTGTCCCTTTGAGGATAGCCGCCACATAAAGCAGCCACCATGCAGAGACATGGAAAGAAATCAGGTGTGAAAGAAATGGAGGAGAAAAGACGACAAGACACAGAGTTCAAAACCACGGTTATAAGGCTTTTCAAGAGGCTCCTACAAAAGGCCGATCAACTTAATGAGAATTACCAGGAAATAAACAAGACCAACCAGGAAATAAACAAGCCCAACCAGCAAATGAATGAGATTTACAAGGAGATGAATTATACTTACAAAGAAATGAATGAGACCCTCAGGGAAATGTGCAAGACCTCTGAGGATACAAACCAGACCCTCACAGATAAAAAAAAGGACCAACTAGAAATCAAGCATACACAGGCTGAAATAAAAAATATTACACAAAGTCCTAAAAGCAGTCCAGAGGGCCACAAGAACCAAGTCAAAGATTTGAAATACAAAGAAGCAAAATCCACTCAGCTGGAAAAGCAAGAAACAAAAAGAATTCAGATAATTGAAGATAGTGTAAGGGGCCTCTGGGACAACCTCAAGCAAGCCAACATCCGAATTATTGGGGTGCCAGAAAAAGAGAGAGAGCAAGTTAATGAAAACCTACTTGAAGAAATAGTGACTGAAAACTTTCCCCACCTGGTGAAAGAAACTGACTTAAAAGCCCAAGAAGTACACAGAACCCCAAAATATAGGAATCTAAAGAGGACCACACCAAGACATATCATAATTAAAATGCCAAGAGCAAAAGATAAAGAGAGAATATTAAAAGCAGCAAGAGAAAAACAGTTGGTTACCTACAGGGGAACACCCATCCGATTGTCAGCAGATTTCTCAACAGATACGATGCAGGCCAGACGGGAGTGGCAAGAAATATTCAAAATAATGAAGAGCAAGAATCTACAACCAAGATTACTCTATCCAGCAAAGCTATCATTCAGAATCGAGGATCAGATAAAGTGCTTCGCAGATAAGAAAAAGCTAAAGGAGTTCATCACCACCAAACCACTATTATATGAAATGCTGAAAGATATTCTTTAAGAAGAGGAAGAAGAAAAAGGTAAAAATATAAATTATGAACAACAAATACACATCTATCAACAAATGAACATAAAAATCAAGTGAACTGATAGGCTGATGAACAAGATAAACTGGTGACTATAACAGAAACATGGACATAGAGAGGGAAGGGACTGACAATTCTTGGGGAGAAAAGTGTTGTTGGAAGTACAGCAAGAGATTGGACAAAAATCTTGCAACAATGGGAGAGGACATTGGGGAGGGGGAGATGAGGGCGGAGGGTGGGATAGGTACAGGGTGGAGGGAAGATATAGGGGGATAAAAAAGGGGAAACAATGTAATTAATAAACTGAACAATAAAAAAAATTAAAAAAAAAAAGATTTAATTACTAGAGGCCCAGTGCACAGATTCGTGCATTGATGGGGTCCCTTGGCCTGGCCTGAGGAGATGCGGTCAAAACTGGCTCTCCAACATCCCCCTAGGGCAGTGGTCAGCAACCCTCGGCTCTCGAGCCACATGCGCATCTTTGGCCCCTTGAGTGTTCTAAGGCCACTTCTTCAAAACACACTCACCCAGGCCAAAAACTGACTTCTGCACATGGGTCATGAAGTTTCAATTGCACTGTATGTGTGCACCCACATGTGGTATTTTGTGGAAGAGCCACACTCAAGGGGGCAAAGAGCTACATGTGGCTCGCAGGCTGCGGTTTGCTGACCACTGCCCTAGGAGATCCCAGATTGCAAGAGGGCACCAATCCATGAACCAGGCCTCTAGTATGCATGTAAGATCATTGGTTAATCTCTTTCAACCCTCCCTGAATCCCCTTCCTTCTGAGATGCATCAGTCTGCTCCATGTTTCTATACCTGTGCATTGAGCATTTGCCCCCTGGTGGTCAGTGTGCATCATAGCTACCAGTTGAATGGTTGGACACTAGGCATATTAGGCTTTTATATATTTAGAAGTAGATAACACATAGTTACTTATGTATTATTGTACTTTGTTCAAATCATTGCTTACTGTTGATTAAGAGTCCTAGATTTAGTCAATTACATGTTACCTTAGATTTTTGTTCAGTAGTAATACAAATAATTTCTATGTGACAGAAAACACCAAAGATTATAATTTATTGTCCTGTCAGATATTAACCATCTTAATTGCAACTTTACTTTCTACATAAATATAGGTTTTCTTTATAATTAGAAAAAGTATTACATTACAAAAAACTAAACTAAAAACAATCTTAAGAGGTATAAAACATGGTAAATAATAACAGTCCAATAAGCTTATACTGAAAATTTGATCACAGGAAAAACAGATTTCACAGGAGGGAACTCTTATCCCTGAGGTGGCTTCAGGTAAGGCAGCAAAATTACTCAGTCCTGGGCATTTGGGCATATTCCCTTCTCTCTAGGCCAGTCCAGGTCTCAGAGAATGGGACATGATAGAATTTTTTAAATGTTTGAGGGTAGCCTCGGGTTTAAATTCTATATTTTGGCATCTTGTATCCAATATGAAAAAGGAAGTCTTTGCTAGCATCCACTTTAGTTTTCGGAGAGTTTGAGATAAAATAAACACTTTGCCCCATGTTGGAGCTTTTTTCTTCCATCCTTAATGCTGTATCACAAAAGAGGAACAGTTTTTCAGGTTCCCCTATTGCCTGCCATGACTTTCCAGAATTCCTGACATGATTATGCAGATTTCTTAGTGATATAGCCATATTTTCATGGAATTACAGAGATACCTTTTTTTTATTGCACTTTGCTTTATTGTGATTCACAGTTAATTGCATTTTTTTTTTTTTTACAAACTGGAGATTTGTAGCAACCCTATGTCACCATTTTTCTAATAGGTTTAGATTATACATTTTCAACAATAAAGTATTTTTAATTATAAATATTATATATATTAGAAATAATGTTCTTGTAAACTTAACAGACTACAGTATAGTATATGTACTGGGAAACAAAAAATGCTTGTAACTGGCTTGATTAAGATACTTGCTTTATTGTGGTGGTCTGAAACTGAATCCACAATATCTCTGAGGTCTGTCTCATTTGTTAAATCATCAAACATTTATTCAGTGTCTAAAATGTGCTAGTCACTAAAGATCCAAAAATGAAGAAGTTACAGTATTTGCCCCCTGAGATGCTTATGGTCCAATGAGATGAGTCCAGAAATCATTATAAAAAACAAAGTATAGGGGAAGCACTGGTGGAGCGTTACTCTGACAAGCATGGGGATAGTAATACAGTTTTTTAAAGAAATAATGTTGTTGTGTTTTATTTTCTAATTATAAAGAAAATGAAGAAAGTAAAGTTACCATTAGAAAATTTCATTTTTGATACTGCTCCTAGGGCAATGGAAGCTAAAGAGAAAATAAACAAATGGGACTACATCAAAATCAAAAGCTTTTGCACAGCTAAAGAAACCATCAACAAAACAACAAGAAAACCCACTGTATGGGAGAACATATTTGCAAATGTTATCAGTGATAAAGGTTTAATCTCAAGCATCTACAGGCAACTCACGCAACTCAATAAAAGGAGGACAAATGATCCAATATAAAATGGGTAACAGACCTAAATAGAATCTTTTTGAAAGAAGACAAAAGGAAGGCCCAGAGACATATGAAAACTTGCTCAAAGTCACTAATTATCCGAGAGATGCAAATCAAAATGACTATGCGGTACCATCTCACACCTGTCAGAATGGCTTACATCAACAAATCAACAAATCACAAGTGCTGGCGAGGATGTGGAGAAAAAGGAACTCTCGTGCACTGCTGGTGGTATTGTAGACTAGTGCAACCACTGTGGAGAACAGTATGGAGTTTCCTCAAAAAACTAAAAACGGAGCTCCCATTCGACCCAGTGATCCCACTTCTAGGAATATACCCCAAGAAACTAGAAACATGAATTAGAAAGGATATATGTACCCCTATGTTCATAGCAGCACAATTTCCCATAGCTAAGATTTGGAAATAGCCTAAGTGCCCATCAGCAGATGAGTGGATTAAAAACTATGGTACATTTACACAATGGAATACTACGCTGCGGAAAAAAGGAGCTCCTACCATTTGTAACAACATGGATGGATGTGGAGAGCATTATGTTAAGTGAAATTAGCCAGGCAGAGAAAGACAAATATCACATGATCTCACGCATTTGAGGAATACAATGAATGACATAGACTGATGAACAAGAATGGATCCGGAGACTGAGAAAAGTCCATCAGAATGTCAAACCTCAGGGTAAGTGGCAGGTGGTGGGAGTAAGGAGAAAAGTCAATATATTTGAATGCTGAACTAAGGTAAGTGATTTGTGTTTTTTACATACCTGACAAAGTTTATATAAAGTTATAAAAAAAATGGCAGCTAGTTTGAGATTGAATTGACATGGCCTAGAGCTTGTCATCTCCTATGGACACCAGTCCTTAGGCTAGGCCCTCCTTAACCTCCTGTGACACCATAATATCCTTACATGATATTATTCTACAATGTGATTATAATATTTGATATTTGACAACAGCATATTATACAATTATCCCAAGTAAACTTACAAACTAATTCTTTGAATGTTGGGCAGCAACTTAAAAAAGGATAGGAAAGAAATTAATCCCTTTCAGAAGGAATTAAGGCACTGGGAAGGCATCTGAGCATTCTGTATTGGCCCTTCTTGCCCTTTCTGCCAAGAGGGACCTTCTTCTTACTATCCAAATACACACAGCTGTTGCCTGAGCTTTCAGTTCAAGCTGTGGCTGAAGCCTCTGGGCAGCTGGCACCATGGGTCTGTATCTCAACCAATGGTGTGAGCTGGGCCCTCTCTGGAGAAGAAACCTGGGTCCCCCAAGATATGTGATCAGTACCAGGACCCCACCAGCAGGTGAGGGGACCCCAAGGCAGGTACTGGACGTGGAGGCCATGGGGGCATAGACTACAAAGGAGACAGAACTGAACCTCACATCACCCTGTTTGGCCTCAGAGGATGGCTGGTTAGCCAGAGATGGGTAAGATTCCTCAGGGAAGGAACAACCTAAGACAGGCACAGTCGCAGAGGGGCCAAAAGGAGAGAACTAAAAGGTCAACAGAGGTGGGGCACAGAACCTCATGCACAAAGCTTGCAGGGGCTTGAATCCTCACCCCTCCTGAGGGAGGTCTCCTACCCCCATGGCTGCTTCGCCTCCCACGCACAACTCATACCGGGACCCAGGTGGCAGACAGAGACTCGGCCAGCAATAGCTGCTCTATATCTAAATTCAGTCTATTACCAGGAATGCTCAGGACCTACTCAAAATTACAAATATTCCTTTCCACTAGTATTTACAGGGTAAACTAAGATTTCTGCTTGAGTATTAAAATTGACAGTAAAATAGTAATCAAGTTTTCAGATTAATTTAAATTGGCCAAGTGAAATAAGTGAATACTCAAGAAAATTTTAGTGTACTGGACAAAAAGCTTTTCCTAAAACATTAACTAAAAAAATCTATTAATAGTTCATCTCACTGTAAAATTGCCTAACATCCAAAGAACCTAAAGCAGTCATATTTGTGTGCAAAAATTAAAATTTAAAATTACCAAGACTGCAATATAAAATTTCCAAAAGCCCCCATTAATCAAAAAAGGGGAGGGGACAGTGGGGTAATATCATGAAGGAAAAATGTCCTGTTAGTAAAATACATCTAGAAAATTCTTACTCCAGAAAAGTAAATTCCATTTGTAAAACCAACTGCAGGACACCCATGAAAAAACACATATGGTGTCAAAATAAGCCAAAGGAAAATCATTTAGGCAAAAATAAAAAGAATCCCAAGTCTATTTGGCAGAGAGGATCCCTTTGTTAACTTTTGGTCGAGAATGTGATTGTGTGTTTTCAGAGAACAACTCCAAGACCATGTGGGTTCCTGCAACTGTGAGGAACTGAGGGATCTGTTCCAGTCACGAGGATGGTCCAGAGATGGGGGACACTGACGACACCTTGCCATGCTAGCAGTCGGCAGCTGTGCATGTCTGCAGGCAGCCCAGGACCAAACCAGAGAGGATGGATCTTGCATTGCCACGATGTGTCCACCATCTGGATACCATTGCTGACATGTACACATAAAGAATTATTTGACACTGAAACTGGGACTCAGAACAGTTGGACATTGAAACTGAGACTGAAACATTTTTTGTTCTTATACATTTATTTCTAGTATGCAGAGGCAAGATATTTTTGAAGAAAAGAAACAGGGGAGAGTGATTGATATAGAGGCAGGGTGGCCTTGAACAGGCTGTCAAGCTACAGGGGGAAGGCTTGGGTGGATGGGAGGTAGATGCTGGGGGAGATCAACTGAAGGACTTGTATGCATGCATATGAGCATAACCAATGAATGAAAGACACTGGGGCGGGGAGGGTGGAGGGTGGGGATATGTGCTCGGGTGTAGGGGAGGCTGGGGGGAGGATAAGGGGGAGGGGGAAAGGAAAACATGTACTACTATTAATTATAAGTTATACTGCAAAAAATCAATAAAAAAATATTTTTTAAAAATAGAAAATTTCATTTTTGATCAGTACTTTGTTAATCATTCTCTGTAATGTGTGTGTGTGTGTGTGTGTGTGTGGATGTATGCGCACGCGTGCACATGTGTAAGGGTTGGGGGCTGTGAAGAAGAGAAAAATAAAGTGCTAATGTGCTACTTCAATAACCACTGGCAATTCCAGCCAGCACAATTGGGCAAGAAAAAGAAATAAAGGTATTCAGATTGAGAAAGATAAAATAAAGCTGTCCTTATTCAAAATATTTGGATTTTTATATATAACTCTAGGCCCAGAACTCATGCACAGGGCGAGGGGGGGGGGGGTTTGTCCTTCAAACCAGCCTGCACCCTCTCCAATCTGGGACCCCTCAAGGAATGTCCAACTGCCTGTTTAGGTCTGATCCAGGTGGCAGTCGGACATCCCTCTCACAATCCAGGACTGCTGGCTCACAACCACTGGCCTGTTGCCTGTCTGCTTGCCCCTGACCACTTCTGCCTGCCAGCCTGATCCCCCCTAACCACTCCCCTGCCAGCCTGATTGACACCTAACTGCTCCCTTGCTGGTCCGATTGCCCCTAACAGCCCTTCCCTGCTGACCCAGTTGCTCCTAACTGCCCTCCCCTACAGGCCTGGTGCCCCTCACTGCCCTCCCCTGCTGGCCTGCTCACCCCAAACTGCCCTCCCTTGCAGGCTTTGTCCCTCCCAACTGCCCTTCCCTGCAGGCCTGGTCCTCCCCAACTGCCCTCCCCTACATGTCTGGTCACTCCCTACTGCCCTTCCCTGCAGGCCCGGTTGCCCCTAACAGTCCTCCCCTGCTGGCTGGTCGCCCCCAACTGCCCTCCCCTGCTGGCAATCTTGTGGTGGCCATCTTGTGTCCACATGAGGGCAGCTATCTTGTGTGTTGGAATGATGGTCAATTTGCATATTACCTCTTTATTATATAGGATTATACCTTAGTAAAATTTATTTCTAAAAGGCCATAAAAAGGTCATCTACTTCAATAAGACTAAAGTAAAGTATCTATAATGATGGAACAACTGGAACTACAGGTTGCTATGATGTGTGCTGAAGCAGCCAACCAGCCCAAATTAGGGGCCCAATCAGCTCCTCACTACCTCCAGCAGCCCCTTCCCCTGGACAGCCCAGCCCCCCCACCCAGATCAGGGGTGGAAGCAGCTGGCCAACTGCCTGTGCCCTGACCAGGTGGCCCAGCCTGATGGTCCCCCATCGGGATGGGCCAGCCAGACCACACCTGTGCATGAATTAATGCACCAGGTCCCTAGTATAAAAATAATTATATGAAAGAAATTTTAAGAATCAACTTATTGATGAATGTTTAAACATTAAAAATGGTTTTTATCCTCTGCAGGAACTATGCTAATGAGAGCACATAAGTCTTGTTGTTCTTACACCAGGATGTTCAAGGCCACTTTAGCATGAGCCTAATCAAGGTGCCCAAGGTCAAGATACCATAGGTTCACACAAACACATACAGTACACTCTGCCCTTCTGTAACGCAAATTATTTTTTTTTAAATTTTATTTACAATATAACTTATATTTAATAGTAGTACATATGTTTTCCTCCCCCCCCAATATCCTCCCCCCAGCCTCCCCTACCCCCCAGCACATGTCCCCACCTGCCTCCCTCCCCACCCCAGAGTCTTTCATTCATTGGTTATGCTCATATGTATGCATACAAGTCCTTCGGTTGATCTCCCCCAGCATCTGCCTCCCCTCCACTCCAGCCTGTAACGCAAATTATTGATGTCACTGTTGGCAACTAGCCTTCTTTGTCTCTGGGGTGATATACAGGTTACTGACCATAGAAAGAGGGCAGTGAGAGCAGCTAGGCAGAGCAAGTGTGTGAAAAAGAGAGACTAGAGAGTTCAGATTGAGCTGAGAGCTGGGACTGCTATGATGTAAGGCTAAGATCTCAAAGAGAGCTCAGATATATCTACCATGTTAAACAGCCAGTGTGCTGGACAAGGGAGACAGAAGAAGCTGCTAAGCCAGAGATCTGAGATACAGCTATGAGGTAAGGCAGTGAGTTTAGAGGCAGCGTGCAGTTGCTCAGATAATAGCTGTGGGTACAGAGACTAATGCTGCTTTGTGGGAAAGATGTACATGTTAACCAGCTGGTGTCCAGCTGCCTGCCTCTATGGACTTTACTGTGAAGAATTGTCTTGTCTGATGGCTATATGGCCACTGGCTTATGCAATAAAGACTCATTATTATACATTCACAGCCTCTCATGGCCTCTCTGTCTAACATGCCATGGAGAATCGAGCTGTGTCTCTGACACTTGTTGAAGTAAGTTCCCAACAATTAGTACAATGGGCAGGGTTCAAGAAGAACCTCCCTGGCTGTAGTTGGGGAGAACTGAGAACACGTGGATCAGAGCCACTCAGAGCAGCAGGGCTGAGCAGGGCTTCAGCTGGCTCTGACATCTTCCATTAACAGAAATTTAAAAAAAATAACTGTCACCCTTCATGGGTCCTTACTAACCTGTTTGTATTAAAAAGGTTGGAACCCTACATCAATGCTGCTTAGTCACTAGGGACTGACAGTTATCATAAGACACACTTTGGCAAATACTTTTCAATTATTTGAATGATATTAGTAAAAATAACTATTCTCTAAGAACATCATTTAAAAATGATGTAATGACTTCTGTCAAGAATAGGTAAACACTGTGCTGGTCATCTCCCACGACCACATCAAACTTATCACTAAATTACATATCATGGAGAATTACTGAAGGCTAGTTGAATTCTTATAAATTAGGATATAAAGAAGCCATAGTGAAACTGGTAAGAGGGGTGCAGACATGGAACAGACAGGTCCCCATGGTAATTAAGAATCTAGAGGAATATTTCAGCTGTGAGGTTCCCCCTAATAAGTGAGGGGTTCCAGCTCAGGCTGCCAGTGCTAGGAAGAGGAGTCCCCATAACACCTTCCTGAAACACTGGGAATTGTGTCAGAGAAAGACAAAAGACTGCTAGAGATCTAGGAACTGCAGGTCTTAAAGGGAGTGAGCACAGATCACTTACTAGCTCACTTGCTCTGAGTTCAAGCACTGGGATAGCATCATAAAAAGCTCCAGGGATGTGCAGGGAGAAACTAAATTAACTAGCTTCAGAATGAGGGCTGAGGGGAAGGCGACCACAATGAGGGTGCAAAGAAACATAACAAAAATCCACAAAAAGAACTAAACAAAATGGTGACAAGCAATCTACCAGATACGAAGTTCAAAACATTGTTACAGTAATGCTCAATGAACATAAGAAAAGAATAGATAAAATCCATGAGAACTTCCACAAATAGAGACCATAAAAATAGAAATAAAGGGGGTGGGTAAGTAGGTTTATATCTGTGACTACACAAAACTTTATTCTTATATTATTATTTAGTTATTATTGTATTATTTATTTGTATTACAACTACAAACGTACTTTTGTCAACCCCTGTACAATAATTGTAATTAAAAAATATTAGAGGGAATTAAATACAGATTATATGATGCAGAGGATCAAATCAGTAATCTGGAAGACAAAGTAGTGAAAAACACCCAAAATAAGCAGAAATAAAATAAAATAGGATAGGATAGCCTTGAACAATATCAAGTGTGCCAACAATCCCATCCTAGGTGTATTAGAAGGAAAGAAGAAGGGAAGGAAGGAAGGAAGGAAGGAAGGAAGGAAGGAAGGAAGGAAGGAAGGAAGGAAGGAAGGTAGGAAGGGGGAGAGAGGGAGGGAAGGAGGGAGGGAGGGAGGAAAGAAAGGGGAGGGAGGGAGAAGCGGGGACGGGAGAAGTTGAACATCTATTTGAAGAAATAATGACTGAAAACTTCCCTAACTTAGTAAATGAAATAGGCATACAAGTCCAGAAAGTATAATGAACCCAAATTGCTCACAGAAAGACACATAATAAGTAAAAAGCTAAAGGTCAAAGACAAAGATAAAAATCTTAAAAGCATCAAGGAAAAAGCAGTTAGTTACATAGAAGGGAGCTCCCATAAAATTATCAATTCATTTCACAACAGAAACTTTGAAGGCTAGAAGAGATTGAAGAAATATTTAAAGTGATAAAAGCTAAGACCTACAAACAAGATTGCTCTACCTAGCAAGGATATCATTTAGAAGTGAAGGAGAGATAAGGAGTGTCCTAGAAAGAAAAGCTAAAGGAATTCATTATCATTAAACTAGTATTATAAGAAATGTTAAAAAAAACTTCTTTAATAAAAAAAGGAAAATATCAAAATGATAAATAAGGAAATATGACGTTTTTCAGGTTTCTTCGCAAGGGTATTTGACTCAAAGTTCCAACAACCGGCAGCTGCAGTTGCTGCAGTGTAGTCTCCAGCTCCACGATGTTTCCGTTGGCCAAAATCGTGCTAAGTTGTTTCCCAGTTCGAAGCATTCAGCAAACAATGGCAAGGCAGATCCACCAGAAAAGGACACCTGATTTTCATGACAAGTATGGCAATGCTATTTTAGCTAGTGGAGCCACTTTTTGTGTTGCTACATGGACATATACAGCAACATAAATTGGAATAGAATGGAACCTGTCCCCAGTTGGCAGAGTCACCCCAAAGAAATGGAGAGATTAGTAATCATCCCAGTTGGTGTGCTAATGAATTATTTCAAAACCAACTCATAATTGATGGCAAGTGAAAGCACTGTGTGCCCATTAAAATATAGCATGATTGGAGAAATAAAGTACATTTGAAACCTTAAAAAAAATAAAAAATAAGGAAATATGAAATGGTAAAAAAATTCTCACTGAAAAGGCAAACACTTAATAAAAGCAGTGAATTAACCAACAATAAGGCTGATACAAAAATTGAAAAGCAAAAGTAGATACCTGGCCAGTGTGGCTCTGTGGTTGAGCTTCAACCCATGAAGCAAGAGATCAGTTTCAATTCTTGGTCATGGCTCAATTCCTAGTGAGGGGAGGGGTGCAAGAGGCAGCCAATCAATAATATTTCTCTCTCATCAATGCGTCTAGCTCTCTATCCCTCGCCCATCCTGTTGCTGAAAAATAAAAATTAAAAAAATCAACAACATAATTTTAAAAACACCTCATAACATAACTTGTTTTCTAAGCCCATTTCTTTTAAGAATTGCTTTTTCTATCTTTGTAATTTATCCAATAAATGTTCTCTCATAAAACAAAAACCACCTCATAAAAAATAATAATAAAAGGCAAAAGTAGGAAGATCATGTGAAATTACAATAATAAATTAAGGGGCACACACACATATAAACACAAAAAAAGTGAAAACTAATAACATAAACATGAAGGGAGTGAGTAAAAACTATAATGATTTTAGAATATGTTCCAAATTAAGTGACCTCCAACTTAAAGTAGACTGCTACAAAAATAGCATGTTATATCTGAGGCACACAGTAACCACAAACCAAAATCTGCAAGTGATATGCAAAAAAAGAAAGGGGTCCAAACACAAAACTACAGAAGTCATCAACATACAAGAGAAAAGAATAAGAAAGAAACAGACAATGATCAAAAGAATCAGAAAACAATTAATAAAATGGCAATAACTATATACTTATCAATAATTACTTTAAATGTATATGGACTAAATGCTCCTATCAAAATGCTTCCAACAAGAGACCCAATTCAGATTGAAAGACACACAAAAACAAAAACTAAATGTATGGGAAAAGATATTAAATGCAAATAAAAAATTTTTAAGGCTGAGATAGCACTACTTATACCAGACAAAAAGACTTTGTAAAAAAGGCTATAATAAATGACAAAAAAAAGGACATTTCATGACGATAAAGAGTTCAATCAATCAAGAGAATATATCTCTTCTAAACATATATTCATCCAATGTAGGAGCACATAAATATATAAAGCAAATATTGACAAACATAAAGGGAGAGATTGACAGTATTAATACAGTAACAGAAGGAGGAATAAGGCCTTTGACATCAATAAACATAGAGACAGAAAATAAACAAGGAAACACTGACCTTAAAGTCTAAATGAGGCAACATGGACTTAACTGATATTTTTAGAGCATTTCAAACAAAGGAAGAAGAATCTATATTATTTTCAAGTCCAAGTTCTATTGGAACATTATTCAATAGACCACATATTAAGCCATAAAATGTCTCAATAACATAATAAAATTGAAATCATATCACTCATATTCTCTAATCACAATGGTATGAAACTAGAAACTAATTACAAGAAAAAGACACAAACACATGGAGGCTAAACAACATGCCACTAAACAATGAATTGGCTAGCAATGAGGTTAAGAAAGAAATCAAAAGATACCTTGAGACAAATGAAAGTGAAATACAAATGACCCAATATCTGGTAGAAACAACAAGAGTAGTTCTAAAAGTAAAATTCATAGTAATACAGGTCTACTTCTGCCTAGCCATTGTGGCTCAGTGGTAGGGTGTCAACACATTCATCAGGAGGTCAATGGTTTGATTCCCAGCTGGAGCACATGTCCAGACTGCAGGCTTGATCCCCAGCAGGGATGTGCAGGAGGCAGCCAATCAATGATTTCTTCTCATCATTGATGTTTCTATCTCTCCTTCTCACTTCTTCTCTGAAATCAATAAAAACATATTTTTAAAATGTATATATAGATCAATTAACTTGAATAACCAACTGAAGACTAGCTGAAGAGAAGTCTTATAACCAAGAATTTAAAAAAGAACGCACATCAAACTGGTAGAAGAACAAAGATGCAAAAAGGACTGGTTTCGCTCCCACGTGGTGGCTAGGATCCTGAAGAGATATCTCAGCTGTAGAGGCTTCCCTGAGAAGCATAGGTCTAAAACTCGAGTGAGGAGCACCAAAGTCAGGAAGAGGTACCCACATATCTGGCTGTGAAAATCAGTGGAAATTCTGTCTGTCAGAGAACTAAAAGTGTCTGAAAGCGCCCTCTTAAAGAGACAATGTACAAAATCTCATTCACAGCCACTCCCTATAGGCTGTGGTAGAGGGAGAGTGGAGTGGACTATAGTCATAAGAGGAAAGACTGGGGTTTGTGGCTCTGGGGAGAAAGCTGAAGAGACAGAAGCCAAGATCCCTGGGTAGAATCTCTATCTCACACATCAGACACCATCTTATTTAGATGGAACATTCACCTCCATATGGACTCTCTGTAGCCCCACCCTACAGAGCTTGTGCCCTACAGAGTCAGCTAGTTTGCCAACATGCAGAGGTTTGGGCAGACTCAGAAGGTGTCAGTGACTGAGTTGTGTGGTTTGGGGGCATGGCTATTCCCACCATTTTACCCGGAACCTGACAGGTCCTTTCCCATCACAGGAGATCTGCTAGCCCCACTCCCTCTCTCAGCTCCCAGTGCCCCACTCTCCCAACTCTTTGTGGCTCTGCCCTGTGGACATCTGGGCAGAATCAGGGACAGACTGAGTTGAGTGGCTCTAAGATGGGGCTATTTTCCTTTGTACACATACACATAAACTGGAATAGAACCCTACTTTCACATGGCCAAATCTTGGTCTTTTTGGTGCAGATAAACTTTGTTGGCCTCGCCCTGATAACTCCTTGAGACCCCACTGCACCACAAAAAGAAAGGCAGCTAGAATTGATATACCCTGGGACATTTGCTGAGTGGCTTCAGACCCAGCACTGGCCCTGAGTTTGAACCTGTATCAATATGGCAAAAACCAGTCACCCATACCTGGTGACTCACTGAGAATCTACCACACAACTTGAGTATTGCCAGAGAATCCTTCATTGACTGAGTCTAACAAGCATCCAACAGGCAGGCAAAGGCAGAGGTGGATCTGGGACTTTTGCAGACCTCTCCACAACCAAGATGGTAAAAGCTGACCTTGGTGCACAGCTTGATTCTTCCCATGCAAACCTAGGCACAGCAGAGGAGGAAAAACTGTGGATCACTTTGTAGCCACTCCAAACAGGCAGTGGCTGACACTGGCCTACACCAAACTCCCTCCCAATGGCTCAACACCAAAACATCCAGTGGCCAATTTAAGACAACATCAGAGCAGTATCTAATTAACTTCACAAGCAGCATATACAAAGAGAGATCTCAGTAGACACCAGATGATGCTGAAGCAAATTCTGCTTCATGTGGTCAGCACCCAAACAGCAGTTTGTTCACTGATATACCGACCCATCCCCAGAGTAAGCCAGTCTGAGGTTCAATACCAGGTATGAACTGGCCAATAAAAATCAAGACTCAATTACAACATGAATCCCACAAAACCCAAATAAGGAACATTCTTGGAGCACCAGCTAAGGTGATCAAGGAGAATATGCCACTGGGTCTGATAGGATACCTATTACATATGGCCATCCTATTAAGACTGGAAGTCATAGGAGATCTACCTAATACATAGAAACAAATACAAAGAGGCAGTCAAAATGGAGAGACAAAGAAACATGTCCCAAATGAAAGAATAGGAGAAACCTCCAGAAAAAGAAGTAAATGAAATAGAGGCAAGCAATTTACCAGATATAAAGTTTTAAAAAAAGGGTTACAAGGATGCTCAAAAATCTTAGTGACATCTAGGGCAAAAGATACTAAAAACCCATGAGAAATGAAGACAACAATATCTGAAATGAAGAATACACTAGAAGAAATAAGCCATTTGGAAAAGGTAGCAGGAAATACCCAATCAGAGCAGCAAAAAGAAAAAAGAATTTTTAAAAAATTAGGATAGTATTAGGGACATTTGGGACACTGTGAAGTAAAACAACATTTGCATCATAGGGTACTAGAAGGAGAAGAGACAGAGTAAGAAATCAATAACCTATTTGAAGAAACAATCACTGAAAACTTTGCTAACCTTGTGAAAGAAAATGACACACAAGTCCATGAATCACAGAGAGTCCCAAATAAAATGAATGCAAAGAGGCCCACACCAAGACACATCATAATTAAAATGGCAAAGATTAAAAACAAAGATAGAATCTTTTATAATATTTTTATTGATTTCAGAGATGAAGGAGAGGGAGAGAGATAGAAATATCAATGATGAAAGAGAATCACTGATCAGCCTCCTCACATATGCCCCATCAGGGATTGTGTACACAGTCCAGGCACAAGTCCTCAGCAGGAATTGAACTGTGACCTCCTGGTTCATAGGTCAAGGTTCAACTACTGAGCCACACACATACAAGGGAGCTCCCATAAGACTATTAGCTGATTTCTCAACAGAAACATTCAGGTAAGTAAGAATTGGCATGAAATATTCAAAGGGATGAAAAGCAAGCACCTACAATCAAAACTACTCTACCCAACAAGGCTATCATTTAAATTTGAAGAAGAAATAAAGAGCTTCCCAAACAAGATAAAGTTAAAGGAGTTCATTATCAACAAATCAATATTATAAGAAATGCTAAATGCTCCTCTTTAAGAACATAAAAAGGGAACATAGTTAAAAGAACAAAATGGCAATAATACTTACCTATCAATAATCACTTTAAATTTAAAAGGTTTAAATACTCCAATCAAAAAACATATGGTTGTTGCATGGATAAGAAAACAAGAGTCATTTATAAGCTATCTACAAGAGACTCACCTCAAAATAAAAGATACACACAGACTAGAATGAATGGATAGAAAAAGAGATTTCATACAACTGGAATGGAAAAATAGACTTTAAAACAAAGGACACTATATAATGATAAAGGGAGCAACCCAACAATAGGATATAACCCTTATAAACATTTATGCACCCAGCAAAGAACCTAAATATGTAAAACAAATCTTAAAGAAAATAAAGGGAAAGATTGACAGTAACATAGTGAAGGTAGAGAATTTTAACACACCATTGACATCAATGGATAAATCTTCCAGATAGAAAATGAACAAGGAAACAGCAGTCTTAGATGACACACTAGATGAGATCTGATTAATATTTCATAGCATTTCACCCTAAAGCAGCACCATATACATTTGTTTCCATTGCACATGGAACATTTTCTAGGATAGACCACATTTAGGACACAAACAAGTCTCAAAATATTTCAGACAACTGAAATTATATCAACCATTTTCTCTGACCATAATGGTATGAAACTAGAAATTAATAACAAGGGGGAAAAAAAACAGAAGAAATTAAAAAAACACAGAGACATGGAGGCTAAATAACATGTTACTAAACAATAAATAAGTTAAAATAAGATCAAGAAATAAATCAAAAGATACCTTGAAGCAAATAAAAATGAGAACCAACAACTCAAAATATACAGGACAAAGAGAAAGAAAGCAGTCCTCAGAAGGAAAGTCGTAGGATATAAGGCTACCTCAAGAAACAAGAAAAAGCTCAAATAAACTTGAAAAGGAAAAACTAACAAAGCCCAAAGTTAGTAGAAGGAAGGAAATAATAAAAGTTAGAGAACAAATACATGATAGTCTAAGAAAAATAAAAAAGAATAATGAAACCAAGAGCTGGTTCTTTTAAAAGATAAACAGTGTTGACAAACCTTTAACCAGACTTATCAGGAGAAAAAGAAACAAAGAAGACTCAAATAAATAAAATCAGAAATGAAAGAGGAGAAGTAACCATGGACACCACAGAAAGACAAAGGATTCTAAGAAAATAACATGAACAACTATATGCCAACAAATTGAACAATCTAGACAAAATTAATAAATTCCATAGAAACATACAATCTTTCAAAACTGAATCAGGAAGAATCAGAAAATCTGAATATACATATTATAATGAATAAAATTGAAGCAGAAGTTAAAAATAGACTCCCAACAGATAAAAGTCCTGAACCAAATGACTTCAAAAGTGAATTTTACCAAATATTCAAAGAAGAACTAACACCTATTCTTCCCAAACCATTCCAAAAATTTCAATAGAAGTTCATTTTATGAGGCCAGCATTATCCTAACTCCTAAACCAGATGAAGACAGTACAAAGAAAAAAATATATTGGTCAATACCCCTGATAAACACAGATGCTAAAATCCTCAAAAAACATTAGCAAACCTGATCCAGCAATAAATTAAATAATCACACACCATGACCAAGTGGGATTTATTCCGGAAATGCAAGGATAGTATAATATCCACAAATCAATAAATGTGTTATACCACATAAACAAAATGTAGGATACAAATAATATGTTCATATCAATAGATACAGAAAAAGCATTTTATAAAATCCAGCATTCATTTATCATAAAAACTCTCAGCAGAGAGTTTTTATTATGGCCTTAGCATAATAAAGACCATATATGACAAATCCACAGCCAACATCATACTCAGTTGGCAGAAGCTAAAAGTGTTTCCCTTAAGATGAGGAAAAAACAAGGATGTTTGCTTTCACCACTCTTATTCAACATACTACTGGAAGCCTTAGCCACAGCAATCAGATAAGAAATAAAAGGCATCCAAATTGGAAAGGAAGAAGTAAAACTCATTATTTGCAGGTAACATGATACTGTACACAGAGAATCCTAATGATTTTACCAAAAAAGTACTGATATTGATGAATGAATTCAGTAAAGTAGCAGGATAAAAAATAAATATCTAGAAATCAGTTACAGTTTGTATATCATTAATTAGCTATCAGAAAGGGAAACTAAGAAAACAATCACATTTATAATTGCATCAAAAAATTTTTAAACCTTGGAATAAATGTAATCAAAAAATTATAAAACATTTAAGAAAGAAATTAAGTAAGATGCAAATAAATGGAAGCATATACCATATCAATGGATAGAAATAATTAACATTGTTAAAATGTCCATACTATCTAATAAAGCCTAAAGATTCGGTGAAACCCCTATCAAGATACCATGGCATTTTTCACAGAAATAGAACAAAAAAATTCTAACTTTTATATGGACCAACAAAGACCCATATTATCCAAAGCAATCTTAAAATAGAAGAACAAAGTTTGATGTATCAGGGTATTATGCAATATTACAAGCCTATAGTAATTAAAATGGCATGGTACTGGCATAAAAACAGACATACAGATCAATGGAACAGAAGAGAGAACCCAGACATACTCATATATATATAGTCAATTAATCTATGACAAAAGAGGCAAGAATACATGATGGGATAAAGACAATCTATTCAATAAATGATGCTGGGAAAACTAGATAGATACATGGGGTGGGAGGGGCATCAGCCTGCAGACTGAAGAGTCCCAGGTTCAATTCTGGTCAAGGGCACATGCCTGGATTGAGGTCTCAGTCCAACCTGCAGGAGGCAGCCAGTCAATAATTCCCTCTCATCATTGATGTTTTTATCTCTCTCTTTCTCTCCTTTCCTCTCTGAAATCAATAAAAAAATTTTTAAATGAAACTAGATTACCCTTTTCACCATAAACTCAAAATGGATTAAACATCAAAGATAAGACCTAAAACACTAAAACTCCTAGAAGAAAACATAGACACTAAACTTTCTGATATTACACTAAATAATATTTTTTCTGTTGTATCTCCTTAGATAAAAAAAAAGACTAAATAAGTGTGACTACATCAAATTAAAATATTTTTGCAAAGCAAAGGAAACATCAACAGAATAAAAATATAACTTATATATTGGGAGAAGACATTCATCAATGACAAGGGATCAATATTGAAAACTTATATATAAAGAATATATCCAATTTAACAGCAAGGAAACAAACAATTGAATTAAAAAATGGGCAGATGACAAGAATCGACATTTCTCCAAAGCAAACATACAAATGGCCAACAGACATATGAAAAAATGCTCAATGTCACTAATCATCAGAGAAATGTAAATTGAAACCACCTGTCAGAATGGCAATCATCAATTAATCAGCAAACAATAAGCATTGGCAAGGATGTATAGAAAAGGGGAGCCTTGTGCATTGTTGGTGGGACTGAAAATTCGTAAAGCCACTATGGAAAACAGGGTAGATTTTCTTCAAAAAAAGTTAATAATAGAATTACCTGAAACCTAGCAATTCAATTTCTAGGTATTTACCCACAGTAACATAAAATACTAATTCTAAAATTTATATGCATCCCTATGTTCATTGCAGTATTATTTACAATAACTAAGATATGGAAGAAACCCAACTGTCCATTGTTAGATGAATGGATTAAAAAGTTGTGGTACATAAATACAATGGAATATTATTCAGTCATGAAAAGGAAGGAAATCTTTACATTTGCAACAAAATGGATGAGCCTGGATGGTATTATGCTACATTAAATAAGTCAAACAAAGACCATATTTCACTTATATGTAGGATTTAAAAAACAAAGTAAATAAAACAGACTCAGAAATAGAGAAAACAAACTGATGATTGCTAGAGAAGTGAGAAAGAGGTGGGGGTACTGGATGAAAAGGGATTAAGAAGTACAAATTACCAGTTATAAAAATTGTCACATGGATGTAAAATATCAAATAGAGAATATAGTCAATAATATTTAATATCTATGTATGATGTCAGATGGGTTCTAGAATAGTTGGGGTAATCACTTTGTAAGCTACAAATTGAAAAGGAGGAAGTAAAATTCTCATTATTCACAGATGACATGATATTGTACATAGAAAACCCTAAAGACTCCACCAAAAAACTACTAGATTTAATAAATAATTATGATAATATAGCAGGACATAAAATCAGCACCCAAAAGTTTATGTCTTTTTTGTAGACCAATAATGGATTCTCAGAAAGAGAAACCAAACAAACAATCTCATTTACCATTGCAACAAAAAAATAAGAAACTTAGGAATAAACTTAACCAATGAGGTAAAAAACTGGTAGTTTAAAAACTAAAGACATTGGGGGGGAAAGATAGAAGATATAAACAAGTGGAAGAATATACCATGTTCATGAACTGGTAGAATCAACACCATTAATATATTCATACTATCCAAGGTGATCTGCAGATTTAACGCAGACCCTATTAAAATACCACAGCATATCTTAGAGATCTAGAACAAATACTCCAAAAATTTATTTGAACTAAAAATAAAAGCCCCAAATATCTTCAGCAAGCTTGATAAAGAAGAACAAAGTTGGAGAAATCAACCACAACACCAGATATCAAGTTATATTACAAAGCCACCTGTACTGGCACAAGAACAGATATATAAATCAATGCAACAGAACAGAGTCCACAGAAATTGAGTAAGGCCATTATTCTCAACTAGTATTTGACAGAGAAGGCAAGAGCATATAATAGAGTCAAGACAGTCTTTTTAATAAATGGTGCTGTGAAAATTGGACAGATACATGCAAAAAAGAAAGAAAGAAAGAAAGAAAGAAAGAAAGAAAGAAAGAAAGAAAGAAAGAAAGAAAGAAACTAGACCACCAACTTACACCATACACAAGAGTAAACTTAAATTGGATAAAAGACTTAAATGTAATTCAGTAAACCATAAAAATCTTAGAAGAAACCATAAGCAGCAAAATTTCACGTATCTCTCACAGCAATATGTTTACAGATACATCTCCTAGGGTAAAGGAAACTAAGGAGAAAATAAACAAATGGGATTACATCAAAATAAAAAGTGTCTGCACAGCAAAATAAAATACCAACCAAATAGAAAGGGAGCCCACTGTATGGGAGAATATATTTGGCAATGATACGTGTGATAAATATTTAATATCCAAAATATATAGTGAACTCATACAACTTAAGAAGAGGAAGACAAACAGTCCAATTTTTAAAAAGGCAAGTGACCTCAATAGACATTTCTCCAAAGAGGACATACAGATGGTCAAGAGACATATGAAAAAAATTCTGAGTCACTATTATCAGAGAGATGCAAATTAAAATGACACTGAGTGCTGGAGCTGACAACCAGATTCTGAGCAATGGATGAATGGATTACTCCAACCCAACTTTTGTTATGAAAGAGGGCTAAGGTACTGCCTGGCTAAAGGAACCAAACAGGCTCAATTGCCTGCCTCGGTGGGCTTTTATTGTAGCAGCAGTTTGAGATAAAGCTTCACTTTTAGATACAGTCAGTAGGGTAAGAAATATTGGGAGTACACACGTGATTGATTGTAGTACCATTTAAGTAAGGACACACAAAGATTAAGCATAAGGATTCCAGTAAATACAGACTTGCTTGGAAAGGTCAAGGAATAATTAGGGGCACCACCTTCAGCACTTCCCTAAGTCAGAATTCCAATAAACAGGGTGGGTGGCCTTCTGCACAATTCCCTTTTCTCAGAATGTTTTTACAAACTTTCCAACCAAGTCTCATGCTTCCCCACAACTGAGGTATCACCTCACACCTGTCAGAATGGCTTCCATCAACAAATCAACAAATGACAAGTGTGGGCAAGGATGTGCTGGTGGGAGTGCACTGCTGGTGGAAATGTAGACTGGTGCAGATAATGGAAAAACTAAATATGGAGTTTCCATACACAAAAAAAACACTAAATATGAAACTGCCATTTTACCCAGTGATCTCACTTCTAGGAAAATATCCTAAGAAAGCAGAAACATCAATCAGAAAGAATGTCTGCACCCCTATGTTAATAGCAGCACAGTTTACAATAGATAAGATCTATAAATAGCCCAAGTGCCCCTCAGTAGATGAGTGGATAAAAAAGCTGTGGTACATTTATTCCATGAAATACTACGCAGCAGTAAAAAAGAATAATCTATTACCCTTTGAGGCAGTATGGAGGGACCTGGAGAGGAGTATCATGCTAAGTGAAATAAGTCAGTCAGAGAATGACAAGTACCACATGATCTCACTCATACGTAGAATCTAATGAACAAAATAAACTGATGAACAAAACAGAACCAGAGGCATAGAAGGATAGAACAGAGTACAGAATCTCAGAGGGGAAGCAGGAAAGGATGGCTGGGAGGTAATCAATCAAAGACCTTGTATATATATGCATAACCCATGGATATGGACAATTAGATAATGAAAGCCTGGGGAGGGAGGTGACTGTGGGCTGGAGGAGGTTAGTGAGGGAAAAGGGAACATATGTAACACTTTCAATAATAAAGATTAAAATTTGAAAAAAGCTGTGTATATTTACACAATGGAATAATACTCTGTCTTTAAAAAAAAATCTTACCTTTTGCAACAGCATAGTTTACTCCTAGAGGATAGGTATTATTCTAAGTGCATTAAAGCCAGCCAGAAAAAGACAAATACTGTATTATTTCACTTACATGTGGAATTTAATGAACAAAATAAACAAACAAAATAGGAACAGACTCATAAATATAGAGAACAGATTGAGAGCTGAGAGAGGGGACGGGCTTGGAGCTGGGTGAAATAGGTTATGGGATTAAGAAAAAAACACTCATAGACACAGACAACAGTATCTTGATTATCAGAAGGTAAGGGGGCTTGAAGCAGATAGCAATGGGAGATAAATGGTGATGAAAGGATACTTGACCTTGGGCAGTGAACACAAATACAATGTACAGATGATATATTACAGAATTGCACACTTGAAGCCTATATAATTTTATCAATCAATGTCACCTCAATAAATTTAGAAGGATCCTCCCCTGGAACCTTCAGAAAGAACATGGCCCTGCTGACACATGATTTCAGACTTTAAGCTTCCAGAACTGTGAGAGAATAGATTTATTTAGACACTAAGAGCACAAACCACAAAGGAAAAAAAATTAATAATTAGAATAAAAAATTAAAAGTTTCTTCTCTTTATGATACCATTAAGAAAATACAAAGACGGTCCCACTGGCTGTTCTGAAAAACTATCTTTGCGTTGTTCCTGTGGCTTCCTCTCCGCTCTCTTAACCACCTCTGCAGTGAGCCTCCTCCACCACAGAGGACCCCGGCAGCTTCTTTGCCAGAGTACTCCAACTCACACTTTAAAAACAACAACAACAAAAACTTTGCATAGGATCATCGGAGTGCCCCACCATGTCAGACACAGCCATGGACACCAGCTCCGAGATCACCACCAAGGACTTAAAGGAGAAGAAGGAAGTTGTGGAGGAGCAGAGAATGGAAGCGATGCACCTGCGAATGGAAATGCTAATGAGGAAAATGGGGAGCAGGAGGCTGACAATGAGGTAGATGAAGAAGAGGAGGAAGGAGGGGAGGAGGAGGAGAAAGAGGAAGGTGATGGTGAGGAAGAGGATGGAGATGAAGATGAGGAGGCTGAGGCAGCTACAGGCAAACGGGAAGCTGAAGATGATGAGGAAGACTAGACAGCAAAAAAAAAGAAAAGTTAAAGGCCTCTGTGACCTATTCACCCTCCACTTCCCGTCTCAGAATCTAAACGTGGTCGCCTTCGAGTAGAGACTCCTGCCCGCCTGCCCACACACCCACCCCAGGCAGCGCCACCTGCAGATGACAGGCTCTTCACCACCCAACCAAAACCACAACGTGAAAATTTGCAATAGGGGAGAAAAAAGAACCAAAGCTTCCAAGGCTCTGCTTTTTTTCTTAAAAGTACTTTAAAAAGGAAAAATTTGTTTGTATTTTTTATTTACATTTTATATTTTTGTACATATTGTTAGAGGTCAGCCGTTTTTAATGCTCTTGGGATGACCAAACCAGCCATTGGAGCATTCTCTGTCCTACATTACTTGTGGTGTAACCATGTTCATTACAATCTCAAAGGAGAAAAAAAAACCTTGTAAAAAAAAGCAAAAACAACAACAAAAACACAATCTTATTCCAAGCATTAAAGTAACTTTGTGTATCTACTTAGCTGTACTATAAGAAGTTGGTTTGTAGAGCAGCCCAAGATGGCCGACTTCACGGATCGGGTGTCGGATGAGGAGAAGATATGCATAGCTGCTAAATTCATCACTCATGCACCCCCAGGGGAATTTAATGAAGTATTCAATGATGTTCGGCTACTACTTAATAATGACAATCTCCTCAGGGAAGGGGCAGCACATGCATTTGCCCAGTATAACATGGATCAGTTCACACCTGTGAAGATAGAAGGATATGAAGATCAGGTCATAATTACAGAACACAGTGACTTGGGGAACAGCAGATTTTTAGATCCCCGAAACAAAATTTCCTTTAAGTTTGATCACTTATGGAAAGAAGCAAGTGACCCCCAGCCAGAGGAAGTGGATGGAGGCCTAAAGTCTTGGAGAGAATCCTGTGACAGTGCTTTAAAGGCCTACGTGAAAGACCATTATTCCAGTGGCTTCTGTACTGTTTATGCTAAAACTATAGATAGGCAACAGACTATTATTGCGTGTATTGAAAGCCACCAGTTTCAGCCTAAAAATTTCTGGAATGGTCGTTGGAGATCAGAATGGAAGTTCACAATCACACCACGTACAGCCCAGGTGGTTGGAGTACTTAAGATTCGGGTGCACTATTATGAAGATGGCAATGTTCAGTTGGTTAGTCATAAAGATGTACAGGACTCAGTAACTGTTTCGAATGAAGCACAAACTGCCAAGGAGTTTATTAAAAACATAGAACATGCAGAAAATGAGTATCAGACAGCAAGCAGTGAAAATTATCAAACAATGTCAGACACCGCATTCAAGGCCTTGCGCCGGCAGCTTCCAGTTACCCGCACCAAAATCGACTGGAATAAGATACTCAGCTGCAAGATTGGCAAAGAAATGCAGAATGCTTAAAGGCTGAATGTAAGATTCTTCAGTACATGGAAAGAAAGGTTTCAATGTGTGGTCATATGATAAATAAGTGATTTATAAACAAGAGTGATATTTTGTTAGGGCTTTCTAAGTTAACAGGTTTTCTAGCCTCATGGAATACTGTTGAACTTATAGCATTGTCTTGATACTATTATGTTCTCTGACTTGTAATTTTTTGTTTTCACTATATCTACTTGTAAAAATTTTTTTAATCCTGCCACATTTAATGATGAGGAGAAAGATCTATCCTGGAGTCATTTTACTGTTTAGAAAATTTTCCTAGCCATAAAGCCCTGTTTCTGGTATAGACAGGTCACATGTTCACTGCTTTTCTACCCCTGTCCTTCAAAGCACACCTGGTATTTCCATGGATTATACTGATCATCAACAGCCAAAGAGGCTGTGCTACCAACTGAAGCCGAATGGAAGATACATCCATCCTCTCCCTCAACTGCCTTGATCATCTCTTAGAGCATTTGCATAAATGTAGTTTTTAAAAGTTTGGATTGGGGCTTTTCAGTCCTTTTGTTGGGCACAGGAAGTTCTCTGGAAATTCCATTATAGCCAGCTTCTCTGGGGAAGTTGTTTTTAAATCCAAAGACTTGAACCACATTCCCTGCACGTGAACGTGCGTGCTTTTTCCCCTTCCTTGTTGTCTCCTTCCCGTCTAGTACCTTTGTAGTTGTAGACATGTGCATTTTTAGCAGAGTTTTACCCATTACTGTTTTTTTTAATATTCCAAAACTGCTGACATATGAGGGATGTAGTAGAGTATCAGAGTTGAAAAATGAAGATGAAGAAATAATAGATATCTGTGCTTTAATACATGTGGCAGGATTGTACTATAAGCAAATAAATCAAACAGCTATGTAAATCACAAACAAAACCTAAAAATGATCCAAAGTGAAAAGCATAACTTCCAGGCAGTATCTTTCTATTGTTATTTAAGGGAATACTAGTGATTTGTTCTAAATAGTATGTAAAACTTGTTCTAAATTACTTTTCCTCAATCCTGCCTGCTAAGAACTTAAATGTAACTGTGATAAAGCAACCTTTCCAAGTTTATTGGCAGGTATATGTGTGATCTCAGAATACACAGGTGACATAGATATGAGATGACAACTGAAATAGTGGATTCATTTACATTGTTTACACTTCTATGACCAGGCCTTAAGGGAAGGTCAATTTTTTAAAAACCAAGTAGTGTCTTCCTACTTATCTGCATATACATGTCAAAAAAGAAGGTTGTGCTTCAGCTTTGTTTTTGCTCAGTAATACAGTCAAGCAAGAGTTTGTTTCCAAGAGTTTGTTTCTATTGAGCTATGTAAGCATATTTATTTCAAATAAAATATATTTGTATTATTCATACTATCCACTCATACCACACTATCCTCTGTATCAGGTAGTCCAATAGAAATATATCTGTTTTGTTCTAAAAAAGAAGAAGAAGAAGTTGGTTTGTATGAGATGGTTAAAAAGGCCAAAGATGCCGAGACTGGTTTGGCTCAGTGGATAGAGCGTTGGACTGGGGACTGAAGGGTCCCAGGTTCGATTCTGGCAAGGGCATGTACCTTGGCTGCAGGCACATCCCCAGTAGGGGGCGTGCAAGAGGCAGCTGATCGATGTCTCTCTCTCATCGATGTTTCTGACTTTCTATCCCTCTCCCTTCCGCTCTGTAAAAAATCAATAAAATATATAAAAATAAATAAATAAGTAAAAAGGCCAAAGATAAAAAGATTTTTTCCCTTTTTTTGTCTATGAAATTGCTGTTTATTTGTTTATTTATTTATTTATTTTGGCCTGTTTGATGTATGTGTGAAACAATGCTGTCCACAATGAATAAGAATTTTATTTTGCTGAGTTGTTCTAACAACAACAACAACAAAAATACAAAGATGGCTCTGGCTGGTATGGCTCCATTAGTTGGGTCTTGTCCTGTGCACCAAAAGGTGGCAAGGTTTGATTCCCAGGTTTCGAGCTCAATCTCACTAGGCATCAAATCAATGTTCCTCTCTCTCTCTCTCTCCTTTCCTCTCTCTAAATATTATTAAAAAATTTTAAAAACAGAAAATGCAAAGATGAACCACAGTATCTAAAAATAGACTTATATCCAAACATATGAAGATATTTATAACTAAAAGACAATCCAAGTTTTTTTAATTAAATGGGCAAAAAATTTGATCAGAAACGTCACCAAAGAAATGCAAATAGTAACATATGAGAAGATAGTCAACACCACTGGATAATAAAAGAAAAAACAATGAGATACCACTATGTACCTGCTAAAATTGCTAAAATGAAACACACACAAATAATACACAGCAGTTCTTGTGAGGATATGGAACAAATGGAACTCTCATGCATTGCTGTTACATTTTTTCTACTCATTAACTTCATTTTTTTATCTTTATTGTCGAAAGTATTACATATGTCCCCTTTGTTCCTCCAGTGACAACTTCTTGCCCAGCCCTTCTATTATCTGTGCTCATGGGTTGTGCATATATGCATTAAAGTTCTTTGGTAGATCACTCCCCACGCACTCATCCTCCCCCACCTATCCCCTGAGATTCTACAGTCTCTTCTGTGCTTCTATGCCTCTATTTTGTTTTCCAGTTTATTCTGTTCATTAGATTCTACATATGAGTGAGATTATGTGATACTTCTCTTTCTCTGACTGGCTTATTTCACTTAGCATAATAATCTCTGGGTGCCTCCATGCTGTCTCAAAGGGTAAAAGATTGTTATTTTTAACTGCTGCATAATATTCCATGGCATAAATAAAGCACTGCTTTTTTATCCACTCATCTACTGGTGGACACTTGGGCTATTTCTAGATCTTAACTATTGTAAACTGTGCTGCTGTGAACATAAGGGTGAATGCATTCTTTCTGATTAGTGTTTCTGGTTTCTTAGGATATATTCCTAGAACTGTGATCACTGGGTCAAATGGCAACTCTATATGTATCCTATCTAATAAAAGAGCAATATGCAAATGGACCATACCTCCAATACACTCACAAGCCATTCCCACAAGCCACGCCCACCAGCCAATCAGGAGCAAATAAATCCCAACCAAGATGGCTCCAGCCACTGAGAGTAGGAAGAAGGTTTGGGTTTCCCTGGCAATGGAGAAAGCAAAGCTTTCTGCCTGCCCTTGCAGGCCTAGACCTCCACTCAATGCTACAAAGTTTCAATTAGAGAAGATATATCCCAACAGAAATGGCGGCAGCCATGGAGCTGGAGAGAGCAGAGGATAGAGTTGCCTGGACTATCAAGGCAGCCAAGCTTCTACAGCCTTAGCACCTAGGCCTCCACTCTAAGCTACAAAGTTTCAATTATAGAATTTAAATAAACCCAAAAAGAAATGGCTGTCGCCACAGAGTAAGCAGAAGGCTTGGCTCCACTCCAGGCTACAAAGTTTCAATTATAGAACATAAATTAATCCCAGATCCAAGGGCCTCCACTTGGGTTGCTGGGGGCATGGTCAGCCTGCAAACCACCATAGGCCATTTGCCCAGGCCACCCCACACCCCAAGGGAACCCCCAACCTGATCCAATACACCCTTCAGGGCAAACCAGCCGGTCCCCACCCATGCACCAGGCCTCTATCCTATCTAATAAAAGAGCAATACGCAGATTGACCGTCACTCCAACACACAAGAGGGCTGCCCCAGTGTGGACACAAGATGGTCACCACAAGATGGCCAGCGGGAGAGAACAGTGGGAGGTTCCAGGCCTGCAAGGGAGGGCAGTTGTGGGTGATTAGGCCAGCAGGGGAGGACTATTGGGAGGGACCAGGCCTGCAAGGGAAGGTAGTTAGGGGCAATTGGACTGGCAGGGTAGCAGTTAGACATCAATTAGGCTGGCAGGGTAGTGGTTAGGGGGTGATCAGGCTGGCAGGCAGAAGCAGTTAGGGGCAATCAGGGAGGCAGGCAGGCGAGCAGTTTGGAGCCAGCAGTCCTGGATTGTGAAAAGAATGTCTGACTTCCTGTTTAGGCCTGATTCTACTGGAATTGGGCCTAAACGGGAAGTCGGACATCCCTTGAGGGGTCCCAGATTGGAGAGGGTGCAGGCTGGGCTGAGGGACATCCCCCACCTCCCGTGCATGAATTTCATGCACTGGGCCTCTAATATATATGTAATTTCCTAAGAAAGTTCCGTACTGTTTTCCACAGTGTCTGCACCAGTCTGCATTCCCACCAGCAGTGTAATACTTGTCATTTGTTGATTTGTTGGTGGAAGCCATTCTGACAGGTGTGAGGTGACACCTCATTGTCGTTTTAGTTTTCATCTCTCTGATGATCAGTGACTGGGCATTTTTTTATATGTCTCTTGGCCATCTGTATGTACACTTTGGAGTCCTTTGCCAATTTTTAAATTAGATTATTTGTCTTAAATTATATTAATTCCCTATACTGGTATATATTGGCTATTAAACTTTATCGATGTATCATTGCTAAATATGTTCTCCCATACAGTGGGCTCCCTTTTTGTTTTGTTGATGGTTTCTTTTGCTGGGCAGTAAGTTTTTATTTTGATATACTCACATTTGTTTATTTCCCCCTTAGTTTCTTTTGCCCTAGGAGATGTATCTGTAAACATATTGCTATGAGATATGTGTGAGATTTTGCTGCCTATGGTTTCTTCTAGGATTTTTATGGTTTACTGAAGTACATTTAAGTATTTTATCCAATTTAAGTTTATTATTGTGTATGGTGTAAGTTGATTATCTATTTTATTTTTTGCATATACTTGTCCAATTTTCACAACACCATTTACTAAAGACTGTTTTGACTTCATTTTATTTTCTCCACTCTTTAGTCAAATATTAATTGAGCATAATAGCTTGGGTCAATTTCTGGGGTCTCTGTTCTGTTGCATTGATCTATATGCATGTTCTTATGCCAGTATCAGGCTATTTTCTTTACAGTGGCTCTTAGTATAACTTGATATCTGGTATTGTTATAGCTTCAACTTTGTTCTTTTCTCAAGCTTGCTGTAACTATTAGGGGTCTTTTTTTAGTACATATAAATCTTTGGAGTATGTGTTTTACTTCTGTGAAGAATGCTGTTGGTATTTTAATAGGAATTTTATTGACTCTGTAGAATGCCTTTGGTAGTATGGACATATTAATGATGTTGGTGCTACTAATCCATGAACACAGCATATTCTTCCACTTGTTTATATCTTTTCTGTAGTTTTTTTTTCAATGTCTTCAGCTTTTAAAGCATAAGTCTTTTCCCTCCTTGGTTAAGTTTATTCCTAAGTTTCTTAACTTTTTGATACAATGGTAAATGGGATTGTTTGTTTGGTTTCTCTTTCTGAGAATTCATCATTAGTGTATTTAAAAAAAGCCATACATTATGGGTGTTCATGTTGTATTCTGCTACTCTGCCAAATGCCAAATTCATTTATGAAATCTAGTAGTTTTTTTCTTGTGTGTGAAGTCTTTAGGGTTTCCTATGTACCATATCATGTCATCTGTGAATAATGAGAGTTTACTTCCTCCTTTCCAATTTGAATGCCTATTTCTTCTTCTTGTCTAATCGCTATGGCTAGGACTTCCAGTACTATGTTGAATAAGAGTGGTCAAAGCAGACATCCCTATCTTGTTCCTGTTCTTAGGGGAAATGGTTTTAGTTTTTGCCCTCTAAGTAGGATCTTCATTGTAGGTTTGTCATATATGGCCTTTATCACGTTGAGATATGCTCCTTCTATTCCCACATTGCTGACAGTTTTTATTTTAAAAAATGGGTGTTGGATTTTGTTGAATGCTTTTGCTGAATGTATTGACATGATCATGTGGTTTTTATCTTTCAATTTGTTTATATGATGTATCACATTCATTGATTTTCAAATATTGTACTATCTTTGAATTCCTGGAGTAAACCCTGCTTGGTCATGGTGTATGATCTTTTCAATGTATTGTTGTATTTGATTGCTAATATTTTGTTGAGGATTTTTAGCATCTAAGTTTATCAGGAATATTGACCTGCAATTCTCTTTCTTTGTAGTTTCTATCTGGTTTTGGAATTAGAGTAATGCTGGCCTCATAAAAAGAACTTGGAAGTGTTCTTTCCTCCTGAATTTTTTGGAAAAGTTTGATAAGTATAGGTATTAGTTCTTTGAATGTTTGATGAAACTCCCCAGTGAAGCCATCCAACCAGGGCTTTTGTTTGCTGAGACTGTTTTCAGTACAGCTTCTATTTCCTCTGTTGTTATTGGCCTATTAAGGTTTTCTGATTCTTCCTGATTCAGTTTTGGGAGATTGTATTTTTCTAGGAATTTGTCCATTTCATCCACATTGTCCAGTTTGTTGGCAATATAGTTGCTCGTAGTATTTTCTTACAACCCTTTGTATTTCTGTGGTGTCAGTTGTAACTTCACTCTTTTTGTTTCTGATTTTATTTGGGTCCTCTCTATTTCTTAATGAGTGTGGCTAATAGTTCATCTATCTTATTTATCTGCTCAAAGAACCACATCTTGGTTTCATTTATCTTATACATTATTTTTTAGTTTCTATGTCACTTATTTCTGTTCTGATCTTTATCATCGTTCTACTTACTCTGGGTATTTCTTATTGTTCTCTTTATAATTCTTTGAGTTGTAGGGTTAAATACTTTATTATTGATTTTCTGACTTTTTCAGGTAGGCCTTTAATGCTATGAACTTCCCTTTCAGGACTGCTTTTCTGCTGTGTTCCAGAGACTGTGAATTGTTGTGTGTTCATTTTCATTTGTTTCCAGGAAGTATTTTATTTCTTTCTTGATCTCATAGGTAAACCATTCATTGTTTAATAACACATTATTTAACCTCTATGTGTTTGAATGTTTTTTAGTGTTTTTACTATAGTTAATTTGTAATATCATTCCATTGTGATCTGAGAAGATACTTGATATAACTTCAATCTTTAATATGTACAGCAAGCATAACAAAATCATGGCCCAGAGTCCACATGCCTCGTTTGGCCCATGTTAAGCCTTTGAATTTGGCATGTTTGTTGTAGAGACTTGTTTTGTGTCCCAACATGTCATTTAACTTTGTGAATGACCAATGTGTACTTGAAAAGAATGTATAATCTGCAGCTTTGGGATGAAATTATCTATAAATGTCAATTAAATCCATCTGATCCAGTATGCCATTTAGAGTCACTGTTTCCTTGTTATTTTTTTTTTTCTGGAAGATATCCAGTGAAGTCAGTATGGTGGGAATGCCCCCTACTATGACTGCATTGTTGTTGATCTCTCAAAGACCTCTAGAAGTTTGTTGTTATTGTGTTGTTTTTTTGTTTTGTTTTGTTTTGCTTTTTGCATACTTATTTTATTGGGAGCATATGTGTTTACCAGGGTTATAGTCTCCAGCTGGTCGATCCCTTTAGTATTATGTAGTGACCTTTATTGCCTCTTGTTACGGCCTTTATTTTGAAAGTTTATTTTGTCATAAATGAGTATTAATTCCCCAGCTTTTTTTCACTTTTATTCGCATGGAAAATGTTTCCCAACCCTTAAATCCTTTACTCTCATCCTGTGTGAGTCTTTGGGTCTGAGGTGGGTCTCTTCATTCAGCTACACTATGTCTTTTGATTGGAGCATTTAATCCATTTACATTCAAGGTTATTATTGATAGGTATTTATTTATTGCCATTGTAATTTTGTATGCCTACATTTTTATATATATATATATATATATATATATATATATATATATATTCCTTGTTCTCATTACAGCAGTCCTTTAGCATTTCTTATAGTGCCCATTTGGTAGTCATAAAGTACTTTAACCTTTTTTTTTTCTTTTTGGTCAGGGAAGCTCTTTATTTCACCACCTATTTTAAATTATAACCTTGCTATATATAGTAATCCTGGTTTCATATCCTTGCTTTTCATTATCTTGAGTATCTCATGACATCTCTTTCTGGCCTGCAGAGTTTCTGATAAGAAATTAGCTGACAGCCTTATGGAAGCTCCTTTGTAAAAAACAAATTGCTTTTCTCTTGCTGCTTTTCAGATTGTTTGTTTTTAATTTTGGCATTTTAATTATGATGTGTCTGGGCATGGACCTGTTTGGGTTCTTCTTGCTTGGTCTTCTCTGTGCCTCCTGGACTTAAGTGACTTTTTCCTTCACCAGGTTAGAGAAGGTTTCTGCCTTTATTTCTTCAAATACATTCTCTATCTCTTGCTCCATTTCTTTTCCTTCTTTCACATCTATTGTGGAATCCAGTGCAAGAATTCGTGCACCTTGAAAGGAACTGTGGGCTGTAAGGCTGCGGTAGGCACAGGTACAATCGGCCCATATTCCATGACCCTGCCCAGCTCCTCTCTCCACAGCCCTGGTCCCCTGTCTGCCAGCAGCCCCACTCCTGCCATGGCCACTCCCACATGCTTAGGCATTGGCCCTGCTCCCACCTCTTGACAACATGGAGCATTTAGGGCCAAGGCCAGCAGCGGGTGAGAACAGGGCTGGCACTGTCAGTGGGTGCTAGCGGCGACTGCTGACACAATCACCACTCAGGAACAGGGGGAGGTGGAGAAGCTTTCAGGGGCAATCAGGGCCAGCAGCCAGCCACCATTCACACCTGCTGATGGTGCCAAGTGATTGGAACTGGCACCAGACACTAGCAGCAAGTGTGAGTGGCAGCTCCAGTGCTGGTGTGGGTATGAGTGGGGCCAATGCTGGCAGTGGGTGAAAGCAGTGGCTCTGGTGCTGGTAGCAGATGTGAGCAGGGCCAGTGCCAGCAACAAGTGTGAGTGCTGGGCAGTATCACAGCATATGGGAGCAAAGAATTTTCAGTAACTACCGGAGACTTGTCCTGATGACAGCAACTGGCACCCCGCCTTGACCTGACACTCCCATTCACCTGCTCCACCATCCAGCCGCAACCAACACCTGCCATGTTCTGCACACACACCCTGGTAATCAGCGCACATAACAGTGACCAATTGTTCAGTTGTTTGGCTGTTCTGGTTCAATCTATTTGCATATTAGCCTTTTATTATATAGGATTGTTACCGTTTATGTTGTCCCACAACTCCCTTAAGCTATCCTCCTGTCTTTTTCATTCCCTGATTGCATAATTTTTATACCCTATCTTTAATGCACTGATCTCTTCCTAGGCTTCCCCTAATCTGATGCACATTCCTTCCACTGTGTTATTAGTGCTATGTTATTCTTCATAGTTACTATATCTTTTCTCATGCTATTGAGCATCTTTGCAATTGTCATTCTGAACTCTATGTCTGATAAATTTCTTATCTCCTTTTCATGTAGCTCTTCTTCTGGAGAATTCTCTTGTTCTTTTGTTTGGAAATTTTTTTTTACCTCCCCAATTTGGCTGCTGGTTTGGGTTTATGACTATGTATTAGATAAATCTACTATGCCTCTACTGCAGGACAGTGTAAAAAGCTCTTTCTGACTAATTAGATCAGGCAAAGACTAAAGCTTCCAAAGACATACCTCTGCCTGAAGACTGATTACATTAAGCTTTGAGTAGCCTCAGACAATTGTCCACAATGAAGCGAGAGGTTTTCCAACAGAGTGGGGCAACTGTTTCTGCCTAAAGGCTAATTGTTTTTCTCAGTCTCTTAGTGGGCTCAGAAACTCCACAGGATGGAGCAATTGTCTTTTCCCTAGGCAAAAATCACCTGGATAGCAAAGGTCTGCCTGAGAAAGATATCATCCAAAGCATGAGGGAAAGGCTCAGCACAGGAAACTGTGCAGTCTGCCTTCTGAGCTCTATCCCAAGAGCTTCCAAACCTGGCTTCTGCTCAAATAGCTCCAGTCCATTTTGTCTTCCATCTGCTGGAGCACATGGTGTGAGTGGCTTCATACAAAATTTTATGCATTGTCCTTTTAAAAGGGTACCTGCATTTACAGATGTCTCTCACTGGCAGACAGCAACCCTGCTGCTTTTCACAGCCATATGTTATGTGGGCACCTTTCTCAGTTCTGGTGCTCTCTGCTGGGGGGGCGGGGAGCAGAGGAGCTGAGATATCTCTCCAGAACTTCAGCTGCTGTCTGTGAGAGCCCAGCCAGCTCTTTCGTGGTTCTGCCCTTCCTAACAATCTCTGTTCTGTCTCAATTCCCCTTACTTGGTTATCACAGTTCTCTCCAGCTAGTCCTCAGTTGATTATGCAGGATGTTGGTTTTGCATTTTAGTTTTCTTTCAGTTTGGTCCTCGGAATGTGTATGTGTCGCATCCACTTACTCCACCACCATTTGTTTCTCCCCTGCTTTATTTCTTTTTCTAATTATTTACTATTACATGTCTTTTTTTCCAATTGACCACCCCCCCTGGACACTACCACCCCCAAGGGCAAGCATCCACCACCCCAGTGTCTGTGTCCATTGGTTATGCTAATATGCAAGAATGCAAGTCCTTTGGTTGATCTGTAACCCCCCTCCTCCCCTGCCTTCTCTTGGAGGTTGGATGGTCTGTTCAATGTTACCTTGTCACTGAATCTATTTTTGTTCATCAGTTTATGTTCTTCATTATATCCCACATATGAGTGAGATCATGTGGTATTTATCTTTCTCCAATTGGCTTATTTTGCTTAGCATAATGCTCTCCAGTTCCATCAATGCTGTTGCATATGATAAAAGATCCTTCTTTTGTATAGCGGCATAGTATTACATTGTGTAGATGTGCCACCATTTTTTGACCCATTAATTTGCTGATGGGCAATTAGGCTGTTTCCAAATCGTAGCTAATGTAAATTGTGCTATTGTGAACATAGGGGTGTATATAACCTTTCAGACTGGTGGTTCTGGTTTCTTGGGATATATTCCTAGAACTGAGATTATTGGGTCAAATGGGAGTTCCATTTTTAATTTTTTGAGAAAACTACATACTGTTTTCCACAGTGGCTGCACCAGTCTGCATTCCCACTAGCAGTGCACAAGGGTTCATTTTTCTCCAAAACCTCACTAGCACTTGTCGTTTGTTGATTTGTTAATGATAGCCATTCTGACAGGGGTGAGATGAGACTTCATTATTGTTTTGATTTGCATTTCTTGGATGATTAGTGAGTTTGAGTATATTTTCGTATATTTCTCAGTCTCTGTATGTCCTCTTTCAAAAAGTATCTATTTAGGTCCTTATTCCATTTTTTATTGGATTATTTTCCTTTTGTTAATTTGTGTGAGTTCCCTGTAAATTTTGGAGATTAAACCCTTATCTGAAATAGCATTGACAAATATGTCTCCCGTGCAGTGGCTTTCTTGTTGTTTTGTTGATGATTTCTTTTGATGTGCAGAAGCTTTTTATTTTGATGTAATCTCATTTATTTATTTTCTCCTTAGTTTCCATTGCTCTATGAGCTTTATCAGTAAAGATATTGCAAGGACCTATGCCTAATATTTTGCAGCCTAAGGAGTCTTCAAAGATTTTTTATGGTTTCCCATCTTACATTTAAGTCCTTTAACCATTTTGAATATGTTTTTGTGTATGGTGTAAGTTGATGATCTACTTTCATTTTTTTGCATGTATTTGACCAAATTTCCCAGCACCATTTATTAAAGAGACTGTCTTGACTCCACTGTATGCTCTTGCCTCTTTTGAGTATAATGTCTTCAGTTGATTTCTGGGTCTCTGTTCTGTTCCATTGGTCTTTATTTATGTTCTTGTGCCAGTCCCAGGCAATTTTGATAACTGTGGCTTGGTAATATAGCTTGGTATTGTGATCCCTCCAACTTTGGTCTTCTTTCTCAGGATTGCTGTGGCTATTCAGGGTTTTTTATTCCAGATGAATTTTTGGATAGTTTGTTTTAGGTCTGTGAAATATGCCATTGGTATTTTAATAGGGATTGCATTGAATCTATAAATTGCTTTGGGTAGTATGGATATTTTAATGGTGTTGATTCTACCAATCAATGAACACGATATGTTCTTCCATCTGTTTATGTCTTCCTCTGTCTATTTTTTTCACATATAGGTATTTTACTTTCTTAGTTAAGTTTATTCCTAGGTATCTTATTTTTTATTTATTTATTTTTTTTTTGGTGCAATGATAAACGGGATTGATTTTTTTTTTAGTTTCTCTTTCTGTGAGTTCATTGTTGGTGTATAAAAAAGCCAAAGATTTCTAGGTGTTAATTTTGTGTCCTACTACATTGCCAAATTCATTTTTTAAGTCTAGTAGTTTTTTGATGGAGTCTTTGGGGTTTACAATGTACGGTATCATGTCATGCAAATATGACAATTTTACTTCTTCTTTCCAATTTGGGTGCCTTTTATTTCTTCCTTTCTGATCGCTATGGCTAGCACTTCCAGTACTATATCGAACAGGAGTGGTGAAAGTGGGCATCCCTGTCTTGTTCCTATTCTTAGGGAAAATGGTTTTGCCCATTGAGTATGATGTTAGCTGGAGTTTTGTCATATAAGGCTTTTATTATGTTGAGATATAATCCTTCAAGTCCCTCTTTGCTGAGAGTTTTTATCAAGAAAAGGTGTTGGATTCTGTCAAATGCTTTTCCTGCATCAATTGACATGATTATGTGATTTCTGTCTCTCAATTCATTAATTTGATGTATCACATTTATTGATTTGTGGCTATTGTACCATTCTTGTATCCTTGGAATAAATACCATTTGGTCTGGTGTATGATCTTTCTAATGTAATGCTGGATTTGATTTGCTAGAATTTTGTTGAGGATTTTAGCAACTACGTTCATCAGAAATATTGGCCCACAGTTCTCTTTCTCTGTGGGGTCTTTATCAGGTTTTAGAATTAGGGTAATGTTGGCTTCATAGAAAGAGCTTGGAAGTGTTCCTTCCTCTTGAATTTTTTGCAATAGACTGAGGAGGATAGGTTTTAGTTCTTCTTTGAATGCTTGGTAGAACTCTCCTCTAAAGCCATCTGGATGAGGGCTTTTGTTTGCTGGCATATTTTTTATTACTGCTTCAATTTCTTCAGTAGCTATCAGCCTATTCAGGTTTAATCCTTCTTGATTGAGTTTTAGAAGCTTGTATTTTTCTAAAAACATGTCCATTTCATCTATGTTGTCCAGTTTATTGGAACAGAGTTGTCCATAGTATTTTTTCATAACCCTTTGTATTTCTGTGGGGTCTGTTGTTACTTCATCTCTTTTATTTCTGATATTGTGTATTTGGGTCCTCTCTATTTGCTTCTTGATGAGGCTGGCTAGAGGTTCATCAATGTTGTTTATCCTTTCAAAGAACCAGCTCTTATTTTATCTATCTTTTGTATCGGTGTTTTTTATTTGTTTGTTTGTTTGTTTTACTCTATGTACTTTATTTCCACTCTGCCCTTTATTATTTCCTTCCTTCTGCTTGCTCTGAGGTTTTCTTATTGCTCTCTAATTCTTTGAGTTGTGGGGTTAGATAATTTATTACCATTTTTTTTCTTATGTTGTGTGTGTGTGTGTGTGTGTGTGTGTGTGTGTGTGTGTGTGTGTTTGAGGTAGGCCTGCAGAGTTATGAACTTCCCTCTCAAGAATGCTTCACTGTGTCCCATAGAATTTGGATTGTTGTGTTTTCATAGTCGTTTACTACCAGGATGCTTTTTATTTCTTCTTTGATCTCTTTGGAAACCCAATCATTGTTTAATGGCATGCTATTTAGCCTCCAAGTGTTTGACTTTTTTCATTTCTTTTATTGTACTTGATTTCTAATTTATGCCATTGTGATCTGAGAAGATGCTTAATATGATTTCTATCTTCTTGTATTTGAGGAGATTTTGCCTTTGTCCCAATATGTGGTCTATCTTTGAAAATGTCCCATGTGCACTTGAGAAGAACATATATTCAGTAGCTATGGGATGAAATTTTCTGAAGATATCAATTAAGTCCATCTGATCTAGTGAGTCATTTAGAATTACTGTTTCTTTGCTGATTTTTTGTTTAGAGGATTTATAAAGTGGTGTCAGTGGGGTATTATAGTCCCCTACTATGACTATATTGCTGTTGATCTCTCCCTTGATATCTTCCAGGGTCTTTTTTTATATTTTTGGGTACTCTGGTATTGGGTGCATATATGTTTACCAGAGTTACATCCTCTTGTTGAATTGCTCCCTTTAGTATTATGAAGTTGCCTTCCTTATCTCTCGTTATGGCCTTCAATTTGAGGTCTAATTTGCCAGATATAAGTATTGACATGCCAGCTTTTTTTTTTTTCATTTCCATTCAGTGAAAAAAAAATTCCATCCCTTCACTATCAGCCTGTGTGAGTCCTTTGTTCTGAGGTGGGCCTCTTGTAGACATAAAATATATGAGTCGTGTTTTCTTATCCATTCAGTTACCCTATGTCTTTTGATTGGAGCATTTAATCCATTTACATTTAAGGTTATTATTAATAGGTTCTTGTTTGTCACCATTTTTATTCTTAATGCTTCTGTTCCTTCTTCCCTTCCTATTTCTTCTTTTTAAAGCAGTCCCTTTAGCATTTCTTGAATTGCTGGTTTTGAGGTACCAAACTCAGTAATAATCTAATGGGAGACCTCTTGTAGGTAACTTTCTGTTTCTCTCCGTCAGCCTTTAAGATTCTTACTTTGTTGTTGATGTTCCCCAACTTAATCATGATGTGTCTTGGTGTTGGTCTTTTTGGGTTCATCTTCTTTGGGACTCTGTGAGCTTCTTGGACTTGTATGAGTTTTTTCTTCCCAATAACAGTAAAGTTTTCTCTCCTTATTTCTTCAAACAGGTTTTCTATTCCTTGATCAATGTCTTCTGCTTCTGGCATCTTTATTATGTGGATGTTGTTTCATTTTGTGTTGTCCCAAAGCTCTCTTCCTGTTTTTTAAGATTTTTTTCCCAGTTTGCTGCTCTGCTTTGGTGTTTTTTCCTACCTTGTCTTCTAGCTCATTGACGCAGTCCTGAGCTTCTTCTGATCTACTGTTATGCTTTCTATTTTGTTCTTTATTGCAGCTATGTCATTCTTCATTTATTCCTGGTTCTTCTTCATTTCCTCTTGATTCTTTCACATGTTGTTGAACTTTTCTTCCATCCTTTTCAGCATCATTATAACCATTTCTCTGAGTTCTTTATCTGACAGCTTGCTTGCCTCCATTTTGTTTACTTCCTTTCCTGGTGATCCCTCCTTTTCTTTCATAGGAGGGCTATTTCTTTGTTTTCCTATTTCCACTCCTCTCAGGATGTCTGGTTATGTGGCTCACTCTCTACCATGTTGATCAAAAGGCACAAAATATAACTCAACAAGACACAACACAGAAGGAACAAAATACAAATGTATTCATAACCCTAATAACCCCAAATAAAGGTGGTCACCAGAAAAAAAAAGAGAATTATGGGAGAGAAAAGAGTGCAAAAAATTATATTGAGAAAAGGAAAAAAGTAAGAGAGAAAAGAAGAAGAAAAAAGAAGGGGTAAAATATATATACATATTTGGGGGGAGACTCTCCCCAAAATCAACAACTAAAACAAAAAATGCAAGCAACAAATAACCAGAGAAAAAGGAGAACTGAATCTGAAGAGGCAGAGCTTATTTCCAGATGGTAAGGTAAAGGAAGTGAATGAATGGGGGAATGGCCATGATTCAATATGAAAGTGGTAGAAAGAGAATGAGTGTATACAAAGAAAAGTAAAAAAACAAAATACTCAATAAAAAAGAAAATAATAATAATAATAATTAAAAAATAATAATTAAAGAGAAAAAAACAAGATGGTGGCATAGGTAAATACCTAGGCTTTTGCCCCACACAACAATTACAAGAATAGAACTGAAGGATAGAATGGACACTGTCCAAAACCACAGGAAGGCTGGCTGACTGGAAAATCTGAAACTGGAAGGACAGAGCAGTGCACACGGATAATCAGAGCCTCTGCAAATCCCAAGTAAGGTGGAGACTCACGCATGCTTGAGAGGACAGGGTGTCTGAGCCTGACAGGGGTGCTCTGGTGGAAAGGAGACAGGGGCTCCAGGCTGCACTGAACCCAGTTCGTTTTTTTTTGTGTGATTTTTTTTATTGTTCAGTTTATTAATTACATTGTTTCCCCTTTTTTATCCCCCTATATCTTCCTTCCACCCTGTACCTATCCCACCCTCCGCCCTCACCTCCCCCTCCCCAATGTCCTCTCCCATTGTTGCAAGATTTTTGTCCAATCTCTTGCTGCACTTCCCACAACCCTTTTCTCCCCAAGAATTGTCAGTCCATTCCCTCTCTATGTCCATGTTTCTGTTATAGTCACCAGTTTATCTTGTTCATCAGCCTATCAGTTCACTTGATTTTTATAATCATTTGTTGATAGATGTGTATTTGTTGTTCATAATTTATATTTTTACCTTTTTCTTCTTCCTCTTCTTAAAGAATATCTTTCAGCATTTCATATAATAGTGGTTTGGTGGTGATGAACTCCTTTAGCTTTTTCTTATCTGCGAAGCACTTTATCTGATCCTCGATTCTGAATGATAGCTTTGCTGGATAGAGTAATCTTGGTTGTAGATTCTTGCTCTTCATTATTTTGAATATTTCTTGCCACTCCCGTCTGGCCTGCATCGTTTCTGTTGAGAAATCTGCTGACAATCGGATGGGTGTTCCCCTGTAGGTAACCAACTGTTTTTCTCTTGCTGCTTTTAATATTCTCTCTTTATCTTTTGCTCTTGGCATTTTAATTATGATATGTCTTGGTGTAGTCCTCTTTAGATTCCTATATTTTGGGGTTCTGTGTACTTCTTGGGCTTTTAAGTCAGTTTCTTTCACCAGGTGGGGAAAGTTTTCAGTCACTATTTCTTCAAGTAGGTTTTCATTAACTTGTTCTCTCTCTTTTTCTGGCACCCCAATAATTCGGATGTTGGCTTGCTTGAGGTTGTCCCAGAGGCCCCTTACGCTATCTTCAATTATCTGAATTCTTTTTGTTTCTTGCTTTTCCAGCTGAGTGGATTTTGGTTCTTTGTATTTCAAATCTTTGACTTGGTTCTTGTGGCCCTCTGGACTGCTTTTAGGACTTTGTGTAATATTTTTTATTTCAGTCTGTGTATGCTTGATTTCTAGTTGGTCCTTTTTTTTATCTGTGAGGGTCTGGTTCGTATCCTCAGAGGTCTTGTTCATTTCCCTGAGGGTCTCATTCATTTGCTTGTAAGTATCGTTCATCTCCTTATATTTCTCATTCATTTGCTGGTTGGTCTTGTTTATTTCCTGGTAATTCTCATTAATTTGATCGGCCTTTTGTAGGAGCCTCTTGAAAAGCCTTATAACCATGGTTTTGAACTCAATGTCTTGTCGTCTTTTCTCCTCCATTTCTTTCACACCTGATTTCTTTCCATATCTCTGCATGGTGGTTGCTTTATGTGGTGGATATCCTCAAAGGGACAGTGGCTCAGTCTCCCCGGTTACCTGAGGTGGGTACTCTTACTGCAATCCTTTATGGGTTGTATTCAGTGTTTTTGAATTTAAACCCAGGTTTTTGTTGTTAGCCCTAGGAGGGTTTGACCTCCAGGCCAATTGGCTGTGAAGGGAGACTGAGTTCAGATTGGATGGGCGGAGTCTCTGGGCTGCGCGCAGCGGCAGCGGTGGCAGCGGCGGCGGCAGCTGGGTCCTATGCGGTGCTTGCGCGCGGGTCTCTGTTGGATGGGGATGGCTGCAGACTCCTCCAAGAAAAAGCCGCTAGTCTCTTCCCCTTGCCAGACAACTCTGCCTTTCCCCAAATGTGCCTGCACACCAAAAGTCCAGCCCAGGGCTGTAAAATAGATGGTTTCCGGAACCAAGTTTCCAGGGGGCAAGTCGCAGGTTTGCGCACCGCGCCCCGCTTCCAGGGTGCGTCCCAGGACCTCGGACCGCGCCCAGTTCTGGGTAATCTGTGCAGGGGGACCTCTCCTACCCTGGATCTCGGACCTCGCCCGGCTCGGGAAATCTGGGCAGTGAGACGCCTCCTCCCTTCCTCGTGGGCGAAATCCGGCCGGTCCCTGCTCCAGCCCCAGCCCGCGCGCGCGTGACCAGGGCGGCTCCTAACCTCTTTCGGTCTGGAAGATTGCGCTCCCGCCGGTCCTGAGTCTGTGTCCCACCTTTGCTCCTATTAGTGGAGTTTACATTCAGCCAGCTTTCTGGCGATTCTGGGTGCTTGTCTGTTCTGCTGTTATGTTGTAGTTCTTAAATAGTTGCGCGGGGCAGAACAATAGGTGTTTGCTTATGCCGCCATCTTGGTGTCTCTATGAACCCAGTTCGTTTTGCACTCAAAACCTGGGTGAACCAAGCCCTTAGGGGGAGAACCTGGATTGTGAGCAGAATCCCAGGGGAAGAGCCAGAGGCGGATCTCTGTAGGCTTGCACTTGAATGCATGCAGAGGGGACAAACGGGTCGCTGGCTGCGTCTGTTAGGAGAGGGGAGCTCCAGCCAGAGGCAGAACTCCGGGGGCACGCACGGGTGCTCACGGTGAGAGCATTCTGTTGACTGTGTGGCTGGCATCTGGTGGGAGGAAAAAGGAGTTCCTATTACACTGAACCCAGGTGCCAGGCGAAACTCTGACATTCCGGATCCATTGGGGACTGAACATTCTGGTGGCAGGCAGAACACGAGAGCACCTTTCTCACAGAGGTGCCTGCAGCAATTGCCTGCAGACACTAGGACCTGGCGACCTCATGGGCCGGGGCTGACTGGAAGCCAAGGCTGTCAGCTCCACCCTGAAACTCCGCCCCACCCAGAAACTCCACCCCATCCAAACCGAGCACAGAGACTTGGGCAAGTTTGCAAGTCCAGATGCAGAAGGCTGTCTCCTAGAGTAGACACAGCTGATCCTCACATCAATTGACCTGGAGGTCAATTCCTCCCAGTGATACCAACAACAAACAAGACTTATCTGCAATAAGGCTGTATACACAGTTCACAAAGAGGTGCACTAAGAGTGTACTCCTCAGGTTAACAGAGGAGGCCGAGACACCTAGCACACAAAACTACCCAACCAACTCAGGAAAGCAGTGAAAATGGGGAGAGAAAGAAAAAGATCACAAACAAAAGAGCCGAGACCGGTTTGGCTCAGTGGATAGAGCGTCGGACTGTGGACTGAAGGGTCCCGGGTTCGATTCCGGCAAGGGCATGTACCTTGGCTGCAGGCACATCCCCAGTGGAGGGCGTGCAAGAGGCAGCTGATCAATGTCTCTCTCTCATCGATGTTTCTGACTTTCTATCCCTCTCCCTTCTGCTCTGTAAAAAATCAATAAAATATATTTTTAAAAAAAAGAAATGGAGGAAAACAAACGACTGGATATAGAGTTCAAAACCACAGTGATAAGGTATTTCAAGAGGCTCCTAGAAAAAGCCAATAAGCTCAGCGAGAACCTCGAGGATATGAACAAGACCCTCGAGGAGATGAGTGAGACCCTCGTGGATATGAAAAAGGACCAACTAGAAACTAAACATACAGTGACTGAAATAAAAAATATTTTACAGAAACCCAACAGCAGACTAGGGGAATGCAAGAATCATGTCAAAGATTTGAAATACCAAGAGGCCAAAAACACTCAACCGAAAAAGAAAAAAAATCCAAAAATTTGAGGAAAGTGTAAGAAGCCTCTGGGACAACAAACGTACCAACATCAGAATTATGGGGGTGCCAGAAGAAGAGAGAGAGCAAGATATGGAAAACATATTTGAAGAAATAATGACTGAAAACTTCCCCCACCTGGTGAAAGAAATAGACTTATAAGTCCAGGAAGCACAGAGAACCCCAAGCAAAAGGAATCCAAAGAAGACCACACCAAGACACATCATAATTAAAATGCCAAGAGCAAAGGACAAAGAGAGAATATTAAAAGCAGCAAGAGAAAAGCACTTAATTACCTACAAGAGAGCACCCATACGCTTGTCAACTGACTTCTCAACAGAAACTATGCAGGCCAGATGGGAGTGGCAAGAAATTTTCAAAGTGATGAACAGCAAGAACCTACAACCAAGATTACTCTACCCAGCAAAACTATCATTCAGAATTGAAGGTCAGATAAAGAGCTTCATAGATAAGAAGAAGCTAAAGGAGTTCATGAACACCAAACCAGTATTATATGAAATGCTGAAAGGTATTCTTTAAGAAGAAGAAAAAGGTGTCTGCTTCAAACTAGAGCATGGATGGAACTGGAGAACATTATGCAAAGTGAAATAAGCCAATCAATGAAAGATAAGTATCACATGAACTCACTCATTTATGGAATACAAAGAACACCATAAACTGATGAACAAAAACAGATCCAGAGACAGAAAAGCATTGACTGTCAAACCTCAGAGGGATGGCAGGGGAGGGTGGGAGTAAGGGGAAGAGATCAATCAACCAAAGGACTTTTATGCATGCATATAAGCCTAATCAATCGACATGGACACCAGGGGCGTGAGGGCATAAGTGGTGATGGGGGGGAAGAGGGGATTGGAAGGTGTAATGTGTGATGAGGATACATATGTAATACCTTAATCAATAAAGAAATTTTTAAAAAATAATAATTAAATATATATATTCAAATTTACATATATAAATTTTTTTAATTCCCTTTTCTTTAATCTGTCTGTTTATATATTCATCTATTTTTGGAAAAGGAGAATAGAGTAGGAAGCAGATAGGCCTGAGTTTGGTGAATGAAACTAATTAAGCTATTAGTAGAAGAAGACAATAAGCGAGGAGAGAAAAAAACAAAAAAACATAAAATAAAAAAAAAACACACAATCAAACAATGACATCAGGAAAAAAAATTGGCTAGTGAAGAAAGAGAAAAGAGAAGGGTGCATGTACTTGGAGAAGGGGAGAGGAAATTAGATATATGAGTAAGCCAATTGAGACTACTATAATAGTAACGCATCATTAGAGCAAGTATTATCAGTTTTTAACAAGGAGTAAAAAGAAAGGAGAAAAACTAAAACAGGAATAGGAGAGGAGAAACAGGATGAAAAAAGGGGAAGTGATGAAGAAAGGGTTGTCATAAAAAAAATGAGACAGAGTAAAATAATGATAAAAATAAAATAAAAGTAGAATGTAAAACACTAATGCAAAAAAGGTTTAAAAAGGATAAAAATAATAATAAGTAAAAATAATCTGAAAAAATCAAATAAAGAAAAAATATTTTATTAAGTAAAAGATTTAAATAAAAGTGAAGTAGTGAAGTTTGCTCACTTCAGCTGAGTATTTGATGTCACATGAGGGGCTGGTCTAAGACCCCTCTCCACTGCTCTGTCTGCCATGTCTCAGCTTCCTATTAAACAAACAATCAGCACCATGTTGAAGCTCCCAGCAATCTACAGCTCCTTTGGGTCAGACACCACAGCCTTGGTTTCAGCCAGGTGGGACCAATCTGCCCACTTCGTTTTTCTGCTTGCTTTCAGTTGTATTTACACAAGTGTCTATATTTCTAGACATGGCCTCTAGGTGATGGTGTTTCTGTATTAGTTTCTGGAACCAAATGGCCCCACAACCCACTCCCCCAGGGCTCCCTCGGGGTATTTTGAATCTTTGTTTTCCTGCAGTCTTTAGGAGAAAAATGTCTGTTCAGGGTTGGAGGGATTGGAGTGTCCCAGAGCTGGTTTCCTGATCACCTCCCCCTATTTTGTTCCCCAGCTTCCATAAAACCACCTTCCTCTGCACTGTAGCTTTGGTGAGTGTTTATAATTTAAAGATCCAAGATTTAGCAAGTCAAAGCAAGGGAATTATAAAGACAGAGCAATCATGCAGCTACGTGTCTCTCCCCTCCTCCCAGGCAATATGTGACCATTGCAGAACTTCAGACTGCCTTTCTGGGTGCAGCCTCCCACAGCTGTTGGCTTAGATCTAGAGTCCCCCACTGCCAGCAGCCCTGTGGACACCCTCCCACTGTCCAGTGCTACATGAGTCCCCAGTGTATGCAAAGTTGGTGCAGCACAGTCTCCTTCTGATACTTTAGTCCCAGCTGAGCACATTTCTCCTTCCAGCCCAAATCCCTTATCCCACCAGTCTCCAGGCTACCTCTGACCTTTCTATCCACAGATTATCTCTCCATCTGTGTTTAATTCACCAATTCTGGGTAGATATTATTCTATTCAGCTGTTTCTTCTATCTGTTCTGTGAAAAGGCATTGGACCTGTCCACCTATTCAGCCACCATTTTGTCTCCTTCTGGACAAACTTTTTAGGAGTCCACAGCCAGAGAGGCTGGTATCTCAGTGTTCATGGGTTCACAGCCAAAACAGCTGGTCCATGGCCGGTGTGGCTGTAGGGTCCTGGGTGGTGTCCAAAGTCACACCAGACACATCTGCTCTCCCCACTTCATTTTTCTTCCTGCCCCGTGAGAAATTTCAGTGGTAGTAGAGGCTGCCTGGCTAGGGAAGCCTGATTCACCATTCCCTACAGTCCTGCAGAATATAACTGTGTCACACACACACACACACACACACACACACACACACACACACACAATTAATGGCCCACACTTCCATGCAGTCCCCTTTCGCTCTCTCACTCACTCACACTCTCTTTCTCACTGCTGTCCTGTCGGCCACCATCTTGGATCTTTTCCCCTGCTTTATTTTTCTTAAAAGCACTTTTCAATTACCATGGGTCACCAACCGGTGGTCTGTGAACCACTGGTGATCCATGAAGTCCAAAAGACTTAAAGTGTACTTATGTATGTAAGTCTATATAAACCTGCTCACATGTTTACTGTCTATCTCTCTCAGTCTAAGCACAATGAGGTTGTAGACTCAGTCTCTGGTCACCATTGTGTCACCTCAACACCCAAAGTGGGCACTCAATACATATTCATTAAAAGCAGGAAGGAGCAGAAAGAAAATACACTGAGCTAAGTAAATGTGTAGGAGTGTGGAGCCCAGTCACAGTAGTCTAAGGAACAACCTGCTGGTGTGAGAGAAAATTAATTTATACCAGTGGTTGCGAAACTTACAGAATTCATGGCCCACTGGTTGGTGACCACTGCTCTAAAGGTTTTCTTAAACCAGCAGTCACCAACCTTTCGGACTTCACAGACCACTAGTGGTCTGTGTACCACCAGTTGGCAACCACTGATTTAGACCACAGGAGCTGCAAACTAGAGAACTTTGTAAAATCCCAAATTCCAGCCACACCAAACCAATAAAATCAAAATCTCTGAGTACAGGACCCAAGCAATAGTTATTTAAATTCTCCAGGTCAGTGATCGGCAAACTCATTAGTCAACAGAGCAGCAAACCATGGCTTGCGAGCCACAGTTTGCCGACCACTGCCCCAGGCAATTCAAATGTGTAGTCTAGGCTGAGAAGCACTGAGGAAATGGAACCTTGTCTTTGGAGCTATACAGACCTGGATGTAAATCTTGGGCAAGTTATTTAACTTCCCTCAGATCTAAAATTCTCATCTACAAATGAGAATAATGCACTCTGCTTAGTTGCTGTTAGATTGAGATCATATATATATATATATATATATATATATATATATATATATATATATAGTTCTCAGTAGATGTTAACCTCATTTCCAGGGAAAACTTGATAAAGTCTTTATTGTGTGATAAATGCTAATTCAATTATCAATTTATGTCATTCATTGTTTACCTTATTATTAGATTGAATATTTGCATGGACAAGTTTAGAAATGCTATTTTTTTAAAACTTTTAAGATATAACTAGAGGCCCAGTGCACGAAATTCATGCATGGGGGGTGGGGGATGTCCTCAGACCTGCTTGCAACCTCTCCAATCTGGGATCCCTAGAGGGATGTCTGACTGCCCATTTAGGCCTGATCCCACTGGGATCAGGCCTAAATGGGCATTCGGACATCCCTCTCACAATTCAGGGCTGCTGGCTCCAAACTGCTCGCCTGCCTGCCTCCCTGATTGCCCCTAACTGCTTCTGCCTGCCAATCTGGTACCCCCCTAACCACTCCCCTGCCAACCTGATTGATGCCTAACTGCTCCCCTGCCACCCTGTTTGCCCCTAACTGCCCTCCCCTGCAGGCCTGGTCCATCCCAACTGCTCTACCCTGCAAGCCTAGGTTTCCCCCCCAACTGCCCTTCCCTGCAGGCCCAGTCGCCCCCAACTTCCCTCCTCTGCCAGCCTAGTCATCCCTAACTGTCTTTCCCTGCTGGCCTGATTGCCCCCAACATCCTTCCTTTGCAGGCCTGGTCCCTCCCAACTGTCCTCCCCTGCTGGCCATCTTGTGGTGGCCATCTTGTGTCCACATGGGGGCAGGATCTTTGACCACATGAAAGCAGACATCTTGTGTGTTGGAGTGATGGTCAATCTGCATATTACTCTTTTATTAGATAGGATAGAGGCCTGGTGCATGGGTGTGGGCCAGTTGGTTTGCCCTGAATAGTGTCCCAGTTCAGGGTAGGGGTTCCTTTGGGGTGTGGGGTGGCCTGGGCGAGGGATTTGTGGTGGTTTGCAGGCCGCCACACACCCAGTGATCCTAGTGGAGGCCCTGGTATCTGAGATTTATTTATCTTCTACAATTGAAACTTTGTAGCCTTGATCAGAGCCAAGCCTCCTGCTTGCTCTGTGGCTACAGCCATTTCTGTTGGGATTTATTTATCTTCTACAATTGGAATTTTGTTGCCTTAAGCAGAGGCCAAGGCAGGCCAAGACTGCAGAAAGTTTGGCTTCCTCCATCGCTGGTGGCAACTCTAACCTCCTGCTCTCTCCAGCTCCTTGGCTGCCGACATTTTTGTTGGTATTTATTTATCTTCTATAATTGAAACTTTGTAGCACTGAGTGGAGGCCTGCGCCAGCCAGGGCAGGCAGAAATCTTGGCTTCCTCCATCACCTGGGAAAACCAAGCCTCCCTCCTGCTCTTTCCATGGATGCAGCCATCTTGGTTGGGGTTAATTTGCATACTCCTGATTGGCTGGTGGGTATGGCTTGTGGGTGTAGCAGAGGTACAGTCAATTTGCATACTATTCTTTTATTATATAGGATGTTGCCTGAAGTTAAGTCTATTTTAAATCTATGAGTGACTAAATTCTGAAGGGGACTCTAGCTAATCATTTAAACCAATGATTCTGAAACCTGGCTACAAGTTAGAATTACCTAAGAAGCTTTTTTTTTCCCCAAAATACCAACATGAAATGTTCAGACCTCATCTAGGTCAATTAAACCAGAATCCCTAGTTGGGGAGGGGTGTGGAACATCATTGTTATTTTTTTAAAGGTAATTGAACAGTGACTCTAAGACAACTTCAGGGCTGAAACATGTTGCTCTGTACTGATATACCATGCTCACTGCACATCCAAGTCACTTGGAGAGCTCTTAAAAAGTTGACTGAGCATCAACTGCCTGGCTCAATGTTTGAGTATTGACCTATGAACCAGGAGGTCATGGTTTAATTCCCAGTCAGTGGACATGCCCAGATTGGGGACTCAATCCTGTGGGGGGCATGTAGGAGGCAGCCAACCAATGATTCCTCTCATAATTCATGTTTCTCTCTCCCTTGCCCTTCCTTTCTTAAATCAATAAAAGTATATCTTTTTAAAAGTAGATTGATTCCACAGCCCTGTCATGACTTACTGATTTAGAATCTGTGGACATGGAGTCTATATTTTGCAAAGCTCCATAAAACTCCTCCTGGTGGTTCTGATGCAAACCCACTGGGAAACCTGCTTCATTTCATGCATTTACTCTCCCTTTTGTGAATTTTCACTAGCTTCTCATGCCATGCCTTTCTAGTTACTTTTAAGAGTAACTGATGTCATAAATCACAGAAAGTCTACATTTTACAGATATTTTCAGAACGCTTTTATGTACAATCCAATGACAACACTGCCCAGCACCAACTGTGTAGTCCATTGGCCTTTCTAACAATTTCTCCCATAGGCTTCCCATTTGGGAAAGACAAAATGTTATCATATTAAGCCTTATTTATATGTGGCATGAAATGCCTAGGCCCGTGATGGCGAACCTATCAGATGTGCACCAGTTCTATTTCATGATATCCAGAATAAAGATACAATTATTAAGAGAATATCTGAGTTACCACTCAGTAGAAATATCATAAAAGACCGAATAATGAGACTGAACACAAATGTACAACATCAATTATAGAGAGACATAAGTAATTGTAAATATTTTCGATCTCTCTTGATAAAACTGCTGATGTCACATCACATGCTCAGTTGGCCATTATTGGTCAATATTCTGATGGTCTCACAATGAGAGAAGAGTTGGTAAAGTTAGTATCAGTGCCAACAAGTACATCAGGAAGCGAAATATGTAAGGTTGTTATACAAACATTCTGTGACCTAAGCATTGATATCTCTAAAGTTTGTCAGTGATGAAAGATGGGGCACCAAACATGGTGGGTATTTGTCAAATTGTTTACAGAAGCTATTGGACATCTGATTGTGCCTTTTCATTGTATTATCCATCAGGAGGTTTTATGTGCCAAGGCAGGATTCACCGACTTAAATGACTTAATGTCAGTTGTTACAAAAATAGTTAATTTAATAGCTGCTTACCCCCTTCACGAGTGAGAATTTACTGCGCTTTTACTAGAGGTTGATTCCACCTACAGTGGACTGTTGATGTACAATAATGTAAGATGGCTGAGCCGAGGCAAAGTTCTTGAGCACTTTGTGGAGTGCTTTGAAGAAATTAAGGTATTTCTTGAGGATAAGGATCTGGGAAACTTTTCTCAGATCAATGGTGATAAGTGGGTCAACACCCTGATGTTTTTACAGATCTCTCTGTTCATATTAATGAACTGAACTTAAAGTTACAAGGTTTTGGCAAAAGTACTGACGTTATGTTTGGATACATAAAAGCTTTTGAAAGTAAACTTAAAATTTTCAAGGGAGATATAGAAACTAAAACTTATAAGTATTTTCCTCCAGTAACAAAGTATTTTGAGGCCAGTTCAGCTGTACAAAACGAAATGGAACCCTTGCATATAAAGTATCAGCATGTTTTAGACTTGTTAACTGACCAGTTCAGTGATAGATTTAATCAATTTAGAAGCCTAGAACAGACCATAAAAATAATTAAGTATCCTGATGTAGTAGTCTACAGTAGTTTGGAATTAAATGGTTTCCAATGGATGCAAATTGATGATTTGGAGATGCAACTTGCAGAATTTCAAGACAGCATCTGGGCTCAGGTGTTTGTCGACTTGAGGTCAAAGCTTGAGAATCTGGAAAGGTGCCTCTTGGAGAATCAAGAGGAGTGCCACTACAAACAGGAAATTTGGAGTGCCTGGAACTGATTACCAGATACTTTTAGCACCCTGAAAAATGTAGCAATGGCTTTATTCACAATTTTCCCTCCACATACTTTCGTGAGACCTTATTCTCAGCGTTAAATAATATCAAAACCAACAAAAGAAACAGATTGACAGATGAAGTTAGTAGCGCTTGCTTGGGCTTGAAGTGTACAAAATACCAACCTTCAATTGATGGGTTAGCCACTGAAATTCAGCAACAAAAAAGTCACTAATAGGCAGGTTAGTTAAAGAATTCCCCCTCCCCCTCACTTATCTTAGTTCACAGCACCCCACACAAGTTAAATAATATCAAGATCAACAAAAGAACCTGACTGACAGATGAACAAAGAAGTCACTAAGCAGGTAAGTTAAATAATTAGTTTTTGGTTTATTAAATTCAGTTATATATTACAATTATGCATTTTTGTTATTTAAACTATAAATCTCTCAAAATTATGGTATTTTTCTTGAAGTGACACACCACCTGAGTTATGCTCGGTTTTTCGGTGAATTTCGACACCTCAAAAGGTTGCCCATCACTGGCCTAGGCTAATCAAATGAACATCATTGGTCAGATGTGTCTGAATGGAGTCTGAGTTGTTAACTGCACCAGAAACCATATTGTTCTGTTTGCTTCCATCAGATAGATCACAAAATCAAAGGAAACAAAGCTGATGCCTGAATTGAGAGCATTAGTAGAATGCTCTGAAATTTTTAAATTCACTCTAGACACAGTCACAGGACACATCCCATATAAGAAAATGGTAATATGCAAATAGACTGAACAGTAAGTAGAACGACCAAATACCTGTGGCCCTTTCCCCCACCCAGCCAAACTCTCCTTCACCCCCCCAAGTCTGATGAGGGTGGGGCCAGCCAGAAAACTGCCTAGGGCCCCTTATCCCACCAGCCCACCTCTGGTGGGTCCCAGCGGGGGCAGGCTGGCTGGACTCCACCAGTGTGTGATTTCATGCGCTGGGCCATTAGTTAATTATAAGAAAGTCAATCACATACCACCATGGTTGCAGGACCAGGCAAATGATAACAGCAGCATTTAAACAACAAGGTTTATTACATGCATTAAGTCATGTGATTCTTCAGGCAGGACTATTATTATTCCCATTTCATGGATAAAGAAACAAAGATTAACAAATCTTTGTTACAAAGATGCTATATAAATATAAAAGCAAAGTTGCTATATAAATGCAACTTCATAAGAAGTTAGACTCCAAGAAGATGCAAACTGCAGTGGTCTCTGGTTTGGCTGGAAAACATGTGACAGAAGATCCCATAAGATGCTAAATGTCAGCCCTCCTCAGTCTCATTTATATAAACTAGTCACATAACTAGTAAGTGGCAGCCTTTGAACCCAGGTAATCTGTATCAATCCATTACCTTTACTGCACTACAATATAGGTAAGTGGTGGCCAACTAGTCATTTTTCAAAAGGTTAAAGTCTGCAGCAGAAAATAGAGATCATACTATATATACCTGGGATGAGTTACTTAACTTCTCTGAACCTATTTTTGCATCTGAAAGTTAAATATAATAATAGTACTTACCTCATGGAGTGGAGTTCCTAAGATTACATATATAATGTACTTAAAACAGTACTTGGCACTTTCAAAAGTTGTCAATATCCGCCACTATTATTATTTGTACATTTATTATAATACATCCCAAGTGGTCAGGGAAAAATGACAAACTATTAAAAATGAAAATCATCCTGATGATCTTAGAGCTGTAGATTCCGTAGACTCCCAGTACATCAGATCCAATATGAAATAACTAATAAAAGATTTTCACAAAAAATTTATGCACTGCCACTATGACAAATCTGCAGTGCATCCAGTCCAAGACTATTAATTAGTTTGACAATGGAGAGCATTATTTTGCTTATTTTTAGCAAACATCCTCAGTTTTCAAGCTATATAAATGCAACTTCATAAGAAGTTAGACTCCAAGAAGATGCAAACTGCAGTGGTCTCTGGTTTGGCTGGAAAACATGTGACAGAAGATCCCATAAGATGCTAAATGTCAGCCCTCCTCAGTCTCATTTATATAAACTAGTCACATAACTAGTAAGTGGCAGCCTTTGAACCCAGGTAATCTGTATCAATCCATTACCTTTACTGCACTACAATATAGGTAAGTGGTGGCCAACTAGTCATTTTTCAAAAGGTTAAAGTCTGCAGCAGAAAATAGAGATCATACTATATATACCTGGGATGAGTTACTTAACTTCTCTGAACCTATTTTTGCATCTGAAAGTTAAATATAATAATAGTACTTACCTCATGGAGTGGAGTTCCTAAGATTACATATATAATGTACTTAAAACAGTACTTGGCACTTTCAAAAGTTGTCAATATCCGCCACTATTATTATTTGTACATTTATTATAATACATCCCAAGTGGTCAGGGAAAAATGACAAACTATTAAAAATGAAAATCATCCTGATGATCTTAGAGCTGTAGATTCCGTAGACTCCCAGTACATCAGATCCAATATGAAATAACTAATAAAAGATTTTCACAAAAAATTTATGCACTGCCACTATGACAAATCTGCAGTGCATCCAGTCCAAGACTATTAATTAGTTTGACAATGGAGAGCATTATTTTGCTTATTTTTAGCAAACATCCTCAGTTTTCAAGCTATATAAATGCAACTTCATAAGAAGTTAGACTCCAAGAAGATGCAAACTGCAGTGGTCTCTGGTTTGGCTCGAAAACATGTGACAGAAGATCCCATAAGATGCTAAATGTCAGCCCTCCTCAGTCTCATTTATATAAACAAAAGAAAAAATGAGGACTCAAACAAAAATATGTAACAATTCATTATATACTTCTCACTGTACTATTACCCATGCGTTATCTCATTTAATTCTCACAGCACCCTCCCAAGATTGAACATTCCCACAGAAAACCACATAACCCCCCAATGGTTAATCTCACTTTAAATTCATAACTACATATCTCAAATCGGTAGTCAACACTGCCTAACAATCCAATCCCATTTCCCTAGTTAGTTCATTTTCCTACTCTCCAGAAGGACTGTGTCACTTTTCTCTCCTCCAAGTTCCAGCATCTCTTACCCTCTCTTTTGCCGCCCTTACTCTCAGCCAATGACTGCCTTCACAGACCTTGCTTGTACACTACCTGCACCTGCACCCATTATCTTGGTGTCCCCTCTAGTTACTGTGAAATATGTGTTTCTGCTCATTTCAAAGCCACTGTCCACCTGCTCTATTATTTCTCAGGTACTGACAGGTATTCAAGGAGCTCCCCCTGCAATGTTCCCCTCTCATATGTATCATGTTTCCTTTTTTGTGAGTTTGAGCCCACTGGCATATAAACATATTTTTTCCTATCTTAAAAAGAAAAAAAATCTCCCTTGATTTAAGGCCCTTTACTACACTATAGTTGTTCTTGTTAAATTAAAATCCTCTGAATTGCCAACTCCATCTTTACACAGGATTCACCAGTTGACCAACACCTTCCCCCTTTTTTGGCTTCTCTAGATAGAGCACATGCTCTACCTAGATAGTTTCATTCAATTTCGTGGTTTAAATAACATGTATATGGTGATAATTCCAAAGATCAATTCTAGCCCTGACATTCCCCCAGGACTTCAGACTCAAATTTTCAATGGCTTATGTGACATCTCAACTTAAATATCTACTAGGTGAATTTTGTGATATATATTTTACAATAAAAACTAAATCTACTAGGTGATTGAAAGATGGGAGAGGGCTGGAGATAAGAACAGATGAGTGAAAAAAGTAAGAGTAACTGAATGTTAATGGTGGGATCGAGGTGGTGAGTATAGAGTTCACTGGAAAAAATTTTCAACCTGTACTGTTTGGATGTTTTTTATTGGAAAAATCCTACTAAGCATCTCAAACCTAACATATTCAAAACATAATTCTTGATTCTATCTTTTCCAAAAAATCAGGTACCTTGACTATCTTGTTCATCAATATTCCCAACTTCTAGAACAGTACCTGGCACATAAGAGGTGTTCAAAAACAGCTGTTGAATTAATTGACGAATTAGGCTCTGTCCCTCAAGCTTCACCGGTCCTGTAGTGAGAATGTTCTTAGCCTCCAAAACTCCCCAGTCCAGGTCACCGCGGACCGCGACTCAGAACCTGGTTATGACTTCTTACCAATCATATCAGCTCCATGCTCTTCAACGAGAGTTCAAGGCCTTTCTGTACCAGACTGCCAGTGTTTCCTTGTCCCAAACCTGTCACACACAGGAACAGCTGTCACAGGACAGCCGCGCATCACACTGGCAGACTGTGCCCCCACCCCGCCCTCGGGTAAGAGCCCACCCAAATCCAGCCCAGGAAGGCCTCCTGGGGTCTAGGAGCACTGCTCAGTCCATGGCAGCTTCCACTCGGGACCCCTGGGTGGCCGGACTCCACCCTCTCATGACGCAGAGCAGCGGGCAGTTGGTGCCCTCCCCTTGGCCCACCTAATGCGCCAACTCTCCTCACCTGGCCCCAACTGCCCCGCCTGCCACCATATCGCCCTGCCAGTTGGTTCTCGCGGGATCCCACTTCCCGCAGGATAGGTGCAGTCCAATCCTAGCTGTGCCCGCGAGCCTGTGCACAAAGCCTCTCCCGCGGTATTTGCTGACCTGGCTGGGCCAGAGCCGCAGCGCCCCCCCCCCCCCCCCCGGCCCTCTCGGGCACTACAACGCCCACGCTGGATTCTTCTGCCATCACCGCTTCTGGAACCTCTGTTCATATCTGCCCTGAGCCCAATACTGACTCTCAGAGGGGCAGGCAGTGTTTGGCCTTGTCTTGTAGTGTGGGAGTGGGGCAAGTGAGTGTTTATGCACTTTGGACGAAGATTATTGCACTCATCTGAACCAGAAGGTGAGGTCAGTTGGCTACCAGGTTTGTTGAAGTTGCAACTAGAGTGGCCAGTGGAGGGGGGATTCAGGCGTAGACATCCTTCAACCCATGGAGCCAGAATTTTTACCTCGCTCCACATGGTCCTGAGCAGCACCCCTCTGACGGTCCCATCTCCCGTGAAGGCATGACAGGGTTGCCTTACTTAGCCCATGGCATTCAGTGTTGGTCCAGGCAGAGAACCGTATCTTTGAGCTGAACTGGACTGAGCAAAAATAGGCCACTTCTGCTCAGGCCTGGAGAGATCAGCCTCCTGCTCTGTGAGTCAGGGGAGGTGGAGGCATCCTTGCCCTCCCTCCACAGGCAAAGCATCCCCCACTGTCCCCACCCCGTGAGGGGCACAGTGTCAGCGTGGGATTCCGTGTGAAGATGGACTTGGGTGTGTCTTACCAGAGCTGCACATGGTCACCACTTCACAGCTATGAGCTGCACGATGGAATCTGAATGTTATAGATACAGCTGCATCCCCACAGGGATGGTGGTGTAGGACAGAGGGGAAGTTCCCAGCACAGAATCAGGAAATGGGTGAATGGGGAACAATGAACACTTGGTGGGGGTGGGCCCTGAAGTATTCTCCTTCTCTCCTAACATCCTGCTAACCCACACAATACTCCCAGAAACCACTGCTCCAGAAGATTCTTTTGGGCTGTTTCACTTTTTATTAGAGAAAAAAAATCAAGGAACTATAAAGTTTAGTGCTTTCACAAGGTATCTACCACTCTTTGGAGGCCGTTTTAAATCCCTGTTTCTGCCAATTATCAGTAGTGCAAGGGTCTTACCAGTCTGGACTTAGTCCTTGCTCTGCTATGGGATAGCTGGTGACCTTGGGCAAGTTAACTTCCCAATTTCTGCTTACTTTCTTTTTTTAAAATATGTTTTATTGATTTTTACAGAGAGGAAGGGAGATGGAGAGAGAGTTAGAAACATCGATGAAAGAGAAACATCAGTCAGCTGCCTCCTGCACACCCCCTACTGGGGATGTGCCTGCAACCAAGGCACATGCTTTTGACTGGAACCGAACCTGGGACCCTTGAGTCTGCAGGCCAATGCTCCATCCACTGAGCCAAAGTGGTTAGGGCTTGCTTTCTCTTTTGTTAAAAAGAGGACACAGGATAATTAGCCTTTAATGAGACAAAGGGTGGAGCATCCAGCACTGTGCCTGGTGCCAAGTGTTGCTTCCTTTCCCACGAGGATAGAACCACACGTTTCTCAAGTCATGGCTCTCCCAGAGTCTCTGTGCTCACTGCCCATCTCTCAGTTTCTCTTCAAGTAGGGGACCTGCCGCAGTCATGGTCTCTGTTCTGTTGAGGGTAAGGTTGGATACCCTTGACAAATCAGGCCAGATGTATTCTTGCATCAGATAGTTATTTCAAAAGTAGAAGCCTGCCAGGCCAGTGTGGCTCAGTGGTTGAGTGTCAACTAAGGGCCAGGAGGTCACGGTTTGATTCCCTCTCAGGGCACATGCCCAGGGTTATGGGCTTGATTCCTAGGGGGGGAGGGGGGGAAGGGTACCTGCAGGAGGCAGCCATTGATGATTCTCGTCATTGATGTTTCTGTCTCTCTCTTCCTCTCCCTTCCTCTCTTTGAAATCAGTAAAAAACATATTTTACAAAGAAGCAGAGGCCAGAAGACCAGATTGCTAATGCTACCTTTCCTCTTGGCTCAGGACTCAATCTCACAGGACAGTCTCCTACACAACCGCAACCCTTGGTCCTCCATGCAGGCCTGGTCCCACTCTGGTCCCCAGCCCAGGCCTCAGCTCTGCTCTCCCAGTCCATTCCTCCAGGTCCCTTTTCTAGCCTGACTGAGAAGCCTCCTGGTTTCCCCCTCTCTGCTGCTTCCCCTCTTCTCCCCACAACAGAGATCATTTCTGAATGTCCTGTGTGGCCCTAAGCTCTGTGAAGATCCCCAGGGAAGCTTAAAGCAGGGAGCAGCAGTGACTAAAGTGGGGGGCAGCAATCTTGACTGTGGACCATCACTGTCTGCATCTTCGCCCCTGGTGTGGGCATCCAAGTAATCCCTGAGCCTGAGATGGACCCTGGGAGCCAGGCAAATGTCTGCTCTCTGCTAGGGGACTGTCTGCTCCTCTCAAGTGTGAGAATTTACTACCAAAGTAAATTGTGCCATGGGTCTCCAGGCACAATCAGAAAGGACCCCATGCTTGAGGGGCCCCCAGACAGTCTCTAAGGCCCATGGCTCAAGTTCAGGGTTTTTTAACCTGATGTGGGGCCAGAGAAGGGCAGGTAACTAAGAATAAGAAACAGGGACAGAAAAAAAAGGCATCATTTGAGTGATAATACACCTTCACAGGCTTCACCACAGTACAGGCCTCAGCTTTGCAGCCCAGTTTATTTTTGTATATTTTATTTTTTTAATCCTCACCCAAAGATATGTTTATTGATTTACAGAGAGAGCAAAAGAGGAAGGGGTAGAGAAAGAGAAAGAGAAAGAGAGAGAGAGGCATCCATGTTGTAGAAAAACAATTGGTTGCCTCTATATGTGCCCCAAACAGGGATCAAACCTGCAACCTAGGTGTGTGCTCTGACAAGAAATTGAACCCAAAATCTTTTTGGTGTAGCGGGTGATGCTCCAGACAACTGAGCCACCTGGCCAGGGCCCCCAGCTTATTTTTGAATGGTGTTCTTCATGCCCAACACCACCAAGCATGAGTCTATGAAGACCGTGGGCTTGGAATAAGCTATGGTGTATGTTCTCTGTGTTTCTTTCTCTCTGCCCAGCTTTGAGAGGCTTCACATAAAAGACTATAAAAATCAACTATGGCAAGTACAATGCCAATAAAAATGCTGAAAACTATTTTATTTAAAGTGCAGAAGGCCGAAAACGGTTTGGCTCAGTGGATAGAGCGTCAGCCTGAGAACTGAAAGGTCCCCTCTCCCTTCCTCTCTATAATAAATCAATAAAATATATTTACAAAAAAATAAAATAAAGTGCAGAAGGACATGCACTAGCCTTGCTGTGAATTCCCGGCTGTGTAATCCCTAAGCCTGGGACATGGTAGATGCCCCGCATACATTAACTGAGTGGTCTGTTAGTTTGCTGCTCACCCACTCTCAGAACTGGACCAATCCACAGCTCTGCATGCATACCCCACAAGGAGAGGATCCTGAGACTTTGCTGGGAGAGCTGAGCTGATAAGTTGGCAAGCGAGCCTGCCACGAAGTCAAGTAGTAAATGCCCATGCCTTTCACTCCAAGCTCTACTTCCTATGTAAAACAGTGATGTGGCAGAAAGAGCACTGCAAAGTGCCAAAATCTAGGAGAGGAGCTGGATATATGGCTTTCATTTCTTGCGCCTTACGACTGGGTCTGCACCAACCCCTGTGCTTTACAGCAAAAATACAAATGTCACCATCTTATTACATCTTATTAGCCAGACAGGACAGGGCACATGCAGAAGACAACTCTTTCTTTATGATACCATCCAAACTCAAGCCCTAGATGATTTTCCCTGAACCCTTGCATATAAAATCTTGGGCAGGCCCATGGCATTGAGCACCCTGACAGTCTCATTTCAGTACAAGACTCTCTCTGATTCTGGCCTAGGGATTAGATTCTCTCTGCCTTACAGCCAGGACTGCTTTGGGTTGGAAACAGGCAGGGGAAATTGGAATTTCTGTATCTCTTTTCTCACCACTTCACACCCTCCAGACTCACTTCTGATATCTCTGCAGCTGGCATCCAGCTAACCCTCTGAACTTAGCAGATATGTTGAATGGGCAGAGTTCTGAGAGCGAATCTGTGTTTTCCCTCAGAATTCCCCTGGAGATGTGTCCAAGTGCAACTCCTCTGCCTGGCGAGGCTGCCTCTGGCCCCTGTTCATAATGCCTCCCTGGCCTCCTGGGAGCTCCTTCTAGGACACAAAAGCCTGTGCCTCAGTGAAGGTACTAAAAGGTTTTGTGTCCCAATGAGGGCCTCTCAAAGGGAGGAAGGGCCACAAGAGGTACTTTTCTGTGATTCTCCCCAGGGCAGCCCCTGTATGAGCGGAAGCTCTGGCTCTTTCTGTTTGGGTCTACTTCACTCCTGCTTATGTTGCAGCAGCTCCAGGCTGAGCCCTGCCTATAAGTTCACTTAGCTATAAAAAGGGCTGGTACACCCTACCCTAGCAAGTGTGTTGGCAGTTCACTCCTGGGCCAGTTCTTTTGCTCACTGCTCTCCCACCAGGAGTGTTGTTTCAGCCATTGCCTCACCTTTGGGTTGCTGAGGCATGGGTCAGACACCAAGCCCTAGTGTTCCCCCCAAATTGCAGGAGGCACATGTAAAGCCTCACAGATTACCCTCTTAAAGTCACTATAATAAAAGCAGAGGGACAGGGCAAGCATATTTCTCTCTCTCTCTCTCTCTCTCTCTCTCTCTCTCTCTCTCTCTCTCTCTCTCTCTCTCTCTCCCCTCTCTCTCTCCCCTCTCTCTCTCCCCTCTTTCCTCCCCTAAAAGGGGAAACAGGTGTGGAAAAGCCATAGTGTTCCAATAACTCTTTTCAGAGAACTCTTCTATACCTGGCCTCCAGACCCTCTAAATCCTCATGTGCACCCCTATGTGCATAGCAGCAAAATTCATAGCAGCAAAAGGCTATGGATGGGTTTCTCCTGTATGGTGGAATGACTCAGCACCTGGATCCTCTGTGTTCTCTCCCCACCAAGCTGCCCACCCCAGACTCTCCTCACCCAGCTCTAGTCCACTCCGTCCTCCCACTGCTGGAGCCCAAGCCTCCATCTCCTTTTCTCTGAACCACTTCTCACAGTCCCAGAAGAGGCTTTGAAAGAGAAAAGCACTTTCCTTTCTGCTACAGATGGCTCCTGCCATTTTATCAAGATTAACTCTCTGCCAAGAGTCACTTTTAATTTTTAGAGGAGACAGAATCTTTCTAATCAGAATCTTATAAATTCAGATTATAGATTGCAATGGAGAAGGACACAGCCAGGCAGTCAGCAGATCGCAGGTTTGCCTTCAATCAAGTCCAGTAATCTCAGTTCTGTTTGGAGGAACACCAAGATGGCGGCATAGGTAAACACCTATTGTTCTGCCCCGCGCAACGATTTAAGAACTACAACATAACAGCAGAACAGACAGCACCCAGAATTTCCAGAAAGCTGGCTGAATGAAAACTCCACTAATAGGAGTAGAGGTGGGACACTGAGACTCAGGAGCGTCGGGAGCGCAGCCTTTCAGACGGAAACAGGTTGGGAGCCATCCTGGTCGCACGTGCACGCTGGGGCTGGAGCAGCAACCCCGGCCGGATTTCGCCAGCAGGGAGGGCGGAGACGTCCCACTGCACGGACTCCCCAGCGCCAGGCGAGGTCCAAGATCCGGGGTATGTGGAGACGTCCCACTGCACAGATTCCCCAGTGCCAGGCGAGGTCCGAGGTCCGGGGGACGCACCCTGGAAGCGGGGCGCAGCAGAGGCTCCTAGTCTGTGAGAAACCTGGAAGAGGCGGGGAAAGGAAGTTTCCGCGCAAGGGTCGCGCAAACCCGCGACTTGCCCACTGGAAACTTGTCTCCTGGTTCCGGAAACCATCTATTTTACAACCCTGGGCTAGACTTTTGGTGTGCAGACACATTTGGGGAAAGGCAGAGTTGTCTGGCAAGGGGAAGAGACTAGCGGCTTTCTCTTGGAGGTGTCTGCAGCCATCCCCATCCAACAGAGACCTGCGCGTGCAAGGACCACATAGGACGTAGCTGACACTGAGGCTGCCTGCTCAGCTCAGAGACTCCGCCCATCCAACCTGAACACAGTCTCCCTTCACAGCCAATTGGCCTGGAGGTCAAACCCTCCTAGGGCTAACAACAACAAGCTGGGTTTAAATTAAAAAATACTGAATACAACCCATAAAGGATTGCCGTAAGAGTACCCACCTCGGGTAACTGGGGAGGCTGAGCCACTGTCCCTTTGAGGATATCTACCACATAAAGCAGCTACCATGCAGAGATATGGAAAGAAATCAGGTGTGAAAGAAATGGAGGAGAAAAGACAAGACATAGAGTTCAAAACCACGGTTATAAGGCTTTTCAAGAGGCTCCTACAAAAGGCCGATCAACTTAACTAGAATTACCAGGAAATAAACAAGACCAACCAGGAAATGAATGAGAATTACAAGGAAATGAATGAGAACCTCAAGGAAATGAATGAGACCCTCAAGGAAATGAACAAGACCTCTGAGGATACGAACCAGACTCTCACGGATAAAAAAAAAAGGACCAACTAGAAATCAAGCATACACAGACTGAAATAAAAAATATTACACAAAGTCCTAAAAGCAGTCCAGAGGGCCACAAGAACCAAGTCAAAGATTTGAAATACAAAGAACCAAAATCCACTCAGCTGGAAAAGCAGGAAACAAAAAGAATTCAGATAATTGAAGATAGCGTAAGGGGCCTCTGGGACAACCTCAAGCATGCCAACATCCGAATTATTGGGGTGCCAGAAAAAGAGAGAGAGCAAGTTAATGAAAACCTACTTGAAGAAATAGTGACTGAAAACTTCCCCCACCTGGTGAAAGAAACTGACGTAAAAGCCCAAGAAGTACACAGAACCCCAAAATATAGGAATCTAAAGAGGACCACACCAAGACATATCATAATTAAAATGCCAAGAGCAAAAGATAAAGAGAGAATATTAAAAGCAGCAAGAGAAAAACAGTTGGTTACCTACAGGGGAGCACCCATACGATTGTCAGCAGATTTCTCAACAGAAACGATGCAGGCCAGACACAAGTGGCAAGAAATATTCAAAATAATGAATAGCAAGAATCTACAACCAAGATTACTCTATCCAGCAAAGCTATCATTCAGAATCGAGGATCAGATAAAGTGCTTCGCAGATAAGAAAAAGCTAAAGGAGTTCATCACCACCAAACCAGTATTATATGAAATGCTGAAAGATATTCTTTAAGAAGAGGAAGAAGAAAAAGGTAAAAATATAAATTATGAACAACAAATACACATCTATCAACAAATGAGTCTAAAAATCAAGTGAACTGATAGGCTGATGAACAAGATAAACGGGTGATTATAACAGAAACATGGACATAGAGAGGGAATGGACTGACAATTCTTGGGGAGAAAAGGGTTGTGGGAAGTGCAGCAAGAGATTGGACAAAAATCTTGCAACAATGGGAGAGGACATTGGGGAGGGGTAGGTGAGGGCGGAGGGTGGGATAGGTACAGGGGGGAGGGAAGATATAGGGGGATAAAAAAGGGGAAACAATGTAATTAATAAACTGAACAATAAAAAAAAAATTGAAAAAAAAGAAGAAAAAAAAAGAAAAAAAAAAAAAAAAGAATCTACAACCAAGATTACTCTATCCAGCAAAGCTATCATGCAGAATTGAAGATCAGATAAAGTGCTTCGCAGATAAGAAAAAGCTAAAGGAGTTCATCACCACCAAACCACTATTATATGAAATGCTAAAAGATATTCTTTAAGAAGAAGAAGAAGAAAAAGGTAAAAATATAAATTATGAACAACAAATACATATCTATCAACAAATGAACATAAAAATCAAGTGAATTGATAGGCTGATGAACAAGATAAACTGGTGAATATAACAGAAACATGGACATAGAGAGGGAATGAACTGACAATTCTTGGGGAGAAAAGGGTTGTGGGAAGTACAGCAAGAGACTGGACAAAAATCTTGCTACAATGGGAGAGGTCATTGGGGAGGGGGAGGTGAGGATGGAGGGTGGGATAGGTACAGGGTGGAGGGGAGATATAGGGGGATAAAAAGGGGAAACAATGTAATTAATAAACTGAACAATAAAGAAAAAAGAGTTCTGTTGAAAAAAAAAGGCTATGGATGGATGATGCCCAGTGCTACTGACTTGCTGGAGGCAGTGACTCTTAGAGCATGAGTAGGTGTTAATTGGATGAAGAAGGGTGAGTGTGCCAAGCCCATAGCAGCATAGGAAGAAGCCTGAGGGAGCATAGCATATTCCATAAGCTCCATATGATGCATGAGAAAGACTTTGAGGATGGCCAAAGAGATATAACTGAAATTTGGAGAATTGAGTTGTACTAGATCCTGGAGTATTTTGAATACTATCCTATTCGATTAGCCACCAAATATTTAAAGAGATAGTACATGTTTTTGTTTTCCTCTTAGTATGCTTTCTTTGGGTATAGTGTGGAAAATTTTGGTGGTCTGGCCAGTGTTGCTCAGTGGTTAAGAGTCAAGAGGTCACAGTTTGATTCCTGGTCAGGGTACATGCCCGGGTTGTGGGCTCGATCCCCAGGCAGTGATCAATGATTCTCTCTCATCATTGATGTTTTCCTCTCTCTCCCTTCTTTCTGACATCAATAAAAAAACAATTTTTTTAAAGACAGTTATGGTGAAAGTGGAGATTTCTAAGAACTTTAGTAAGCACTATTCAGAGGATCTTCCAATCAGTAGCCATAGCTAAAGCAGAACTGGGAAGAACATTCTTTTCATTAAACTTTTTTGAGATAATTATAGATTATCACACAATTAGAAGAAATAATTAAGATGATTCCCTTTACCCTTTACTCAATTTTCCCCAACGGTAATATCTCCCAAAACTATAGTACAATATCCAACCAGGAGATTGACATTGAGACAAGCCATCCCTCTTGTTTAAATTTCTTTTTTGTTGTTGTTGCTATTTCTTTTCTTTTTTTTCTTTTATTGTTGAAAGTAATGCAGGTGACCCTTTGTTTGTTTTACCCATTGACTTCCCCCCCCTCCCGTGACACCCACTCCTCCAAGGCCTTCACTACTCTACAGTCTGTGTCCACATATGCATATAAGTTGCCCAGTTAATCACTCCCCCGGATTCCCCTGAGATTCCACACTCTGTTCTACGCTTCTATGCCTCTGGATCTATTTTGTTCATCAATTTACTTTGTTCATTTGATTCCATATACGAGTGAGAATATGTGATACTTGTCTTTCTCTGGCTGGTTTATTTCACTTAGCATGATACTCTCCAAGTCTGTCCATGTTGTTGCAAATGGTAAGAGTTTTTTTCTTTTTTACAGCAGCATTGTATTCCTTTGTGTAAATGTACCACAGCTTTCCATCCACTCATCTGCTGATGGACACTTGGGTTGTTTCTAGATCTTAGCTATCGTAAATTGTGCTGCTATGAACATAGGGGTGCATATATCCTTTCTGATTGGTGTTTCTGGTTTCTTAGGATACATTCCTAAAAGTGAGATCGCTAGGTCAAATGGGAGTTCCATTTTTAATTTTCTGAGGAAACTCCATACTGTTTTCCACAAGTGGCTGCACCAGCATTCCCACCACCAGTGCATAAGGGCTCCCTTTTCTCCACATCCTCTCCAGGATTTGTCATTTGTTGATTTGTTGATAGTAGCCATTCTGACGGGTGTGAGGTAATACCTCATTGTCGTTTTGACTTGCATCTCTCAGATAATTAGTGAATTTGAGCATTTTTCCATATATCTCTTGGCCTTCTATATGTCCACTTTAGAGAAGTGTCTTATTAGGTCCTTTGTCCATTTCCATGTGTGAGTGTGTGTGTATTTGTGTGCATATTAAATTACATGCAGTTTTATCACCTGGGCAAGTCCATGTATCCACTACCACCATCAAGACACAGAACAGTCCCTCATACCAAGATCCCTCCCAGTTCCCTGCTACAGCCACACCCACTTCCCTCTTACCTAACCCTGCAGCCCTGCTCCCTTCTGAACCTACAGTAACCACAGATTTGCTCTCCATTTCTATAATTTGTTACTTTAATAAGATCATGTAAATGGAATCATACTATACAAACATTTGGAATTGCTTTTTCAACCTCTTTCTCTGCACATCTATCAAGTTCATTCCTCTTTATCTGAACGTACCACAGTTCATTTAACCATTCACCTAGTTGAAGGTATCAGGATTACTCCAATTTCTGTCTGTTACATATAAAGCCGCTACAAACATTAATGTACAGGTTTTTGGGTGAACATGTTTGCCATTTCTCTGAGATAAATATCTCATATGCAATTTTTGATCTTAGGGTAATTGTATGTTCACTTTTATTTCTAGGAAACCACCAAAGTTTTCTGGGGTGCCTGAACCATTTTACATTCCCACCAGTAATGAATGAAGGACCCACTTCATCCTCACCAGCATTTGGTATTGTCACTATTTTTTTTTACCACTAGAGGCCTGGTGCATGAAATTTGTGCACAGAGGGGAGGGTCCCTCAGCCCGACCTGCACCCTCTCCAATCCAGGACCCCTCAGGGGATCTAGACCAGCAGTTGGACATCTCTCTCGCAATCCAGAACTGCTGGCTCCTAACCGCTCACCTGCCTGCCTGATCACCCCTAACTGCCCTCCCCTGCCAATTTAATTGCCCCTAACTGCTCTCTCCTGCAGGCCTGATCACTCTAACTGTCTCTGCCTCAGCCCCAGCCCCCATGTCTTTGTCCAGAAGGAAATCCGGAAGATCTCTGGTCTAATTAGCATATTACCCTTTTATTAGTATAGATTCTGATACATATATAGAGATATCTTATTAAAAGTTTGAGTGTGCAATTCTCTAATAACTGATGAAGTTGAACATTTTTAATGCTCTTATTTGCCATCTGCTTATATCCACAGTGAAATGCCTATTACCTATTTTCTAATTGGATTTTTTGTTTGTTTGTTTGTTTTAAGAGTTCTTTATATAATCCAGATACTGTTTCTTTATTGGATATGGGGAAATACCAATTTATCCTTTTTTTTTAAATGGCTTATGCTTTAATGTCAAGCCTAAGAATTCTTTGCCTAGTCCTAAATCCCAATGATTTTTTATTTTTTTAAAAAAATCTTGTAGTTTTACATTGACTTTTAAATATGTGATCCATTTGGAGTTCAATTTTGTACAAAGCGTGTAGTTGATGTTCTTTTGTTGTTTTTGTTGTTATGGATATCCAATTATTCCAGCACTATTTGGTAAAAGACAAATTTTTATTAATTTAAAAAAATTAAATTTCTTCTGTGCCTTTGTCAAAGATCAGTAGGAAATATCCGTGCAGGTCTTTTTCCAGGGTTTTTATTCTATTCAATTGATCTATATGTCTGTTCATCTGCTTATACTATGTTTTGAGTGCATTTTTCTATATAATAAGACTTAATATAGAGTACAGTGATTCTTCCCATTTTATTATACTATTTCAAGATATTTTTGTAATCTAGGTCTGTGTCTTTTCCTATAAATTTCAGGACATATTTTTTTGTATCTATGATGTAAATTATGTTAAAAACATAAAATAAAATAAAATAAAATAAAATAAAATAAAATAAAAATATATAAAATGAATTTTGGAATAAGCATGTTTCTTTTTACAAAACATCTTGCTGGGAATTTAATAGGAATTGCAGTAGGCCTCCAACTTAATCTTTACTGTATTTAATTGAAAAGCCCACTTTTACTTTAAAACTTAGTTGTAAACATACATATGTTTGAGCAACCTTAAACAAATAGTGTACTGACACATAATGGGAGCTTAGTAAATGTTTGTGGCAAGGATAGAGGACAGAGGATGGGAAGGCCAAGCAAATTCTTGAAGTGTGTGTGTGTCATTGGTTCCCAAACCTGGCCAGGCCCACACCATCTTCTGAGCTTCATAAAAGTACAGATTTCTGATTTTACTCAAGGCCTGCTGACTCAGAGTCCCCAGGAATGATACTATCAATCTGATTGTTTTTCTTTTTTCAATTAAGTTTTGTACTTGAGGTAACATTGATCAGTAACATTATATAAATTTCAGGTATACAAGATTATAATTCAATATCTGTATACTCTATTGTGTGCTCACCATTTAAAGTCCAGTTTCCTTCTGTTACCATATATTTGACTCCCTTTTGCCCATTGTTTTTAAAACTGGCAAGAGTTGATTCTCAGGTGAGTGGGATTTAAGAATGTATGGTGGAGAAGCCAGACACAGCAGCAATTTTCAGGCGATAAGATGAGTCCCTCAAGACTGTATTGTTCTGACATCACTTTTTCTGAAACAAAGTGTGTGGCAGTTGCAATCAAGTTTGCATAAGACAAATGAACAAGTTCTTCATGAGATAGGACTCAAAATGAGTAAAAAGGCATGGGGGTCGGGGAGGCTAGGTCCATTTTGAACCTATAGCCACCCATTTCTTTTCCAAATAGGAACTGAGCAGCCAGAGTTCAACACAGGGCAAGCAGCTCCAAGCAACACTGTCTGTTCACTACTCTGTGGGCTTGATCAACTCCCTAGCATGAGGCCCACAAACTCTCTGGAAGGCAGCACCCTGCAGTGAGGGAACTGCACTGGGAACCTCTGACACCTGACTCTTAAGAGCCTGGAAACTTCTTTTTTTGTAGACAGCAGAACAAGCTAATTGGAAGGAAATGAGAAGGAAAAGCACACAGAAGAGAGTGCATAAATTAGTTTTTAGAGCACAGGATTTTGGGAATTTTCAAACCTTTGTTCTAGTTTGTTGCTTTCTTTCTTCTTAGTTTTGTTTTTGTCATTTTGTTTGTTGGCTGTTTCAGTATCTTTTTTTTTTTTTGCCTTAGTATATTAATCATTTTTTCTGCTTTTTTTGGTTAATTTATTTATTGTTTAAAGTATTACAAATAGTAGTACATATGTCTCCTTTTTATTCCCCATTGAACTCTCCCCAGCTCCTGTACCCCCCAGTAGATGTCCTCACCTGCCCCCCAACCTCCAGTGTCTTGTATCCATTGCTTAAGCTTATATGCATGCATACAAGTCCTTTGTTTGATCTTTTCCAGGCCCCCACAACCTCCTATGCCTTCCCGCTGTAGTTTAACAGTCTGTTCAATGCTTCTTTGCCTCTGTATCTATTTTTTTCCCTTTTCTTTTCTTTAAAAAATCTTGCCTTTTTATTAGAAATCCTATCTAATAAAAGAGTAATATGCAAATTTGACCATACCCACAAATCACACCCACATCCACACCCACCAGCCAATCAGGAGCAGATTATGCAAATAATGTTAATATGCAAATAAACCCCAACCAAGATGGCTGCCACCACTGAGAGCAGGAGGAAGGCTTGGGTTTCCCCGGCAACAGAGGAAGCCAAGCTTTCCCCCCACCCTCCCGTCTTTGCCTGCCTAGGCCTCCACTCAATGTTACAAAGTTTTAATTATAAATGATACAGAAATGGCGGCAGCCACTGAGCTGGAGAGAACAGAGGCTTGTGTTTTCCTGGCAATGGAGGAAGCCAAGCTTTCAGCCTGCCATTGCCAGCTTAGGCCTCCACTCTAGGATACAAAGTTTCAAACAGAAATGGCTGCCCCAGAAAGCTTGGCTCCGCTCCAGGCTACAAAGTTTCAATTGTAGATATAGATTAATACCAGATCCCAGGGCCTCCGCTTGGGTTGCTGGGGGGTGTGGACAGCCTGCAAACCTCCACAGGCTGCTCTTATCCAAGGGAACCCCCACCCTGATCTGGGACACTCTTCAGGGCAAATCAGCTGGTCCCCACCCATGCACTAGGCCTCTATCCTATTTAATAAAAGAGTAATTTGCAGATTGACCATCACTCCAACACATAAGAGAGCTGCCCCCATGTGGTCAAATATCCTACCCCTATGTGGACACAAGATGGCCACCACAAGATGGCCAATTGAGGAGGGCCTTTGGGAGGTTCCAGGCCCTGCAAGGGAGGGCAGTAGTGGGTGAGCAGGCCAGCAGGGGAGGGCAATTAGGGGTGAGCAGGCCGGCAGAGGAGGGAAGCTGGGGGCAAACAGGCTGTCAGGGAGCAATTAGACATCAGTTAGGCTGGCAGGGTAGTGGTTAGCGGGTGATCAGGCTGGCAGGCAGAAGTGGTTAGGGGCAATCAGGGAGGCAGGCAGGTGAGCAGTTTGAAGCCAGCAGTCCTGGATTGTGAGAATGATGTCTGATTGCCCGTTTAGGCCTGATCCTACTAGGATTGGGCCTAACTGGGCAGTCGGACATCCCTCAAGGGGTCCCAGATTCGAGAGGATGCAGGCTGGGCTAAGGGACATCCCCTGCCACCCATGCATGAATTTCGTGCACCAGGCCTCTAGTAAACATATAATAACAAAAATATTTTGAGTCCCAGTTTCAATGTCAAACAGTTCCTTATGTGTACATGTCACAATGATATCTGGATGGTGGACACATGATGAAAATGCAGGCACCTTCAGTGTCTTCCATCTCTGATTGTCTTCGTGGTTGGAGCCTACCTGTCAATTCTTCTCAGTTGCAGGAATCCACATAGTCTTGGAATTGTTTTCTGAAAATATACAAACATATTCTCAACCAAAAGTTAATAAAGGAATATTTTCTATAAAATTGACTTGGGATCCTATTTATTTTTGCCCAAACGATTTTCATTTGGCTTATTTTGACACCATGTGTGTTTTTCATGGTTATCTTGTTGTTAACATTACAAATAAAAATTAATTTTTATAAAGTAAAAGTTTTCTAGATGTAATTTACTTAAAGGATATTTTTCCTTACATGATATTACCCTACTATCCCACCCTTTTTTTTAAATAGAGGCTTTTAGAAATTTTATAATGCAGTCTTAGTAACTTTAAATTTTAATTTTTTGCACAAAAACATGACTGCTTTTAGGTTCATTGCATGTTAAGCAATTTTACCATGAGATGAATTACCAATACAAATTTTAGTTACTACTTTAGGAACAGCTTTTTGTCCAATATGATTAAATTTTCTTTAATATTCACTTATTTCAATTAGCCAATTTAAATTAATCTGAAAACTTGATTACTACTTTACTGTCAAATTTAATACTCTACTAACAATCTTAGTTTACCTTGTAAATATTAATGGAAAGAATTATTTGCATTCTTGAGTAGGCCCTGAGCATTTCCAGTGCTAGACAGGATTTAGATATGGGGCAGTGGCTGTCAGCCACATCTCTGTCTGTTACCTGGGTCTGGATCTGAGCTGGGCATGGGAAGCAAAGCAGCCATGAGGACAGGAGACCTCCCTCAAAAGGGGTGAGGTTTCAGACCCCTGCAAGGTTGGGGGGGTGAGGGTCTGTATCCCACCTCTGTTAACCCCCAAGTTCTCTCCTGATGGCCACTCTGCAACTGTGCCTGTCTTAGGTTGCTCCTTCCCTGAGGAATCTTTCCTGTCTCTGGCTAACCAGTCATCCTCCAGGGCCAAACAGGGTGATGTGAGGTTCAGTTCTGTCTCCTTGGTAACCTATGCCCCCGTGGCCTCCCTGCCCAACACCTGCTTTGGGATTCCCCTTACCTATTGGTAGGGCCACAGCACTGATCACATATCATGGGGAACACTGGTTTCTTCTCAAGGGAGGGCCCAGCTCACACCATTGGTCCAGGGACAGATCCATGGTACCAGCCACCATGAGGCTTCAACTTTAGCATGAACAGAAAGCTCTGGCAACAGCTGAGGACAATTAGATTGTAAGAAGGGGGTCCCTCTTGACAAAAAGGACAAGAGGGGCCAGTAGAGCTCAAGTGCCTTCCCAGTGCCTTAATTCCTTCTGAAAGAGATTAAATCCTTTCATGTACTGTTTTAAATTGCTGCCAAACATTCAAAGAATTAGTTTGTCAGTTTGTTTGGGATAATTGTACAATATGCTGCTGGAAAATATCAAAAATTATAATAACACGAGAGGCCCGGTGCACAAAATTCATGCACAAGGATGGGGGGGTGTCCCTCAGCCCAGCCTGCACCCTCTAGAATCTGGGACACCTCGAGAGATATCCGACTGCCCATTTAGGCCCGATCCCAGTAGGGTTGGGGCTAAATGGGCAGTTAGACATCCTTCTCACAATCCAGGACTGCTGGCTCCAAACTGCTCACCTGCCTGCCTCCCTGATTGCCCCTAACCACTTCTGACTGCCAGCCTGATCACCCCCTAAACACTACGCTGCCAGCCTAATGGATATCTAACCACTCCCCTGTCAGCCTGTTTGCACCCAACTTCCCTCCTCTGCCGGCCTGGTTACTCCTAAATGCCCTCCCCTGTAGGCTTGATTGCCCCCAACTACCCTCCCTTGCAGGTCTGGTCCCTCCCAACTGACCTCCCCTGCTGGCCTGATCACCCACAACTGCCCTCCCTTGCAGGCCTGGAACTTCCCAACGGCCCTCCCCTGCTAGCCATCTTGTGGTAGCCATCTTGTGTCCACATGGGGGCAGGATCTTTGACCACATGGGGGCAGCCCTCTTATATGTTGGAGTGATGGTCAATGTGCAAATTACTCTTTTATTAGATAGGATAGAGGCTTAGTGCATGGGTTTGCCCTGAAGGATGTCTCAGATCAGGGTGGGGGTTCCCTTTGGGCATGGGGTGGCCTAGGCAAGGGGCCTGTGGTGGTTTGCAGGCTGGCCATGCCCCCAGCAACCCAAGCGGAGACCCTGGGATATGGGATTAATTTATGCTCTACAATTGAAACTTTGTAACCTGGAGTGGAGCCAAGCCTTCTGCTTGCTCAGTGGTGGCAGCCATTTCTGTTGGGACATTTACCCTCTATAATTGAAACATTGTAGCCTAGAGTGGAGGCCTAGGCTCTAGAACTGCAGAAGCTTGGCTTCTTCCGTCCCTCAGGCAACCCTAGCCTCTGTCCTCTCCAGCTCTGTGGCTGCCACCATTTCTGTTGGGATATGTATCTTCTATAATTGAAACTTTGTACCATTAAGTGGAGGCCTAGGCCAGCAAGGGCAGGCAGAAAACTTGGCTTCCTTCATTGCCGGGGAAACCCAAGCCTCCCTCCTGCTATTAGTGGCCACAACCATCTTGGTTGGGGTTTATTTGCTCCTGATTGGTAGACATGGCTGGTGGGTGTGGTTTGAATGCCGGTATGGTCAATTTGCATATTACTTTTTTATTAGATAGGATTGTTGAATAATATCATGTAAGGATAATATTTGTTCTAGGCCATGACAATTCAATTTCAAACTGGCTGTCAATTACTTTTTGTAACTTATATAAACTTTATGAGGGAGGCAAAAACAAAAATTACTTACTTTAGTTCAAGAGGCCAAATACATTGATTTTCAATTACAATCCTTATAACTTTTGAAGGAAACTTCTGTTTGTTTCCTTGCAAAATAATTTTCAGGCTACAGAGAGTTTCATTGAAAAATCTTTCTCACATTAAAAAAAATTTCTCTTAATGTTATGGTGACCACTAGTATGGATGAGATTTAATATTTTATTTTTTTTACTTATAATTTTTTTAATTTTTCATTTTACATATGTGTCCTTATTCCCCCACAACTCTCCTCCCTCCACTTATGCTCCACCCCCCTGTTGTCTGTGTCTGTTGATTAGGCTCACATGCATGCACACAAGTCTCTTGGTTGATCTCTCCACCTTACCACACCCTCCCCTACCTTCCCTGGGGTATGATGTTCTGATCAACGCTTCTCAGTCTCTGGATCTGTTCCTATTCATCAGTCTATGCCGTTCATTATATTCCACAAATGAGTGAGATCATGTGATATTTATCTTTCTCTACATAGCTTATTTCACTTAGCATAATGCTCCCCATCTCCAGCCATGTTGTTGCAAATGGTAGACGCTCCTTCTTTTTTACCACAGCGTAGTGTTCCATTGTGTAGATGTACCACAGTTTCTTAATCCCCTCATCTGCTGATGGGCACTTAGGCTGTTTCCAAATCTTAGCTATAGTAAATTGTGCTGCTATGAACATATGGGTGCATATATCCTTTCTGATTAGTATTTTTAGTTTATTGGGATATATTCCTAGAAGTGGGATAACTGGGTCAAATGGGAGCTCCATTTTTAGTTTTTGGGGGGTTTTTTGAGGAAACTCCATACTGTTCTCCACAGTGGCTGCACCAGTCTGCATTCCCACCAACAGTGCAAAAGAGTTCCTTTGTCTCCGAATCCTCGCCAACACTTGTCATTTGTTGATTTGTTGATGATAGCCATTCTGACAGGTGTGAGATAGTACTGCATTGTCATTTTGATTTGCATCTCTCAGATAATTAGTGACTTTGAGCAAGTTTTCATATGTCTCTTGGCCTGTCTTCTATCTTCTTTTGAAAAGTCTCTATTTAGATCAGTTGCCCATTTTTTTATTGGGTTATTTATCTCCTCAATTCTCTGTATATGTTGGAGATTAAAACCTTATCGTTGATTTCATTGGCAAATATGTTCTCCCATGTAGTGGGCTTTCTTGTTGTTTTATTGATGGTCTCTCTTGCTGTGCAAAACCTTTTCATTTTGTTGTAATCCCACTTGTTTATTTTTTCTTTAGTTTCCAATGTCCTAGGAGCAGTATCAGTGAAGTTCTTTCGGCATATGTCTGAGATTTTGCTGCCTGTGGATTCTTCTAGTATTTTCATGGTTTTCCGTCTTATGTTTAAGTCCTTTATCCATTTTGAGTTTATTTTTGTGTATGGTGTTAGTTGGTGATCCAATTTCATTTTTTTGCATGTATTTGTCCAATTTTCCCAACACCATTTGTTGAAGAGACTGTCTTGACTCCATTGTATGTTCATGCCTCCTTTGTCAAATATTAATTGAGCATAATGATTTGGGTCAATTTTTGGATGTTCTATTCTATTCCATTGATCTATATGTCTGGTCTTGTGCCAGTACCAGGCTGTTTTAAGAACAGTGGCTTTGTAATACAGGTTGAAATCTGTTATTGAGATCCCACCTACTTTGTTCTTCTTTCTCAGGATTGCTGAAGCTATTCGGGGTCTTTTTGTATTCCAGATGAATTTTTGGAGAGTTTTTTTCTCGGTCTGTGAAATATGTCGCTGATATTTTAATGATAAGTGCACTGAATTTATAGATTGCTTTGGGTAGTATGGACATTTTGATGATGTTGATTCTACCTATCCATGAACATGGTATGTTCTTCCATCTCTTTATTTCTTCCTCTGTCTCTTTTTTCAATGTCGTGTAGTTTTCCACATATAAATCTTTTACCTTCTTAGTAAGTTTATTCCTAGGTATCTTAATTTTTTGGTGTGATTGTAAATGGAATTAATTTTTAGTCTCTCTTTCTATAAGTTCATTATTGGTATATATAAATGCCATAGATTTCTTGTCATTAATTTTGTATCCTGCTACATTGCCAAATTCATTTATTAAGTCTAGTAATTTTTTGATGGAGTCCTTAGGGTTTTCTATTTACAGTATCATGTCATCTGCAAATAAGAACAGTTTTTCTTTTTCTTTTTCAATTGGGATGCCTTTTATTTCTTTTTCTTCTCTGATCACAATGGCTAGTACTTCCAGCACTATATTGAACAGAGTGGGCATCCCTGGTTTGTTCCTGTTCTTAGGGGAAATGGTTTCAGTTTTTGCCCATTGAGTATGATGTTAGCTGTGGGTTCATCATATATGGCTTTTATTATGTTGAGGTATGATCCCTCTATTCCCACCTTGCTGAGAGTTTTTAATCAAGAAAGAGTGATGGATTTTGTGAAATGCTTTTTTTGCAGCAATTAATATGACTATGTGGTTTTTATCTCTCAATTCGTTTATGTGATGTATCACATTTATTGATTTGTGAATATTGTACCATCCTTGCATCCCCAGGATAAATCCTACTTGGTCATGGTGTATGATCTTGCTGATATACTGCTGGATTTGATTTGCTAGAATTTTGTTGAAGATTTTGGCATTTATATTCATGAGGGATATTGGCTTATAATTCTCTTTCACTGTGTTATCTTTATCTGGTTTTGGTATTAGGGTGATGCTGGCTTCATAGAAGTAGCTTGGAAATGTTCCATCCTCTTGAATTTTCTGGAATAGCCTGAGGATGATAGGTGTTAGGTCTTCCTTGAATATTTGGTAAAACTCTCCTGTGAAGCCATCCGACCTCGGGCTTTTGTTTGCTGGAAGCTTTTTGATGACTGCTTCAATTTCTTTCATAGTTACCAGCCTATTTCAATTTTTATAATCTTCCTGAATGAGTTTTGGAAGGTTGTCTTTTTCTAGGAATGTATCCATTTCGTCCAGGTTGTGTAGTTTGTTAGAATAGAGTTAGTAATAGTATTTTTTAACAATCCTTTGTATTTCTGAGGGGTCTGTTGTTATTTCACCTCTTTCATTTCTGATTTTGTTCATTTGAGTCCTCTCTCTTTGCTTCTTGGTGAGTCTGCATAGAGGTTCATTAATCTTGTTTATCCTTTCGAAGAACCAGTTCTTGGTTTTTGTTCATCTTTTGTATTGTTTTTTGTTCTCTATGTCATTCAATTCTGCTCTGACTTTTATTATTTCCTTCCTTCTGCTCACTGTGGGCTTTTCTTGTTGCTCTGTTTCTAATTCTTTGAGTGTTGAGTTAGGTGATTTATTAGCATTTTTCCTTGTTTTTTGAGATAGGCCTGTAGAGCTATAAACTTCCCTCTCAGGACTGCTTTCATTGTTCCCATAGCATTTACATTTTTGTGTTTTTATTGTCATTAGTCTCCAGGATATATTTAATTTCTTCTTTGATCTCATTGATAACCCAGTCATTGTTTAATAGCAGGTTATTCAGCTTACAAGTGTTTGAATTTTTTGGAATGTTTTTATTGTAGTTTATTTCTAATATTATGCCCTTGTGGTCTGTGAAAATGCTTGATATTATTTCAATCTTTTTGAATTTGCGAAGACTTTACTTGTGACCCAGTATGTGGCCTATTTTTGAAAATGTCCCATGTGCACTTGAGAATAACATATATTCCATGACTTCTGGGTGAAATGCTCTGAAGATGTCATTTAGGTCCATCTGATCTAGTGAATCATTTAGGATTGCTGTTTTTTTGGCTAACTTTTTGTCTAGAGGATTTATCCAGTGATGTCAGTGGTGTATTAAAGTCCCCTATTATGATTGTATTTTTGTCTATCTCTCCCTTGATATCTTCCAGGAATTTTTTATGTATTTGAGTGCTCCTGTATTGGGTGAATATATGTTTACCAGAGTTACATCTTCTTGTTGAATTGCTCCCTTTGGTATTATGTAGTGGCCTTCCTTATCTCTTGTTATGGCCTTTACTTTGAGGTCTTTTTTTATCAGATATAAGTATTGCAACCCAGCTTTTTTCTCATTTCCATTTGCCTGTAAAATGTTTTCCCATCCCTTTACTCTCAGTCTGTGTGAATCCTTTGCTCTGAGGTAGGTCTCTTGTAGACAGAAAATATATGTGTCATGTTTTCTTATCCATTCAGCTACCCTATGTCTTTTGATTGGTGCATTTAATCCATTTACATTTAACGTTATTATTGACAAGTACATGTTTATTGTCATATTTTTCCTTAGTGTTTGTGTTTCTTTTTTCCTTTCTCTTTCTCCCTTTTACAGCAATCCCTTTAGCATTTCATGAATTTCTGGCTTGGTAGTGATAAATTCTATTAGCCCTTTTTTGTCTGTGAGGCTCCTGATTCCACCTTCAATTTTGAATGATAGCCTTATTGGGTATAGTATTCTTGGATTCAGTCCCTTGCTTTGCATCACTTTGTATATTTCCTTCCATTCCCTTCTGGCCTGGTGTGTTTCTATTGAGAAATCAGTTGATATTCTAATAGGAGATCCCTTGTAAGTCACTTTCTGTCTCTCTCTGGAAGTCTTTAAGAATCTCACTTTGTCGTTGATGTTTGCCAATTTAATTATGATGTATCTTGGTTTTAGTCTTTTGGGGTTCAACTTGTTTGGGATTCTATGTATTTCTTGGACTTGCATATTTTTTTCCCAATATCATTATTCCTTCAAACAGGTTTTCTATTCCTTGTTTCTCTTCCTCTCCTTCTGGTATCCTTATTAAGCGAATGTTGTTTCATTTTGTGTTGTCCCACAGCTCCCTTAGGCTCTCCTCTTGCTTTTTAAGTCTTCTTTCCAGTTGCTGTTGTTTTGTGTGTTTTTACCTACCTTGTCTTCTAATTTGCTGATGCAGTCCTCAGCCTCTTCTAGTCTACTGTTTAAGCCTTCCAATGTGTTCTTTATTGCAGTTATGTCATTCTTCATCTCCTCTTGGTTTCTTTTCATGTTGGTGACATTCTTGTTCAGCTCCTTAAAGTTCTCATTGAGTTGTGTGTAGTTGTCATCTAGACATTGAAACATCCTTATGACCATTACTCTGAATTCTTTCTCTGATAAGCTGCTAGCCTCAATTTCATTTAACACCTTTTCTGGCGATTCCTCTTTTTCTTTCCTTTGGTAATTGCTTTTTTGTCTCCCCATGTTTTCCTATAATGTTTTAATTGTAGACCCAGTTGCTTTTCTACTCAGGTTCTTTTGGTGATGGTGCTACTTGTGTAATCTCTCAGTTCTCCTGAGCTTGGTAATCTAGTGTAGCTCTCTACGTGAGCTGTTTGGGTTCTCTTGATGTAGACCTGCGAGCATGAGAGGCAAAACTGTAGTGTCTAGAAGTCAACAGCTGTGAAGGGGAGTGTCCCAATTTTTGCTGTATTCTTATTGGAAGAAACTAATTCTTTAAAAATGCCAAGAGGCAAAAGAGAACTCTGCTCATTCTTTCAAGTGCAGCTCTCTCCACCTTGACAAATCCAAGGCACACTTTCCCTATGGCTTCAGGGAGTATTCAGATTCCATGGTATTATTCAAGGTGGAATATGGGTGTGGCTATATTGGTTGCCAGGAGACTGGAGGAAAGGGCTATTTCTCAGGAGAATATGGTGAAAGGGGCTTAGATATGACTCAGCACAAGACTCACTCTACCACCTCTCCTTGACCACCTGCCGCCTACTCTCTCCAGATTCCACAACTCCACCCTTTCTCCTGAACCTCAGCCATGGGTAAGTGTCCATATATGAATGGTCCTATAAACTAGATTCAGTGGAGAAAGATTCAGTCCCCAGCATGAAGAGGGACTGTGTCTCTGCAAGCTCCTCTTGCTCTTACTGCATGATCAGGCACCTCCTCAGAGCTGCCTCTGAAGTCAGATCCCAAAATCCTCTACCTCCTGCAATCCCATGGACCCTTTTTTCACAGTCAGATGCTTTGCCTGTCCTTGGGGATTCAGCTTGGCACCCTGTAGTTTCTCCCTGGCCTTCTGAGCACAGAGGTCCAGCAGATTCTACTGCCTAGATTTTTTGTTACCTTTATCCAGGGGATCTCTGCCCTTCCCAGCTGCAAACTGTCTCACCAGCTGTGTCTCCATTTCGGGCTGGATTCCACTCGTTTCAGCTGCTCCCTCTATTTGCTCTGGGACAAGGCTCAGGACACATCCATCTATTCCACTGCCATTTTGTCTCTCTCTCTCAGTATCTTTATTTTTAATTTAAAATTCATTACATAAGTAATCTTATCTAATAAAGAGAGAATATACAAATTGTCCATTATGCCATAACACAAGATGATTATGCCAACAGTGGAGACCGAGTTCCTGTAATGAGCCTTAACTAGCAATCAGCAGGGACCTGAGCCTACACGGCTCTGGGCCAGGACAGAGGATCTGAGGTTTCATCCCCTCTCCCCCCGCCTGGTGATGCTTGACAGGGGACCTCAGGCCATGCCCCCTGCCCGGGTGCTGAGCCAGAGGACCTCAGGCTATGCCCCGAACCCGGCAACGGGCCAGAGGACCCGAGGCCACACCCTCCTCCATGCGGGGCTTGAGGGGACCAGGCCAGGGGACCTCAAGCCATGCACCCCACCCCAGGCTGGGGGACATGATTCTGCACCTCCCACCTGGCAGAACTTGACAGGGGACCTCAGGCTGTGCCCCCCCCCCACCTGGCAGGGTTTGATGGAAGTAGGGCTGGCTGGGTCTAGATCTAGCCCAATGTGGGTGGGGCCGGTTGGATCTGGGTCTCTCGAGATTTCAAGGCACACATGGGTGGGCAGGGACTTGACTCTGGTTCCCATGGTGTGCCCCAGACTAGTCAGGAAGAAAGTTTTCATATACATTTTGCTAATTTTCTTTCATCTCTGACACTTCTATTACAGAGAAAGGGCAAATAGCAATATTGAAATATTTCCTCTAATTAATTCCCTTTTAATGTGCATGAATTTCATGCACTGGGCCACTACTAAATATATAAAAGCAAAGGCATCTTTAACAAGATGAAGTACAGTCTCCTAATCCCATTACCCAGGCACTAGGTGATTTTTATTTCACTGCTGCAAGTGCCTTTTATTCACTGCACCTGTGTGAGTACATGCTCTTCTGTAGCTGGCATCAGGGAGTGCTCAAGTTGACATTATTATTCCAAACACTTTTCTAAGTTGTCATATTTTTGTATTTATTTTATTGTTTTCTTGGCTGCATAAAATTCCTTTACGCTACTGTACCCTGTCTCTTGGTTTTCCCATTACACTAATATTACTGTATGTTATTCTATCACAATTTCTACTTTTTTCATTTTCACCATGATGACATCATTGTCTATAATATTACCATATTCTAAGGCATTTTAGCTATTTTAAATCTGTTGTTTTTACCAAAAGCACTTTGATAAACATCTTAAAATATACAGATTTTACTTCTGATTTCGAATTTCTTTGGGATAAATTCTCAGGAATGGCATTGCTAAATCATTGGACATAAGCTTATTTATGGATTTTAATATTTATAAGTCTATCAGCTTCAAAATTTTGTCAAAATTGGATTTTACTTTATTAATTTTGCAAATATGGTTGAATGAAAATTCGTGTTTCATTATATACCTTGCCTATTAAAATATTTTATTAATCTATTATAAATTGCTAGAAGCCTGGTGCATGAAATTCATGCACAGGGTTGGGAGTGTCCCTCAACCCAGCCTGCACTGTCTCCAATATAGGACCTCTTGAGGTATGTCCAGCTGCCAGTTTAGGCCTGATCTCACTGGCAATTGGATATCTCACAATCTAGGATTGCTGGCTCCTAACTGCTTGCCTGCCTGCCAGCCTGCTTGCCCCCTAAATGCTCTCCTGCTGGCTTGATTGATGCCTAACTGCTCCCCTGCAGACCTGATCGCCCACAACTGCTCTCCCCTGCTGGCCATCTTGTGGTGGCCATCTTGTGACAACATGAGGCTGGCCCTGATGATGATGTTGTGTAAAGGCATCATGAAAAGGCACCTAGGCTTTTATTATATAGGATAGTGGGCTTTACAAACATTATAGAAATCAGTCTTTAATCACTTTAATTAATTTTGTCATTATTTTAATATCATCAACTTTATAATTCTTCTTCGTTATGCTTTTTATATATTACTATAAACCAGAATAAAAAGATGTCAAAACACATGACTCTGTATATCTGATATAATGAAAGTTTGTTTTCTACGAGCCTTTTTCTGATGTGTTTCTGTGCATTTAATCTATCTGTATGTACTTTTAGTAGGTGAAATACCTTTAAGTCTAATCATGGGTCAGTCATCCTTGTCCTCTGTGAGGTGCCTCTCTCCCAAACACAGAGGCACTGACTGCCATGTGTTCCCATCATGTAGAGCTGAGTGTGCCCCCTGCTCACACCTAGGTCAACCAGATCTATTTCTTTTGTGCAACTGCTATTCCCACGTGGTTTAGATTTTGTTATAGTGTTAGCTGTATGTCTAACACCTGGTAATGCTGGGTCTACCTCTTCACTCTTCTTTTTGTACTATATGTTCCCATCTTATATTTCTTTAATATAATCTTTAGAACCAGGTTGAGAATCAGATTGTTGAATCCCAAAAGAAAACACTTTCAAAAGAATTTGTACCCATAGGCAATTGCATAGGAGGAAACAGAAAGATGTCAAAATACATGACTCTCGTGGCCTTTGAGCCAAGACACTGAGACTATTCCTTTGTGGGAAGTAGGGACATGTTGAAAAGCACAAAAACTACTTCAACTAATGGGGAAATAGATGGTGTAAACTAGAACATTGCATCTGCCCCAGAAAGTGGGCACCAGTGCCTCCTCTTATCCCAAGGTTGGGCAAGTTTATCTTAATGTAGGAAGTTTGTTCCCAACATTCTGCACAGATTCCCCACCCCAGCCATGAGTGCATGGGTACACACACACACACACACTTGACATACACCCCAGAATTGAAGAGAGGTCACAGACACTACCCAAATGAGTCTCAGAAGTGACAGGCATGATCTTTTCAACATTAGTTCTTAAAAACTGGGCCAGACCCTCCATCACAGAGGGTGGACATCATGGTCATCTTCTCAGGCACCTTCTTTTTCCTGGTGGTTGAGCTTGTGGGCACATTTTCTGGACCAAGGGCATCTGAGGGCTCTTCCATGTGACCACAGTCAATAGCACTGCTGACTCTTCTTGTAGCCCCAGCCCTGAAGAGCTCTCTCCAGAAGACTGCCCTCCATAGAGCAGCCGCTCCCTGCTAGCTCCACAATGTGTGAATCAAACAATGCAAAGCTTTTACTGGGTGGCCTCCGCCATTTGGCCAGCAGCCTTTCCTAAACAGAATATTTGCATTGACTCCAGTCCCACTGGATAGAAGAGCTTGTTTTAGCCTCATTAGGAAGACATTTTTTGTAAGGGAAAAGCAGGACTCATGACACATGATGGAAAGGCATCTATTTTATATTAAGTTCACACTGAAAGACACATTCAAGGGAAATGCAAGAATGTACCAAAAGTAGAATCAGAGAGATGCAGTGTGAATCTGTCTCTCAAAGCTGCATGATCTTGGAATCCTATTAATAAAAGAGTAACATGCAAATTGACCATACCTCTGCTATGCTACCAGCCAATCAGGAGCAGGGGGCATGGACAGCAGGCAGGGGGCATGGCCAGCGGGGATGTGGTCGCAGTGCCGGGTAAGCAAGCACCATGCTATAAGCTCTGCCCACACAGTACTTAAGGGCCAGCAAGATCCCTCCTTACAGTTATGGTGACTGAGTCACATGCAAATGGGCGCCCAGGGCAGCTTGAGTAATGAGCACCAGGTGCGAGGTGGGGCTGAGGCAGGGGGGCGAGGCCGAGTCACGCACGCCAAGGTGGGGAAGTGGGGCCAGCAGCATGCAAGGCAGGGGAGCGGGCCGAGGCACACGTGTAAGGCGGAGGAGAGGGGCCAGTCGCATGCAAGGCAGGGAAGCAGGGCCGAGTAGCATGGGAGGCAGGGAAACGAGGCGGGAAGCGTAGCCGAGTTGTGCATGTAAGGAGTGGGAGAGGGACCGGTGGTACACAAGGCAGGGGAGTGGAGCCGAGTCGCACTTGAGGTCAGGGAGCAAGACCAGTTGCACGCAAGGCAGGGGAGCGGGGCCCAGTTGCATGGGAGGCAGGGGGGACATGGCAGAGTTGCACTTGAGGCGGGGGGTGTGGCCGAGTCATGCACATAAGAGGGGGGAGCGGGGCCAGTTGCACACAAGGCGGGGGAGTGGGGCTGAGTCGTGCGAGGTCAAGGAGCAGGGCCAGTGGCATGCGATTGGGGAGTAGGGCCTAGTCGCACGGGAGATGCGGGGAGGGAGGGACGTGGCGGAGTTGTGCTTTAGTCGCAGGCCAGGCGAGGAGGGGTGGGGGGAGGGGCATGGCTGAGTCCCTCGCGAGGTGGGGGAGCAGTTTCATTTGCAGGGGAGGCAGGGATGCGCAGACCTGAGGGACACACACACACCAGCACTCAAACAGAGTCCTCAGTATGCCACCCACACCTCCCTGGACCTCACCCTCCAGCCCGGATCCTCTAGGTCCCAAGTCCTGGGGTTGCTCAAATTCAACAAGAGTTTGCAATTTGCCCAAGGCATGTTGAATAGTTTTCTCCTAACTCATTTGTGGGAGTGTAATCTGACTTAAAACTAATGGACTAAACTAGAAAGTCAATTTAGAAAAGCAGATCAAAATTCAGGTGAATTAGCTTTGGGCCAGGAGTTCCATGTCTGTGAATGTGTCCTAAGTAAACAGTCAAATAAGCAATTATGTATACTGTCATTGTTGATGCCAGGGGAAACCAGAAGCAACCTGCCCCACAATAAAGGGTTAGTGAAGTAAACCATAGTAATGTTAAACAGTCAGGTATAACACCGTAGCCATTAAAAATTATGTCTGTACATTGAATTTGTTGACATGAAAAAAAGGCCATCCTATCTAATAAAAGATTAATACACAGAGAGGAGCCGGAAAACATACAGCTGCCGTTCGCGGTACCGGCTGCACCGCTGGGGCTCCCGGAACACCGGTGCCCAGGTGGCGCGGAGGCGCACAGAGCCCAGGGAGCGCTAAACTCCAGCTCGGAAAGGTCAGATTTCCCTGGGGGTACTTTGGGCGCGAAACTGAGGGGGCTGGCAGTCTGGGAGATCTGCACCTTGGAACTCAAAACCTGGAGATCTGCACCTGAAATAGAATCTGTGGCTGTTGAAGCTGGGGAACGTGGGAGAGGGCCCTTGGAGCTGGTGGCAGAGTTGATCCCTGGAGCGCAATCGGTTTGGACCTGACAGGGGGGAAGCCCGAAAGATTTTGGGAGGGTTCTGGCTGCTAAAACAGCAGTCACCATTAGAGAGGCAGTATTGTTTAGTTCAGGATAAAGAGGACCAATAGACCCAGAAGTCAATCTAGAAACACTGCCACCCAGGGGCCAAATCACAAATTGACTCTTATGTGACAGGGAATTGATTATATTTTCTCTTCGACCTTGGGAATACAGTCTATTTTCATCTACACTTTAGTATCTTTTACTCTACCTCAACTTCACCTTTATACCACCACTCTCTGGCTAACCTTTCCCTATTTAGTGCCTTGTTTCCCTTACACTTTTCCCGCTTTAGATTTACCTAATTCTTTCCCCTTACCCCCTGTTAAAATTTCACCCCACTGATATATCTAATCTCTAACCACCTAATCTAAGTGCATATATACCTCTAACTTCTCTGACTTCACTATCTTAAAGTGTTTTTAGCCCTGTCCTGTTGTTGTTGTTTACTTGACTGTTGATTATATTGATTTTTTAAGCAGGTTTATGAGATTGATTTGCTTATTCTGTTATTTTGGTTTGTCTTGTAGGGGGGGTCATTTTTATTTTTGGTCTTGTTTCTTGTTTTGTTGTCCTCATCTGCATTGTTTTTGAGATAGATTTTTGCTTCTGTGTTCCCTCACCTCTCTTGATATTAGTAGTTGTTTGTAATTTGTATCAATCTCCAAGTACTTGTTGCAGGTTTGGTTCGGATTAAGGGCTGTCCTATAGGAGTTTTCACCCCACATTTATAATTTACTCCTTTTATTTCTTTTTTTTTCTTCTCCCCCTTTTCCCATTATCATTTTGGCATTCCTGTCTTTCTTTTTTGTGAGTGTATGTGTGTGGGGGGGTCTCTTTCTTTTTTGTGTGAGTGTGGGTGTGTGAGTGTCTGTGTGGGTCTGGGGGAGGTTCTCTTTCTTTTTTCCCACCTATCACCGAATTTGCCTTTCTCTGGCGGTCACCTTTATTTGGAATTACAATTACTTTGACTACATTCCGGTTCAGTGCCTGGTGCATTGCACCTGGTTGTGTTGTATTTTGTGCCTTTAAATCAACGCAGGAGAGTGAGAACTACATAACCACATACACAGAGAAGAGAGACCATGGGAAGACAAAGAAATAGCCCACATATGAAAGAAAAGCAAGGCTCACCAGAAAAGGAGGTAAACGAAATGGAAGTTAACAACCTCTCAGAGAAAGAATTCAGAGAAATGGTCATAAGGTGGCTGAAAAGAATGGAAGACAAATTTGATAATATGAGTAAGAACCAAGAGGAAATGAGGAAGACCCAGGAAGAAATGATGAAGAGCCATGAAGAAATGAAAAGTGACATTGCTGAAGTAAAGAACTCAATAGAAAGTATTAAGAGTAGACTAGAAGAAGCAGAGGATCGCATCAGTGAGCTAGAAGACCAGGTAGGAAAAAATAACCAAGTAGAGCAGCTACTAGAAAAAAAATTAAAAAGCAGGAGGAGAGCCTAAGAGAACTTTGGGACAACATGAAACAAAACAACATCCGTATAATTGGGCTTCCAGAAGGACAGGAAACTGAGCAAGGAATAGAAAACCTGTTGGAAGAAATAATGACAGAAAACTTTCCTGGTATAGGAAAGGAAAAACCCACACAAATCCAAGAAGCTCACAGAGTCCCAAGCAAAATAAACCCCAAAAGACCTACGCCAAGGCACATTATAATTAAATTGGCAAACACCAATGACAAAGTAAGAATCTTAAAAGCTGCCAGAGAGAGACAAAAAGTCACCTACAAAGGAACACCCATCAGACTAACAAGTGATCTCTCAACAGAAACCTATCAGGCCAGAAGGCAGTGGAATGAAATCTACAAAGTCATGCAAAGGAAGGGTCTGAATCCTAGAATACTGTACCCAGCAAGGCTCTCAATCAAAATTGAAGGTCAAATCAGGAGCTTCACAGATAAAAAAGGACTAAGGGAATTCGTCACCACCAAACCAGCAATGCAAGAAATGCTAAAGGATCTGCTGTAAAAAGAAATAGGAAGCGAAGAAGGATCACAGGGGCAAAGAACAAAAATGGCAACATATAAGCACCTATCAATAATAACTTTAAATGTAAACGGGTTAAATGCTCCAATCAAAAGACATAGGGTAATAGACTGGATAAGAAAACACAACCCATGTATCTGCTGTCTACAAGAAACCCACCTCCGAAAAAAAGACGCACACAGACTGAGGATGAAAGGTTGGAAAAAAGTTATTCAGGCAAATGGAAATGAAAAAAAAGCTGGGGTAGCCATACTTATATCTGACAAATTAGATCTCAAAGTGAAGGACATAACAAGAGATAAAGAAGGCCACTTCATAATACTAAAGGGAGCAATTCAACAAGAAGAAATAACTCTTGTAAACATATACGCACCCAATACAGGAGCACCCAAATATATACAAAAACTCCTAGAGGACATCAAGGGAGAGATAGACAGCAATACAATCATAGTAGGAGACTTTAATACCCCATTATCACCATTGGACAGATCCTCTAAACAAAAAATCAGTAAAGAAACATCAATCCTCAATGGCTCACTGGACCAGATGGAATTAATTGACATCTTCAGATCATTTCATCCCAAAGCCACAGAATATACATTCTTTTCAAGGGCCCATGGGTCATTCTCAAAGATAGACCATGTATTAGGTCATAGGCAAAGTCTCTCCAAATTCAAGAAGATAGAAATCATATCAAGTATATTCTCAGATCACAGTGGCATAAAGCTGGAAATCAACTACAATAGAAACAATCCAAAGAAATCGAACACATGGAGACTAAACAGCATGCTATTAAACTATGACTGGGTTACTAGAGAGATTAAGGAAGAGATAGAAAACATCATGGAAACAAATGACAATGATAGCACAACAATCCAAAATCTATGGGACACAGTGAAAGCAGTTCTGAGAGGGAAGTTCATAGCTCTACAATCCTACTGCAAAAAACTAGGAACAGCGGCAATAAATTATCTAACCCAACAACTCAAAGAGTTAGAAAGAAAGCAACAAGAAAAGCCCAGTGTAAGCAGAAGGAAGGAAATAGTAAAGATCAGAGCAGAAATAAATGACATAGAGACCAAAGAAACAATACAGAAAATCAACGAAACCAAGAGCTGGTTCTTTGAAAGGATAAACAAGATTGATGAACCTCTAGCCAGACTCACCAAGAAGCAAAGAGAGAGGACCCTAATAAATAAAATCAGAAATGAAAGAGGTGAAATAACAACAGACCCATTGAAATACAAAGGATTGTTAAAAAATACTATGAACAACTCTACTCCAACAAACTGGACAACCTGGAGGAAATGGATATGTTTCTAGAAAAATATAACCTCCCAAAACTCAATCAAGAAGAATCTAAACAACTCAATAGACCAATAACGGTGGAAGAAATTGAAGCAGTCATCATAAAGCTTCCAGCAAACAAAAGCCCAGGGCCAGACGGCTTCACAGGGGAGTTTTACCAAACATTCAAGGAAGAACTAAAACCTATACTCCTCAGACTATTCCAGAAAATTCAAGAGGATGGAAAACTTCCAAACTCCTTCTATGAAGCTAGCATCACCCTAATACCAAAACCAGATAAAGACGACACAATGAAAGAGAATTACAGGCCAATATCCCTCCTGAATATAGATGCCAAAATCCTCAATAAAATTCTAGCAAATCGGATCCAGCAGTACATCAGAAAGATCATACACCACGACCAAGTAGGATTTATCCCAGGAATGCAAGGATGGTACAATATCCGCAAATCAATAAATGTGATACATCACATAAACAAATTGAGAGATAAAAATCACATAGTCATATCAATTGATGCAGAAAAAGCATTTGACAAAATCCAACATCCTTTCTTAATAAAAACTCTCAATAAGGTAGGAATAGAAGGATCATACCTCAACATAATAAAAGCCATATACGATAAACCCACAGCATACATCATACTCAATGGGCAAAAACTACAACCATTTCCCCTAAGAACAGGAACAAGACAGGGTTGCCCACTTTCACCACTCCTGTTCAACATAGTACTGGAAGTATTAGCCATTGCAATTAGACAAGAAGAAGAAATTAAAGGCATCCAAATTGGAAAAGAAGAAGTTAAGCTATCCTTATTTGCAGATGACATGATATTGTACATAAAAAACCCAAAAGACTCCATAAAAAAGTTAGTAGACTTAATAAATGAGTTCAGCAACGTAGCAGGCTACAAAATTAATGCCAAGAAATCTATGGCATTTCTATACACTAATAGTGAACTTACAGAAAGAGAGACTAAAAAAGCAATCCCATTTACCATCACACCAAAAAAATTAAGATACCTAGGAATAAACTTAACTAAAGAGGTAAAAGATCTATTTGTGGAAAACTACAGGACACTGAAAAAAGAGATAGAGGAAGATGTAAACAGGTGGAAGAACATTCCATGTTCATAGATTGGGAGAATCAACATAATTAAAATGTCCATACTACCCAAAGCAATCTATAAATTTAATGCACTCCCCATTAAAATACCAATGGCATATTTCACAGACCTAGAAAGAACTCTCCAAAAATTCATCTGGAACAAAAAAGGCCCCGAATAGCCACAGCAATCCTGAGAAAGAAGCACAAAGTTGGTGGGATTTCCATACCAGATTTCAAGCTGTATTACAAGGCTACTGTTCTTAAAACAGCCTGGTACTGGCACAAGAACAGACATATAGATCAATGGAATAGAATAGAGAATCCGGATATCAACCCAATCCACTATGCTCAATTAATATTTGACAAAGGAGGCAGGAACATAAAATGGAGTCAAGACAGTCTCTTCAATAAATGGTGTTGGGAAAATTGGACAGATACATGCAAAAAAATGAAACTAGACCACCAACTTACACCATACACAAAAATAAACTCAAAATGGATACAGGACTTAAACGTAAGACAGGAAACCATAAAAATATTAGAGGAATCTACAGGAAGAAAAATCTCAGACATATGCCAAAAGAACTTCTTTGATGATACCGCTCCGAGGGCAATGGAAGCTAAAGAGAAAATAAACAAATGGGACTACATCAAAATCAAAAGCTTTTGCACAGCTAAAGAAACCATCAACAAAACAACAAGAAAACCCACTGTATGGGAGAACATATTTGCAAATGTTATTAGTGATAAAGGTTTAATCTCAAGCATCTACAGGCAACTCACCCAACTCAATAAAAGGACGACAAATGATCCAATAAAAAAATGGGCAACAGACCTAAATAGAATCTTCACGAAAGAAGACAAAAGGAAGGCCCAGAGACACATGAAAACTTGCTCAAAGTCACTAATTATCCGAGAGATGCAAATCAAAACGACTATGCGGTACCATCTCACACCTATCAGAATGGCTTATATCAACAAATCAACAAACGACAAGTGCTGGCGAGGATGCGGAGAAAAAGGAACTCTTGTGCACTGCTGGTGGGATTGTAGACTAGTACAGCCACTGTGGAGAACAGTATGGAGATTCCTCAAAAAACTAAAAATGGAGCTCCCATTCGACCCAGTGATCCCACTTCTAGGAATATACCCCAAGAAATTAGAAAGGCGAATTAGAAAGGATATATGTACCCCTATGTTCATAGCAGCACAATTTACCATAGCTAAGATTTGGAAACAGCCGAAGTGCCCATCAGCAGATGAGTGGATCAAAAAACTATGGTACATTTACACAATGGAATACTACGCCGCGGAAAAAAAGAAGGAGCTCCTACCATTTGTAACAACATGGATGGATTTGGAGAGCATTATGCTAAGTGAAATTAGCCAGGCAGAGAAAGACAAATATCACATGATCTCACTCATTTGAGGAATACAATCAATGACATAGACTGATGAACAAGAATAGATCCAAAGACTGAGAAAAGTCCATCAGAATGTCAAACCTCAGGGTAAGTGGCAGGTGGTGAGAGTAAGTGGAAAAGTCAATATACTTGAACTCTTGAACTGAGGTAAGTGATTTGTGTTTTTACATCCCTGACAAAGTTTATATAAAATTATAAAAAAATGGCAGCTAGTCGGACATTGAATTGACATGGCCTAGAGCTTGTCATATCCTATGGAGACCAGTCCTTAGGCTAGGCCCTGCTTAACCTCCCATGACACCATAATACCCTTACATGATATTATTCTACAATGTCATTATAATATTTGATATTTGACAACAGCATATTATACAATTATCCCAAATAAACTTACAAACTAATTCTTTGAATCTTGGGCAGCAACTTAAAAAAGAATAGGAAAGAAATTAATCCCTTTCAGAAGGAGTTAAGGCACTGGGAAGGCTTCCGAGCATTCTATATTGGCCCTTCTTGCCCTTTCTGCCAAGAGGGACCTTCTTGTTACTATCCAAATACACACAGCTGATGCCAGAGTTTTCAGTTCGAGCTGTGGCTGAAGCCTTTGGGCAGCTGGCACCATGGATCTGTATCTCGACCAATGGTGTGAGCTGCGCCCTCTCTGGAGAAGAAACCTGGGTCCCCCGAGATATGTGATCAGTACCGTGACCCCGCCAGCAGGTGAGGGGACCCCAAGGCAGGTACTGGACGTGGAGGCCACAGCAGGGCATAGACTACAAAGGAGACAGAACTGAACCTCACATCACCCTGTTTGGCCCCGGAGGATGGCTGGTTAGCCAGAGACGGGTAAGATTCCTCAGGGAAGGAACAACCTAAGACAGGCACAGTCGCAGAGGGGCCAACAGGAGAGAACTAAAAGGTCAACAGAGGTGGGGCACAGACCCTCATCTACAAACCCTGCAGGGGTTTGAATTCTCAACCCTTCTAAGGGAGGTCTCCTACCCCCACGGCTGCTTCGCCTCCCACACACAACTCATATGGGGACCCAGGCGGCAGACAGAGACTCGGCCAGCAATAGCTGCTCTATATATAAATTCAGTCTATTACCAGGAATGCTCGGGACCTACTCAAAATTGCAAATATTCCTTTCCACTAGTATTCACAGGGTAAACTAAGATTTCTGCTTGAGTATTAAAATTGACAGTAAAATAGTAATCAAGTTTTCAGATTAATTTAAATTGGCCAAGTGAAATATGTGAATACTCAAGAAAATTATAGTGTACTGGACAAAAAGCTTTTCCTAAAACATTAACTGAAAAATCTATTAGTAGTTCATCTCTCTGTAAAATTGCCTAACATCCAAAGAACCTAAAGCAGTCACTTTGTGCGCAAAAATTAAAATTTAAAATTATCAAGACTGCAATAGAAAATTTCCAAAAGTCCCCATTAATCAAAAAAGCGGAGGGGACAGCAGGGTAATATCATGAAAGGGACAAAAAAAAAATATCGAGTAAGTAAAATACATCTAGAAAATTCTTACTCCAGTAAAGTAAATTCCATTTGTAAAAACAATAGCAGGACACCCATGAAAAAACACACATGGTGTCAAAATAAGCCAAAGGAAAATCATTTAGGCAAAAATTAAAAAGAATCCCAAGTCTATTTTGCATAGAGGATCCCTTTGTTAACTTTTGGTCGAGAATGTGTTTGTGTGTTTTCAGAGAACAACTCCAAGACCATGTGGGTTCCTGCGACGGTGAGGAACTGATGGATCTGTTCCAGTCATGAGGACGGTCCAGAGATGGGGGACACTGGCGACACCTTGCCATACTAGCAGTCAGCAGCTGTGCATGTCGGCAGGCAGCCCAGGACCAAACCAGAGAGGATGAATCATGCATTGACACGATATGTCCACCATCTGGATACCATTGCTGACTTATACACATAATGAATTATTTGACACTGAAACTGGGACTCAGAAAAGTTGGACATTGAAACTGAGACTGAAACACTTTTTGTTCTTATACATTTATTTCTAGTATGCAGAGGCAAGATATTTTTGAAGAAAAGAAACAGGGGAGAGTGATTGATATAGAGGCAGGATGGCCTTGAACAGGCTGTCAAGCTACAGGGGGAGGCTTGGATGGATGGGAGGCAGATGCGGGGGGAGATCAACGGAAGGACTTGTATGCATGCATATGAACATAACCAATGAATGAAAGACACTGGGGCGGGGAGGGGGGAAGCTGGGGATATGTGCTGGGGGGTGGGGGAGGCGGGGGGGAGGATAAGGGGGAGGGGGAAAGGAAAACATGTACTACTATTATACTGCAAAAAATCAATAAAAAATAATTTAAAAAAATAAATAAATAAAAGATTAATACACAGATTGACCATCACTACAACACACAAGAAGACTGCCCCCATGTGGTCAGAGATTCTGTCCCCATGTGGACACAAGATGGTCATCACAAGGGGAGGGCAGTTGGGAGGTTCCAGACCTGCATGGGAGGGAAGTTGTAGGTGATCAGGCCAGCAGGGGAAGGCAGTTAGGGGTGACCAGGCCAGCAGAGAAGGGAAGTTGGGGGCAAGCAGGCTGGCAGAGGAGCAGTCAGACATCAATTAGGCTGGCAGGGTAGTGGTTAGGGCATGATCAGGCTGGCAGGCAGAAGCAATCAGGGAGACAGGCAAGTAAACAGTTTGGAGCCAGCAGTCCTGGATTGTGAGGATGTCCCAGATTGGAGAGGATGCAGCCTGGGCTGACAGACATCCCCCGCCTCAGCCCCCCCCCCCCTTTGTGCACGAATTTCGTGCACCGGGCCACTAGTAATTAAATAAATATTTTAGGTTTCATTTATAAAAGTGGAATGAGAATATCATTCAAAGTTGATGTGAGGGTTAAATTCAATCATTGATAGAAACTCCCTCTGCACTATTCCTGTCTAATAGGACAAAGGAAAATAATTTGTTATAATTTGAAAATAATTTATTATTTTTACATTGTAAAATATTTACAACAGAGGTAGGTCCTCAGCCTTTTGAGTTATAAATCTCTGGGAAAATTTTAAAAATGTGAAGAGCTGCTTTTTCCAAAAGAACCACACAATTCAATATTCCAGGTGCAGAGGTAGATGGACACCTTGAAGTATATCTGTGAGCTGCTCCAGGGAGCCCAAGCTAAGTACACAGGCCTTGAACAGTCCCACCTGCATGCCAGCCTTCTAGCAGCAGGAAAGGAGGAGTGACAGTGACAAAACTCAGTCTAATTATAACCTAAGCCATTGCCCACAGCTGAGGCTATTCAGTCCATCCCAGATCCTGACCATCTTTCCATAAACCAGGACTTCTCCCCACCCCACTCCACATCTCAGAGCACAAGTCTGACTGTCAGTTCCTTTGTCTACAAGGGGAAGATCCAACAGGATTGAATGTGTTCATAAGGCTGAATCATCTCACTGATGTTTCTTCCTCTTTTTTTATTTATAATAAAAATAGCTAACACCATTTCAGCCCTTACTACATGCCAGGCAGTATGCCAAATACCTGGCACAGATTGTCCCCTTACTCTTACAATAACAGCATGGGGTGGGATTTGTTATCCCCATTTGGCAATCAGTTAGCTGAGTCTCTGATGGTTGAAGACCACTTTGCTGCAGGTCACCTGCTCCTGTGTGGGTGGAGCTAGATTCAAAGCCTGAGCAGCTCAGCCTTGAAGCCCCTCTCTCACCTCTCTGGGCTCCACAGCCTCCCTCCAGTGCACTGAGAGCTCCTGGGCATTTCCCAAGCCCAGCACTCATTGGGCGTCCCTAGTCCTCCAAGCTGACTCTTCTTGTAGCACCAGCACTGAGGAGCCCTCTCCAGAAGACTGCCCTCCATGGAGCAGCCGCTCCCTGCTGGCTCCACACTCAGTGAATCATGTTTCATTCCCACAGTTGTCAGATGTCCAACTTACCCATAAATAGCATGTGCGGTCTTCAAAGCTTCCATGTCATGCCCTCTATTAACTTGTTTTCTATTTCAGATAAGAACGAACCCTCTTGTCATATTTGAATTTCCAATACCCACCCACATTATTGGCTTGCCTGCCCTGTCCTCTAAGAGTCCAGTCCAATCATTTGTGGTGAGAGTGTGTTGGGCCACCGTGGATGAAAGTGAATGGGTATGTTTCAATTATAGCTCAAATCCAGGAGCCAGTGCTCCAGCATCTCAGTGCACTTTCCGAGTGTGTTCATGTGGAAGTTTCTTGAACACTCACCATTCTTTTAAGACTAGAATTACATATGTAGAGGCATTTTAACAGGCTGGAAGGTGCTTTAGCAGCCTGTCAAGATGTCAACCCGCTCTACTCCCAATCTGACATTGTTACACTTTCTCCTCCTGTGACCTCAACAGCATGATCAGACCTAGGCTGGTGACCAAGCCCTACTTCCAGTGGCTTTCTTGATCAAGAAGGAGCTTTTTGTGTTGAGCCATGGTGGCTTAATAAGAAGGGTGGTATTACATGATACCAGGACTTGTTTTCTGAAAATTTCAATACCAAACCCAGAGGCAGGCAGGAGCCAAGGAAGCAGGAGCGAGCACTTCACAGGCAGCACACAGTGAATGTGTGAGGGGGCAGGGTAGCACTGAACTCATCCGGCACGGAGTAGGAGACTGGGGTGAATTGGGACTCTGTTACTTACTCACTGTAAGATGCTGGGAAAGTCCCAAATGTGTCATCTGTAAATGTGAACAATAATAACCTTTTTTTATGGGGTGGTTGTCGTGGAAATGGACCATGGTGAAAATGCCTGTATGTAACATGTGACCAGAGGGGCCGTGATGGGAGCACTATGCTACTCACAGACCATCAGGTAGCCAGAGTGGCTGAAACAGTGACTCACACTGGGAGAACTCAGTCCAGCCCCATTCTGCCCAAAGTGATGCCCACCTGAAGGCACCATCAACTGGCTCTGTGAGCTCCTCACTGTCCTCCCATTTGTTCTCACTATCATGGGACTGTTCCGGAGGCAAGGACTCTGAGAGAGCACCCCAAGAACAGAACTGTGGCAAGGGAATGCTCCCTGAATCTGCCTCCAAACAGTTCCCACAGGCAGCCAGTCTCCAGATACACAGTTGATGGGAAGATACACTTCATCCTCCACGAAGGGAGAAAGGATGTCAGCTAGATGGCACAGGTCAGCTTCCACACCGTCCAAATCAGGACTAGAGAACATAAACCCAATGTTTTCTAGCATTGATCAGAAATGCCTCTCCCCATCTTCCCTTGCTTTTAGGATTCTCATCATGACACATCACAGGAAAGCCAGCCAGCGTTCAAACAGTTCTTGGCCAGAAACTGCTCTGGGGCCCCACATGCATGAATCCTGCCCACATGGGGGCAGGATCTTTGACCACATGGAGGCAGTCATCTTGTGTGTTGGAGTGATGGTCAATCTGCAAATTACTCTTATTAGATAGGATAGAGGCCTGGTGCATGGGAGGGGGACCAGCTGGTTTGCCCTGAAGAGTGACCTGGATCAAGGTGGGGGTTCCCTTGGGGTGTGGGGTGGCCTGGGTGGGGGGCCTGTTGTGGTTTGCAGGCTGGCCACCCCCCCCCAGCAACCCAAACAGAGGCCATGGGATCTGGGATTAATTTATGTTCTGCTATTGAAACTTTGTATTCTGGAGTGGAACCAAGCTGTCTGCTCATTCCCTGGCACAGCCATTTCTGTTTGGGTTTATTTTAATTCTATAATTGAAACTTTGTAGCCTAGAGTGGAGGCCTAGGTGCTAGGGCTGCAGAAGCTTGGCTTCCTCCATCACCCAGGCAACCCTAGCCTCTGCTCTCACCAGCTCTGTGGCTGCAGCCATTTCTGTTGGGATATATCTTCTATAATTGAAACTTTGTAGCATTCAGTGGAGGCCTAGGCCGGCAAGGGCAGGCGGAAAGCTTGGCTTCCTTCATTGCCAGGGAAACCCAAGTCTCCCTCCTGCTCTCAGTGGCTGCAGCCATCTTGGTTGGGGTTTATTTGCTCCTTATTGGCTGGTGGGCATGGCTTTGTGGGCATGGCTTGATCGAAGTTACAGTCAATTTGCATATTACTCTTTTATTAGATAGGATTTTATCTAACTCATTCATTGAGGAAACCAGACAGATACTAAAGATAGGCCAAAGGAATTTCAAAGAGCACGTTTGTTTATGCAGAGTTATGGAATATCTCAGAGCAATGACTACAGTTCAGTGAGATCACCATGAGGGTGCTGTGGATGAAGCACAGTTTCCTCCTTCTTTCCTCTAGAACAGTGGTTCTCAACCTTCCTAATGTCTACAGCAGTGGTTCTTAGGCTCTTTAGCAGTGGTTCTCAACCTGTCACAACCCACAGGTTGAGAACTGCTAGCAGGGTTGCTTAAGACCATCGGAAAACACAGATATTTACATTATGATTTGTAACAGTAGCAAAATTACAGTTATAAAGTAGCAATGAAAATAATTTTATGGTTGGGGGTCACCAAAACATAAGAAACTCTATTAAAGGATCACGGCATTAGAAAGGTTGAGAACCACTGCTCTAGAACAAGCATGTCAAACTCACAGCCCACAACAAATATTTTTGCAGTCCAGCCAATATAATGTATATAAAAAACATTTTAATAAAAATTTTGTATCTTGATTTTTACAATATCCTGTTATACATAATTATTAATAATGAACTACAATGTTTGCTAATGACTGATTACTATAATCATGTTGCATTCATTTCCCTTATGCGCAGGTGCACCATTTCTTGCCACTACTAGCAGCAAATATTTTAGCAGCCGATGGCATGTCATTAATCCTGTACTGACTTGTTTGGTGTGTGCAACAGAAAATATTTTGCTTTCAGAGAACAAGAAAAATAGGTTTATTTGCATTATGCTTATTAATTTGCGTAGTTATTCAGTGTCTGGTAAGTTAATGTTCAAGAAAAAAATATTAATTTTCATTAAAATGTTCTATTATTTTATGTTAATGATTACTCATTTATTTCAGCCATTTGTATTCAGCATGTCTCTATCAAAATAAACTTACGTTTCTATGAAAATTGAAACTTCTGTGTTTTTGTGGCCACATAAACTTGAACCTTGTTTATTTGGCCCGTGTTAGCCTTTGAATTTAACATGCTTGTTCTAGAAAGTTGAGTGGTGCCAGTGCACCAAAGCAGGCCATTGAAATCAGAGCCAAGAGGCCCAGTGAGAATGTAGACAGTTGAGGAGAATCAAGTAGTATTTGGGGAAGTGAGGTGGAGACCTGGAAGGCAGCATGGCGGGAGGGGATGTTGTGCAGAGGCCGTCCTGAGTGAGGATAAATGAAGACAGTGAATCTTAAAAATGTTTCCTATTGGAAGGCAGGGTAAAGGGCGTGTTACTTGTTTTCATATTGTCTAAATGCTCAAAATATGTTTTACTGGAAAATAACACATTTATCAAGAGCTTCCAACAGTCCAAGCTAGTTGGATTTTGGGGGGCACAGAATACTTTTAAAAATGTGCCTGAATACTTTTAGGGAAAACTAGGGCTTTATTAATATACAATATGCATTATAAAGGGTATAGCAAAAGCAAAATTTGACATGGATAAGGCAAAAAATAAAAATAAATAAGAAAAGCAATTATTTTTTTCTCTCATACTCTTTGGGAGAACTCTACCATCTCATTTTTAGCCATTGCTCTCCTTCCATCCTCTTCAAAACTTCCAGAACTGCTGCAATTTCACTACCACTCTCCCTCCCAGGCATTGATGCCCTCACTCTCCTTTTTCTCTGCTTAGATTCCATGGCCATCAGCCCCATAGCAGTGCCTTAAAAATAAAGAAGTCCTGCCAGGTCAGTGTTGTTCGGTGGTTAAGCATCAACTTATGAACCAGGAGGTCACAATTCAATTCCCAGTTGATTCGATTCCCAGTCGGAACACATGCCCAGGTTGCAAGCTCAATCCCAAGTAGGGGGCATGCAGGAAGCAGCTGATCAATGATTGTTTCTCATCACTGATGTTTCTATCTCTCTCCCACTCTTTTCATCTCTGACATCAATAAAAATATTTTTTAATTTTTTCTTAAATAAAGAAACCCTGAGGTCTCATCCTCTTGCCCTCTCTACCTCCATCACACATTAACTTGCAAGTGCTGTATTGTAATTCCAATTCCTAGTGAGACTGTGTACATATGGATTTCGCACCTGCTTTTGAGATACTGGTAAATACCAAATGTATGAGTACAGAGGTCAAATGGACACTCAAGACTTCCATATAGTCTTTCTCTGTTTTCTCAGTAAATTCTGTTTCCTGTTCTCTCTATTCCCTAAATTGCTTCTCACCTTCCAGTCACCTTGGATCTCTGCTCTTCAAGGAGTACCTGTATGCACTATTTCTGTACTTCCCCCTTCTCCCTTGCACCCCCACTAACCCCATCATTTAGTCACCAACTGAAATTGCTCTAATCGGGGTCTCTAATGAACTACCACTTTCTAAAGTTCAAGGACAATGCTCTGTCTTCATCTCACTCTACCACTCAGCAATAGTCAACATAATTGGCCCCTCACTTATTTACTCTAGTTAAATGTCAGGTTGACTCTGAACTGTCCTTACATGGCTTTCTTACTACCTCCCAGGCCACTTCCTCTCAGTCCCATTTACTGTCTCATTTCTTTGAACCAGAACTCTCAATGTTGGAGTGGCCCATGGCCTACTTTTCAGCCCTTTTCTGGACTTTTTCTGTATCTTTGCCAAGGTGGTATCATCCATTTCATGGCTTTAAATGGTATTGTTTGCTGAAAATTCTCAAATCCGCCTTTTCCAGCCCTGACCTCATGCCAATTCTCCACAAAAAACTGCCTAATAGACATATCCATTTGGCTGTTCCATAGACATTTCCATTTAATGCCATCAACAGCTATTGCTTCTTCTTGTGTAAATTGCTCCATCTGAGCACCCAGTCTTGGAAAGTGTGCCCCATTAATCCAGTTTCTCAAGCCAAACTTTGTTTTCTTTCCTCATACCCATATCTAATTGAAAAGTAATCCTATGGGCTCTGCCTCCCAGACCTATTCCAAATCTAACTACTTCTCACCAACTATTCTGCTTCAGCCTGAATTCAAGCCACAGTTATATCTTTCCTGAGTAACTGCTGGCTTACCTCCTCTCCTCCATTCCCACCAGCAACCTGAGTGGTTTTCCTAGAGCACAGACCAGGCGAGGCTCTGCTCCTGCTGACCCTCATCCTCCAGTGGCGTCCCATTGCAGGTAGTATGGACTCAGCACATTTTCCAAACCTACAAGGTCCTACATAATTGGCACAACTGCCTCTACACATCTCTTTCCATTCTCCCCTTCATTATCTCCAGGCCAGACACCAACTGTTATCCTTTGTCCCTCAAACATCCAGGCCATTCCTGTCCCAGAGCCTTTGCACTTAATATTCTTTCTGCCTGGAATAACCTTACTCAAAATGTTTGTATAGCTGCCTCTTTTCATAATTACTTTATTCTAGCTATGAATTTAATGTTCCCTTTCTTGATCGTCAATCTGACCTCTGGAATCACACAAATGAATTAAAATTCTTCTTCACATGGCCCCAAGCAGGAGAGAGAAAGCATGCCCCACCACAACTTACCCCAAGCCATTCCTCCACACTCTTCTGAGTCTTCCGGGTGGAACTATTCTCAAGGACAAAAGGACAACTTTTCCCCTGGCATTTCCTAAGTATCTCAACAAAACCTCATGGTATAAAGCCCCTAGGCCTGACCTTTGTATGTGCAAAAGTTGACCCTCTCTCAAACTGTCAAATGTATAACACAATTGCTGTCACTACGCTTTTTTCTAAATTGGCAACTTTCCATAGCTCTTTTCTCACTGAAGTCAGTATCAAACAATCTACTGGAGTCTGAGCATCAAGAGGATCTGAGTCATCAAGTCCCATGTGCTGTCTCTAGTGACCATCACCTTCACTGATGATAAGTAATCATTTTAATCCTCATTTTGTATGAGGAATCATGAGCCCTAGAGAAGTTAGGCAATTGCCCAAGGCCCATGCAGCAAGCGAGTGCAGAGCAGGTATGGGAGATTCCAGCGTATCCACAAAGGACCCTCCAGGACCGAGGTCCTCTCCTGCCAGCTGCTATGAGTGCCGGCTGCTGGCCCCTTATGCAGCTCAAGGGAGCTTCTCAGCCAAAATCAGAGTCAGGCGCCTCCCTTGGGGTAGCCATGTCCCAGTGTCAATTGAGTCTCATAAAAAGGCACAGACTCTCTTGCCTCACTTAAAAACAGCTCAGAGAGGCCTTCCCAGCTCTGAGATCTCTGTGGGATCAGCCAAGGCCCCTGTTGCAGCTGCACCACATTCCTTCCACTGCCTTGCCCACGCCCTGCCTCCCTCATCCTCCCAGGAGCAGTAAATCTCTGTTGCAGAGTCTATGCCCTAGGCAGCCAACACTCAGCGTTGTGACGGTTAATTTTAAGTGCTAATTTGACCAAGCCATAGTACCCAGTATTTGGTCAAACACTAGTCTAGATGTTTCTGTGAAGGTATTTTTCAGGTGAGATTGATGTTTAAATCAGTAGACTGAGAGTAAAACAGATTGCTCTCAGGCCTCATCAATCAGTTGTAGGTTTTAAGAGAAAAGGGCTGAGATCCCTGAGAAAGGATGAACACTGCCCCCAGACTGCCCACATGCCCTGCAGAATTAGACTAGCCAGCCCTGACAATTCCTTCAAATTTTTTTCCACTCCTCTCTTCTCCGCTTCCCACCCCTTCCCTCTTCCTTCCCTACTCACCCTCTCTCTCCCTCCCTCCTCTATCTGAGTGGCCAGATTATTATGATCTCTGAACACATAATAATCTGGCCACTCAGTGTGTGTGTGTGTGTGTGTGTGTGTGTGTGTGTGTGTGTGTGTGGCCCAGTGCAAGAATTCATGCATGGGTGAGGTCTGACCAGCCTGGCCAGGGGGAAGAGACATGGGTGGTTGGCTGGCCTACCTGCTGGTTGAACTCCTGGTGGAGGGGACAATTTGCATTATTAGCCTTTTATTATATAGGATTATATAGGATATACACTGAGTGGCCAGATTATTATATGTTCAGAGATCATAATAATCTGGCCACTCAGTGTATATGTACTTGCTATTGGCACACATATATACCTACACACATACACATCCTATTTTGCAAGATGAAACAGATAGGGGCAGAGAGAGAGACCAGAGTACTAGGATACAGACTTTATTGAGAAGACCCTTCCCAAGGGAGAAAGAGCTCACGTGTGGGGTGAAGGCAGAGAAACCAGGGGAGGGGGAGAAGAAGGGACCCAGCCAGATAGCCTCCCGGACTGCCTGGGAGAACAGTCCCGAAGAAAAGGTGCCACTTGGCCCACTGAGACACATTTTAAGGGTAGGAACAGTAGGAGGTTGGTTCCAGGATGGAACAGGAAGGGGCAGGACACAGGGCACTCAGCATGCACTTGATTGGTGGCTCAATGTCTCTGTGGTAGATGCCAGTTACATCATAACTCCACCCACCAGTTGGGGGGAGGGAGTGTCTGTCATTATTGGTTCTGTTTCTCTAGAGAACCCAATACAGGCATCAAGGTAAAACTCTTGAATTTCCCTGATCCCAATGCCTTTCTTTTCCCTGGACCACATGCCAAACTCATGCTTCAGGAGGGCAGATGCACATTTGTTCCCCATTCCACTTCTCAGAATGGACACTAGTTTCGCATCTATTCCCCTTGTTTTCAGTTTCCCCGCAATCAGCCTGGGCTGCTTGCTGGGCAGACTGGCTCTGGCACTTTCATGGCCAAGATCTACACATGTGATCACATGCAGGAGATTCAAAGGTCAGGAGAGGCAGAAACAGGGAGGGGAAGGAATTGGCAGAGATATACCTCAGAAACTTGTTACAATGAATGGAAGTTTGGGGACCAGCTCTTTTCTGGCCCCAGTTAGAATGTGACGTTGAACCTCTACCTAAGGCAAAGCTGGGCTTCTCAGAATCACCAGCCAGGAAATAGAGTGCCTGACATGAGGCCTATGGAGAGGGCAGGGACACCACATTCTTGCTGACCAGCCCTGGTCCATCTCAGGCAAGACCCCCGGAGGGGTGGGAAAAGCAGAAGCTCAACTTCCAAGGGACCCCTCACAGTAAATGGGGCACCGCCTAATGGAAACGAGCAGTTAGGGGTGGGACTGGATGGCTGTGGTCTCCTCCGAGCTCTCCACCACCACCCTAGTGCTGGCTCCCCATTCCACTGGATAAGCTCCTCAGTTTTGGAAGCTGGAGAAAAACACTGGGGCTGATTTTCCAGGGTAGGCAGAGGTAAGGCCAGAGCCTGTGCTCCCACAAGGGAGTGCAACATGTTAGGCAGGACATGGCAGGAGTCTGCCCAGGGCCTTTCTGTGTCAGTGTCTGCCAATAATGATGCTTTCTCTTTAGGGACACAGTGGCTCAAGCAAGTGACTGTTGCTGTCTCAACCTTCCTTCCCTCCCAAGGACCTCCTCTCAGCATCACCAGCCAACACTCAGCTCAACCCTTGGAACCTCTCAACTGTACTATTGTCCCAGTTTCTAGAGGACACTTCTGAGATCCGAAGCTGATGGATAGGCATCCCCAACTGTCCTGGGGACTCTGTGCCCTCCATACCCACCCTGGGCCTTCCTCACCCACCCCAGGCCCTCCTTCCCCACCCTGGGCCCTCCTCTGGCTTTGTCAGCATTTTCTGTGCTCTGGGGGTATGTCTGTGAAGGTTGCAGGGTAGGAGAGGAAAGCCAGGGAGTGCATGCATGTGTGTGTGTGTGTGTGTGTGTGTGTGTGTGTGTCAGTGTGTGCATGTGCATGCACATGCATGGCTTACTCCCTATGAGGTAGTCACAGGAGACTGCATCCCTCAGTTCATGTCACAGCTCATTTCAGTGAACTTGCTCCATCCATCTCTCCCAGCTTCTGGGGTGCAGTAATTGCTCTTCCCATGTCCTTTTGGACTTGGGGGAGTGGATCACTGCACTCCAGTTCCAGCCCTAGGGCTCCATTATTCCCCTTGCCCACACCTTTATTAAACTCTCCTCAAATGACTCAATTTTCTGCCAGGATCCTAATTGATATGTACAGTGTCCCATAGATTTTTTTGTGCTATAAGCATTGAAAAACATCCACTTTTCACAGACTTTTGTAAATTACACAAATTCGTGCACCAGTGGGGTCCCTCAGCCTGCCCTGCAGGATCAGACCAAAACCAGCTCTCCAACATTCTCCAAGGGTGTCCCGGATTGCAAGAAGGTGCAGGCCAGGTAGAGAGACCCGGCTGGTGCACGATCAGGGCTGGGAGAGACTGTGGGAGTAGTCCAGGGCATATTTGGCCCATCTCACTCAGTCCCAATTGACCAGACCCCAGCAGCTAGCTCACGTACTTGTGGGAGCATCTTCCCCCTGGTGATCAGTGCACATCATAGTGACTTGTTGACTTATCGACTGTCTGGCCCCTGGTAGTCAATGGACATCATAGTGAGCAGTTGAGCAGCCTTAGCATATTATTAGCATATTACACTTTGATTGGTTGAATGACCAACTGGACACTTAGCATATTAGGCTTTCATTATATAGTATTTTTGATCATACAGGATAAGCAATGCAACACTATGCATCAAAAGCTGTAAATTTAGTAGAAAAGAGAGGACAGAAAGGGAACCACTGGAATTCCTTCAGCCCTCACAGTCATCTCCAGAATGTGTCAGACCTTTAGACAACACAAAAGCCAGGGTTTTATCTTCCATTTTATTATGAGCCTAATTAAATCAAGGCTGACTCAAGGTCATATATTTAAAAACTAAGATGAAAAGTTAAATGTGAGAATATTCTGCTGACTGCTCTATTTAGGCAGGGCTGATTGCCAAGAGCCCAGAGCATCTCCGCAGTGGGTGGACCTGGAAGAGCATGGCTGACACCAGCTTGCACCCAGGCTTCGACCTTCCTAGCCTCCCACCAGAAGAGGGCCGTCCGTGGGCTCTCCATTTGCAACCAGGATAATGCCATCAGTTGGGATGGCCCACTCTCTCAGGTGACTGCCCTGGGAAGAGCTGCTTAATCCTCACAAGATCATTCTTGAGGTGGCTGCAGATCTCGCTCCATCTGAAGGAAATGGAATCCTACACCAGCAGCAGTCTTCCTCAGTTTGACTTCAAACTTCGCACCTGTAGGGTAGGATGTGAGGGAGATCAGCCCTTTAGCATTTTACACGTGAAACTCACCAGCCTCAGGAGGCAAACTGTCAAGGAGATAGATTCTGTGTTTTGCATAAAAAGATTTCATTTTGCTAATTTTCATAAGAGTCTTATATATGTTGTAGATCAGTATTGTCCAATGGAAATACTGTGTGCTACAAATGTAAACCACATATGTAATGTCAAAGTTTTCAAATAGCTACATGTTTAACAATGAAACAGGTAAATGTAATCATGTTTTATTTATGAATATATATCTAAATATATCTAAAATATTACCATTTTATTTTATAATCAACACAAAATAACTATTAATGGGCTATTTTATACTCCTCTCATTAACCAAGTCCTCAGGAATTGCAAGTGTGTGTTATCGATTTGGATTGGCCACATTTCAAGTACTTAATGGCCACATGTGACAAGTGGCTTTCCTATCAGACAGACAATCAACAAAGTCTGGCTGTAAAGACCTATCATGGACAGACACAGTCTGCCTGCAGCCTTTAGTAAAACTAGTATCACACACACTCCTCAGACTCCTTTAGAGCCTCCCTCCATCACTTTTAAATTTCCCTGAAATTAAATTTTGCATAATTAGACTATGGAGACAATTCCATGGAAATGTTTTAGCTGCTGTTTTGTTTAGCATGGTGGGCTGATCATAAGACAAAACAGCTGCCTCTGGGCACCTGAAACGGACACAATCCAGGAGTCTAGATCGTCTGGCAGCCACCGGGTCTCTCAGCCTCCCCTCATTTTCCTTCACCAGATCAGCTGGCAATCAGTCAGCAGAGGGGCAGAGCGCGTGTGAACTCTGACTGGGGGCAAGAATAAAAGCCTCAGAAGTTCTTAAGTTCAAGTGTGCGGAGAACTAAGTTCACTTTTGCCATCACCTGGCCCCCTCAGTTCATTGCGTGGTCAGTTTCCTGAGTCCTCACTGGAGTCCACAAGCACCACAAAAGAGGACAGACTTGTTTCAGGCACATGTATGCCATCACCCAGCCCGTTGCTCTCTATGGCTACCTGACTTACACCTTCCAGAACACCTTATAAAGGGATGGAAAAATGGTAAGCTCCAGATCACGATATCCTGAGAAATAACGCTTTTCCCGGCAGGAAACAAAATCACAGGGACGCGAAGGGGGCAGACACCAACAGATGAGTAGCCATGCCCGCGCACACTGACTGTGGGTCTGCTTTCTAAATGCTGGTGATAAAAGGCTACATCTGAGCACCTTCCTTTCCAGGCCTGCCTCATCATTCCTTGGGGCTCCTGCTGCATATGTCTCAGCTTGAGTGTGGAGTTTTGGTCAGAAAATGCATGACCCTTTCTTTTCACTGTCACCCGGGAATGTTATATACAAGCAACAGCTGATCAGAAAACTGCAGAAGGCTTCAGGGCAGAATTATGCCTGGCAACCATTTGGGAACGACGAAGCGTTATTCTTCTGGAAACAGATTTTGTTAGCTTGCCTTCGGAAAGCTGCCACATCACGACCACTGCTGCTCATGATCCTTGGATAACCCAAAAGAAGCCTTCCTGCTTCCTCTTTCAAGCCAACAATTTGAAAGCAACCCAGGATGACATGACAATAGTAACACTGAATTCTCTCTCCTCTCACCATCTGTCGCCAGGACACAGCTTGCAGATCTGCCAGGCAAAGCCTTGCCAAGATTGTTGCTAAGGAAACAGCCTTGCATTCAACTCCTGTCCTGCTATTAACAGAAGGGCACTGCTGTGCAGTCCTGGGCATCTTCTCTCTGAGACCAGGCTTGCAATCTAGGATGGGGAACAAACTCAGTTTATACTTCAGATGGCATCCAGGAGGCTCCCCCTTCGCCCTGCAAATGCTTTTTAATTTTCTGATACTTTCAGTAGCTGCTTCAGTTGAATTTCAAATCAAAATCTCCAAGCCAGCCTATTTTATAGGATCCAAAGCCATATTTCCACTGCCTGTTGGACAAATGCTCCTGAAAGCAATGTGTGTGCCTCTATTTCAGGGTATTTAAGGTCAAGTTCATCTTATTCCTTCACCCGTCCTCACTTTCTTTCCCTCATTTTGCCTAACACATTTCTCCCCGTGCATTTGCTCCCCCGGAATGTAGAGCCATCCTCTAGTCCCCCAGAGGCCACAGTTGCAGTGGTCTGCTCTCCCCCTCTGCCCTTTTACTTCTCATCTGGCTTCTAAAGCTTGTTCTCCATCAGGAGCTTCCCCTCAGAGCTTGTCCACTCCTTCTCCAGCCACCAAGCCCAGCTGGGCTGTGGCCAGCTCCTTGGCTTGCTGGACCCTATCTCCTCCTGTTGTCCACCCTCCTCGTGGCTACCCACCAGGGATTGATCAGAGACACAAATTGAAAAGGCAACACTCTTGGTTAAGAACCTCCAGTGCAGCCCTGGCTGGATAGCTCAACGAGCTAGAGCATTGTTCTAATACGCCAAGGTTTCAGATTTGATCCCCAGTCAGAGCACATACAAGAATCAACCAGTGAATGCAGAAATAAGTGGAACAATAAACCCATGTTTCCCTCTCTCTCTGCCTCTCTCTAAAACCTATTTAAAAGCATATTAATAATGAGTCTCCAGTGTTTCCTATCAGCTAGTCCCACCCCTAGTATGGTATACCATGCCCATGCCAACCTGACCCTGTTCCTTCTGGTTCAATTTCCATTCTCTTTCCCCCACATTCTAGCTCGTATTACCCAAAGCATGCTCCGAGGGCCAGTGGCCATATATCACCTGACTGCTTTTCAGAAATGCCAAGCTTCCATTCAGGGGCCTTGGCCCAACTAAAATTCCTCCTCTGCAATATCATTTAGCACTAAGCCCATGATCCGAGTGACCGTTCCTACCTGTCATCACCACCAGTAGGCTGGCCCAGAGCTTTCATAATCACATTAATTTGCAAAAGTCTAAAGAACAGAGACCTAATAAATCATAATTCTATTCTCAAGATATGTGAACCGAGGCTGCCAATATAAGTAAATCGCAGTCAGCCAGAAGACAGCTTTGGGAAAGAAAGCAACATTTGCCAGAAAGGGCCCAGGAGTCCTTTCTGTCTCTGCTGGCTCCCCAGTTCCCAGAAGAGTGATGTGAGCTCTGCAGATCAGGATGCCGGGGCAAGCAAAGCCTGCCACCTTAGCAAGAAGGTGGAACACAATGTGGAAATACCCAGATGCCGCCAGGGCACTGCGCAGAATAGAGAGCACCTAGTGGGTGAATGCCTCCAGCTCTCAGTCTTAAATTCCTAGCTCATTCTAATGACAGGATTCTCAGGACAATGTGGCCTATAACCACACAGCAGCATGGGAATGCTGTGAACTGGGCAGGGTGCAGCATGTGTAAAGGCAGGTTAGCAAAAGGGCCTGGGAGCAGGTGGAATACTGGTCAGTGGGAGCTGCAGCAGACAGTGAGGCAGCCAGAGCCAGCCAGGGCAGCAGCCACACTCCATCAGCTCTGTCTAGCTGTGAAATGCCAGAATCTAGGCAAATGACAAGTAAATTGTTCAAGGCTATTTATAGACAGAAAGTGTTCTGCTTGGGAACATCTGTCTGCCTTTTCCTGGCCTTCACATCCACATGGAAAAGTTGTACTAAAGGAAGAAGCAAGAGAAGAAGAGGCAATTGTTTCCTACCTGCCCCTCCCACCCAGAGGCAATTGCAGTATCTAATATTGTGCAGAAAGCTTTGGAAGGAAATGCCCTTGAGGCACTGCATGGCCTGCTTGTGGGTGAGGCCACTCAGACTCCTTTCATCTACCTGCAGGAGCCTGTCACCTGGGAGGGAGAGAGATGCCATGCCCAAAGGTTCCTGAGGCTGCAAGAAAGACTCTCTGGGAGTCCCTGCTCATGTGTGGCCAAGCAGCCTCAGAGAGGCAGGAAGCCACACTGCAGGAGTGCAGCCAGAGCTAAGTACCAGCACCTCTCTGAACACTCCGCAGACTAGAGGCCCTGAACAGAGAACTCCTTCGATGGGTTAGCCATCTCTGTGCAACCTTATCCTTTCTCCTGGTTTCCTGGCAAACTGTTTTTGAAAGTTTTTTAAAATCCCTTTTAAAATAATATTTATCTCCAGGATACTTTTTATTTTTTTAAATATAATACTGTTTTTATTTAAATTCAAAAACATTTCAGCATTCTAAACATACAAAAATTAACAAAGTGTTGCAAATTGTGTTTAGTACAGAAGGTTCTTGAACTTTCATCGATGCAGTGATTCTTCACTTTGTTGACAATGAAGAGTTGTAGTTTATTTTAAAGCAAAGTTTAAAGCTACCACACAACTAAAAACGATCCAAATACTGCTCATGCCAGGTGAACCCCCTTTTCCACAGCTAAGAATGGCAGGATGCTATGTCACTATATACAAAAACAAGACAACCTGAAGCTAAATGGATGCCCACTGCAGTGTCCACAGGTCCAGCCTCACAGTGCACGCCCTGAGCTACAGCCCCTCCAAAGGCATCTTCCTCACAGCCTCAACACCAAGCAGAGCATCAAGAGCTTGTCTTGGTTGTTTGTTTTTTTACAAACTATAGATATGTACAGTTGAGAACTCAGGATTTCTAGCCAATAACCAAATAGGTAACACCACCTTACAGATTTAAAAAAATGCCAGAAACATCTTTAAATGCCTTGCCACACCAACAGCAAAGTGCACAGAGTGAGGAGAACACAAGAGCCTTTTCATTTTAAAAATGTTTGGAAATATGTACAACTTTGATACAGTTTCTGGGTGCTCCGGACACCCATGGCCATTTCATGTAAACCACTGACAATTTCTAGAGCACTTTGAGAGATTACATATGATCATGATTCAATTGTGTAATTAATCCTACTGAGGGCAACGGACACCTCTCAAATAAGCTGTGTCAATTATGGCGCTCCCCTACACTAAGGTATTCACAAGGAGACAGATAAACAGTTTTTTTATTCCTCCTCCTCTTCCTCTTCCTCCTCATCTTCTTCCTCCTCTTCTTCATCTTCTTCTTCCCCTTTTTCCAGGCAACTTTAGCGGGATCCTTTGCACCATCAAACTTGCCTTTAGACTTATAGTCGGTGACATCCTTCTCATACTTCTCCTTCAGTTTTGCAGCCTTATTATCATAAAGCCGCTTTTCGCTTTCACTTAAGTCATTCCACATCTCGCCTAGCTTCTTTGCTACATCTCCAATAGAAATTCCAGGGTTTGTGGATTTGATCTTGGGGCGGAATTCTGAGCAGAAAAGGAAAAATCCAGGCAATGGCCTTTTGGGGGCATCTGGGTCCTTCTTCTTGCCTCCCTTAGCTGGTCCATAATCCTTCATTTCCCAATCGTAGCATACTTTATCTGCTTTTGCCATCTCATCAAATTTGGATTTCTCTTTTGCCCACATTGTCTCCACCTTTCAGAGCACTTCTTAGAAAATTCTGCAAAATTGACTGGAACTTCTGGGTTTTTCTTCTTATGTTCCTCTCTGCATGTCTGCCCAAAGAAGGCATAAGCAGACATCTTGCCCTTTGGCTTGGTGGGATCACCTTTAGCCATCCTGACTGTATTGTTCGATAGTCTGGACAGCGCAGGGCATGACGCGAGGCTCAGAGCTCCCCAGCCTTGCACTAGCTGCCTCCATGACAGCTGCCTCACTTTTTTATTATTATTTCAAAAACTAGTGACCCATGCATGAAATGCATGCATGTTAAAAGGGTGTTAATTAGAGGAAATAATTTAATATTGCTATTTGCTCTTTCTCTATAATAGAAATATTAGAGACTAAAGAAAATTAGTAAAATATATATGAAAACCTTCCTCCTGTCAGAGTCTGGGGCACACCATGGGACCTAGAGTCAAGTCCCCACTCACTCACATGTGCCTCAAAATCACGTGAGACCCAGACCCAGCCGCCCCTCCCCCCCACACACACACACACATTAGAGTAGATCCAGACCCCACCAGTTCCACCCTTGTCAAGCCGCACAGGGCAGGGGGCGTCCTCTGATCCCCTGGCTCAGCATCAGGATGGGAGGGCTTGTCCTGAGGTACCCCATCAAGTCCCACTAGGTGGGAGACACGACCTGAGATCCCCTGTCAAACCCCGCTGGGTAGGGAGCATGGTCTGAGGTCCCCCGTCAAGCCCCACCAGGCAGAGGAGCACAGCCTCAGGTCCCCGGCCTAGCACTGAGAGGGAGGCACAGCTTCAGGTCCCTCATCAATCCCCACTGGCATGGGGGCACAGGCTCAGGTCCCCTGTGAAGCTCCGCTGGGTGGGGGGCACAACCTGAGGTCCCCTGTCAAGCCCAGCCAGGCAGGAGGGGCACAGCCTCAGGTCCCCTGGCCTGGTGCTGAGGCGGAGGGTATGGTCTGAGGTCCCCCAGCCTGATGCCAGGGTGGGGGTGCGGCTTGAAGTCCCCTGTCAAGCCCTGCCAGGTGGAGACAACAGTCTGAGGTTCCCTAACCCCAAACCAGGATGGGAAGCGCACCTTGAGGTGCCCTGTCAAGCCCTGCTGGGTTGGGAGTGTGGCCTGCAGTCCCCTCTCAAGCCGCACCAGGTGGGAGGCACGGCTTGATGTACCCCAGCCTGGATCTGGGGTGGGGGGAGCAGCCTGAGGTACCCTAGCCCAGCACCATGGCGGGAAGCACACCTTGAGGTTCCCTGTCAAGCCCTGCCAGGTGGGGGGCATGGCCTGTAGTCCCCTTTCAAGCTCTGCCCGGCAGGGGGACCAGCTGGAGATCCCCTAGCCCAGCACCAGGACGGGAAGTACACTTTGAGGTCCCCCGTCAAGCCCCACTGGGTGGAGGACATGGCCTCAGGTCCCCTGGCCTGGTTCCAGGGCAGGGATTGAGGCCTGAGGTTCCGAGTGCCGTGGCCATGTCCCCACCAGCCTCCCCTCCTCTGCCATGACTACCTCACGCTCTCCGTGAGCAGGTATGCATAGGGAAGGCTGGGTCAGGATAATTGGGAGGGGGTCATGGGGGCCAGCATCCTGGGTGAGCTGGGCCTCACAGCCTCTCTGCTTCAGCTCCCAGCACCCCGGACCTAAGGAGTAGTGCTTTCACAGGGGCCTGGCAGGCACTGGATATGGCAATGCCTTAAAAACCCTTTTTAACTCTGGCTGGAAGTGGGTTGGTAACTTATGGTCGGGGGAAGCAGCCCAACATCAGGGCTGAAATAAGACCTTGGGTAGCCTCTGGAGGAGGAAAACCAACAGTAAAAGACATCTTTGAAACAAAGACATTTGAATGTACAGTGAATATTAGGTGATATTAAGGAATTACCTTAACTTTTCAAGGTGTGACAATGGCTGAATATTTACTTCTCTTTTAAAGATACTCATCAGAGGATATTTAAGTGGGAAACAACTTGTTCTGAAAGTATGGTGTTGCCCTGGCCCAGCCCTCCCTGCACCTTAGACGCCTCAAGGACCAAGCCTCTCCTGCTCCCTAGGCCCTCGAAAAGCACCCTGCTAAGGAAGAACCAAGATGGCGGCATAGGCAAAACACCTATCTTTCCGTCATACACAGCAATTTTAAAACTACAGCTTAACGAAAGAACAAACACCTTCCAGAATCACCAGAAAGCTGGTCGAGTGAAAATTCCACAAATAAAAGTGAAGATAAGACACTGTGACTCGGAGGAGCGGCTGAGGACAGCATTGAGATTCACACCGAGAGAGGTTTGGAGCGCGAGCCAGCGGATAGGGCGGGCGGCTGAAAACCAGCCAGTTTTTTCGAACGGGGAGACAAAGACGTCCCACTGGACTGATTCTCCAGCTCTGGGTGAAGTCCAGGGAACCCACTATCAGATGGGGTAAAAACTGGACAGTGGGAGGGCACGCCGAAGCTCAGGTGCTGCAAGGGTCTGCTGGCTTGTGGAGAAGGCAGCTTGCGCGTGAACTTGGGAACAGCTCAGCTGCGTGACCGTGTAGAGACCGCTCTGCAACTTGTTCTCTCATTCGGGAAACCATCAGACTGCTTTGTTTTACAACCCTGGGTGAGACGTTGGGTGTGCAGACACATTTGGGGAAAGTCTGAATTCCCCGGCAGCCGGTGGAGCTCGGAAGCGGCTCTCTCTCAGAGGTGCTGGCAGCCATTGCTCCCAGCACAGAGTCCCTGGGGTTGCATAGGGTGGAGCTAATGCTGTCTGCTTGGCCCGGAGACTATGCCCATCCAACCTGAGCACAGCTGAACTTCACAGACAATTGGCCTGGAGGTCAACCCCTCCAAGTGCTAACAACTATTAACCTGAGCTTAACTTCAACAAGACTGTGCAACCCATATCCACCTCAGGTAACTGGGGAGGCTGACCCACTGTCCCTTGTAGGAAGTCTACCACACAAAGCTAATTGACCAACTCAGGAAGCAGCCACCATGCAGAGACATGAAAAGAAATCAGATGTGAAAGAAATGGAGGAAAAAAACTGACTGGACATGGAATTCAAAACCACGGTTATAGGGCTTCTCAAGAGGCTCCAACAAAAGGTCGAGGCCTATAAGGAAATAAGCAAGACCGCAAAGGAAATGAATGAGACCCTCAAGGATATGAACGAGACCTGCAAGGAAATGATCAAGACCAATGTGGAAATGAATGAGTCCTACAAGGAAATGAAGGAGACCCTCAAGGATATAAAGGAGACTCTCAAGGATATGAAAAAGGACCAACCAGAAATTAAGCATACACTGACTGAAATAAAAGATATTAGACAAAGACCTAAAAGTGCTCTGGAGCACCCCAAGAACCAAGTTAAAGATTTGACATACAAAGAGGTAAAATCCACTCAGCAGAAAAAGCAAGAAACCAAAAGAATCCAAAAAATTAAAGCTAGTGTAAGGGGCCTCTGGGACAACCTCAAGCATACCAACATCCGAATTATAGGGGTGCCAGAAAAAGAGAGAGACCAAGACAATGGAAACCTATTTGAAGAAATAGTGACTGAAAACTTCCCACACCTGGTGAAAGAAATAGACTTAGGTGTCCAAGAAGCGCACCGAACCCCAATATATAGGAACCCTAAGAGGACCATACCAAAGCACAGCATAATTAAAATGCCAAGAGCAAAAGAAAAAGAGAGAATATTAAAAGCAGTAAGAGAAAAACAGTTAGTTACCTATAAGGGTGCACCCATACTATTGTCAGCGGATTTCTCAACAGAAACGATGCAGGCCAGAAGGGAGTGGCAAGAAATATTCAAAGTGATGAATAGCAAGAATCTACAACCAAGATTACTCTATCCAGCAAAGTTATCATGCAGAATTGAGGGTCAGATAAAGTGCTTCGCAGATAAGAAAAAGCTAAAGGAGTTCATTACCACCAAACCAATATTATATTAAATGCTGAAAGATATTCTTTAAGAAGAGAAAGAAGAAAAAGATAAAAGTGTAAATTATGAACAACAAATACACATCTATCAACAAATGAATCTAAAAATCAAGTGAATTAATAAGCTGATGAACAGGATAAACTGGTGAATGTAACAGAATCACGGACATAGAGAGGGAATGGACTGACAACTCTTGGGGAGAAAGAGGGTGTTGGAAGTGCAGCAAGAGACTGGACAAAAATCTGCAACTATGGGAAAGGACAGCGGAGGAGGATGAGGGCGGAGAGTGGGATGGGCACCAGGTGGAGGGGAACTATAGGGGGGGAAAAGGGAACAATGTAATTAATAAACTGAACAATAAAGATGAGAAAAAATACTGTGCACACAGCCCTCAAAAGGGTGCATCACAGTGTTCACCTCAGGTAACTGGGGTGGCTGAGCCACTGGACCGTATAGGACACCTAGCACACAAAGCCACTCTATTAACTTAGAGAAGTAGCCAAAATGTGGAGACAAATAAACAGGTCACAAATGAAAGAAATGGAGGAACACAAATGACTGGATATAGAGTTCAAAACCCCAGTTATAAGATTTTTCAAGCCGAGACTGGTTCGGCTCAGTGGATAGAGCGTCAGACTGCGGACTGAAAGGTCCTGGGTTCGATTCCAGCAAGGGCATGTACCTTGGCTGTGGGCACATCCCCGGTGGGGGGCATGCAAGAGGCAGCTGATCGATTCTCTCTCATCGATGTTTCTGACTTTCTATCCCTCTCCCTTCCGCTCTGTAAAAAAATCAATAAAATATATTTTTAAAAAAAAATAAAAAATAAAAAAATAAAAGATTTTTCAAGAATTTTCTAGAAAAGGTCAATAAATTTAATGAGATCCTCAAGGATATGAAAAAGGACCAACTAGAAATTAAGTATACACCAACTGAAATAAAAAATAATATGCAGAGATCCAATAGCAGACTAGAAGATCATAAGAATCAAGTCAAAGAGTTGAAATACAAGGAAGCAAAAACAACCAACAAGAAAAACAAAAAGAAAAAAGAATCCAAAAATATGAAGATAGTGTAAGGAGCCTTTGGGACAATGTCAAGGATACCAACATCAGAATTATGGAGGTGGCAGAAGATAGAGAGCAAGATACTAAAAACCTATTTGAAGAAATGAGTGAAAACTTCCCCCACCTGGTGAAAGAAATAGACTTAAAAGTCCAGGAAGCGCACAGAACCCCAAACAAAAGGAATCCAAAGAGGACCACACCAAGACACATCATAATTAAAATGCCAAGACCAAAAGATAAAGAGAGAATATTAAAAGCAGCAAGAGAAAAACAATTGGTTACCTACAAGGGAGTACCCATACGATTGTCAGCTGATTTCTCAACAGAAACTATGCAGGCCAGACGGGAGTGGCAAAAAATATTCAATGTGATGAGTGGCAAGAACCTACAACCAAGATTATTCTACCTAGCAAATATATCATTCAGAATTGAAGGTGAAATAAAGAGCTTCAAGATAAGAAAAAACTAAAGGAGTTCATCACCGCCAAACTAGTATTATATAAAATGCCGAAAGGTATTCTTTAAGAAGAGGAAGAAGAAGAAAAAGGTAAAGATAAAAATTATGAACAACAAATACATATCTATTAATAAGTGAATCTAAAAATCAAGTGAATAAAAAATCTGATGAACAGAATAAACTGGTGAATATAATAGAACCAGGGGCATAGAAAGGGAGTGGACTGACAATTCTCAGGGGGAAAGGGGTGTGCAGGTGTGGGAAGAGACTGGACAAAAATTGTACACCTATGGATGACACAGTAGCGGGGGAGGAGGGTTGGTAAGGGTAGAGGGTGGGGTGGGAACTGGGTGGAGGAGAACTATGGGGGGGGTGGAAAGAGGAACAATTGTAATAATCTGAACAATAAAATTTATTTAAAAAAAAAAAAGAAAGAAAGAAAAGCACCCTGCGCAGAGTTGTGATCCGAGCTTTGTTCCCCGTCCCCGCCAGAGTGAAGCAAAGCATTCCCCGCAGGCGTACAGGCGTGCCATGGCCATGTACCCAGCCACACCCCCTGCTCCTGATTGGCTGGTAGCGTAGCAAAGGTACAGTAATTTGCATGTTTCTCTTTTATTAGATAGGAAAAGGTCAGGGGAACCTGGTTGATGCCAGAGACACTGGAATTCTAGGGGAGAAGAGGTAAGGTGCTAAGTTTTCTTTTTACTTCACTGTGGCCTTTGGAGAACAATGTAAATATTCCTTCCTTTAGGGAGTGGACATGAGGAAGGGCAGAGATGAGGCTCAGCAGAGGCCTCCCAGACACTCAGGTGGGCATCACCCAGCACTTGTCATTCACAAAGACAAATGGTAACAGGTTTATTTTAAATCTTACCTTTTTAACTCACCTTATGGTTCCCAACATGCCCTTATAGACATCTGGCTGCGATAGGAACCTATCAGGTGATGGGCCAGTCTAACTTGTCCTTTTTGCAGGCAAGGGAGCCAGGACCAGTGAGACCATCAATTTGCTCAGGGCCTCAGAGTGGGAGTGGCATTGCTCCTGGTGCCCAGCAAGCACAGTTCCATTCTTCACCCTGCAGGACCAGCCCTTCCTTGGCAGCTGGCCTTCTAGGAACGATGGATTTCATGTAGACCCTTCCATACAGCACGTTGGTGTTAATGCCACTCTGAAAGCATAATGAAAAACTCACCACTGAAAGAGTCCCCATCTGCCTGCCACTGTCTCCCATTACACATCTCCATGTGACACCTCTTATATATTCACTGGTTTGCTAACCCATGTTACCCATGAGTAGTAAGGTTAAGTGCTTATAAGAGCTGCATGGAGAAGCTGGGCCATGCCCAGCCCCAGCAGTGGCCCATGGCAGGTGCTGGAAAATCAGCGTCTCATCAATACACCACACTGTCTCCCCATAAGCAATAACCAACACAGGTGGACAGGGAAAGGGGTTGGTACTGGAGCATCCACTGGTGCCCGGCATGCCTTGTATGCTTGTGTTTATCTTGTGGATACAAAAGTAGAATTAAACTGCATGGTATTCTGCAACTTGCTTTTTTTAACTTAATAGTTGATCATGAATATCCCTGCAGGTCACTAGATAAAGACCCAACTCTATCTTTTTCTTCTAATTACTTCATATGTGTACACACATATCTATACAGATTTCTAGATCAATGGTGTTGCATCATTCCTGTCCAGGTGTCTCCTCCCTCCTCCAGGGTCTGCAGAAAGAGTATATCAACAAGATGCAAAGTATCTGTCCTGTACAGAGGTCTTGCCAACCCAACTTTGTCCTGAGCTTGGAATTGGGAGCACCAGGTTCTGTCATGACTATGGATTATCCCTCTCACCTTTGGCTCGTTTCTCTGCAGCCCAACCCTGCTGCCCTCTCCTTGTTGCCCAGAAGAACCTCAGAGTTAGCACCATCACCCAATCCTATCCATAATGCTCATCCCAAGTTTGCCTTATATCTCCCAGTTTGTCTTTTACCTTCCCTCCCTACAAAGGGTCCCACCAACTTTTTGGTTCACCCATTTCCCATGTGCTGGGTGTACCAATGAGCACATTATCAGAGGTTTCCATAGGAGTAGAATGCCCACCAAGGCTCCAAATGAACATCTTATTAACTATTTACTTTCTGAGCTCTCCAATAACTCTTATAGTTATACTGAATCAAAGTATCCCAACTTCTTTAACCAGTTCCACAAAGTAGATTCCACTGGCATTGGTTTCTGAAAGTGATGGAGAACAAGAACCGGTACTCTGCCCCAAAGAAACAAAAACAATAACAGCATGAGGTCAGTTATCCTGCCTATGCAGATGGCCCCTCTTAGCTCTCAACCTGCTCTCAGGAACTGGTAGCATTGCACACCACAAGGGGCATTAGCTTTAGGGCTGGGCCAAGAGGAGATTTGTTCTCAGCCCTATCAGCTCCTCTCTACATGACCTTGGGCCAGTCTTTGGTCTCTCCCTCTTTAGTTTCCAGTCTACGGAACTTGAATGAGAGCTCCTCTTCAAACTGTGACAGCAGATGATGCCCAGCACATAGCAGGGACTCAGCAAGTGTAAGTCCCCTCCTGTCTCTACTCAAGATGCAAATATCATTAAAAAAGAAGTCATCCAATAGCTTCACATATGACACCAACCAAGTGATGGCATGCTGGATACCAGACCACAGCAGCTTCCTGAGCAGAAGAAAACCTCAGGAGGGCCTCCAATCATCTCCAGCAAGAGGAGCTGCACTGGGTTTCTACTGTACAGTGGATGAATCCTTGACAGAAGAGAAGAATTGTCTACCATATGCCAGGCATTTTCTTGGCATTGTGACAGTAACCAGGTAGGATTGTTTACTTATTTGTCCAATCATTCAACAACACTTATTATGTGCCAGGCACTGTGCAAGTAGCCAGGGAGATGTCAGTGATCAGACAGACCTGCCCATACCAACCTACTGTCTAGTGGGGGAGAGACTTTTGCTGAACTGTGCCAGAATATGGGCTGCAGACTCTACTAGCTTTCTGTCTATCTGCCCCCTTTGTTAGCTGCTTACTAGTCCACCATGCTGGAAAACACAGTTAACACATAGGAAACTAAAAAGGATAAAATAAGCTAAAAAGTGATCAGTTCAACAGAAGCCCTCTATACCCCACTTCCTACAAAAAGGGTCTTTCAAAGTATGACCCATGGTGAAGGTTTCTTCTCTGGAGTCTCCTCCTCAGATTCAAATTCCTGCTCTGCTATTTACTCCCTGAGAGACCATAGGCATCTCCTTTCCTCTCTGTGCCTCAGGTACCCCACCTATAAAAGGAGTAATATTTCATAGGCTTATCATAAATCTTATATGAGACTAGAAGTCTGGTACATTAATTCATGCATGGGTAGGGTCCCTCGGCCTGGCTGGCCATCAGAGCTGATCAGGGCCATCTTGCCTAGTCCAGGGGAGGGACCATAGGAGGTTGGCCAGCAGCAGTAGGTTGGCTGTGGGAGCACACTGACCACCAGGGGTAAGCTCCTGCATTGAGTGACTGCCCTTTGTGGTCAGTACACATCATAGTGACCAGTCAACCAGTCATTCAGCCATAATGGTCACTTAAGCTTTTATATACATACTAGGGGCTCAGTGCACAAAATTAGTGCATGGGGGGCGGGGGATATCCCTTAGCCCAGCCTGCACACTCTCCAATCTGGGACCTCTCGAGGGGTGTCCAACTGCCCGTTTAGGCCTGATCCTATTAGGATCAGGCCTAAAGGGGCAGTCTGACATCCTTCTCACAATCCAGGATTGCTGGCTCCAAACTCCTCACCTGCCTGCCTCCCTGATTGCCCCTAACCACTTCTGCCTGCCAGCCTGATCACCCCCTAACCAGTACCCTGCCAGCCTAATTGATGTCTAACTGCTTCCCTGCCAGCCTGTTTGCCCCCAACTTCCCTCCTTTGCCAGCCTGGTCACCCCTATCTGCCCTCCCCTGCAGGCTTGATTGCCCCCAATTGCCCTCCCTTGTAGGCCTGGTCCCTCCCAACTGCTCTCCCCTGCTGGCCTGATGGCCCACAACTGCTTTCCCTTGCAGGTCTGGAACCTCCCACTGCCCTCCCCTGCTGGCCATCTTCTGGTGGCCACCCTGTGTCCACATGAGGGCAGGATCTTTGACCACATGGGGGCAGCCCTCTTGTGTGTTGGAGTTTCATAATAATATTCCAGCTGTAGGAAATGAGAAAATTGGGTCTAGGAAGAAAAAGTGGGGAGAGAATTCCATTCATTTACTTTATCCTCTGTCACCCATTCTCTTCTCTAAATTCATTGTTACAGCATCAGACACTTGCCAGCCTTCCAAATCCTTAAGAGTTTCACAAACTTCTGACTGGGGCTTCTTCTGCTCAGAGGTTGGTATTGATGGATGGCTGTAGGGACACATTGTGAGACAGAGAGTGCCCAGATTCCACACACTACAACAGGAACTGCGAAAATAACCCATGGAATGTGCAGAGTACCAGCTGCTCCATGCTAGTTCCCAGTGATTAAGCAGAGTTTCGCTGGACAGAGACAGGATGACTTCCTTCCCTCCCAAATGAAGAAAAATAGGCAAAGCAGTTAGTGTCTTTGTTTCAGTAATCCCAGATGAATACCTACCTGATTGTTCATCAAAGAGTCTCTCTCCAGTGAAGACTGAAACAATGTGCCTCTTCTAGAAGTGAAGCGCGGGAGCCCATGGACAGATTTCTCACACACCTGTCCCCTCTGGGACACGCAGTGTGACACGTTCCCCACAGGCAGTAAACTTGATATGGAAATCCACTTTTCAGGGCACCTGAGTGCACGAAGACTCCAGCGCATGCCCCTGGAAAGAAGATCATGCCCCCCAAGTCTCTGTGCAACTTCTCCCAGATTGCTGGCCTAAATCAGAGCTGTTTCTTTCCCAGGTTGTCTGATGGGGATTTTCTGCCCGCCTCCATGCACGTGAACGTACACACCTTTCCAACTTTTCATCATTTGCCGCAGGAAGTTGTTATCTTAGTTCAATCATGAAAAAGCAGAGTCAGAAAGATTAAGTAGCATTCGAAAGATCTCACAACCAGCATGTGGTGGTGATCTTAATGCTGGCCTCTTCTGGACAATCACTGTGTGATCCAAAGGTTAAAACATCCAATCCTTTTAGAGGACTTGATAATAATCATATGGTGGACTCCCTGTGGGAGAAGGCTGGGCCAGGGTTTATATTTACCCCATGTGTGATCCTTGATTTGGCACAAAACAAAGGAAAGAACATGACATTGATAATCAAAAGTTAAAACTTGGAGGAAGTACTTTATTCTAGACCTCAATTTCCTTATACCTAAAATAGTGATAATATCAGATGCTGTATAGCATTGGTGAGGCTTAGAGGTCATATATACACTAGAGCCCTGGTGCTCAGAATTTGTGCACTGGGGTGGGGATATGGGGGGTGCCCCTGAGCCCAACCTGCTCCCTCTCCAATCTGGGACACCTCAGGGGATGTCCAACTGCCCAAACAGGCAGTCAGACATCCCTTTCACAATCTAAAACTGCTGGCTCCCAAATGCTCACCTGCCTGCCTGATTGCTCCTAACCGCTTCTGCCTGACAGACTGATCATCCCCTAACTATTCCCCTGCCAGCCTGATTGAGGCCTAATTGCTTGCTCCTCTGCCAGCCCGATCATCCCCAAATGTCTTCCTGGCATATTCCCTTTTTATTAGATAGGGTTTTTTCTTTAGCATATTGGACAGCCCTAACTGGTTTGGCTCAGTGGATGGAGACTCAGTGGCCTGCAGACTCAAGGGTCCCAGGTTTGATTCTGGTCAAGGGCACGTACCTTTGTTGGGGGCACATACCCAGTGGGGAGTGTGCAGGAGGCACCTGATCAATGTTTCTCTCTCATAGATGTTTCTAACTCTCTATCCCTTTCCCTTCCTCTCTGTAAAAAAATAATTTTTTTTTAAAAAGGAACATTTAAGATTCCTTCATATCTGCCTGGCTGGTGGACTAAGTGGTTGAGACCCCAGGCTGCCACCACTGTAATGGGATCTTACCCCAGCCAGGCTGAGACCCAAGCCCAGCTGGGGATGGTGCCATGGGGGGCGGGGTGCAACATTGGCCAGGTTGAGACCCTAGCCTAGGCTGCCATCTCAGCCTGGCCAGAGATCGCACCATGCGGGAGTGCACTCCCTGGCCAGAGCACAGGCTGCCATCGCTGGCCAGAGATGGCACCTTGGGGGGTGCACTCCCTGGCCAGGCTGAGACCTCAGCCCAGGCTGCCACCACTGGCCAGGATTGTGCTGGGCACTGTTGCCTCCCAGCCGAACACCCCAGGCTGCCACCACTGGGCGGGGATCACTGCAGGGGTAGTGGTTGGAGGCCTCCGAGCCAGACACCCTGGACTGCCACTGCTGGGTAGATTGGGGGACTCCGGCGACGGGGCAAAGAGGACTAGGTGCTGCCATCTTGTGGCTATGGGTGCCACCATTTTGTAGCAGAGTGATGGTTAATTTGCATATTACTCTTTTATATGGAGAGAGAGAGAGAGAGAGAGAGAGAGAGAGAGAGAGAGAGAGAGAGAGAGAGAGAGAAGGAGAAATTACAGCTTGGTACTTGGTAGAGCCTCAATAGATATGTTGATTATCAATATGTTAATATTAGCTACTCCACAAATGTATGTGAAAGAAAGGCATAGAAGTTAGATTTTCTTTAGCTATGGATATAGAAACATACAAGTAGAATAACTACTTTTGATACAGACTCATTAGCACTCAAAGAAGTGTTCAAACTCACATGTTGAATTTATTTACTTTATTGAAGTAGATTTGAAGTTATTCAAACTAGAGGCACTCGATAGATAATGGTAAGTCCATATATCTGGACATTCATTCACAGATCATGGACCTCCTGTCAATGTTGTAAGCATCTGTTCATTTTCTTCTACTCCCTCCATAAAAAGTCAAGCTGTACAACCTGTGTCCTGCCTAATGGAAATACAAGCTAGGAGAACTTCTACAGTAATTAAAACTCAATCTATTTTAGACCGTGATGGTCATTCATGATGGGAATGTTATGTCTTGTCCCTGACCTCCAGTCTACACTGCCTGCCCCAACAGCAGCCTAATCAAGTAGAAATTCATGGCTGACAAGCCTCTCCCCACAGTCACCCAGCCAGAATCCCCAAGGAAAGTTCTTACTCCAGTGGTAGAAGCTGTGTAAGAGACTTCAGCTGTGATGAGGCAGTTTCATCTACCAATGACAGACCTGTGGTGAGAGGTCATTTAACCCACAGGCATTGTGAAACACTCATTGTCTAAATTCTAATCTGAGACTGTGGCTTGAATCTTGGGACTAAAATCTGGCTCTCTGTGCACCAAAGTCAGCCTAGTCTTCTTCCTCCTTGTGTGGTTGTCAAGAGCCAAGTTGCCATGTGAGGACCAACCAGAGGCCAAGAATGAGGTGCTTGGTTGTCCATACATTGACACCCTCTAACACAGCAGTCCATTCCTGAACAACACAATTGATCCCCATGCAGCTGCATTATGTTTCTTGATTTTTTTTAAATGATAGTTTTATTACTCCCTGTGCAGGGAAAGAGCTAACACAGTGGGAAGAATTGTGCCGTGTCAGGAAGTCCAACAGACAGACCTGGGCTGCTGTGTGGCAGTTCTGGGGCAGGCCCTGAGTCTGCTCCAACCACAGGATAAAAGGCAAGTTGCTGAGGGTCCAGCTTTGCCAGCTCCCATCCTCTCTGGCCTATAAGCAACTGCAAGATGAGAAAAGCCACCTGGTGATGGTACATTGCATTCATGTGCAAGAGTGAGAGTATGTGGTTTTCAAAGGGTAAGGAACCTAGAAAATGTTGGCTGACACGATAAGAATCATTTCTGTACTAAAGGGAAATTGTACACTGAGCCTGAACTTTGAGAGACACCCATGAGCCTGGATTTGCAGGCAGCCTCTGTTAAGTTACAGGATCATTTAACCAAAAACCAGCGGTGGTCCCAGGCAACTAGGAAGAAAGGGAATGTTAACCTTCCCCTATTACCTCCATCATTCCCAAATCTGCCCAAATAAAAATCATAATATTATTGCTTGATATGGCAATTGTTTCTCTCTCTTACCAAAGGACGAATAAAAGCATCTTGAAAAAACAAACTTCACTCTATTTGTCAGTCTCTAACATGCCAAGTTTTAACCAAGCAAAGCAGTATGCTTACTACACACATTCAGCTCTGAGAGCAGCTCTGTCTTCCTCCCACATGACTGCCACACATTGTTGGTGACTGTAACTGGTATAGCCACTATAAGAAACAGTATGGATGATTCTCAAAAAATTAAAAATAAAGTGACTATATGGCCCAACAATCCCTCTTCTTGACATCTACCCCAAAATTTTGAAAACATTTATTCACACAGATATATACACCCCTATGTATCCTGCAGCATTATTCATAGTGGCCATGACATGGAGACAACCAAAGTGTTCTTCAATAGACAATTGGACAAATACATATATATATATATATATATATATATATATATATATATTTTAGGGGCTCAGTGCACAAAATTTGTGCAGTGGGGGTGGGTGATCCCTCAGCCCAACCTGCCCCCTCACACATAATCAGAGCCCGCAGGGGATGTCCTACTGATCACTCACCCCCAGCCTGCCCAAGGTCTAAAGCCTCTGGCCAAGGCTTTAGGCCTTGGGCACCCAGCCATCACCCTGCAATGGGGCTGATGGCTGGCTCTGTCAGGGCCACACTCCACACTCCCAGCCCAGGCCTTTGCCCCAGCCAGCTCGTGCCCAGCTAGCATGGGCCTCAGCCCCGCCCCCCAAGCCCAGGTCTTCTCCATGGCCAGCGCTGGCTGCCTTGACTCCGCCCCGCCTCTCAGTGCCCTGGCTACCTGGGCCCTGCCTCACCTTGGCCCAGGCCTCCTCTGCTCTGTACCTCCAGCCCTGTCACCTCAGCCCCACCCCTCACGCCCAGGCCGCCTCTATCCCACCCCCCAAGCCGTGGCCGCCTCGGCCCCACCCCCATGTCCTGGGCCACTCTGCCCCCCCCCCTCACAGCCCTGGCTGTCTCTGCCCCACCTCCCCCATCCCTGGCCAACTCAGCCCTGCCCCTCCAGGCCTGGCCAGCTCGGCCCCGCCCCCCAAACCCTGCCACTCAGGCCGCCTCAGCCCTGTCAAAGCTCCTGATTGGCTGGGGGCATCTATAGCGAAGGTATGGTCAATTTGCATATTACTCTATTATTAGATAGGATATTTGTGTGTGTGTGTGTGTATATATATATATATATATTGCATGAATTTGTGCATCAGTGAGGTCCCTTGGCTTGCCCTGCAGGATCAGACTGAAACCAGCTCTCTAATATCTCCCAAGGGGTCCCAGATTGCAAGAAAGCACAGGCCAGGCCAAGGGACCCCACCAGTGTGATCAGGGCCAGGGCCAGAGATGTAGAAGGTTGGCCAGCTGGAGGGACCATGAGAGGGCTCCAGGGCATGTCTGGCCCATCTCGCTCAGTCAGTCCTAATCTGCTGGACCCCAGTAGCAAGCTAACCTACTGGTCAGAGCATCTTCCCCCTGGTGGTCAGTGCACATCATAGCGACTGGTTGACCAGTTGACTGTCTCCCCCCTGGTGGGCAGTATACATCATAGTGAGTGGTTGAACGGCCTTAGCATAACATTAGCATATTACACTTTGATTGGTTGAACAGACAACCGGACAACTGCATGACCGGACACAGCATATTAGGCTTTTATTATATAGGATATATATATATATATAATACTCAGCCATAAGAAAAGATGAGATACTGCCATTTGCAACAATGTGGATAATATTGTTGAGAATATCACAATAAGAGAAATAAGTCAGATGGAAAAAGTCAAGAACCATATGATTTTACTCATATGTGAGATATAAAACTGAAAGCAACAAAAGAATAAACAAGACAAACAAAAACTCATAGACAGACAACATGGTGGTTACCAGGGGAAAACGGGTTGGAGAGAAGTAGTAAAGGGTAAAAGGTCAAATATGGTGATGAAAGATGTGACTTTGGGTGGGAAACACACAATGCAATATACAGATAATGCATTATAGAAATCTACACTTGAGACCTGCATGCTCCTCTTAACCAATATCACCTTAACAAATTTAATTTTTTTTAAAAATTAAATAGTTAAGATGGTAAGTTTTATGTTACATGTGTTTTACTGCAGTTAAAGTAAACTTTTTAAATGCAAACTTTAAAAAAAGTCATTTACTGAAAGCCTCCACAGGGTGCCAGAATGAGGAAACAGGCCTGTTGTGTTATCTGGAGGTTCACTGTTTAACCAACAGACAGATAAATGCTTGAGGATGTTGGGGTGCAGGGGCTAGGGGAGCTGCTCTAAAGGGAACCAGGATGTCAAGCAGCCACTCCTTTGCCAGAGCTTCACAGCAAAGGCGATGAGAAGCAGGTGGCTAGCTCCTTGGTGGACAGGGAAGGGTGGAGGTTGTATATCAGGTTGGCACCCCCCTGGTATCCTTAGTCTAAGGCAAGGGTGGGAAACCTTTTTTCTACCAAGGGCCATTTGGATATTTATAACATCATTTTTGTGGGCCATACAAAATTATAAACTTAAAAATTAGCCTGCTCTATTTTGTCAAACATTTAATTAACTCACCCCTAATGCCTTGGCAAGGCCAGACCAAATAACTTTATGGGCCTTGATAGCCTGCAGACCAGACTTTCCCTATTTTCCCCCTGCCCCTTGTTCTATGGGTTGCTGAGTAAACAACTGCTCAGGAATGGCCATGGGTATGGAGCCCACCTCTTCCATGTACATACCTGCATGTGGTCCCAACCTTCCTGTTCTGGCTCTGGACCACTCCATCTCATGCCCTGGGCTCCAGACCAACAGCATGCACTGTGCCTGCCCACACAGGCCCTGTTTTGTCACTTCTGAGAGCACCATGGGGCAGGGACTATGTCTGTTCTGATGGCTGATGACTCCTCAGCATCTAGCCCAGGTCAGGCATATAGCATGTGCTCAACTAATTTTTCTAGCAAGATTACTTGGGCCTTAGCTCATGGCATTCCTGCACATCTTCCCTCCCTCTCATCCTACTGAAGTCACATCCCCATGCCTCCCCAAATCTCTTGACTTTGAAATAACCTCATCCTCAGAAGAGCCATAACACTGCTATTATCTGTGTCTGCCTTAGGCCTTAACCCCATTCTATTCCCCTTTAGAGAGACTGTGTTCCTACCATCTCCCCTAGAGACAAGAGAAGGGCACCAATATTAGGACACTCACCGCTGAGTCGGCCTATGTTTGTTGTTTTATAACACCATTTAATTCCCACAGTCACCCAGATGGGTAGGTATTCTGGACAAATAAGGAAACTGAGGCACGGGTGTGATAACTTGATCAAGATTACAGAGCAGTAGACAGCTGAGTGCTGGAAACCAATCCTTGTCTCACTAATAGAAAGATATGGACAGGAAGCCTAGGGGCAGTGTCCACCCTCTGTCCTTTAGATGAACAATTCTGGAGGCCTCTGTGAAATCTAATTGAAATGAAGCCGGATGCCCACAACTGCTATCTTGATTACACTGAGCCCCCACCCGCTTTTGACCTTCCCTTCTTCACCATCTTACTCTCTGTGCTCACTCCTACTTCCTGGAATCATCCTCACAAAAACCACAAGCACCAGCTCTTTGTTTCAGGCTGTACTTTGGGGGCCCTCCAGATGACCAAGGGCCCCAGAGTCCCCTTGAAAAATGTGAGGTTATAGGGAGTTAGCAAGGGTGGCATTTGTAAACTAGAACTAGAATGGTACAAGAGTTTACTGAGGACATTAATTCAGCTTTCTATTGAGAAGGCTGGCTGCCATGCAGTGCTCAAGGCCCCTACTGCGTGTGCCCACTGGCAGGTCATCAGAAGCCCTGCTGTCTTAGGGAAGGATACTTTGCAATCAACACCTCCTGAAGATAACCTTGAGCCAGTCACAGCTTCTTAAGACTCTTAAACTACAAAGTGCTATAAAGTACTATTACTTTGAATAACAGATTAAAAATGGCCACAAATTTTTTGACACTCCTACATCAAGAGGCCAAGTCTGTTTCTGCTACCTTTGAATCTGTGTTGATCTGCAACTACTTGACCAAAAGAGAATGGCAGAGCAGCGCTGTGCCAGCTCCACACCCAGCCTTGAAGAAGACTGGCAGCCTCACCTTGGAGCCCTAATCTGTCACATGGAAACCTGACTACCTTGGTGGAGGCACCATGTGGAGAAGGCCTGAGACTATGGGTAGGGAGAAGGGGGAGGAGAGCTCATTGTCCCAGCCTGCCCACCACAGGGTGGGCACATGAGCACAACTGTGCTAAAGCCTCAAGACAGCCCTGCCAACTCCAGTAAGGTGATTCCAGTCAACACCTCATAGCAGAAGGCTCAGCCAGCCTGGCCATGCTTGATTTCTAACCCAGGAAATTATGAGACAGGGCAGCAAAGCGAGGCTTACTTTTAGCCACTGGGCCTTGGAGTGGCTTGGAGCCCAGCGACTTGGGGCCCAGTTTTGCTTCACTACTGATTTAGTTTACAGTATATGGTGATACATATTTGCATCAACAGAATATAAGACAATAATTTTTGAGAATTACTTTAAGAGTCAAAGTTCAAATGAAACATCCATACCCTCTTGCTGAAGCAGGCATGTAACTTATCCAAGAACACGGCTCCTTCAGAAACCTTTGCCGGTCATGTGCTACCTGTGAATCTGTGCTATTTACATAGTTAGCCAAGTGAGTGTAATCCAATTTCTAGACTATCTTTGAGTTTATGAATCATTGTGTTATAATGTTGAGTTGTGTTTAAAAGCTCATTATTTTTACTTGCAAATTAAATTCCAAGTAATCCATTAAGAGAGAAAGTGGCCTACAGCAGAGGTTAGGAGTAACAGCAACAGGGCTGCTATGTGGGTTTGAATCCCAGACTCTGCTTCTTCCCCACATAGTCAGTAGAACAATGGAAATTCCCATGGATGGTTGTGAGGGTTATTGGTGTATACAAGTGCTTAGAACAGCTCATGATGAGACCCAATTTGTTCAGTGCAACTTATTTACTTTGTCCTCTTCAATTTTGTATTGACACCTAGTTCTTTCTCTACCAAAAGATAGAGCAACATGGTGGGGAGTTGGGGTATCTGCCCTGTAGCATTGAGCACACCCTTTCCCCAGCTCAGCCTTCAGGGAGCCTTTGATAATTTCCCAGTGAATACATACTTCCCTTGGACTTCTGACAGCCTTTAAACAATTTCTTTAGGCACAGATGGCTCTTCGAAGCACCGAGTGCATGCTGGTTTGAGCCCAGGGAACAGATGTCCAGCCCACCTGGTGCAGCTGTCCAGTGATGTGCCCAGCAGGCCTCCTACAGGGTCCTCCTGCCTGGATGCAACCAGCGTGCTTTCTGAGCATGACAGTCTCTGAATCCAAGTGACAGACTCTGGCTGGGCCAGATTTGCAAAACTCAAATTAGCCACTTGCTCATACCCACCACAGTCTGAAATTTGGCAGAAAAAGATAAAAAGACATAAACACAAGAATGGCACTGGCCCCACTGCTCCTGTGGCAGCAACACCTCACAGCCCCCACATTCTGTTCTGTTTTCTTTTCCTAATGGTTTTCCTCCTGTGACTTTGGGGAGTTCTTGCGATTGGCCCAGAGATGCCAAGTCTCCCTAATGAGCACTTGCTAATGAGAGAAACCTGGGAGACCTAGGAAGGGTGAGGAGAGATGCTTGCTCTCCCCCTGTGGCCAATAGGACTCTGACCCAAGGTCTGATGTATAGGAACCTGCAGCACCAGGCCAACAGAGTCCTGTGTAAACGCCAGTGCCACTATCCATTCTGCTTGCTGCTTTCACAAAGCTGCCCTCACAAATACTGCTGTAACCAATGGGCTCCCAAATTAGGCACTACCCTGTGGAATATAGTCTTCACTCTCTACGCAGTTTAGTTCCCTGGTAATACAATGATCTCTAAGTTAAAGTCAGATTTTGTAAAATCTATAGTCATATCTGATGTGTTGAGCCCCCATCTTTGCCAACTCTTCCACCCTCACATAGAAAGATGGGATAGATGAAGTCCTAAGTTGAGACCTGTGAAAGGAGAGTCTCACTGCTTCACTATTCAACATGCTCAGAAGAAATTGGGATTTGATAGATAGATCCTGTCAGCTAACTAGACTTCATACAAAGCCAGTTGTATTTTGAAAAAGGAAAAGGACTATATTGCGGCCACCTGCTCCTTGCTAAAGCCCAGAAGGAAAGAGCCTCCACTGGGAGGGTCTGTGGCCCTCGTTCCTCAGACAGACCCTGCCTTCCCCACAGTGGCCTCTAGTTCATTGCTAGTCCTCTGCCTACTGAAGCAGGCAGCCGTTAAAAAAAATGCTCTTTGGAAACTTCCTATGCCTATGAGGCATTGATATCATGACTCACATGGAATGAACAAGAACGAACCCAGGAAGAGAAGCGATGCGGGTGTGACCTGCAGCTCTTGAACAAATTGCATAGTATCTCACTCCAGAGTTTGGATCTGTTTAGACACATAGCACAGTGGTAACCGCAACAGCAACCACTCACATGTGCTGATGTGCCAGGCACAGCGGTAATCACGGGATCTGCATTGTACCATTTAATCCTCACAATAACCCTGTAGAGCAGACATTATTAGACCCATTTTATAGATGAAGAAACGTCAGATCAGAGAGAGTTCATAATTTCCTCAAGGTCAGGACTGGCAGATGGTAGAGCTAACTCTCACTCAAGTCATCTAATCCAGACTGAGAAATGAATATGCTGAATATACAGAGACAGAATAGTGCACAGCCCAGCCTCCAACCAGGCCCATGCGGACTGAGAGCTTAGCTAAACCTGATGGATCCTCGCCCACAGCGAGACACTCCATCAAAAGATGGTGTTGGCGGGGTCTCAGCTAGAGAGGTTTAATGGGTTTCAAGGAACCCTTTGCACAAAGGTTGAGGGTACAGGAAAAAAAGGGGCTGCCCCCTAGAGTTGGGATCTCATGGAAGGTAGCCGGGAGAGCCCCAGTGGCCTCCAGGCAGGGTTGTCCCCAGGAACAAGCCCGATAACTCAGGGCTCTGGGGAGGACAGAGGCCACAGAAAATCAGGGAATTGGAGCCCAGATGTCACACAGTTAGCATCAGCCCCTCAGCACAGAGCCGGGCCAGTGGGGCTGGTGGGAAGCATGTTACCATTACTAGGCCACAGCTTGGGAGTTTGATTGGCTAGACAAGCAGTGGAGGAAGAATTGATTGATAGGTAAGAGAGCCAAGAGTTGATAACTTCAGGAATGGAAGGAAGTGTTGCCAAAAATGTTCCAAAGCCACCAACCGGCATGCCAAGGAGAGTGGGTACTTTCTGTCCACTGGCCATCGGTGATTTACAGCATGAGTGTGGCACCAGGAAAGCAGCTGGCAAATGTCCTAACTGGTCTGCATAGCAAGCTCTGGGATCCAGGTTAGTTACAGTGTTTCAAGGAGACAGAGGTCACTAGGGTCAAGGGCCATGAAGAAAATGGAGAGGGAACCAGGGCCATATCCTGGGCAGCCCTCGGAAGAGCCACAGAGTTGTATAGGCACAAGATGTAAAAGCAAGAGCCCAAGGCCCTGCTCTGCAGGGCTGACAGATGACAGAACCTGCCTGATTTAGTCCTGAAATTATGCACTAGTATAATCATGGTGGTTTTTCTCTTTCCCCAAGGAACTAAGTATAACTAACTATAAAGTAATATGCTCATTGAGACAATTCACCTAAGAACAACTAAGAAACATTTGAGAAATGTTCAACTTCTAAAGAATCAAAGAAATACCAAATAAATTATAAGTGAAAAGTCATTTTATCTATCAAATGCTCAAATGCAAACATGATAAAATCCATTCTGCAAGGATGCAATGCAACAGACAGGGTGATACTGGGCATAGGAACCCAGGAAACAGAGAGGGCCTTAAAAATCGCCCAGCCTTTGTACCCAATAAATACATTTCCAAGACATAGTTTAAATGTATTGCAACCCCAGAAATGTAGGGGTTTTTCTCTCTTTTCCACATCCAGCATGGAGAGAGAGATTGGGTTCCATTTCTGGGTAGAGGAGCTGGGGATTGAGAAATAAAAGAATAGAATAGAAGATGACACAGAAGTAGAAATGATAGCTGGGGCTGGGTGGAATCTCTGTTCTCTCTGATAGAAAGACAAGATCTCTGAGCCCACGAAGCCGTGTTTATTTATATCTCAAAATACAAAGGGAACTTGTCTGAGTCCATTGTGGTGAGACAGTAACGCTCTAGCACCCAAATTGGCTGCATTACTCCTTCTGGAAAGATATAAAACACCTCTTCCCCACATTATTACTAAATCTGATAAAACTCTTGTCTGGTTTGTGCTTCCCCACCTAGCTAACTCGGTGGAGACTATTGTACAGGAGGCCTGATGTCTTTTGGCAGCTGTACGATCCTCTGCATCACAATTCAAAAAATTTAAAATATAAAGAGCATGACTGAGCTTGTTTTGAGGTGACCCATAACATCTGTCTCCCCCTTTTTAAAAATTGATTTTTAAGAGCACTATTGGCTTATTCCACTATTGAGTGACATCCATTTTGGCAGATTTGATTAGGTTTAAGTCCTCTGGAATTTACCCCTAAAGTTGGCATAGGGAGGCAGATAACACACTGAGGACATTGCTTCCAATAAATCATGGAAATTCTCGTTCTCTAATAACATTTTAAAGGCTAAAAAATAATGAAAAGTTCCTCTGAATTAGTGTGCCCTATAGCAGTTGTTTTAATAATTTTCGCCATACTTACCACATAAGCACTATCACTATATGTTGATGGGCTCTATAGTAAAATTTGTTAAGGCATAAATAAGAGCTTGTATTTTTACTGAAATATAAGGAGTTTGAAGGACCTTTGTACCCCTGCTGTAGTAGCTCCAGCCTTTCCAGAACTGGATTTATCTGTTAAAATGGTTAATGCCTGCGGTATAACATTTCTTTTAATGTAGCAGGTAATATTCCCTGTGTTAGAAATAAGGCAAGCCCCCCCAAGTCAGGGGTCCTGGTAGAACACAAAACATCAAACATTTTCCCTTCTATGTAGAAGGGTACGCACACATAGTCTGGAAGCACACACCAACCTTCCTTGCCCTTGGTCCTGAGCAACCTGCAGCAATGCATAGCTGCTGACTGCTAGTATGGCAAGGAGTCTTCACCATCTTTATTTCTGGACTATTTCTCCTCTGTTCTTAGGCCATTGATATTTCTGTGGCTGGAACAGTCCTATCAGGTCCTCTCTGGGATCCCTTGTTGCAGGAATCTATATGGGCTTTAAATATGACTGCTTTGGATTCATAGCATGTTTAGCAACTTTACCTTGAGATGAACCATCAATAAAAACTTTACTTAATACTTCAGGAAGTTTTTTGTCCAGTACAATTAAGTTTTTATGAATATTCACTTATTTCAATTAGCCAATATAAGTTAGCTTGAAATAAGGTTAATTTACTTTTTTTAACTTCAATTTTATTTGCCCTAAGTTATGGACAATAAGTGACATTAATTAAACTGCTCCAATTAATCTTCAACTTTACATAAACTTATCAGAAAAGTAACCACACATATTATTTACCTTAGCTTAAGAGGCCAAGTACATAGACTTTTAACTAGTTCTTAAGATATTTAAAGAAAACCTGTCTTTATTTCCTTACTTTCAGCCTATAGAGAGTTTCACTTAAGAATCTTTGTCTTCCTTTTTTCCAACATACAATGTCACATGAAACAATTCCTCTTAAGGTTATGGTGACCACTGATATGGATCAGACTTAATAATTTAATAACAATCTTAGTTTACACTATAAATATTAGTGAAAGAGAATTCAAAATTTTAAAATTTCTCCTTTTTGTTAAAATTATATTTATATTTTTAAAGTATCCTCTTAGGCTTATTTGCATATACAGAAAGATTATGGGAAGGCTTCAGTAAATTTCTTAGAAGACTTATTTGAATTGTTTATAAAAATATTAGCTTTTCATTTAGCTGAAAACCTTGACTATAATTTTACAAGCTAATTTATTTAAGTAATTAAAGTAGATATCTTTATTTAAAAACAAAACAAATTTAGCAAATGTTTAATTCACAAGCCTAAAATGTTGACCCACCTCTAGCTTAATTAAGAATGCAGGCGGCTACCAAAGTCATGCAGTAAATGGTGGCTTCTAATCTTGTGTTTTTGATTTTACTTAAATTCAATTACTTATAAAAACATTGCCTTCTCAATGTAACTTAATTTATATGAGACCTTGATTATATTTTTAAAAACCTAATTTATAAAGTAATTTAAGTAGGTATCTTTAATTTAAAAAGCAAAGAAACTTATTCAGTAAACTTTGTTTAGAGGTCTGATACTTATTGGTCTGATTTAAAATTCTGCTGTTGAAAATTTGTGTATATTTAAGAAATATACTGTTGCTTTACTTTGCCCTTATTAGAGGCAAAACTTTCATAACATTTAATATATGTATATAAGTAAAATATATTGATTAATTTTATTTGATAAAACTTTCCATGCAATTCCAAGTATAATTTAAAAATATTTCTTTTAAGAGAGAACAGACTTTTGAAAACATTTCTGGGCCCTTGAAATGTCTGAAAGTAATTCTCACAAATACTTGGAAAGATCAAATATATATATTTGATTCATATATATATATATATATATATATATAATGAATTAAAGATTATATACTTAAATTATCTTAAAGAATATCTGACAGATTCTCCCCCACCCCCAACTGGTGGGTGGAGTTATGATGTAACCAGCATCTGCCACAGAGACATCTCAGAGACATTGAACCACCAATCAGCAACTGCCAAATACCTAAGTTCCCCAATTCCTGGGTCCATGGGTGCCCAATCATGTTCCTTATATGAAACCGCCAATCAGAGCATGCTGGATAGCCTAAGCCCCATCCCCTCCCCTCAAAAGGCACCTTTATTCCAGCACATGCCCCCTTTCTCCCCTGGGAAGGTAGCTGGCAGAGTCTTCTACTCAATAAAGCCTGTATCCTGGTCTCCTGGTCTCCAGAGAACCTCTGTCTCATCTTTCAATATTAATTAAATTTAAACTGGATCACAGAACTAATCCTCTTTTTTAAATTAGACCAACAGGTAACATATTTTGAATTCCTAATTATCAGAGAAAACACAGTATTTTATTTTCTCCAAAAAACAAATTCTCATACTTTAGGCATGTAATTACCACAACCACATTTTTTCCCAATTTAATATAATTTGAATCTTTAAACTTTTAGAGCTGGCAAGTCAAATATTTAGCAGTTTCTAGATTAATAACACTTTACCAAGGAGAAAAATACAAGACATAATCAATTCTATCCTCTAGGTTTTTCTCATGAGGAAGCAAATTTAAAGTTTAATTTTTATTTGCCAGTAGCTCTGGAAAACCAGATTTGGTCTATTCGAATGTAAATTACCACATTCTTTAAAGATGGCTGCTGGCAGAAAACTGGTCTATCTGTATGCTGGGGGAAGGGCAACTACCCTTCTTCCATTAACAAAGGGCATACCCAGTTATTTTGGCTAATTAGATCTGTATAATTAATACAATATTTATCTATATTTCAACAATTTTTGAGTTTCAAATCCAATTCCAATTATTTGAAGGCATTTACTTTGGATAAATTCTTTTGTAACACAATTCAGTGGTTTTTTTTTGAAGGCCTTAAAAGTTAGCTTTTTAACACCCTTCATTAGCATTTTTAAAACCACTCTTTATTATGGAAATGCCATTCTGCTTCTGGAACTAGCCTGGGTTCTTTCCTCTGGTTCATATCCACCATCTTTTTTTTAGGCTAAAAAGGTCTCCGGTTTTTATTCTGTACATAGCAAAAAGTTAAGCTCAGCTCAAAAACTTTATCTAAAATGCCCCAATAGGGACAGTTGTGCACCTTATTTTTAAACTGGCCTTTCCCTTTACATATGCACAGAAATCCCTGATGCATTTATAGATTTTTGTAAAAGCTTTAAGTCACTAGCTTGAAAAAAACATGACTGAGATGAGACTCTTTTGTAATGGTTTTCTGGGGGGTGGCATCCATATTGGATCTCCACGTGTCTCCCTTCCCCCAACCCCTTCTTGCTTTGGGGGAAAATTCAGAGATGGTCTGATGTCTTTGCTGTTTTTATTTTATTTATTTTTACAATTTTATTATTTTTTAAGGAAAAAATATTTTTTTAAGATAAAGAATCATTGGCACTTGCTAAGAAATTCCTTTAATCTTTTTTACTTGGTTACAAGTAGTTTGAGCCTCCAACAAAAGAAGTTACTTTTGGGCGAGCGTTTGCATCCCGCCATAAAGGCTGGGCAGCTATGAGCAAAACTTTTCTTATCCCACTCACAGTGATGCTTGCCTCCTTTCCTCAAACTCTGGCTCCCACTTAGACATTCTTAAACTCTCCTGTGCTAGATCACAAATTAAATGAGGAATAGGAATATTCTCTGGACCTTCTGTTGAATATCGGTCACGCAACTGCTTTCTGAAGTTTTTCCACATTTATTCAACAAGATTTAAGAAATAAAAAATCTGACTACACTTAACAGAGCATCTTTGAGCTTTGAGCATAGTTTTAAGAGTTTGAGAATTACCCATATTTTACCCGTAGCTAATTTAAATTCACAACAATCCACTCTTTACCTTACCTTACTTTCGTAAGGCAGCAGAGTTGGAAGCAGTGACCGGTACACTGCACCCTGAAAGGTGGCGAGATTAGCAGCAAAGATTACAGAAACATTAACCAGTAAATTACATCCTGCCCCTCTTGCAGAGTGGGAGAGCCCAGGGGTAATGATAAGGGAACAGGAAAACAGAATGCTTGACCAAGAATGTGAAACTGAGATTAATGTAAATGTCACGGTTTTGGGAAAAACAAACTGTAACAAGTCCCCCTGACGACCTCTGTGTGACCCTGTTGTTTGTTTCAGGGTATTTAAGCCCTGGCTCTGCCCTGTCTCGGGGCTCTCAGCCTCTACTCTGACTTCAGGGTATGTTGTGAGCCCCAGCATGCTTGGTGAATAAACCCTTTGCTGTTTGCATGAGAATGTCTCTTGGTGCCTTTGTGAGAGCGGCGGGCGTCCCGGACTTAACATTTGGAGGTCCCACCGAGATTGCTGCAGCCGCCTTCAGGCTCCAACAGACGCTTCTTGGGGTGAGTAACGGCGCCTTCGGTTGCGATCGCTTAGGAACCAGTCCGAGCTGACAAATCTGTTTGGTCTGGTGGCTGTCAGGGTGGGGCGTGAGCTTCCCCCGACTGCGACGACAGACGTGTCTTCGGGTCGCAGGCCACGTCCCCGGGGGACGCCCTGGTGGACTCTGGGGAGGTCCAGGGATGCCTGGATTCATCCCATCTGGTGAATTCACGTCTGGTTCTGACTCTGAGATTCTGTTGCCAGCTAGGAGAGTTGTCATCTCTAGGCCATTTTGGTTCCTGTCTGAACGTGTCGTGACTGTCTTTGTCTTTTGTTCATTGTTCGTTGTCGTCTGTGTGTGTCCCTTGTCATGGGTCAATCTGCCTCCACTCCTTTGTCTTTGACTCTGGATCATTGGCCAGAAGTGAAAAACCGAGCTCAAAATCTGTCGCTGTTTTATTCCTGTGCAGTAACAGTCAGAATGGGCCAGGGTCCGTCTGGACCCTCCACCCCATTACAGTGTTTCCTTAAGAATTCTCAGGAATTTCGGAAGTGCGCACGGATGACTATAGAGCTTGGGTTGATGATTTTGCTTTGCAGAAATTTTATGAATTGGAGTGGCCCACATTCAGGGTTGGGTGGCCCTCCACCGGGACGTTGGACCTAAATGTTGCATGTGAGGTCCGCCGTGTTGTTCATGGCAATCTGGGCCGCCCGGACCAAATTCCTTAAATTGATGTCTGGATTGACATTGTCACTGATAAGCCTCGGTGGTTAAAAGGTTGCCTGCCCTTGAAGGGAAAATTGGGAAAGAGACAGACAATCCTGTTGGCCCCAGGGCGCTCAGGACAGTCGCCCTTTCAGGACCACCCCTTGACCAGGACCCTCTCCTCAGCTCAACTGAAGATGTCTCCAGACCTCTGTCCCCAAATAACTCTCTCAGTCCACCCCACACCAGGGCTGGGACAGAGAATGGGGACCGATCCCAGAAGGCTAGTTCCGGGAATCTTAAACTTTTTTTCCTCTAGCCTGGCCTGAATGGGATTTCAACACCGCAGAAGGTAAGGGGAGGCTCTGGGCCTACTGCTAGGCTGTGATGCGGGATCTTTAGATGGCTGCTAGGAAGCTGACTAATTTGGCTAAAGGAAAGCTAGGAAATTTAATTTCTGGATAAAGACTTGGAGGTGTGGGTGGTGCTGGTAGCCGGCAGGGGAAAGGGAGCCGGGGCCAGAGAAGCGGCTAGGCGCGGGTGCGGTCTCCCAGTCCCATCTGCCGCCGGCCCCGCCCTGCCACCACCGCCCGTGGGGCTCCTCGGCGCGCGCTGGCCGCTGGGGCTTGGGGAGCAAGAGCGCAGGACCCTCAGCGGGGAGGCCAGGACCAGGCCCAGGATCTAGACGGTGTGGGGGAAGGGAGCCACATGGCGATCCAATAGGGACCCCACTCCCCAGAGGGTGTCTGGGTCTGGTCTTCGCCATTAAAAAAAAAAAAAAAGAATTTATCCAAAGTAAATGCCTTAAAATAGTTGGAATTGGATTTAAAACTCAGAAATTGTTGAAATATAGATGAATAATGTATTAGTTATAACGATTTAATGGCACAGGTAACTGGCTACCCCCTTTGTTAATAGAGGAAGAAGCATAGTCCAGGCTGGCTACTGAATGCCCCTAGGCAGAGGAAAAAAGAAGGCCTTTTTGAAAAGTCAAGAGGCAGCCTGCCTGTGCTGTTAACCAAATGATAAAAACTTATTTAATAATCTGAGTATTGCTTCCTCATGAGAAAAACCTAGAAGACAAAATTAAAGCTATTAATTGATAATGTCTTGTATTTTTCTTAGAAACAAAGTATTATTAATCTAAGGATAACTAAATGTTTGACTTTTCAGCTTTAAAAGTTCAAAATACAAATTAAACTCGGAGAAATTATATGAATGTGGTAATTAAATGTTTAAAGTATAACTTAAAAAAATATGTTATGTTTTCTCTGATAATTGGACTTGTGTTGGTCTATATTTCTTAAATATAGCCAAATTTTGAACAACAGAATCTTAAATAAGAACCAATAAGTAAGATACCTAATCTGTACTGAATGAATTTCTTTTTTTAATTTAAAGATACCTACTTAAGTTACTTTATGAATTAGCTTGTTTAATTATAGTCAAGGTTTTCAGCTAAATGAAAATGTCAATGCTGATTGTGGAAAATGCCTGAGAAAAGATAGTTCCATTGCACAGATAATTCAAGCTTGTCAGAATGTGGGATCAGGACATTTCCTAAAGCAAGTTTTGTAAACCTGTGCCACAGGGAATTTTAGGATTAATCTTAAGGAGGAGTGGAGACACCCTTAAGTGAACTAACTGTTTTGCCTGGAGGCATTAATTCAGATTATAAAGGAGAAATTAAAGCTAAACTAGAATGTAATCTTGTTATGTAAATTACTCCAGGACAAAGGTTTGCTCAGACACTACTTGTACCTTATGTTCAGCAAGGTGAGGCTAAAATGAGGAAAAGAGGAATGCAAGAATTTAGAAGCTCAGACATCTATTGGATACATGAAATTAGCAAAACCCATGCTATGATTAATTTAAAAATAGAGGGAAAACAATTTAGGGGTCTGGTGAACTCTGGAGCGGATGTTAGTATTATCAGCAAAGAATTCTGGCCTCCAAGTTAGTCCACAGTAGATGCTATGGACTTAGTTAGGGGGATGGGAGTTCCTCATGACACACAATGGCAGTGCCACCTTGTTAAGGTGGCAAGATGAGAAAGGATTGATGGGATGGTTTCAGCCTTCCATCATCTCTGGAATTTCAGTCAACTTCATGGGACTGGGGATGTCTTAGAGGGTTTACAAGGGTGTATTATTACCAGCGCAGGACAGCAGATAATGACCCAAATGGGATATCAGCCTAGTCAAGGCTTGGGAAATAATGATCAGGGAATTAAGGAGCCCATCCTAGCTGAAGGAAGCCCACGGGAAGAGGAGTCTTTGGCAACGTGTTCCCAATTAGAAGAGAAGTTCCCTAAATGGGGCTTAAGAATTGCTCCAGAAAAGGTACAGAAAGGAACGCCTTTCCGATATCTAGGAACCATAATTGCATACCAATGCGTTAGGCCTCAGAAGCTGGAGATAAGATTGTCTTAGAAACTTTAAATGACTTTCAGAAATTATTAGGGGACATTAATTGGCTGAGACCTTATCTGAAAATCTGGTGTAGAAATGATAACTTTATTTAATTCACTTGGAGGTGACTCTGATCTTTCCTCTCCGAACATTAACAGGTGGAGCTAGGGATGAGTTGCTAAGAATTGAGGAGGCAGTTTCCTCAGCCCAAGTAGCACGAGTACGGCCCGAATTACCTTTATTAGGACAAATGATCCCTATTGCAAATAGTCCTTAGGGCATAGTAAAGAAGGCTGGTACAGAAGGCTGAGTAAATTTGTGAGAAAACCAGAACCCCAAGAATGCCTAAGAATGTCTTTCTTGCCAGGCTCGCCGTAATCAGCTGTAAAGGCTTCTGGCTTGCATGGACACCAAAGGAGGGTAGACAAAAGTTAAGACACGTCTACTATCACCACTTGCTCCTAGAAGAGGTGCAGAAACATGTAATTAGACCTTGTCCATACAAAAAAAAAAAAAAAAAAAAATTGACAGCCAGTTTGAAATTGAATTGCCATGGCTTAAAGCAAAGAATATAAACTAAACCTTTGAATGATTGGCAGCAATTTAAAAGGGACGTGAAAATATTTAATCCCTTCCACTGCATGAAAGGCCTCCTTGGATAGGCAACGAGCATTCTATGTTGGCCCTTTTGCCAAGGAGGGATCCTCCTTTCACAATCCAATTGCCCATAGCTGGTGCCTGAGTTTTCTGTACATGCTGAGGTTGAAGCCTCGTGATGGCTGGTACCATAGATCTGTCTGTGGCCCAATGGTGTGAGGTGGGCCCTCCCTGGAGAGGAAACCTGAGTTCCTCAAAATATATGATCATGTGCCGGGGACCCGCCAGCAGGCGAGGGGATCCCAAGGTAGGTACTGGGCGTGGAGGCCATGTGGGCATAGGCTACCAAGGAGACGGAACTAAACCTCACATCACCCTGCTTGGCCCCTGAGGATGGCTGCTTAGCCAGAGACGGGTAAGATTCCTCATGGGAGGGACAACCTAAGACAGGCACAGTCGCAGAGGGGCCATCAGGAGAGAACATGAGGGCCAACAGAGGTGGGGCATAGAACCTCACCCCCCCCCCCAGCATTGCAGGGGCTTGAACACTCGCTCAGATCGGGACCCAGGTAACAGACAAAGACTTGGACCAGCCCAGATAAGAACCAAGGCAACAAACAGAAACTTGGCTAACCGCAGCTAGCACCAAGGATGCTCAGGGCCTACTCAAGAATGCAAAAACAATCCTTGCCATTAATAATTATAGGGTAAACTAAGATTGTTGTTAAAGTATTAAATTTGACAGTAAAATAGCAGTCAAGTTTTCAGATTAAATTAATTTAGCTAAAATAGAAAATGCACAGCAGGAGAAGGACACCTTTTCTAGATGGGTAGAGACATGCCCAACCAAGCATAAAACAGCTCAGGCGGTGGCCAAGAAGCTGCTAGAAGACATCCTACCCAGGTATGAATTTCTTGCTATGTTAGGGTCAGATAACGGGCCAGCTTTTATTTCACAGTTAACACAGGCAGTAGCCAAGGCTACAGGAGCAGATTAGAAATCACATTGTGCTTATAGGCCTCAAAGTTCAGGTCAGGTAGAGAGGATGAATAGAACCATTAAGGAGACCTTAACTAAATTGACCAGCAAATTGTCTAGAAGCCGCTAGCCTCCGCCTACCAGCGGGGGGAGCTCAAGGTTCCTCATCCCTTCCAAGTCGGGGACTCGGTGTAGGTGAGAAGACATCAGACTCACAGAACCTCAGTGGAAGGGACCCTACCTGGTACTGCTAACCACCCCGACCGCGGTGAAGGTAGATGGCATCGCTTCCTGGATCCACGCCTCCCATCTCAAGCCTGCACCACCACCTGGACCCGAATGGACAGTGGAAAAGACTGACACCCCCCTTAAGCTGCGTGTTCGCCTCGTGGGTAGGACTCTGCCTCCTTCCCCTGGTGGCTAGCAATCCCCATGCCCCTCTTGCCTTGACCTGGGAAGTGGTGAACCCAACGGGGCAAGTATCTGGTCAGTCAAAGGGACCCATACACCAGGTGCCCGGTGGCCTACCTTGCACCTGGATGCGTGTACAGTACTAAATGAACCAGATGGTCTCTAGGATTAGAGACCGGACAAAGAAAAGGGGGGAATGTAAGGCAGCAGAGTTGGAAGCAGTGACCGGTACACTGCACCCTGAAAGGTGGCGAGATTAGCAGCAAAGATTACAGAAACATTAACCAGTAAATTACATCCTGCCCCTCTTGCAGAGTGGGAGAGCCCAGGGGTAATGATAAGGGAACAGGAAAACAGAATGCTTGACCACGGGAGTGGCCCTATGTCCATAATTCTGTTATATTCACCAGTTTATGCTGTTCATCAGATTTTTAATTCACTTGATTTTTAGATTCATTTGTTGATAGATGTGTATTTGTTGTTCATAACTTATATTTTTACCTTTTTCTTCTTCCTCTTCTTATAGAATATCTTTCAGCAATTCATATAATAATGGTTTGGTGGTGATGAACTCCTTTAACTTTTTCTTATCTGTGAAGCACTTTATCTGACCATCAATTCTGAATGATAGCTTTGCTGGGTAAAGTAATCTTGGTTGTAGATTCTTGCTATTCATCACTTTGAATATTTCTTGCCACTCCCGTCTGGCCTGCATCGTTTCTGTTGAGAAATCTGCTGACCATCGTATGGGTGCTCCCTTATAGGTAACTAACCATTTTTCTCTTGCTGCTTTTAATATTCTCTCTTTATCTTTTGCTCTTGGCATTTTAATTATGATGTGTCTTAGTATAGTCCTCTTTAGATTCCTATATTTTGGGGTTCTGTGCACTTCTTGGGCTTTTAAGTCAATTTATTTCACCAGGTGGGGTAAGTTTTCTGTCACTATTTCTTCAAGTAGGTTTCCATTATCTTGGTCTCTCTCTCTTTCTGGCACCCCTATAATTCGGATGTTGGTATGCTTGAATTTGTCCCAGAGGCCCCTTACACTATCTTCAATATTTTGGATTCTTTTTGCTTCTTGCTTTTCTGGCTGAGTGGATTTTTCTTCTTTGTATTTCAAATCTTTGTCTTGGTTCTTGCGGTCCCCTGGACTGCTTTCAGATCTTTGTATAATATTTTTTTATTTCAGTCAGTGTATGCTTAATTTCTAGTTGGTCCTTTTTTCATATCCTCGTAGGTCTTGCTCATTTCCTTGTAGGTCTCAGCCTTTTCTAGGAGCCTCTTGAAAAGCCTTATAACCGTGGTTTTGAACTCTATGTCTAGTCGTCTTTTTTCCTCCATTTATTTCACATCTGATTTCTTTCCATTTCTCTGCATTGTGGCTGCTTTCCTGAGTTGGTCCATTAGCTTTGTGTGGTAGATGTCCTCTAAGGGACAGTGGCTTAGCCTTCCCAGTTACCTGAGGTGGATACTCTTGCTGCAGCCCTTTATGGGTTGTACAGTATTGTTGCAGTTAAGCCCAGATTATTGTTGTTAGCACTAGGAGGGTTTGAACTCCAGGCATATTGACTGTGAGGGTAAGCTGTGTTCAGGTTGGATGGGTGGAATCTCTGGGCTGAGCAGGCAACGTCAGTTCCACCCTATGTGGCACCTGTGCTGGGCGGTAATGGCTGCACACACCTCTGAGAGAAAGCCGCCACTGATCTTCACCTTCTGCCAGACAACTCAGCCTCTCCCCAAATGAGTCTGCACCCCCAAAGTCTCACCCAGGGCTGTAACACAACGCAGTCTGGTGGTCTTCTGAATGAGGGAGCAAGTCACGAGTCCTCTCTGCGCGGTCACGCACCTCTGTTCCCAAGTTTACATCCAAACTGCTCCTCCCAAGCTTACGCTCACTCTCCACAAGCTACCCTCTCCACAACCTCGCAGACCTCTGCCAAGCCCGGGCTTCAGCATGCTTTACCACTGTCCAGTTCCACCCCGTGTGAGTATTGGTTCTCCAGACCTCGCTTGGAACTGGGGAATCAGTGTAGTGGGATGCCTTTGCCCTCCCCATTGGAGAAAGCCAATCGGGTTTGCAGCCGCCCACCCTCTCCACTGGCACATGCACGGCTCCAAACCTTTGACTTCACGAGTATCTTCAACTCTGCCCTCTGCTACTCCTCTGAGTCACAGTGTCCTATCTTTACTTTTATTTGTGGAATTTTCACTCAGCCAGCTTTCCAGCGATTCTGGATGATGTTTGTTCTGTTGTTAAGTTGTAGTTTTGGAATTGTTCTGTGGGGCAGCAAAATAGGTGTTTACCTATGCCGCCATCTTGGTTCCTTTTCCCTGGGCACTCTTCTGAACAAAACTCTTCTTGCCTTTCTCAACATCACCCATTTTTACATGGCTTGTTATTCTCACCGGGCATGGACGTTCCCACTCGCAAGCCGGACGTCCTGCGCTCGGTGTTCTGTTTTTGAATATGCCCCATGTGCACTTGAGAAGAACGTATATTCTGTGGCTTTGGGGTGAAATGTTCTGAAGATGTCAGTTAAGTCCATCTGTTCTAGTGAATCACTTAGGATTGCTGTGACTTTGCTGATATTTTGTCTAGAGGATTCATCCAGTGATGTCAGTGGCATATTAAAGTCCCCTATGACGGTTGTATTGTTGTCGATCTCTCCCTGGATATCTTCTAAGAGTTTTGTTATGTATTTGGGTGCTCCTGCGTTGAGTGCATATATGTTTATCAGGGTTATATCCTCTTGTGGTATTGATCCCTTTAGTATTATAAAGTGGCCTTCCTTATCTCTTGTTATGGCATTTACTTTAAGGTCTATTTTGTCAGATATAAGTATTGCTATCCCAACTTTCTTTTCATTTCCATTTGCCTGAAAGATGTTTTTCTAGCCCTTCACTTTCAATCTGTGTGAGTCTCTTGTTCTGAGGTGGGTCTCTTGTAGACAACATATATATGAGTTGTGTGTGTTTTTTTATCCATTCAGCTACACTGTCTTTTGATTGGGGCATTTAGTCCATTTATGTTTAAAGTTATTACTGAAAGATATTTGTTTGTAGTCATATCTATTTTTGTATCTGCGTTTCTTCTTACCTGTTTATTTCTTCTTTTTACATTCCCTTTAGCATTTCTTGCATTGCTGGTTTGGTGGTGATAAACTCCTGTAGCCTCTTTTTGTCTGTGAAGCTCCTGATTTTCCCTTCAATTTTGATTGATAGTCTTGCTGGATAGAGTATTCTTTGATTCAGTCCTTTGCTTTGCAACACTTTGTATACCTCCTTCCATTCCCTTCTAGCTTGATGTGTTTCTGTTGAGAAATCATTTGATAATCTGATGGGGGTTCCTTTGTAGGTAACTCTCTATCTCTCTCTTGCTGCCTTTAAGATTCTCTCTTTGTCAATGATATTTACCATTGAAACTATGACGTGTCTTGGTGTGGGCCTTTTGGGGTTGATCCTGCTTGGGACTCTCTGTACTTGTGTAACTTTATTCTTCCCCATATTCGGGAAGTTTTCGGTCATTATTTCTTCAAATAGATTTTCTAATCCTTGGTGCTCTTCTTGTCCTTCTGGCTGCCCTATTATACGTATGTTACTTTGTTTCATGTTGTCCAAAAGCTCCATTAGGCTTTCTTCCTGTTTTTTAATTTTTTTCTCCAATTGCTGTTCAGTTTGAGCTTGTTTCTATACTTGATCCTTTAACTCACTAATTCGGTCCTCTGATTCTTCTAGTCTACTGTTGAAACTTTCCATGGTGTTTTTTATTGTAGCTATATCATTTTTCATTTCTTCCTAATTCTTACATAGGTTGTTGATTTTCTCATCCATCCAATGTATAAATTCCACAACCATTACTCTGAATTCTTTTTTGTCATGGTGTAAGCTTCAGTTTCACTAATTTCCTTTCTTGGCAATTCCTCATTTTCTTTCTTCTGGGTATTGTGTCGTCTCCCCATTCTGACTATCACCAGAAGGTTCAAACTTCGAGTTGTGTGGACCTGGGCTGTGTGCTGTGGGAACTTTGCACCACCTGAGTATCACTGAAGTGCTCCGACACTAGGGCGTGTGGGTGCTGTGGGTTGGTGGGAATCAGGTTTCCCCAGGGTCAGTGTTCCCAGCGTCCTGTGTGGTCTCGTGTGCACACCTAGAATCAGGGACCCTGCCTGCACCATGCTCTTGGCGTGTGTTGAAAATGGTACCAGGAGTCCAAGTTTCCCTGTGTCTGCATCAAGAATTGAGTATCAGAGTCTGTTGCCTCGTGAGGTTTCTCGTTGAGGGTCAGGGTCCCCGTGTATGAATGCACCAAGATTTGGAGTCACTGGCTCTTAGTGTGGATGTGCTGTGAGTCAGGGATTCCAGGCACATAAGATAAGACACAGAGTCAAGTCAGTGGTGCTCAGTGCTGCCTCTTGCTGGGAGAATTTGGGTCTTGATCACCATGGGGGACTGGGTTGCACAATAGCTCTGTGGTGTGCCTGCACTGTGGAAGACTGACTTCCTTGAGTGTTTGCCCTGTAACCAGGTCAGGTGGCACTGACGCCCTGTGGGTTTGGTCACCCAGTTGAGATTGGTTGCAGGAGGCCACCTCCAGTCTCTCAAATTCTCTTAGCAGTACTGAGGCCACTGATAGAGCTCTCAGGCTCCATGGCCCTATTCCCTGTCTGGGAGTTTTGGCCACAGGCATGCGCACGAGTTCAGAGGGTGTTCCCAAGCCCAAGAACTCCTGAGATAGCTGGGAAAGTGACTTTTAAAGTCCCAAGCTCCAATTACTGTCTGGGCGCTTTGGCCACAGGTGTGCGTGCACACACACAGAGCATTCTCCCAAGCCCAAGTTTTCCTGGGATAGCTGGGAAAACAAGTTTTAAAGTTCCAAGCTCCAATTACTGTCTGGTGCTTTGGTCACAGGTGTGTGTACACGTGCGGAGCGTTCTCCCAAGTCAAAGTTTCCCTGGGGTAGCTGGGAAAGCGAGTTTTTAAACTCTAAGCCTGCGGTTCCCCGTAGGGGATAGGGGAGTTGTGGCTGAAGTGAGGGGTGGGTCTATTGGTTACTACGGAGCTATCCAAGATCCTGCAGGGAGGGCGATAGGCTCCTTGATTCACAGAAATCTGCTGCTGGGAAGTCTGGACTCCTGTTGTCTGTTGGCCTGAAGCTGTGGCTGTAATTCTCTGTCCCTGTGGCTGCAGGTCCCTGGCTTGCATCTGAGATGTGACTGACTGGGGCAGGGTCCCAGTCCAGGCAGTTTTGCTTCTCAAGATGGTGTGGTCTCTGCCGCCATGCTAGCCGGCCTCCCGGGAGTGTCCGCCTTGTCCACGGAGCTCCGCCATCTGGGAATGCCCGATTTGGCAGCCCCTTGGAGGACCTGCAGAGTCTAACTGTCCCTAGTTCATACTCACACACACACCACACATGCTATACTCTCCTCTGTGGGTTCCTCATTCTCTCACACTCTCTCCCTCCCTACCTTCCTGCCCGTCACCATCTTCCCTGTCTGGAGCCACAAAATTCTTAAAGTGATAAACACCATTCTAATAATTCCTGTAAGAGAGAGCTGTAACTGTGTCTTTTCAGCTAAGAAAATGGGGCACAGAAAGGTTGAGTAGTCATTGCCTAGGTTCCCAGTGGGAGTCAGGAATGGAAATACGAGGCTATTTGTTTCCGAGTCTTCCCGCTCAAGTACAGCATTTCTGTAAAGTCTGGAAATATGGTGAATATACGAAGGTCAAGGGTATCTTCAAGCCATAAAAACATAAGTCACATCCCCATGCTCTTTCTTCAAGCCATAAAAACGTAAGTCACATTTCCATGCTCTGCTAGGGAACCTTCTGTGGCTGTGCTCCCTGTCCTGGGGTGCTGTTACCAGCCTTCCTCTTGGGATCCCTTCCTCACCACGTGCTTAGAATCATCTCACTTGCTCCTCTTCACCCTAAAAGGGGCCGCAAGGTCGAGACTGGACTCAGACTCTCAGGACTCCCAGCTCATGCAGCACACTCTGTAGTGAAAACTGTTGGAACAAATGGATTATTTCCAGATATTTGTCAAGAAATTCATAATTCATATCCTCTGACCCTATAACTCCACCCCTGAGAATCCGTCCTAAGAGAATGCACCATACAATCAGTACAAAGCCTTCTCATAGCAATGTTCAGTGTAGACTTGCAAAATGGGGTTGGGAGCACCAGACCCAGAGCTCAATGGTTTCCTAAAGACAGCACTGCCTTGAAAGGGATTATCAGGCAGTTTAACAAATGATATTTACAAAGCGTTTGCAATTAACCAAGAATGCAGATGTTATAATGCTAAGTGAAGTAAAATACAAGATACAATCAGCATGATTTCAACAGCAAAAGATGTTTCAATAGCATATCAGAACCCCTAGTCATGTGGGAAATGGCTTCATGGTTGGGGTACTTGGAAAACAACTGAGTTCAATCCCTTGAACATGTTCTGGGATTCACATGGTAAAGTAGTTTTGAATCTTTCAGGCAGAGTATGTTATTCAGCATCACTCAAACTGGACTGCTGCCAAGTCTCCCAGTACGAGATAACGAACTAGCAGGATTCATCATCGTGAGCCAGAGGCCAGCAGCACCATCTGATCATGGAAAGGGGAGCCAAAAGGAGCGGTAATTAAATAATCCAGTGCCTGCTTATGGAGCATCTGGGCTCTCTAAGGGGTCCTCTGGCACTTACAACCTACGAGAGGAACTGAGAAATATACAGAGATGCTGCAGTGTAGTGTCTTAGCATGTTTAAATGTTCAAAATGTTCACATCTTCTGCCTTGCCATACTGTTCATGAGCTTCTATTCCTAAGGAACTTAGCAGAGTGCAGCTAAAGACCTATGTAAAAAAAGTACTAATCTCAGTATTATATAAAATAGTCCCACGTTTAAAACAATTTATATGCCAAACAACAGTATTGAGAAAAAATTAAAATATCTACACATATACACCTATGAATGCCCAGAAAGAGGAATAAATACATGTAGTGTAACTGTGCTATCTTCAGGGGGCAGAGTCGGGAACAAACAGTTGCTTTTACAATCATGGGGGGGATGACTTTATTTACAAATACTCACTCCAACCAAAAGGGTCACAATGTGCTCTGGGCTGCCACACCCTCGGGATCCTGCCTCTGCATCCCAGCAGGTACATAGTCTTATCCAGCCAACTAGGGGAACTTGGAAAACCACTTCCTTGAAACTGATAAGATCCCTGCCAAAGAAATCAGATCTATGCAGGGTTTTGCTCATAAGATGGTGGCTTCCTTTAAGATCAGTTTCATTTTTCTACCAGGACAGTGAGGGACACTGTGAGCCTAGCCACAGAGCCAGGCCTGAACAGAGGTGGGCAGGGGTCCTCAGTCCTGCAGGGCCTCCCCCCTGGCTCAGTGGCTCTGTGTCCACTCTCCCCCAGATGTGTTCTAATGGCCTGGGAATCCCCTCCTGCCCCCTGCCACCCCTCCTGACAGGGAGTACATGAGGCTGGGTTCTGCAGGACTGCTCAAATGACCCCCTGCAGGTTGTATGCGCTGGGTGATACAAACAATTCTGAGAAGTGGCCCATCAGAAAGGAAAGGCCAGACCTCCCTCGGCATTTGGTGTCCTGATGCCTGTCTTTATCAAAGGCAAAAAAAAAAAAAAAAAGACAGAATATTTCTATCTGTCTCAGGAGACTTGGTACAGAGAAATGTGCAAGTTTTGGAGCTTCTTTTAGAAACCACTTCCAACTCTAAAGGCTTGCCAAGTACCCTGCCCTGGTGGAGCCTGGGGGCACTCCTCCCACATGCTGCCAGCTCTATCTCGAGTGGTATAGGGGTCACCTGCTCCCACCTTCAGAGTAACCGTTATTGTCAATGGCCACTGGGCACTCCCTGGGGCAGGTAGTAGTGCCCGCAGTGCCTGGCTCCAGCAGGCGTAAGCCTCAGAGTAAGCAAAGCCTATTCTTTATAGGCTCTGTACCTACAAACATGGGGTCTGAAATACTGCTCCTATTGCTCAGGACTGAGGAGAGAGTGGACCAGAGGAGCACCCTAATGCATGAACCACACTCTCTGCTGTGCTGAGGAGAATTTTCTGGAAGGTACAAACTTAAAGGTCTTCCAAGGGCTTTGCTTTGGGTTCACACCCAACCTTGCACTTCAGTTGTCCCATGTGTCATCTCTGAGAAGCTCTCCCAGAAAAGTGAGTATGAGCCTAAGGTAGAAGAAAGGCCCTGCCATACCCACCCTGGCCCACTAAATCCTACCCATCCTTTGGGATCATTTCCAATGCCACCTACTTCAGGAGCATCTCTGCCCCATGGGGCACTGGAGCTTCCTTTCTCCCTAGTCTCACTTGTACCTCCTCATGGGTCTGAGCACACGAGCCCTCAGCAATGGCTTTAGTGGGGGTTGCTGATGTGTGCCCTTCCAAGAGAGCCAAGGTCTCACCCTCAGGAATTCCTGGCCACCTCTCCCCAGCAGGGGACCTTGGCGGTACATTGCTGAAATTGGGATCTGGACCCCACGAGCAGTCATCTTCTCCATCAGACTTGCTGGGATGAAATCTGCAATGTGAAAGTAGGCTTTGGTTGCTGCCTGCTGGAAGTAAGATGCTGAGCAAAGGGCATAGCCAGGTTGCCTTCTGTGGCACTCTGGGCAAAACAGAAGTCTGATCCAGTCAAAACCCAGGTATGGGCCTGGTGGGCGTGGCTTAGCAGTTGAGCATCAATCCAGGGACCAGGAGGTCACCAGTTCTATTCCAGGTCAGGGCACATGCCTGGATTGGGGGCTCGATCCCCAGTAGGAGTGTGTGCAGGAGGCAGCTGATTGAAGCTGTTTCTCTCGTCAGTGTTTCTCTCTATCCCTCTTCCTTTCTCTCTCTCTCTCTAAAAATCAACTAAAAATTTTAAAAACAAACAAACAAACAAACCCAGGTGAGGCCCCCAGGGCAAGGATACTTCTTCAGAATGCCCACCAAACACAAGTTTTTCTATGATAGAAGCTGGGCCAATCATGTGACAGGAATAGAAGGGAGAGAAGAGAGGAACACCTGTTAGTGAGCCCTTTTGTATGCCAGTGGGTCCTCAGTTCACACAACTCTCTGGCTCTCACAGTAATCCTGTGGGGCAGCATGAGTATTGCCACTGCCAAGATGAACACCATGACCAAGGAGGGATGTCGCCCAATGGGGCCAAGGTCACACCAGTTGTAAGTGACAGAAACAAGATGTGGTCACCAAGCCCTCCCAGATGGCATGACACCATGCCACTTCCCATGGTACAGAAAGCCCAGGTGCTAAAATTCTGATTCTTTTCATTCCTCTGGCATTTCTATGCATGTGCACCTGGCACACTGTCCCCTCCTCCTCCAAGGGAGCTCTTGCTTGTGACACTCTCTGTCCACAGCAGGTGATCAGAAGTTGCCCCATGAACAAGGGAGGACCTGACAATCCACCCAACCAGGTGAGCCCCCACCAAGGCTGTTCTTCAGCAGACCTGAGGCTGTAGTGCATGAGCAGAGCAAACCACTGTGTCGGTTTCTACAAAACTAAAGAGACCCTTACCGTATGATCTGGCAGCATGTTCCTTGAGAGGTAATAACATCTGTTCACACAGAAACCTGCATGGAAATTCATATAGCACTTTAGTCACAATTGCCAAAACCTGAAGCAAGAGATGTCCTTCTGTGGGGATGGATAAACTGTCCATCCAGCTAAGAGAAAATGAGCTACCAAGCTATGAGAAAACATGGAGGGAAGGTAAATGCATATTAGCAAGTAAAAGCAGCCAATTTGAAAAGATTCAGTACCTTCTGGAAAGGGCAAAACCATAAAGACGTGAGAAGGTCATTGGTTACCAGGGGTAGTGGGAGGAGGAGGGACGAATAGGCAGCTGCATGCAGTGGTCATACATGCAGAGCCACTTGCCGCTCTTAAAGAGTTTTGCAGGGACTTGCTGCTTTCAGGGCCGCGAAACTACTCTGTATGATACTGTGGCACTAGATATTTGTCATTATAAACTTGTCCAAACCCATAGAATATGCAATAGCAACAGGGAACCCTACAGTAAACTGTGGTTTTAAGGTGATTATGATGTGTCTGTGTAGACTCATCAAAGTAACAAATGTACCACTCTGGCAGGGAATGCTAAAAATGGGAGTCTGAGGGGAGTGGGGACAGGCGGTATTTGGGAACTCTCTGTACCTTCCTTCCATTGCTGTGAACTGGGAAAGCTTTTAAACTTCTTTTAAAGTATCTCATTGCCAGGAACATGTCCAAGAGGAGACGTCAGCATGGGTTTCTATGTCATTTATTGAGAGGGAAGATAAGCAACTGGAATAAAAACAATAGCAGTTACCACTTTGATGGCACCTCTAGGTGATGCTCAGCATTCTAACCATCAGCACGTGGGGTCCAACCCTGAGGGTCACATAGAGCTGTCCCCAACAGTCACTAGGTGGCTGCAGTTCATGGACCATTAGGTAAGAGAGGGATGCAGCCTGGCAGTGTTCACACAATGCGCCTCTCCGCACATGACATGGCTGCTGGGGAGGCGCCCAGGGGAAGGCTGTTCTGCTGCAATGATGTGATTTAGAAGATTTATTTTTATACCAAGTTGTCTTTGTCTCTTTTTAAAATGCAAATGTAATCATGCCACTTCCCTGTTTAGAATTCATCCGTGCTTCCAATCTTTCACTAGAGTGATCTTCAAATTATTTTTTTCCATCACCAAACCCATTTATCAGACAAAATGCAAGCCCCTTAGGAGGGCACATTAAGTCCTTCTGGGCCCATGGAAGTGCAGCCAGCCCACAGCCCCTGCAGCCACGGTGGAATACCCGCCACTCTGGACAGGCAGCTTTCTATCCTAGGCGTTGGCTGACACTCGCAGAGAGGGGCTTTTCCTCAGAGTCCCCCCAACACTCTCTGACATGCCCACCACAGTGGCTACAGCACAGGGAAGCTAGGCCTGAGAATGGGTCCTCGCGGTTCTCTCACCAGCTCCCCTTCACTCCCAGACACAGAATGTTCTCAACTGCAGAGGGCAATTGCACTGGCTCTGCAGGGTTGACACAGGCTTAGATGATGCCAGGCACCAAGCAGGCCCCCATAAACAGTATGAGTGAGTGGGCACACAATGAATGTTTGTGTAACCTGCTGCCTTTCCACACACAGCACAAGGAAAAAGGTCTGCCTTTGGGGGCTACATGAGAGCAGCTGAGCTCTCAGATCAACTCTGACCCCAAGGTGGTGGGAGAGATTGGGGTTGGGCAGGGCCTGAGAGAGGAGACAGAACTGAGAGTAAGATTAATAAGGTAGGGTAGGGGTTAGGTTAGTAAAAAACTGAACAGGCACAGGGAGGTACCAATGGGCCACCTACAGGTAGGTCTGGGCCCCTGAGCCTTGGGACAAATGAGCCCATAAGAAGGATCTGGGCTGAGTCTTACTCTGGCTCCCAGCTGCCTTCAGGGGACCTGGCCCACAGTGTCCACTAACTCAAGAGTTAAGGTCTCAGTTTTTATATCCCACGCCCAAATCCCGAGGCTGAAAGCTGAGCCTTTGTGTGGTTTACAGAGAGCACTCCTAACTCCAGGGGTGAAGGAAGTTTGCAAATAACAGTTGATACATGTGGTGGTCATACATGTAGAGCCACTGCTGCCCTTAAAGAGCTTTGCAGGGACAGGCTATTGTTCCCATTTTGCAGATGAGGAGATGAAACTCGGAAAGATACAAGGTGTACAGGTTAATAATGCGGATTTTGTCATCAAAGAAAACATGGTAATTTCAAGAGAAACATCATAAGTGCTTTATTCAAAGTAATGGCCATCGCTAGCTACACACTTCCCCCATCTTTCAGGTACTTTGTGGATATCGTCCCCATAGAACTTTTCTTGTTTTGAGGGAAACCATTCAGAGACACAATTTTCCACTTCTCCTTATGTTTTGAAGTGTTGCTCAGAAAGTGTGTGTGCCATCAATCAGAACAAGGGGTAATCTGAGGGAGCAAGGTCTGGTGAATATGGCGGGTGGGTTAATACTTCCCAGGCAAGATCTTTTAACTTGTCTTCAACTGGTTTTGAAATGTGTGATGGTGCATCATCATGAAGCAAATTTACTTTGCATGTCTTCTGGCATATTCTGGTCATTTCAAGATCGAAGTGTGGTTCAGATTGATTATTTGTTATTGGTAGCAATCAGCCTTAATGGTTTCACCTTGTTTTAGAAGCTCAGAATACACCACACCTTCCTGATCCCACCAAACGCAGAGCATTGTCTTCTTTCCGAAGCAATTTGTCCTTGTAGTCAATGTTGATAATTGACCTGGACCAACCCATGATTTTGTGCATTTGGGATTCTCAAAATAAATCCACTTTTCATCACCAATCACAATTTGATGCAAAAAAGACTTTCTTTCTTGCTGCTGAAGCAACATTTTACTAATGACTTTTCAGTTTTCCATTTGTCTTTCATTCAGTTGATGTGGAACCCATTTTCCTTCCTTTAAAAATCTTTCCCATTGCTTGTAAACAATCAGAAATTGTTTACTGAGCAACGTTTAATCTTCCTGCAAGTTGTTTTTTAGTTTGACATGCATTTTCATCTAATAATGCTTGTAATTGTTTGTCTTCAACCTTTTTTGGTTGACCTGGACATTCTTTGTCTTTCGCATAGAAATCATCACTTTTAAAAGCATTTAAACCAGCATTCACAAGTATCTTGAGATGGAGCAAGTTTACCATAAGTTTCTGTGGAGAGCGCCCTCGGGGAACAAAGTTCCCCCAGAGGGCGGGCCTTGTAAGGCCCAGCTGCTCTCTGCCCCCCAGGAGAATGGTTACCTTCAATTGTAGTTTAGCAAACAATACTGCCTTCCAGCACATAACATTGTAAATAGTCAAATAGTCTTTGGGATAATGGGAAAAGATTTAGGTGGTGTCTTGGATGGACATATAGCCTTGGGAAATTAGTTAAGATAAGGGTTTTAATGGGAAAACATGTTTACAATAGAGTGTAGCTTTGTTGTTTGGGGAACAAGGAATTGTGTAATATGTAAACCAGAACTGTTTAAAAGAGTGGAGTGAAATAAACTCTGGGCCTCAGTCCTAAAAAGGGCTTTGCTGACCTCCTGATCCCATATCTTTTCTTTCTTCTTTATTTTTATCCATCTTTCTATCTCTATCTTTCCATAAGCCTCACCCCCCTTTCAGGGACTGCTCGACTGATGCTGGCTGGCCCCAGCATTGAGTGGCGCCCGGACAGGATCCTGACACAGGGGACTCCGTGAAGGCCTCTGCCAGTTGAAGGGACGCGCGTTGGATGAAGAAGTGTGGGGCAGCAAATTGGTTGAAGGTATAGTCGGGAGTAAAATACCATGGGACAAGGTAAAAGTAAGGAATGGTTTGTGCACGTGCTTTAAAATATGCTTAAAGCAAGAGAAACTAGAGTAGGATATAAGCAGCTTGAATGTTTTTTAACTTTTGTAATAGATGTCTGTCCTTTGTTTCCTGAAGAAGGAACTCTAAATCTTGAGACTTGTGCTAAGGTTGGGGAAAAACTGCAGGACTATTCTGATCACGGTCTGCGGAAGGTGCCTGAAGAAATTTTTTCTTTGTGGAATCTTGTTGGGGACTGCCTTGATCCTCGTAATGAGGAGAGAAAAGGGGAAGGAAGGCTGAGAGATAAAAGACCTTCTTGTCCTAGTTCATAGAAATTACCTTTGAGGGATAAAAATCCATCTTGTCCCAGCTTAGAGAAACTAGCTTCCCCGGAGGATAAGCCTCCCCCACGGAGCCTTTGGCGCTGCCTGAAAATCTTTATGCAAAACATAAGAAAGAAGGAAAAGAAATATTGTTAGCACGCAAGGAGTATCATCTTTATGGTGAGCCCTGGGACCCTCCCTCCTCCTCCTGAGAATGAGGAGAACTTAGAAGACACAGCTGCACATTATCATGATAGAAGAACCTGCAGAGAAATGCAAATCTTAGTAAAGTTAAGTGTTAGTTATTGCTTTAAAAAAAAGAAAAATTTAAGATCTGGATCCAGTTTAAATTTAATTGATATTCTTTAAGATAATTTAAGTATATAATCTTGAAATCATATATGTAAATATGTATATTTGATCTTTCCAAGTATATTTCAAGAGACTGTGAGAGTAACTTTTGGACATTTCAAGGGCCCCAAAATGTTTTCAAAAGTGTGTTCTCTCTTAAAAGAAATATTTTTTAATTATTCTTGGGATTGCATGGAAAGTTTTATCAAATATAATTAACCAATATATATTTTGTTTATATACATGTATTAAGAGTTGTAGAGGTTTTGCCTCTGGAAGGGACAAAGTAAAGTAACAATATATGTCTTAATTATAGCCAAATTTTTCAACAACATTAGAATTTTAAGAAGGATAAAAAGCCCGAAGCCGCCTACACCTTTACGTAGGGTGGTTACGGGACAGTGTACTTTAACCTCTAATCTAAACTTACTGAATAACTTCCTTTGCTTTTTTAAATAAAGATATCTACTTAAGTTACTTTATAAATAGCCTTTTAAAAAATATAATTAAGGTCTCATATAAATTGAGAAGCCAATGTTTTTATAAGTAACATCTAAAAAACAGATTGGAAACAATTATTTTCTGCCTGAATTTGGTAGCCTCTTACATTGTTAAGTTAAAGGCAGGGCAATATTTACAACTTGTGAATCAGACATCTACATTTACTAAATTCGCTTTCCATTTTAAATAAAGATGAAAGATGAAACAGAAGGACCAGAGAGAGAGAGAGAGAGAGCTGGGTACCAGGACACAGACTTTATTGAGGAGACCCTTCCCAAGGGAGAGAGAGCTCATGTGCGGGGTGAAGGCAGAGAAACTAGGGGAAGGGGAAAAGAGGGGACCCAGCTGGACCGCCTCCCAGACTGCCTGGGAGAACAGTCCAGGAGAAAAGGTGCCACATGGCACACTGAGACACCCTTTAAGGGCCGGAACAGGCAGGGGTTGGGCCCAGGGCAGAATGGGAAGGGGTGGGACACAGGGCACTCTTGTATGTGATTGATTGGTGGCTCAATGTCTCTGTCAATTACATCATAACTCCGCCCACTAGTTGGGGGGGGTACCTATCAAAAGATGCTTACTTTAATTACGTAATTTTATAAGTTATCTTTTAAAATTAAAATTAAGGTTTTAACCTAATAAGAATGTCTTTATGAACAATTTAATTAAATATTCTAAGTTACTAAGACCTCCCATAGTCACTCTATGTACAAATAAGCCTAAGGGGATACTCTTTAAAAATAATATTCTAGCTTAATAAAAAGGAGAATTTAAAAAATCACTTGTAGAGGAGCAGGAGACATGGCAAAGCAGTGTCCCTCCAATAAAAGGATTAATAAAAGAAATAGCAGAGGTCTTAAACAACCTGGACTGTACCCTAAATGTAAAAAAGGAAAACATTGGGCCAATGAATGCAGATCTAAGAGAGATAATCAAGGAAACGTGCTGCCCCCCCAGCAGGGAAGTGGGAGGAGGGGCCAGCCACAGGCCTCTCAACAATGCTTTGGGGCACTGCGAAACCGACCCAACTAACAACAGGGAAATCCCTTCAGGACTTATACTTATGGGGTAAGGATATCATGCAGGAGATGGGAGTTTATATTTATAGTCCCAGTGCTCCAGTAATAAGGCAAATGTTTAATCAAGGGCTACTGCCAAGTCAGGGGTTAGGAAGAGAGGGTCAAGGAAGAATGGAACCAATCATGCCAGAGCCCAGACCTCCTAGAGTGGCGTTAGGGTATTTCTAGGAGGGGCCTTTGATTATCCTGCAACCCATGCATTTCCGATTCAGTGGAAGTCAGATGATCCAGTGTGGATTGATCAATAGCCCCTAACAACTGAAAAAATACAGGCCACTGAACAGCTGGTGCAGGAACAGCTAAACAAAGGCCATAGAGCACCCTCTAACTCCCCTTGGGATTCTCCTATATTTGTTGTCAAGAAAAAGTCAGGAAAGTGGAGGTTTCTACAAGATTTAAGAAAGGTTAATGAGACAATGGAACTTATGGGAGCCTTGCAGCCAGGGCTTCCCTCTCCTTCTGCCATTCCAGCAGGCATGTATAAAATAATTCTTTTTTTTTAATCTTTATTGTTCAGTTTATTAATTACATTGTTCCCCCTTTTTTATCCTCCTATAGCTCCCCTCCACCCTGTACCCATCCTATCCTCCACCCTCACCTCCCCCTCCCCACTGTCCTCTCCCATTGTTGCAAGATTTTTGTCCAGTCTCTTGCTGTACTTCCCACACCCCTTTTTTCCCTAAGAATTATCAGTCCATTCCCTCTCTATGTCCATGATTTTGTTATATTTACCAGTTTATCTTGTTCATCAGATTATTAATTCACTTGATTTTTGTATTCATTTGTTGATAGATGTGTATTTGTTGTTCATAATTTATATTTTTACCTTTTTCTTCTTTCTCTTCTTAAAGAATATCTTTCAGCATTTCATATAATATTGGTTTGGTGGTGATGAACTCCTTTAGCTTTTTCTTATCTGCAAAGCACTTTATCTGATCTTCAATTCTGAATGATAGCTTTGCTGGATAGAATAATCTTGGTTGTAGATTCTTGCTATTCATCACTTTGAATATTTCTTGCCACTCCCATCTGGTCTGCATCGTTTCTGTTGAGACAATCGTATGGGTGCTCCCTTATAGGTAACTAACTGTTTTTCTCTTGCTGCTTTTAATATTCTCTCTTTGTCTTTTGCTCTTGGCATTTTAATTATGATGTGCCTTGGTGTGGTCCTCTTAGGGTTCCTATATATTGGGGTTTGGTGAGCTTCTTGGACTCCTAAGTCAATTTCTTTCACCAGGTGTGGGAAGTTTTCAGTCACTATTTCTTCAAATAGGTTTTCATTGTCTTGCTCTCTCTCTTTTTCTGGCACCCCTATAATTCGGATGTTGGTATGCTTGAGGTTGTCCCAGAGGCCCCTTACACTATCTTCAATTGTTTGGATTCTTTTGGTTTCTTGCTTTTTCAGCTGAGTGGATTTTACCTCTTTGTATTTCAAATCTTGAATTTGGTTCTTGGGGTGCTCCAGAGCACTTTTAGGTCTTTGTATAATATTATTTATTTTAGTCAGTGTATGCTTAATTTCTGGTTGGTCCTTTTTCATACCCTTGAGAGTCTCCTTCATATCCTTGAGGGTCTCGTTCATTTCCTTGTAGGTCCTGCTTATTTCCTTATCGGTCTCGACCTTTTCTAAGAGCCTCTTGAAAAGCCTTATAAGTGTGGTTTTGAACTCTATGTCTAGTCGTCTTTTTGCCTCCATTTCTTTCACACCTGATTTCTTTCCATGTCTCTGCATAGTGGCTGCTTTATGTGGTAGATGTCCTCTAAGGGACAATGGCTCAGCCTCCCCAGTTACCTGAAGTGGGTACTCTTACTGCAATCCTTTATGGGTTGTACAGTATTTTTGAATTTAAGCCCAGCTTGTTGTTGTTAGCCCTAAGAGGGTTTGACCTCCAGGCCAATTGGCTGTGAAGAGATACTGTGTTCAGGTTGGATGGGCGGAGTCTCTGAGCTGAGCAGGCAGCCTCAGCGTCAGCTATGTCCTATGTGGCGCTTGCGCGAGGGTCTCTGTTGGGTGGTAATTGTTGCAGGCACCTCCAAGAGAAAGCTGCTAGTCTCTTCCCCTTGCCAGACAACTCTGCCTCTCCCCAAATGAGTCTGCACATTCAAAGTCTCGCCCAGGGTTGTAAAACAAAGCAGTCCGGTGGTCTCCGGGACCAGGGGGCAAGTCGCCAGGGAGCAAGTCGCGCATCTGTGCTGTCGCACACTTTACGCACGCAAACTGCTTTTCCAAGCAACCCGGTTTCTCCTCAGACTAGGAGACCTCTGCTGCGCCTGGCTTCCAGGGTGCATACCCCAGACCTCAGACCTCGCCTGGCACTGGGGAATCCGTGCAGTGAGACGTCTCCGCCCTCCCCATTGGAGAAATCCAGCCCGGGTTGCTGCTGCCAGCCCTACAGCCCGCGCGCTCGTGGCCATAGCTCTTAACCTCTGTTTCCACGCGTATCTTCAAGGCTGCGCTCCCGCCGCTCTTCTGAGTCTCAGTGTCCCACCTTTACTTTTATTTGTGGAGTTTTCACTCAGCCAGCTGTCTGGTGATTCTGGATGATGTTTGTCTTGTTGTTTTGTTGTGGTTTTTGAATTGTTGCACGGGGCAGAACAATAGGTGTTTACCTATGCTGCCATCTTGGTTGCTCCTAAAATAATTCTTGATCTTAAGGACTGTTTTTATACTATTCCCTTGGCACCTCAAGATTGTAAAAGGTTTGCTTTTAGTATACCATCCACTAATTTTCAGGAACCTATGAGGAGATAACATTGGTTGGTTCTCCCCCAAAGGATGGCTAATAGTCCCACATTATGTCAAAAGTTTGTTGCACAAGCTCTTGTTAGTACTAGGAAAATTTTTCGTCAGGTCTACATTATACAATATATGGATGATATTCTGTTCGCTTTTCAGAATGAAGGGATATTGCTAGCTGCATATGCTCAGCTGTAAAAAGGGCTTGAAGAAAAGGGGTTAATCATTGCCCCTGAGGAAGTACAGACACAGTCTCCTTTCTCTTTTTTGGGATATACCTTACATCAGAATTGTATTACCCCTCAGAAAATACAATGAGAAAGGATGGGTTAAAAACGCTTAATGATTTCCAGAAACTGCTAGGAGACATTTTCTGGTTAAGACCTTATCTTAAAATCACCACAGGACAGCTCAAGCCTCTGTTTGAGGTACTCAAAGAAGATTCTAACCCTAACTCTCCCAGAGAGCTGTCAGAGGAAGCAAGACAGGCTTTACAGGTAGTAGAAACAGCTATTGGTCAACAGCAGGTGTCATATTTAGACTTTCCTCAGCCATGGGGAGCTTATATTCTTGCTACTCAGCATACTCCCATGGCAGTATTATGACAGGAAGGTCCTCTATTATGGATTCTCCTGCCCGTATCACCTGCAAAGGTGCTTATACCTTATTATGATCAAGTAGCTGCTCTGATTCACATGATGAGGACTGAAGCTTGCAAGTTAATTGGATGTGAGCCGCCTTATATCTGTTTTCCTTATTCCAAACAGCAAGTAGATTGGCTGTTGCAACATAGCAATGACTGGGGAACGGCTATGGCTAATTACCCTGGTTACAATAAACTTCTGCAGTTTGCAAGCCAGCATGCTTTTGTATTTCCTAAAATAGTACAAAAGAACCTATTAAAGAGGCTTCGTTAATTTTTACTGCTGGTTCATCTAATGGTAATGCAGCCTATAGTATTCAAGGTGAGGTGACAACTTTTCAAACTACATATACATCTGCACAGGTAGTAGAACTGTGTGCCATCTTAGCAGTGCTACAATGTGTTCCAGATCAAGCATTTAACCAGGACTCAGACAGTCAGTATGTGGTAAGAGCACATGCCACTAAAGTCCAGCCAATCAGTGCACAGCATCTCCTGCACATGGATCGGTGTAGGGCAGACTCTTGACCCTTTCAGAATCAATGCAACAGAACTACAGGATTTCGTGCCCTCAGGGACAAGGGGCCTCTCCTAGTGGTCTGGGTCTAGCAGTGGTCTGGCCTTGGAGTCAAATGACCTAGGTTCAAATTTAGATTTTACCACTTTCTTGCCACATGAGTCTCAAATTGCTCTTCTAGGAAATGTGTGTATCAACCGTGCAATTTTGTTTTGATGGTTAAGTGAGTTAACACTGTGGAAAATGTCTAGGTCAATGGCAGGTACACAATGATCTCTTAATAAAGGTTGGCTCCTGCCGCTGATGATGGTGACAACTCAATAAATTAGTAAATTACTGTTTTTAGGAGAAACCTTAGACTAGAACTACAATGCAATGTACACACTTGACTAGTTCATCTTCAAGTCCCCCAGTGCCTAGCAAAGATCCTAAGGGTGGCCCTTATGGATGGATTAATGTAAAGAGAAGAGAGAGCTACCAGGGTTCCCTCTGCTTTGTGTGGACACACTGAGAAGGCGACTGGCCACAGGCAAGAGATCCCTCCCCTGGAAGCTCAGGTCCTGGCCTTGGACGCCACTTCCAGAACTGTGAGAAATAAGCATCTGCCCTTAAGGCCCGGGTACAGTATTTTGTTTCAGCAGCCGAGCTGACAGAGGGAATAAATGGAACCTCATTTGCTTTTTGACACCTGAGGCAGGTCTCACTGAGCCACCCGGGAAGCCCTGCTGCCCCTGGGGCTCTGCTTCCCAAACTGACTTCCAGGGATTTATCCATAACCCATGCTCCACCAGACATTGTCCCCCAGGCTCCCAGAGCCTGGCTGGGTGAACCTGGGCTGCCACACTGTCATGGAGATCGATTGGCATTGAAAATGGACAGTATAGACCCATCCAAACACGTGCAGTGTCAGCCTCTCCTCTCACAGCACAGACTAAGTCCAGGCTCCCCAGTAACAGCCGAACCGTGACCACCACAGCCACACCCTGAACACCACAGCTATACCCTGACCACCACAGCTATACCCTGACCACCACAGCTATACCCTGACCATCACAGCCACACCCTGACCATCACAGCTATACCCTGACCACCACAGCTATACCCTGGCCATCACAGCTATACCCTGACCACCACAGCTATACCCTGACCACCACAGCTATACCCTGACCATCACAGCTATACCCTGACCACCACAGCTATACCCTGACCACCACAGCTATACCCTGACCATCACAGCTATACCCTGACCACCACAGCTATACCCTGACCACCACAGCTATACCCTGACCACCACAGCTATACCCTGACCACCACAGCTATACCCTGACCATCACAGCTATACCCTGACCATCACAGCCACACCCTGACCATCACAGCTATACCCTGACCATCACAGCCATACCCTGACCATCACAGCCACACCCTGACCATCACAGCTACACCCTGACCATCACAGCTATACCCTGACCATCACAGCTATACCCTGACCATCACAGCCACACCCTGACCATCACAGCTATACCCTGACCATCACAGCTATACCCTGACCACCACAGCTATACCCTGACCACCACAGCTATACCCTGACCACCACAGCTATACCCTGACCACCACAGCTATACCCTGACCATCACAGCCATACCCTGACCACCACAGCCATACCCTGACCACCACAGCTATACCCTGACCACCACAGCTACACCCTGACCATCACAGCCACACCCTGACCACCACAGCTACACCCTGACCACCACAGCCACACCCTGACCATCACAGCTATACCCTGACCATCACAGCTATACCCTGACCATCACAGCTATACCCTGACCATCACAGCTATACCCTGACCACCACAGCCATACCCTGACCATCACAGCCACACCCTGACCACCACAGCTATACCCTGACCACCACAGCTATACCCTGACCACCACAGCTATACCCTGGCCATCACAGCTATACCCTGACCACCACAGCCACACCCTGACCATCACAGCTATACCCTGACCATCACAGCTATACCCTGACCACCACAGCCACACCCTGACCACCACAGCTATACCCTGACCATCACAGCTATACCCTGACCATCACAGCTATACCCTGACCATCACAGCTATACCCTGACCACCACAGCCACACCCTGACCATCACAGCCACACCCTGACCACCACAGCTATACCCTGACCACCACAGCTATACCCTGACCACCACAGCTATACCCTGACCACCACAGCTATACCCTGACCACCACAGCTATACCCTGACCACCACAGCTATACCCTGACCACCACAGCTATACCCTGACCACCACAGCCACACCCTGACCACCACAGCTATACCCTGACCACCACAGCTATACCCTGACCACCACAGCTATACCCTGACCACCACAGCCACACCCTGACCACCACAGCTATACCCTGACCATCACAGCTATACCCTGACCACCACAGCCACACCCTGACCACCACAGCCATACCCTGACCACCACAGCTATACCCTGACCACCACAGCTATACCCTGACCACCACAGCTATACCCTGACCACCACAGCTATACCCTGGCCATCACAGCTATACCCTGACCACCACAGCTATACCCTGACCACCACAGCCACACCCTGACCACCACAGCTATACCCTGACCACCACAGCCACACCCTGACCACCACAGCTATACCCTGACCACCACAGCTATACCCTGGCCATCACAGCTATACCCTGACCATCACAGCCACACCATGAGCATCACAGCCACCCCTGACCACCACAGCTATACCCTGACCACCACAGCCACACCCTGACCACCACAGCTATACCCTGACCATCACAGCTATACCCTGACCACCACAGCCACACCCTGACCACCACAGCTATACCCTGACCACCACAGCTATACCCTGACCATCACAGCCACACCCTGACCATCACAGCTATACCCTGACCACCACAGCCACACCCTGACCACCACAGCTATACCCTGACCATCACAGCTATACCCTGACCATCACAGCCACACCCTGGCCATCACAGCTATACCCTGACCACCACAGCCACACCCTGACCATCACAGCTATACACTGACCACCACAGCCACACCCTGACCACCACAGCTATACCCTGACCACCACAGCTATACCCTGGCCATCACAGCTATACCCTGACCATCACAGCCACACCCTGACCACCACAGCTACACCCTGACCACCACAGCTATACCCTGGCCATCACAGCTATACCCTGACCATCACAGCCACACCATGACCATCACAGCCACCCCTGACCACCACAGCTATACCCTGACCATCACAGCCACCCCTGACCACCACAGCTATACCCTGACAACCACATCCTGACCACACTTGCATCCTGACCATCATACCCTGACCACCCCACTACTGCTCAGGAGCCAGAATGCCCTCCTCCCACTGCCCCAGCTGCCAGCCTATCTCTGCCTATACCATACACCACATGGAGGGCTTCTTCTTCTGTCCACAGGCCAAGCTCCCGTGAGGCAGCCAGGCTTAGGGCCCTGGACTGTGGCCACAAGAGGAGTCTCTCACACCCTTCTCTGCTCCTATAGCATCTTGTGCCTCAGTGCCTAGCGTGGGCCTGGCCCAGACCTCCCTAGGGACATTCTCCTTAGAGAATAGTCATGGGTAGACAATGACATTGTGGATTTAGTGCAATTGAGACCAGCCCACACCCCGATCCTCCAGATATTCCAGGGGATAGTGCAGATCTGAGGATGCTGTAGGAGGGGATATTTGCAAGATGCCTGGAGCTTATTGCTGGGGCTGCTCTTGTGCCTCCCTGGACCCTCAAGCGAGTGAAGGGAGGCAGGGAAGTGTCACCCAAGGCACTGTGCTTGGGTTCAATGTTCTGCAGTTGCCCCCGTGAGATCATAATGATCATACATTTGAACATGGGTTTTCTAAATGTGGCCCAATGGGACAAAAGCCACACATGGAGCGTGGGCTCACAGAGTCCTGCCTCCCCACCCTGGCAATGGCTTCTGGCTGCCAACTCCTCTGCTTCCTGGTGCCTCCAACCCCGCCTGGCCCCACCATCCCTATCCCCATTCCCATCCCCATCCCCACTCTGCCACCTCTACCACCGACACCCAGCTAGCTGGCCAGCAGCTCACATCCCACCATCACAGTCCTCTCGTGCAGACAGCTGGCTTAGGAAGGGCCCCATTGGGCACACATTCCGAGCACCCTGAGCAGGGTGTGGCCGCAGCACCAGAGCTCTTTCTGCAAGTGACTCCACAGAGACAAGTCTCTCACACCCCAATCCAGGGACGAGTGCCTGTCCATGTAGAGGCTGCAGCCCCTTTGGGGTCTGTGGTCTGCCTGGGCAGCAGAGCCATGAGAGGGGCAATGGACCTGCTGGCCCAGAAAATAGACAAATCAAGGATGCTGGCATATAGGCTCTAGAGGAAGAGGGCCGTGACTCCCACCAGATCCGGGGTCTGGAATATGCCTGGGGCCTGCTTGATGCTTAAACAAGATTTCTTGCCTGAATGAGGCGAAGGCTGAGCTGAGTCTGAAAAGATGAGCAGAACTTAGCCCGGTCTCAGGGGGTCCTCTTCAAGGGACTGGAAGTGTGAAGGACAGGGGTGGAGTGGGGCTTGGCAGAGCTCTGGCAGGAGTCTGGAACAGAGTGAGAACCCCGGGGACCCTCCCGGTTGAGACTCAGCCAGCCTCTGGACCTGCCCAGCTAGGGGTTCCTCCCTACCTGCCCTGCCCAGCTAGCCCAGCAGTTCCCACGATTGCTCCAGGCAGGGGAAAAGGGGCTGGGGCCTCTATAACCATAGGACCAACTCGGCTGGGAGACCTGCAGAGACACCCAGAGTCCTTATGGCAAAGAAGTCATGTTCCCTGGGCTGGGCCCCGGATGTGGAACTGGCTTCCCCTGTGGCCTCACCCACCAAACACACTACACACACCACACACCAAACACACCACACACACAACAGTCACATACCACACACACCACACATACATACCATACACCACACACCAAACACACACACAACACACAACCCACACACACCCCACACACATACACCCCACACCAAACACACCACACACCACACATACCACACACACACAACACACACATACCACACATACCCCACACCTAACACACCACACACACAACACTCACATACCACACACACCACACACCACACATACATACCATACACCACACACACACAACACACACACCACACACACCATACACCACACACCAAACACATTACACACACCACAAACACACACACCACACACCAAACACACACACAGCACACAACACTCACATACCACACACACACAACACACACCATACACCACACACCAAACACATTACACACACCACAAACACACACACCACACAACACTCACATACCACAGACACCATACACGCCACATACACAACATACCACACACTACACATCAAACACACCACACACCACACACACACAACACACACCCCCCACTGGAGAGACACTGCTGTTTCTCAGAGGTAGATGGGAGAGGACACCTGGTGATGCTTTGCACCAACATCTGCCCAGGATGCAGGTGCCTCTGCCACCTCCTAGCCGGCCTTGCCAAGTGGTCATCCTGTCCACACAGACGCTGTGGCTCACCTGAACCGCTGCCACCCAGGAGCAGGTTGGCTATGGTCTGTACGACTACAGGCCAACTCTGGCCAGGCACCGCAGCACAGGCCTGGGTCCCCCAAAGTGTGTCCTCACTGGGACTGCCCTCAGCCCTAGGAGACTGTGCAGGGTTTCCTCATATCTTACATGACTCTTCTAAGTGGAGTGGAGCCATTCTTTGCATTATCCTTCCCTGTTTGGACCAGGAGTTTGGGTTCCGGCTGCTGATGGGCCATAAGCTGTACAGCATCCCGCGGGGGCTGACCCACTTCTGTCTCTGGTGATGTCCCTATGCCCAAGTGGTGGAAGAAGCCACCGCTCTCCCCAGCCACCATCCCCCAAACAACTGCAATGCCAAGACAGAAGCACGCCTTCTTCCACTTGCCCTGGGCCATGGGTCCGAAAAGGCCTATCCCTCTGGTGCAGCTGGGGGCAGTCCTACTCACTGTCCTTCTCGGGCTGACCCAGAAATGTGTTTGTTTGGGAAACTCCACATCCACCACCCTGCACCCCACACCCCCTACCCTCACAGGGGTCCTTCAGGAGCCACCAGGGACAAGAGCGACCAAATGTCCTCCTCCAGCGGAGCTACACCCTGGATCTGCTTCTCAGAGGCTGGCTGGCTAATGGGCTCTCAGTGAATGAGAAATAAATAAATAAGTAAACTTCCAAATGAAGGGCTAAGTGAATAAATGAATGCACAAATGAGCATGCAAATGGCGCCCCCTCGGGGCTGGGCATGAGCTGCTGCAGAAAGCGACCTCTGCCAGGTGCAGCCCTTGGCCGCTCCCTTCCCTGGTAAACTGGGTTAACAACCCGTTCCTGGGATACATGAGCCAGGTCTCTTCCTCTCCAGCCGCTACGTGTGAAGTTGGGTTTGATTCCAGCCCCAGTCCTGTCTCTAATGGTCACCAGCAGCCGCCTGAAGAGAGGAAGTCACTAGAAGCAATAATACGGCTGAGGCCATGGTGGGAAAGTGGGAAAGGTGCGGACTCGCAAGGAAGCGCCAGGCTTCTCTGCTGGCAGGGGATGCAGAAGGCTGGTCCTCTCTTCCCACTATTCTTAGAAGTGATCCTTGAAACCAGTGCTGACATGTACATGTCTGTGCCCCTGGCAAGGCTGCTAACCACTAATCTCCATCAAGGAGAGCCCCTGGTACAGTGGCAGCAGGAAGAGGCCAGGAAGGCTTCTTGTAATCATTTACGTGAGGGATCATTGTACAGCACAGGGATGGTGGTGCTATACTGGGGGTGCGGGGGGGTAGCTCACAGTGGGACCCAGCCCTCCATCCAACGAGCTCATCCAAGCTCTGCACTCACCAGCTGCTCAGTCCCTGCTCATGCCTCTAAGCCCAGCCTCCTAAGGCCTCAGGAAGAAGGCAGGTTCCCAGGAGAAAGAGCTCTCCTCTTGCACCCGTCTGTGGGCAGGAGAAGCTGCTAGGTGGGGAGCTTTAGGTGTGAGGCATTACTTATCACAGGAAGCCTGGGGAAGAGAGACTGTTGATCGCATTACAGACAGAAAAAGCAGTCCAAGGTTCCAGTCAAAAAAGATGGACTCGCAGCTGAAGTCCAGGAGGCCATTCTTGTTTCATTTTTCCTTTTCTTTTCTTCCTATTCCTTTTTGCAAACTTTGTTTGAAACGTACGGAGTAGGCATTCCCATTGTTTTTATTTCTAATCACTCTAAGACTAAAAAAATGCATTAAAAGTTTTCTAGGCTGATGTAGCTAATTAAGATCATCATTTCAAAATAGTAATTCAATAGAGAAAGAACAGCCTTTTCAAAAAATAATGTTGGGCTTATCATGAAAATAATCACACCTTATACAATGGATCATAGAGATAATGTAGAACATAAAACTATTTTTAAATAGAAAATATTCAGAATCTAGGACTAGACAAACTGTTCTTAAACACCAAAAGCACACTTTCTAAAAGAAAAAATTGATAAACTGGACCTTATCAAAATTAAAAACTTTTGCTCTGAGAAAGACACTGTTAAAAGCTAAGGTCTGGGAGAAAATATTTGAAAACCCCATACCTGACAAAGTACACATAAATGGAATACATTAAAAACTCTCAAAACTCATCAATAATAAAACAATTCATTTAGGAAATGGGCAAAGGACATGAACAGATATTTCATCAAAGAGAATATGCAAATTATAAAGAAGTGTGAGAAAAGATGTTGGAGACAACTAGCCATTAGAGAAATGAAAATTAAAACCATGGCAAGATGCACCTGCACACCTAACAGATGACCAGTGGGAAGAACTGTGACACCAGTGAGGGGAGGATGCAGACATGCTGGGCCCTCAGGCCGGACTGAGGAGAACATGCGATGGCGCAGCTACCTGCACGGTATTTTGCAGTTTCTTTTTTTAAAAATATATTTTATTGATTTTTTTTTTACAGAGAGGAAGAGAGAGGGGGAGAGAGTTAGAAACATCAATCAGCTGCCTCCTGCACACTTCCCACTGGGCATGTGCCTGCAACCAAGGTACATACCCTTGACCAGAATCGAACCTGGGACCCTTGAGTCCACATGCTGATGCTCTATCCATTGAGCCAAACCAGTTAGGGCACATTTTGCAGTTTCTTATAAAACTAAGCATGCAATTAGCATTCAACCCAGCGATCACACTTTGTGCATTTACCCTAAAGAAATAGTAATTCATGTTTACATAAAAACCTATACATGAATGTTCGTAGCAGCTCTATTTGTAATAGATGAAAACTGGAAGCAAAACAAATGATCTTCGATAGGTGAATGATTAAGCAAACCGGGTACTAAATAAAACGCTATTTAGCAATTAAAAAGAATGAGCTATAGACACATACAACTTAGATGAATTCCAGAGAAATATTCTGAGAAAAACAGTCTCAATAGTTATATACTGTATGATTCTATTCATAGAATATTCTTGAAATGACAAAAATTATAGAAATAGATAACAAATTAGTGGTTGCCAGAGCTTAAGGTTGGAGGAGAAGTGGGTGTGGTTATACTAGTAAAGGCAGCAGATGGAGTCTTATGGTGATGGAACTGTTCTCCTCAGCTTAGTCATGTGAGCACAAACCTACATGTGCAATAAAATTACTCGAACTGACACTACTGTTAGTACAGGTGTTACGCGAGTACAGATGCGAAATCAGAACCAGATCTGGCCTTGCCTCCACACCATCTGGCTGTGATATTCTACTATAGCTTTGCTAGATGTTGTCATTGAAGGAAATTTGGTAAAGAGTATATGGATCTCTTTGTATTATTTCTTACAACTGCACATGAATCTACAATTATCTCCAGATTAAAATAAAAGTTTAATAAAAAAAACACAATGAGATATATTTTCATCAACTAAATGGGGAAGAATAAGAGGTCTAACACCACTTGTTGGCAAATATCTGGACTAAAGATGAAAATGTAAGTTGGTTCAATCAACCATCTTGGAAAGTAAATCAGCATGAACTAATACATTTGAGCATGCATGTAAAAATAAAACTCACATGTCAGGTTGCTCAGTTCATGGGGCTCTCAGGCATGGAGTGACCCTGGACTAGGTGAACATAGATGGAACCGTGTGGACACTCCCTCTGACGTGCACATGAATGCACACATATGTATGAAATGGTTACAGTTGCCATACCTGCTTCTTCAGCAGATATATCCTGTGGTGATACTTTAACATCACCTCTTGAAGAGCTACAATTGATCAGAAAAATAATATTTTGGCCATCACATGTTTCTGTACAGACTTTTAAAATGAAGAGACTGAACTTGGGGACTTAGAGATATTAGACATACATTTCCAGTCTTTGAACAGGAAGGGAAATATATGCACAATATATGCTCACCTTGCAACTTACCACAAGCCAACTAGAGGCAAGTGAAAATATATACAACACGCAAAAGAGATTAGAATGGTACATAGAACAAAATAAGCACTTTGTAAGTATTAACTTTTATTATTATTACTGGGCAACTCTAACTCAGCATGCATAGGTAGTTAATTTACTATACTGAATGAAATATTACTAATTATTATAGTAATAGATGGTCTTGGACCTAAAAATCTAGATTAACAAACCAACATTGAATTTTCTTATTTAGTAGCCAGTTAAGAAGACCTAGGTTTTATTGATTACAATTCCTGCACTTTTTCAAAAATATATTTTTTATTGATTTAAGAAAGTAAGGGAGATGGAGAGATAAAAATATACTATCTAATAAAAGAGTAATATGCAAATTGACCATACCTCCTCTACACCAACAAGCCATGCCCACAAGCCAATCAAGAGCAAATATGCAAATAAACACCAATCAAGATGGCTGTGGCCACTGAGAGCAAGAGGGAGGCTTGGGTTTCCTGGGAAATGGAGGAAGCCAAGCTTTCCTCCTGCCCTTGCTGGCCTAGGCCTCCACTCAACACTACAGAGTTTCAATTATAGAAGATACATAAATTCCAACAGAAATGGCTGTCACCACTGAGCAAGCAGAAGGCTTGGCTCCACTCCAGGCTACAAAGTTTCAATTGTAGAAGATAAATAAATTCCAGATATCAGGGCCTCTGCTTGGGTTGCTGAGGAGTATGGCCAGCTTGCAAATCACCACAGACCCCTAGCCAGGCTTTCCCATGACCCAAGGGAACCCCCATCCTGATCCAGGACACCCTTCAGGGCAAACCAGCTGGCCCCCACCCATGCACCAGGCCTCTATCCTATCTAATAAAAGGGTAATATGTAGATTGACTATCACTCCAAAACACAAGACAGCTGCCCCCATGTGGTCAAAGATCCTGTCCCCGTGTGGACATAAGATGGCCACCACAAGATGGCCAGCAGGGGAAGGCAGTTAGGGTGACCAAGCCAGCAGATGAGGGAAGTTGGGGGTGACCAGGCCTACAGGGAAGGGCAGTTTGGGGTGACCAGGTTTGCAGGGATGGGCTGTTGTGGCGGGGGGGGGGACCAGGCCTAGATGGGAGGGCAGTGAGGGACCAGACCTGTAAGACAGAGCAGTTGGGGGCGATCAAACCTGCAGGGGAGGGCAGTTAGGGGTGACTAGGCCAACAGAGGAGGGAAGTTGGGGGCAAACAGACTGGCAGAGAAGCAGTTAGACATCAATCAGGCTAGCAGGGAAGTGGTTAGGGGGTGATCAGGCTGACAGGTAGAAGCAGTTAGGGGCAATCAGGAAGGCAGGCAGGTGAGTAGTTGGAAGCCAGCAATCCTGGATTTTGAGAGAAATGTCCGACTGCCCTCAAGGAGTCCCAGATTGGAGAGAGTGCAGGTGGGGCTGAGGGACATGCCCCCCGAACCCGTACACAAATTTTGTGCACCAGACTAGTCAATTATAATAATGAATCATTGATTGGCTGCCTCCTGCATACCCCCTATGGGGATCGAGCTTGAAACCCCAGCATGTGTCCTGACGGGGAATCAAACTGTAACCTCCTGGTTTATAGGTCAATGCCCAACCACTGAGCAATGCCAGTGGGCAAAACTTCTGTCCTTTTTAAAAAACTTAAAATAAACATGTACTTGCCTCCCTGCTTGAAACTAAATTTGACCACATTACAGATTTGCCCTAAAAATTCAAACATTGTGCCTCCACAGAATGAGACAGCACCATCTGAAGTCCTACCAAAGGGGTCAAACCTGAGTCAGACCAGGGCTCTGCACTCGGCTGCCATGCTGTGAGCTTCACACAAGAACATGTTGAAATGCAGAGTGTGCCATTGCAAAATCCAACCTGGGAAGTTGCAAATCACGGAGCCCAGATTTTCCAACAGATGAATTATTATTTTAAAAAAATTTTAAAGAGCCCTGGCCAGGGAGCTCAATTGGTTGAGCATTGAGCAGGTTGAATTCCCAGGTAAGGCACATACTTAGTTGTGGGTTCAATCCCCAGTAGGGGCACATATGGGAGGCAGCCAATTGATATATCTCTCTCACATTAATGTTTCTCTGTCTGAGAAACATTTCTCTTTTTTCCTCTCTCCTCTCTCTCTCTCTCTCTGTGTTCTCTTCTCTTCTCTCTCCCCTCCTTTCTCAAAATCAGTAAAAAATATATCCTCAGGTGAGGATCAAAAAATAAAATATTAAAATTATTAAAAATAACAAAAATAAATAAAACATAAGTAGATCATAAGAAAAGGGGGGATGAGGTAATGGGAATGCCAGAATCAGAACCTCTAAAAAACCTTCTCTCCATAAAAGCAATGATAAAACAAGCTTAGCAGACATTGTAAGGTTCAAAACATAGTTATAGGTCTTTTAAACCCTGATGTTCAAAGAATTCTCATTATTGGACTTTACAATGATAACAAGATCAACTCACCTATAATATAGAATAATTATAAATCTATATGAACCTGAAAACCATCCATCAAAGCACATGAGACAAAACCTGACAGAACTAAAAGGAGAAATGGGCAGTTCAACAACAGCAGAGACATTAGCGATGCATGTTCAATAATGGATAGAACACCTGTGAAGGGACCAGCAAGGACTTACTAACACTGTAAGTCAAGTAAACCTGCCACTGGACCATAATTATACAAGTTATGTACTCAAGCAATAGAATTAAATTATAAATCAGTAAGAGGAGAAAATTTGGAAACTTCCACAAATTCCATGAATTTGTGCACCAGTGGGGTCCCTTGGCCTGGCCTGCACCCCCTCACAGCCAGGGACCTCTCAAGGGATGTCAGATAGTCAGTTTTGGCCCAATCCTTACAGGCCGGACCAAGACAGGAGGGAACCCCATCCTGTGCTTTGAGTGTCTGTCCCCTGGTGGTCAGTGCATGTCATAGCAACCGGTCAGTTGGTCAGTCACTTGTTTTTATACATATAGATACTCCTAAATACTCAGTGGCTCAACAAGAAAACACAAGGAAAATTAGAAAATGTTTTGAGATAATAGAGCAAAAATCTGACATATCAAAATTTACCAGTTGCAATGAAAGTAATCCTTAGAGGGGAATTATATGTGCAAAAGTTTATATTTAAAAATAAGAAAGACCTCAAATCAGTAACCATATGTTCCACCTTAAGAAACTAGACAAAGAAGAGCATAGTAACCCAAATCAAGCAAAAGGAACATAAAAAGTAAAGCCTACAGTGAAAATGAATTAAACACAGACTAGAAAAAAACAATAGAGAAAATAACAAAGGAAAAGTTGGTTATTTTAAAAAATCAACAAAATTGAAAAATCTTTAGCTAGATTGACCAAGATGAAAAGAGAGAAAACTTAAATTACTAAAATCAATAATGAAAGACTGGGCATTACTACCAATCATACAGAAATAAAAATAATTATAGATGAAGTGGAAAATTCCTAGATACGCATTACTCCAACTGAATCAAGAAGGAATGCCAATCCGATTAGGTGCCCACAGAACAAGTGAACAGACTAATTACTAATCAAAAACCTTCCCACAAGGAAGGCTCAGGGCCATGTGGCTTCCCTTGTGAAATTGTAAAGAACATTTAACAAAGAATAAACACCAACATTCCCAAGTCTTCTAAAAAATAATGAGGAGGGGACACTTCTCAGCTTCTTCTATGACACCAGGAGGACCCTAATACCAAAAGGCATAACATCCTAAGATTAGACACCCACAGAACAATGTGTCCTCTTTACTGGGAGGAGACTACTGGTGGGCCTGAGTTCCTGTGAAGGAGAAGGATAGCAATATTCTGAAATTAGTGGTGATGGTTATGTAAGTCTGTGAACATACAAAAACTTCTCAATTGTCCACTTGTATAAAGTAGATTTTATGGTATGTGAGCTATATCTCAATAATTTTTTAAAATATATTTTATTGATTTTTTTTACAGAGAGGAAAGGAGAGGAATAGAGAGAAACATCAATGAGAGAGAAACATCGATCAATGGCCTCTTGCACACCCTCCACCGGGGATGTACCCACAACCAAGGTACATGCCCTTGACCAGAATTGAACCCGGGACCCTTCAGTCCGCAGGCCGATGCTCTATCCACTGAGCCAAACCGGTTTCAGCTCAATAATTTTTTTTAAAAAGAGAGAGAATATAAGGATGGAGGAGAACCTCTAAGTAAAAGACATTTCAATTTTTTTAATGAGCAAGACTAAAAACAGCATCTAGAAATGCACATTGGAGGGATAAAACCATAAGAAACAAAAAGGAAGCAGTGACTGCAATGGCCAGAGAGCAGCTTCCTTCAGCGAAGCAATGGCACTGTGATTGAGATGGAGGATATTGAGGGGTTTCTGGAATGGGTGGCAAAGTCCTACTGTGTGATAGTTACAAAGGTGTTTGTCTTATAATGACTCACTAAGTTACACATTTGTTATTGGGTCTCTGTCTCTGTTATTTTACAAATAAAAGCTTAAAACAATTGCAAGCATTGCCCTCATAAAAATATTTTAAAGTAAATCCAAGAAAGAACGTATCACATTTCCACCTCCTTTCTTGAAAATTGAATCCAACAGCTTTCATCAGTTGGTTAAACTTGTCTGAAGAGAGTTATCTCGAAACCCTGCTAACAAATGCTTACCAGGTAAATGCCCAAGATGTTTTCCTTTCCCTCCAGAAGAGAAAAGGAGACCAGGAGGTTAACATCTAGAAACTCGAATAACTGATCATCCCCAGTCAGTCCCCAGCTGTGGATATGTCAGGATGACAGTTTTCTCAGCAAATGCAACCCAGGAGTCAGTGCCAGCAAAGTATTCCTTTCCCTTTCCACTATCAAAACAAACCAAAACTGCCCTACTTGTTCCAAAGCACATGCATGATCCTACTGCAGGAAAATGTGAACCTTTCACCTTTCTGTATGCAAGTCCCCTGTCCCGTCCCCAGTGTTACAGCGGAGTGCCAGGACCTGCTCCCAGGGGTGGGCTGGTGCCAGAGAGTGCCAAGACCTGGGAACCACAGGCCTCTGGATTCTCAGGCAGCTCTAGCCATACCCCTGCATTTCAATGCTGACAAAGTACTGAGGACACTCCAGGGACTTCTCTCAACTCCCCACCCTTCCCTTCCCCACTCACATTAACATTGTTATCCCAGTGTCCTGGTGAAGATTCCCTTTCAGAGCCAACTGGTGCTTCCTCTACAACAGGTACTTACCATGGGCCTGCTGTTCCTGATGCTGCACTGGTGCTCCTCTCAGGCTATGAAATTTGTCACCAGGAGCCTTTCACCTTAGACGGTGATGCCTCTGGGCTTCTCTTCCAGTTTTTCTCACAGTCTGGTGGTTGAGGTAGCTGCACAGTGGACTAAAAAGAGTCATTAACTGCCTGAAGGATGGGCAGGTCCCCCCACACAGTAAGCCCTGTCCTCCCCCAGGGAGGCTTGGTAAGAGCCTCACTCATGGGTGTATCTCCATGCACCTTCCTGGGGCTCACCTTCCATGGGCAGTCTTCTGTGCTAACTTCATTCCCTGAGGTCCCCATGGTCGTCTACTACCTGAAAGTCTCCTTCCATTCGAGGCCCATGGCCCATCCCAGAACTTCCTTAGGTCTCCCTGAGTCCACAATGTGGTACATCTTGCCTCCCAGGGACTTTCTTTTGACCTCACTGCTCAGCCCCTTCCCCAGAGCCTGGCCCAGCCTAGGAGCCCCACCTAAGCCCAGGCTCCTCAGTGCTGGGCTTGGGCCACTCCCTGGCATGGGCCCAGGGGCAGTGGCCCTGAACTTCCAGCAGGAAGTTGTCCCCACACCCTTGCCTCAGCCATCCCTTATTTAACAAATGCTTATCAAGGACCTAATAATATAGTTTAAGCTCTGTGCTATGAGTAGAACAGTAAACCACATGACCTTCCTGTGAGGTTCTACGCCGCCGTGAGAGAAGCTGCAAGCAGGGAGTCCGAATAACTGAACGAATTGATCAGGCTTTATTGGAGGTCTCCGGGAGGGTTCACAGGCTTGGGGGGAATGGAGCCGGGGAAGCCGCGCCCTGTGACTGGGGCCAGGGGAAGGGGAAAAGAGGGGACCCAACCAGACCTCCTCCCGGACTGCCTGGGAGAACAGTCCGGGAGAAAAGGTGCCACGTGGCGCACCGAGACACATTTTAAGGGGCCGGAACAGGCTGGGGTTGGGCCCAGGGTGGAATGGGAAGGGGTGGGATACAGGGCTGGGGGTGGGATACAGGTGGCTCAATGTCTCTGTCAATTACATCATAACTCCGCCCACCAGTTGGGGGGGTGGGGTACCTATCACTTCCAACATTTATAAAGAACTTATACAACTTATACAACTCAACACCAAAATAACAAGCAATCCAATTAAGAAATGGAGGCAGGACCAGAATAGACATTTCTCTAAAGAGGATGTACAAATGGCCTCTAGACACCAGAGAAATGCAAATTAAAACCACAATGAGCCATCACCTCACACCTGTCAGGATGGCTATCATCAATAAAACCATAAACAACAAGTACTGGCAAGGATGTTAAGTAAAGGGAACCCAGCTGCACTTTTTTCTGGGAATGCAGACTGGTGCAGCCACCCTGGAAAGCAGTATGAAGGTGCTCTTTTAAAAAATACAAACATTTTAAAAAATAGAACTGCCTTATGAGCCAATGATTCCACTTCTGGGAATTTATCTGAAAAATCCTGAAACACTAATTTGAAAGAATATATGCACCCCCTTGTTCATTGCAGGGTTACTTACAATAGCCAAGCTTTAGAAGCAACCCAAGTGTCCATCAGTAGATGAGTGAATAAAAAATCTGTGGTACATTTACACAATGGAATACTACTCAACCCTATAAAAGGATATCTAACTTTTTGGGACAGCATGGATGAACCTGGAGAGCATTATGCTGACGAATTTCTGACAAGTACCATATAATTTCACTGATATATGGAATTTAATGAATAAAATTAACTGACAAGCAAAATAGAAACAGATTTATAGATAGAGAGCAGGCTGACAGCTGTTGGGAGTGTGGCAAAGTTGGGTTGGGGGATGGAGGGATTAAGCAAAAAAGAAAAAGTCATAGACACTGACAACAGTGGAGCAACTGCATAGAGAGGGGTTGGGATTGGAGGACAGTTTAGGGGGTAAATGGTGATGGACAAAGACCTGACTTAGGGCAGTGAACACACAATAGACTGTACAGATGATGTGTTGTAGAATTGTGCACCTGAAACCTGTATAATTTTGTTAACCAGTGTTACCCCAATAAATTCAATAAAAAGGAAAAGAGAAAATGTGAAGACGATCCATAAACTGGTAGAAAATATTTCCAAAAGACATGTCTGAAAAGAATTGTCATGCAAAATATACAAAGAATCCTTAAAACTCAACAATAAGAAAACAAACAACCCAATTTAATAAAGGTCTAATGATCATAACAGATGCACCACCAAAGGAAATATCTCAGTGGTAGGGGAAGCATATGAAGAGAGGAGGTCATACGCCATCAGGGGACACAAGTGACAACAGCAGGAGATAGCGCTGTGCCCCTGTCGCATGGCTAATGCTCAGAACACTGACACTAAACATTGATGGAGCTGTGGAGCCCTGGACCTGCCATTAACTGCTGGGTGGAGGGGGGATGCCAACTGGCACAGTCACACTGGAAAATAGGTTGGTGGTTTCTTACAAAACTAAACATCCTCTCAACATATGATCTGGCAAGGGCAGTCCTTGAGATTTACCCAACAGAGTTGAAAACGTATGTCTGTCTACACAGAAACCTGCATTCTGATATTCCAGGGAGCTTTGGTCCGAATCGTCAAAACCTGCGAGCAACAAAGGTCTCCTACAGTGAGCAATGGCTGAGTAAACAGTGTTACATGCAGAAAAGGTGGTATTATTCAGTGCTAAGAAGAAATGAAATATCTAACCATAGAAAGACATGGAGGCAACTTCATTGCAGATTACCAAGTGAAAGAAGCCAATCCAAAAGGATACATACTGTGAATTCCAACTACATAACATTCTGGAAAAGACAAGACTGTGAAGACAGTTACAAGATTAGTAGTTGAGGGGAGAAGGGGGTGAATAGGTTGAGCAGAGAGGTTTCTTAGGGCAGGAAAACTACTTGTATGATAGTCACCAGTGGTAGCAGTTCATCCCCCAGGCTGAGGAGGAGGCTGTGATGGGGAGGCCATGTTGGAGTGGGGTGGCGAGCATATGGGAAATCTGTGTCCATTACCACTCAGTTTTGCTATAAACCTTAAAGTGCTCTAAAAAGAATAAGTTCTGCTATTTTTTTTTTTTAGTTTAATGGGGAAAAGGCATAAAAAGACATTTCAATGAAGTAGAAATAGGCATGGCAGGTAAACATATGAAGAGATGTTCACTGGTGCTCGCCATATAGGGAGGAATGCAACAGCACTGCCCACATCACAGTGGGAAAAGCAAGCAGGAGGTGGGGGAAGGGAGACACGAGGCAAGCCAATATGGAAGCCCCCTCTCCTAGTATGCTAATTTAAAATCCTCTCACCAAGAAAACTTTAGAAATGTGTCTGGGCTTTCTGTGCTCTTGGGGAGAGAACCTAACTTAGAACAAAATGTGTGCAACTGTCCAACTTTTGGACATTTAGATTGTTTTGAACTGGAATCTCTTCGCAAGAGCTACAGAAATGAAAAACCCCAGAATTGTTTTTTTGTTTTTTTTCAAACAAAGACGGCAAATTTGACCCAGAAAAAAAAAATATTCAAACTGATTCCAGCAACAGGATTGGCATCTCCATAATAAAGAGTTGTTTTTAAAATGCTTATGAAGCACGTTAAAACAACTTTAAGGCTTTCACAAAAATCAGTACATTGTTTCTGTTACAAAAATTTGCCAAAGAAAATGCTTTAAAATAATTATAATTGACACAAGAATCTCATAAAAATGTTGAAATATAGATAAATAATCTATTAATTATAAAGATCAAGTAGCCCAGGTAAAGACTGACTACACCCTTTGTCAATGGAGGAAGAGACTAGTTGCCCTTCTCCCAGAAGACTAATGGCTGGGCCCAAAACCTGTTTTGGAGCAGTTTTTCCCATGGCAAACTCTTAAAGAAAAAATGTGGCTCCTTTGAAATCAGTTTCCCACCAGCAGCCATCTTTAAGGAATGTAGTAATTTACATTTGAAAAGACCAAACCTATTTTGCCATCCAGAAAGGTAGCTTAATAATTTTAGAAGTTTGGAGAACCAAGATGGTGGCATAGGTAAAACACCTATCTTGCCGTCATACTCAGCAATTTTAATACTACAACTTAACGAAAGAACAAACACCTTCCAGAATCACCAGAAAGCTGGCCGAGTGAAAATTCCACAAATAAAAGTGAAGATAAGACACTGTGCTTGGAGGAGCGGCGGCGGACAGTGTTGAAAGATTCGCGAGGAGAGAGGTTTGGAGCGCGCACCAGCTGAGAGGGTGGGTGGCTGAAAACCAGCCAGTTTTCTCGAACAGGGAGACAAAGACATCCCACTGGACTGATTCTCCAACTCTGGGCGAAGTCCAGGGAACCCACTATCATACGGGGTGAAAACTGGACAGTGGGAGGGCACACCGAAACTCGGGTGCTGCAGGGTTCTCCCGGCTTGTGGAGAGGCAGCTTTCGTGAACAGCTCAGCTGCGTGACCACGCAGAGAGCGCTCTGCAACTTGCTCTCTCATTCGGAAAACCGTTAGACAGCTTTGTTTTGCGACCCTGGGTGAGACATTGGGGGTGCAGACTCATTTGGGGAGAGTCTGAATTCCCCGGCAACCAGTGGAGCTTGGCAGCGGCTCTCTCTCAGAGGTGCTGGCGGCCATTGCCACCGACACAGAGTCCCTGGGGCCGCAAAGGGTAGAGCTAATGCTGTCTGCTTGGCCCGGAGACTCCACCCATCCAACCTGAGCACAGCTGAGCTTCACAGACAATTGGCCTGGAGGTCAACCCCTCCAAGTGCTAACAACGATTAACCTGAGCTTAACTTCAGCAAGACTGTGCAACCCATATCCACCTCAGGTAACTGGGGAGGCTGACCCACTGTCCCTAGTAGGAAGTCTACCACACAAAGCTAATTGACCAACTCAGGGAAGCGTCCACCATGCAGAGACATGGAAAGAAATCAGATGTGAAAGAAATGGAGGAAAAAAAAACGACTGGACATGGAATTCAAAACCACGGTTATAGGCCTTCTCAAGAGACTCCTACAAAAGGTCGAGGCCTATAAGGAAATAAGCAAGACCGCAAAGGAAATGAATGAGTCCTACAAGGAAATGAAAGAGACCCTCAAGGATGTAAAGGAGACTCTCAAGGATATGAAAAAGGACCAATCAGAAATTAAGCATACACTGACTGAAATAAAAAATATTATACAAAGACCTAAAAGTGCTCTGGAGCACCCCAAGAACCAAGTTCAATATTTGAAATACAAAGAGGTAAAATCCACTCAGCTGAAAAAGCAAGAAACCAAAAGAATCCAAAAAATTGAAAATAGTGTAAGGGGCCTTTGGGACAACCTCAAGCATACCAACATCTGAATTATAGGGGTGCCAGAAAAAAGAGAGAGAGCAAGACAATGAAAACCTATTTGAAGAAATAGTGACTGAAAACTTCCCACACCTGGTGAAAGAAATTGACTTAGGAGTCCAAGAAGCGCACCGGACCCCAATATATAGGAACCCTAAGAGGACCACACCAAGGCACATCATAATTAAAATGCCAAGAGCAAAAGACAAAGAGAGAATATTCAAAGCAGCAAGAAAAAAACAGATGGTTACCTATAAGGGAGCACCCATACGATTGTCAGTGGATTTCTCTACAGAAACGATTCAGGCCAGACGGGAGTGGCAAGAAATATTCAAAGTGATGAACAACAAGAATCTACAACCAAGATTACTCTATCCAGCAAAGCTATCATGCAGAATTGAAGATCAGATAAAGGGCTTCGCAGATAAGAAAAAGCTAAAGGAGTTCATCACCACCAAACCAATATTATATGAAATGCTGAAAGATATTCTTTAAGAAGAGGAAGAAGAAAAAGATAAAACTGTAAATTATGAACAACAAATACACATCTATCAAAAAATGAATCTAAAAATCAAGTGAATTAATAAGCTGATGAACAGGATAAACTGGTGAATGTAACAGAATCATGGACATAGAGAGGCAATGGACTGACAACTCTTGGGGAGAAAGGGGGTGTGGGAAGTGCAGCAAGAGACTGGAAAAAAATCATGCAAATATGGGAGAGAACAAGGGGTGGGGGGGTGAGGGCAGAGGGTGGGATGGGTAACAGGTGGAGGGGAACTATAGGGTGAAAAAAAAGGGAACAATGTAATTAATAAACTGAACAATAAAGATGAAAAAAACTTTGAAGCAGAAAAAAAATAAATGTAAAAACTAAAAAAAATTTTTTTAGAAGTTTGCTTAATTATATAAATAATAAAATTTATTAAATATCTGGATATTTTGAAATGAAAAAATGCTACAATATTAATCTAAATTTTCCTCATAAAAATCTAGAGGACAAAATAGAATCTATTAATTATGTCTTGTATTTTTGAAATTTATTCTTTTTTTTTAGATTTGTAACAATTTATTTTCCCTTCTGTTTTCTTAAATCTTTTTCATTACTGCCAAATACTCAGTTGAAAATTTGTTTTTTTATTTTATTTTATTTTTTTTCCTGCTTACTTTTTTTCTTTATTGTTCAGTTTATTAATTACATTGTTTCCCCTTTTTTATCCCCCTATATCTCCCCTCCACCCTATACCTATCCCACCCTCCACCCTCACCTCCTCCTCCCCAATGTCCTCTCCCATTGTTGCAAGATTTTTGTCCAATCTCTTGCTGTACTTCCCACAACCCTTTTCTCCCCAAGAACTGTCAGTCCATTCCCTCTCTATGTCTATGTTTCTGTTATATTCACCAGTTTATCTTGTTCATCAGCCTATCAATTCACTTGATTTTTATGTTCATTTGTTGATAGATGTGTATTTGTTGTTCATAATTATATTTTTACCTTTTTCTTCTTCCTCTTTTTAAAGAATATCTTTCAGCACAGGCTGTCAAGCTACAGGGGAAGGCTTGAGTGGATGGGAGGCGGATGCGGGGGGAGATCAACTGAAGGACTTGTATGCATGCATATGAGCATAACCAATGAATGAAAGACACGGGCGGGGAGGGAGGAGGGTGGGGATATGTGCTGGGGGGTAGGGGAGGCTGGGGGGAGGATAAGGGGGAGGGGGAAAGGAAAACATGTACTACTATTAATTATAAGTTATACTGCAGAAAAATCAATAAAAATATATTTTAAAAAATAAAAAATAAATAAACACCCCCCCCCCAAAAAAAGAATATCTTTCAGCATTTCATATAATATTGGTTTGGTGGTGATGAACTCCTTTAGCTTTTTCTTATCTGTGAAGCACTTTATCTGATTTTCAATTCTGAATGATAGCTTTGCTGGATAGAGTAATCTTGGTTGTAGATTCTTGCTATTCATTATTTTGAATATTTCTTGCCACTCCCGTCTGGCCTGCATCATTTCTGTTGAGAAATCTGCTGACAATCGTATGGGTGCTCCCCTGTAGGTAGCCAACTGTTTTTTTCTTGCTGCTTTTAATATTCTCTCTTTGTCTTTTGCTCTTGGCATTTTAATTATGATATGTCTTGGTGTGGTCCTCTTGAGATTCCTATAATTTGGGGTTCTGTGTACTTCTTGGGCTTTTAAGTCAGTTTCTTTCACCAGGTGGGGGAAGTTTTCAGTCACTATTTCTTCAAGTAGATTTTCTTTAACTTGCTCTCTCTCTTTTTCTGGCACCCCAATAATTCGGATGTTGGCATGCTTGAGGTTGTCCCAGAGGCCCCTTACACTATCTTCAATTATCTGGATTCTTTTTGTTTCTTGCTTTTCCAGCCGAGTGGATTTTGCTTCTTTGTATTTCAAATCTTTGACTTGGTTCTTGTGGCCCTCTGGACTGCTTTTAGGACTTTGTGTAATATTTTTTATTTCAGTCTGTGTATGCTTGATTTCTAGTTGGTCCTTTTTCATATCCGTGAGGGTCTGGTTCATATCCTCAGAGGTCTTGTTCATTTCCTTGAGGGTCTCATTCATTTCCTGGTTGGTCTTGTTTATTTCCTCTTAATTCTCATTAAGTTCATCGGCCTTTTCTAGGAGTCTCTTGAAAAGCCTTATAACCGTGGTTTTGAACTCTATGTCTTGTCGTCTTTACTCCTCCATTTCTTTCACACCTGATTTCTTTCCATATCTCTGCATGGTGGCTGCTTTATGTGGTAGATATCCTCAAAGGGACAGTGGCTCAGCCTCCCCAGTTACCTGAGGTGGATACTCTTACTGCAATCCTTTATGGGTTGTATTCAGTATTTTTGAATTTAAACCCAGCTTGTTGTTGTTAGCCCTAAGAGGGTTTGACCTCCAGGCCAATTGGCTGTGAAGGGAGACTGTGTTCACCTTGGATGGGCGGAGTCTCTGAGCTGAGCAGGCAGCCTCAGTGTCAGTTATGTCCTATGCGGCGCTTGTGCGCGGGTCTTTGTTGGATGGGGATGGCTGCAGGCACCTCCAAGAGAAAGCCGCTAGTCTCTTCCCCTTGCCAGACAACTCTGCCTCTCCCCAAATGAGTCTGCACACCCAAAGTCTAGCCCAGAGTTGTAAAATAGATGGTTTCCGGGACCAGGAGACAAGTTTCCAGGGAGCAAGTCGCGCATTTGTGCGACACTTGTGCGCAAACTTCTTTTCCCAGCCTCTGGGTTTCTCCTCAGACTAGGGGACCTCTGCCGCGCCCGGCTTCCAGGGTGCGTCCCCCGGACCTCGGCCCTCGCCTGGCACTGGGGAATCTGTGCAGTGGGAAGTCTCCACATACCCCAGTTCTCGGAACTCGCCTGGCGCTGGGGAATCCGTGTAGTGGGACGTCTCCGCCCTCCCCGCTGGAGAAATTCAGTCAGGGTTGCTGCTCCAGCCCTATAGCCCGAGCGCCCGACCAGCATGGCTCCTAACCTGTTCCCGTCTGAAAGGCTGCGCTCCCGCTGCTCCTCTGAGTCTCAGTGTCCCACCTTTACTTTTTTTGTGGAGTTTTCACTCAGCCAGCTTTCTGGCGATTCTGGGTGATGTCTGTTCTGCTGTTATGTTGTAGTTCTTAAATCGTTGCACGGGGCAGAACAACAGGTGTTTACCTATGCTGCCATCTTGGTTCTCTCTTGAAATTTATTCTTAAAAATATAAAGTAATGCTAAATATTTGACTTGCCAGCTCTAAAAGTTCAAGATTCAAATTAAATTGGGAGAAATTATATAGTCGTGGTAATTAAATACCTAAAGTACAGAAATTTATTTTTGAGAAAATAAAATGTGTTTCTCTGAAAAACATTAGAAATTCAAAATATGTTACTTATTGGTCTAATTAAATAAAAAGGAAAATTGATTCTGTGATCCCAACTGAAATCTTTAATTAAAAAAACAGTTTAAATATAATTGATATCTTAAGATAATTATAAAAAGTATCATTCTTGAAAGCCTTCAAAGGCCTGGAGTAATTCACGGAATTTGTACTCTCTTCTTAAAGGAAATATTTTAAATTTAACCAATTTGATATACTTGAAATCACATGGAAAGCTTTATCAAATAAAATTAATCAAGATATTTTACTTATATACATATATTTTAAATGTTATGAAGGTTTTGGCCTCTAAAGAGGCAAAATATTTCTTAAAATCCAACAGCAAAATTTTAAGACATAATTTAAAAAGACAAAAAGGCCACAGTCGCCTGCATTTTTAATTAGACTGAAGGTGGAGCAACTTTTTTGCCTTGTGAATCAGACATAAACATTTACTAAATCTGCTTTTCTTTGCTTTTTAATTAAAGATACCTACTTAAATTACTTTATGAATAAATTAGCTTTTTAGAAATATAATCAAGATTTTATATAATTTTAGCTAAATGAAAAGCCAATATTTTTATAAATAATTGAATTCTAATAAAGCCACCAGAAACAGCTAGTGAGATTTCTGTTTGTCTGCAATACAATTTTGACTGTCTATCTTTTAGGAAATTTGGTTTGCTCTTCCCTTGTGTATTGTGAGAATAAACAAACCATCTTTGCTGTCAAAGAACAGTTTAGACAGCTGCCATTTTGGACTGCCTGACATGGCAGCCACCATCTTGGCCACATGGCTTGCTGCTGCCCTGGGGGCTGCCATCTTGAAACAGCAAAAGCCAACTCCTCCCTTTGAATAAGCCAATGTCTTTGTAAGCAATTTAATTAAGTATTCTAAGAAATTTACTGAGACCTCCCATGATCCCTCTGATCCCTCTGTATATGCAAATAAGCCTAACGGGATACTCTTTAAAATATAATTATAAATTTAATAAAGAGGAGAAATTTGAAAAATTTAAAATATCTTCCACTAATATTTACAGTGTAAACTGAAGATTGCTAAAGTATTAAATCTGACAGCAAACAGTGGTCAACCTTTATGTAAAGTTACTTGTAATATAGCCAGTTATTTGGCAATATCTGCCAATATTAAGCCGCAGTCCTGTAGTTTGCTTGGTGTAAAGAAAGATAAAGTTTTTTTTAATGAAACTCCCTGTATCCTGGAAATTATTTTGGAAGGAAATAAACAAAGAGATGTTTTCTTCAAACTTCTAAAGAATTGTAATTAAAAGTCAATATGTTTGGCCTTTTAAAGAAAAGTAAATAATTTGTGTTTTTGCCTCCTTGACAAACCTTATGTAAAAGTACTCAAAGACTAATTAGAGATTTAATCTCCTTTGCTGTCCATATTTTAGGACAAGTGAAGTTCAAAAATGAACTTCATTTAAAATTATTTAAATTGGCTAGTTAAAATAAGCGAATATATAGGAAAATTTAATTGTACTGGACAAAAAAATCTGTTCCTGAAGCATTAACTAAAAATTTTTATTATGGTTCATCTCATAGTAAAAATGTTAACATCCAATGAATCCAAAGCAGTCATATTTTTGTGCAAAATATTAAAAGTTATCAAGACTGCATTATAAATTTTTCAAAAGTCTCATAATATTTACATCAAAAAAGGGGAGATAGTAGAATAATATCCTGTAAGGAGAAATAGCCTGTAAGTAAGTTACATCAAGAAATTTTTTACTTCAGAAAATTAATTTCCATCTGTAATGCTAACAGCAAGACACCCATGAAAACATACATGCTGTCAAAATAAGCCAAAGAAAAATTGTTTGGGAAAAAAGGAAAAAGGATCCCAAATCAAACTTATAGAAAAGATTTCTTTATTAACCTTTGGTCGAGAATATGTTTGTATATTTCCAGAAAACTCCAAGCCCCTGTGGATTCCTGCAACAATGGATCCCAGAGAGGAACTGACAGGACTGTTCCAGCCACAGAGATAGCAGTGGCCCCCAGGAAATGAGATTGGTGAAGACACCTTGCCATGCTAGCTGTGAGCAGCTGTGCATCGCTGCAGGTTGCCCAGGACCAAACCAGAGAGGGTCAGATCTGCATTGTCACTGTTTATCCATCATCCAGAACTGAAATATCATCGCTGACATGCACACATAAGGAATTGTTGGAAATGGAAATTGGGACTCAAAACTATTGGATATTGAAACTGGGACTCAAAGAACTATTGGCCCAAAAAGAAATTGACTCCAGGCTGATTCCTTTAATGCCTGACAGAAATTTAAAGGGACTTGATAGAACTCTGTCCTTTCCATTGAATTTAAAAATTTGAAAAACATACATTCTTGTTAAATTTTAAAAATCAAAAAGGGTGACTCTATTGCCTCCCAAAAGCAAACAGGCCTGGGAGGGCCCTTTCCACTGAGAGCTTAGCTCTCTCCCTGCATCTTCAGCCTTCCCCCACCCCCATAGCAACAGGTGGGAGCTGAGTCTCTGGTGAGGGACTCAGGCATGGTAGGGCCTTTAGTGGGTTCCCAACTGAATGCAGGTTGAGAAGTGGCTCACGGGTCACAAACTCACAAAAAGAACACTTTTAAATGTTTCCTCTAGAGGTGAAGCAGTGTCATAGCCAAATCTATGCAACCAAACCAGATCATTAAAAATAGTTATTCCATGGGCTCACTCAGATGCAGAATCTAATGAACAAAATAAACTGATGAACAACATAGATCCAGAGACACAGAAGCACAGAACAGAATGACATATCTCAGAAATAAGGCAGACAGGGTCGGAAGAGATCAACCATGAACTTGTATGCATATATGCATACCCATGGACACAGACAATGGGGTGGTGAAGGCCTGGGAGGGGAAGGGATCAATGTGGGGAAGGGGGAAGAGATACATCTGTAATACTTTCAACAATAAAAATAAATTTAAAAAAATAAAAAGAATGCATAGAAAAGAGATGGTCCTTCAATTCTTTATGGAGCTTAACCAATTCAAGGTCCTCACTCTAGCACAGAAAGGCAATCTGTGAGAGCAGCTGAGGCTGGAGATCTGACGGTGTTTCCCCAGGGAGAGAAATACAGTGTCAAGATCCTTGCCTGGGCTTCAGTCACCAGATTCCCTTCCGAGGTTCCTGAGCATGGAGGCTGCTGTCCATTGAGATGCCCATCAGTGCAGCACAACCAGCTGGGACACCTATAGGTACTGCACAACTACCCGGGAAGCCCACAGGTGCAGTACCATTGGCTAGAATGCCCACATATACAGTCACAATCAGCTGGGCTGCCCACAGGTGCAGTCACAACAAGCTGGTACACCCACAGGTACAGTACAACTGGCTGGGATGCCCACAGGTGCAGCAGTATAACCAGCTGAGATGCCCACAAGTGGAGTACCAGCTGGGACACCCACAAGTGCAGTACAACAGGCTGGGACACCCACAGGTGCAGTACAACTGGTTGGGATGCCCACAGGTGCAGTATAACCAGCTGAGATGCCCACAAGTGGAGTACCAGCTGGGACACCCACAAGTGCAGTACAACAGGCTGGGATACCCACAGGTGCAGTACAACTGGCTGGGATGCCCACAGGTGCAGCAGTATAACCAGCTGAGATGCCCACAAGTGGAGTACCAGCTGGGACACCCACAAGTGCAGTACAACAGGCTGGGACACCCACCGGTGCAGTACAACTGGCTGGGATGCCCACAGGTGCAGTATAACCAGCTGAGATGCCCACAAGTGGAGTACCAGCTGGGACACCCACAAGTGCAGTACAACAGGCTGGGATACCCACAGGTGCAGTACAACTGGCTGGGATACCCACAGGTGCAGTACAACTGGTTGGGATGCCCACAGGTGCAGTATAACCAGCTGAGATGCCCACAAGTGGAGTACCAGCTGGGACACCCACAAGTGCAGTACAACAGGCTGGGACACCCACCGGTGCAGTACAACTGGCTGGGATACCCACAGGTGCAGTATAACCAGCTGAGACGCCCACAAGTGGAGTACCAGCTGGGACACCCACAAGTGCAGTACAACAGGCTGGGATGCCCACAGGTGCGGTACAACCAGCTGGGACACCTACAGGTGCAATACAACGGGCTGGGATATGAAGATCAAGCTGTCAAAAGAGAAAGAAATATCTGTGGTTCCCAGCACTAATAGATAAACATAAAGTGAGATTAAGAAAAACAATAAAAGAAACTGCAACTCATTATTAAGGCATTTGGAATGGGCCCACCCCGCAGGTAATCAAAGGGCTGCAAATACTAGTGGAAACAACAGGAGCCACCTTTCATCCCTCAGGCTAGTGCAGTCCTGAGCCCTCTAGGTGCGACAGGCTGCAGCAGCTGTTCCGCTCAGATGCCTACTCTGGTGTAGCCAGTTCGAAAGCGCAGATTAAAAAAACCATTTGGCAACCCTTTTCAGGAGCCAAGGGATGGCCACCCTTCCCATCAAGTTGTTCCCGTTCTCAAAGCTATGCTGAGAATTCAATGGCAAAGGTGTGCATCAGACAGATCTATGCCATGATCTCACTTGTAACAATGAACAAATGAAACACCAGATGCTGGTGGTCTTTCTGCCCTGGTCCCTCTCCTCTAAGACACTCAAGTCACTGACTGTCACTCATCACTGCCAGGTGGTGCACCTTCACGCCAGCGTCTCTGGTGAGCTCCTGCTCAGAGCTCCCAGCTGCTATTAGATATTACCCATGGGTGCCCAGGACTGAAACCATCTCTCTCTCCTCCTCCCCCTCCTCCTCCTCCTTCTATTTCTCCTACTCCTCTTCCTCCCTATCCAAATAAATAACATGACCATCTACCCAGCTGCTGAAGCTAAACCTTCAGGTCTTCCTTTTCTCCTGTCCTTAACTTCCCATCTTCTTAATCACCATCTCCAAAATCTCTCTCCATCCATCCTCTCCAGCCACGCTGCCACCAGCCTGGTCTAACTACCATTCCCAGCTCGAGGATCCTATCTTCTAATAAATGATTTTCTTGCTCTCAGCCTTGCCACTGGCCTAGTCCCTCCTCTATCCTGCAGAGACCTCTTCCTAAGACACAACCCTGACCATGTCATTCCCTCCACATTAAAACCTTCCTGCGTGCCCTAGGGTCATTTCAGGTTCCCAACTCCTCAACAAGACTTAGAGCTTATGGGACCACTAGTCCACCCGTGCACCCCTCCAGACTGGTGCCCCCTCATGCTACATGGACACCACCCCCTTTAACACTTTCCTTCCCACAGGCTCATGTGGTGACACTCCTGCCTGGAATCAGTAACAACAAGTGCATACACCAGAGGCTGCCTGCGCCTTGTGGATCACCATCATGCAATGTGACACTGCCACACAAAAGTATGAAATACTTTAATGACTTGTTCAAAATGTCTAACACATTTCCTGTAAAGCCAGACACATTTTTACACCTCTTCATCTACGGAAAAGTAAGCCTGACTGGCTAGGCTCAAAATAGACCACGTGACCAGTACCAGCTCCCCACCAGCAGGCCCTTTCCACAGTCTGCCATCTCCTTCCTGCTCTCCTTCACCACTGATGCTATTTCCAGTGACATTGGCTAATACAACCATTATAGCTCAAGAAAATGCATGAAAAAGGAAGCCTCCAGCCATGGCAAGAGGAAAGGGGCAATTAGCAATAGAGCTGCCAGGGGCCAAGAAGAAAAGGAAGACCCAGACTGAGAGAGGGAACTTATCAGACAGCCTCAGGGAGGAGAGGTCTGGGCAGAAAGCAACTGAAACACTCACCTCAGCCAACAAAACCCGGAAGGAAATTGAAATAGCAAAGCCATGTGGTGACAGGGCAGGTCCTGAGCTCAGGTGGACTGCCATGTCCTCCATGGGTAAGTTATTTATTCTCTTTACTCATCTGTTGTGACTGACACACCACAGAGTCTCAATAAATGCTACTCACATGATCAATGTTGAGGAGACAGTGAAGGCAGGGGACAGGGCAGCACAAACCTGCAAAACTAGTCTCGAGAGAAGAAATGGCTTCACCAGGGGGGCTGCTGCTGGCCTTGCCAAGGCTGTGTACCCCAGTCCTTACTACTCAAAGTGTGGTCCCTCAGACTAGCCATGTTGACCCCACCTGGAAACTTGTTAGAAAGGCACCCCAGGACTCGGGAGTCAGAATCTGCATTCCAACGAGATCACTGCTGGTTCCTCAGCACATGACAAGCTACTGGAGGCACTGCCCAGCTCCCATCAGCTTGTTGGGAAGAAAGTCAGGCAATGGCTGCAGCCAACTCACTTTGGGGGCAGAATTGCTGTGCTGGTGAACCAAGGAGCCCCTATCTGAAGCTGGTCAGTGCTCAGGGACGTGGGTAACTACACTCTCAGATCAGAAGGAAGGATTTAATGGAGGACTTACCTCAAGATAAGCCAAGGCCATAAACCAGAACAGCTACTGAATGCCCTGGCTTGTGTGGCCTGACACAAGGTGAATGGAAAGCACATGCAAAAGGGGATGATGTGAGGGGCAGAGGCAATCACCAGGGCCAGAAACATGGAGGGCTGAGAGTAGAGAAAGGGTCAACAGGCTGTTTTCCTTTGAGTTCCTACACAGGCTGTGTGCTTTGCCCACACTTTCCTGACCCTCCAACAGCATGCCCTCTGAGCAGGCCCCTGTGAGCAGCGCTCTGCTTCCTCCAGAACATCCTGTCAGTGAGCAGGACTGATAGAGAGGCAGCAGGGGCTCAGGGGCTGCCCCCAGGGTCATTTCAGGAAGGTTTACATCACTTTCCAGATATTCCTTTAGGCTCAAACTACAATTTGTAGAGCAAGCATGTCAAATTCATGCCCCACAGGCTACATGCCTTGTTTATTTAGCCCATTTTTTTGCCTTTGAGTTTGGTATGCTTGTTGTAGAGAGTTATAGAATGGCAAAGTAAACATTATTTTAAAAATCAAAGAATTAATGCATAAAGAATTAACTTAGCCAAAATAAATTCCATTGAGAACCAATGTGCCAGGGCTTGAGGTTTAGATGCCAGAAATTCAAAAAGTAGGACCCCACCTCCACCCCACAGGGTCTTGTTGACCAGGGAGTGAGCACTGTGTCTGCAGGCATCTGAAGAAGTGCCATAACTTGTCTTCAATCCTGAAAACAGCCCTCATCCTTCTCTGCTCTGTGTTTAAAGGGATAGTCCTGCTTCCTGATGGTCTTTTCAAAGAGTCCACTCTTGGCTTGCACTGCTGAATCCACTCCTGTATATCCAGTTTTGGTGAGTGGTAATATTTATCCATAGTGAGAAGTGGGAATTCTACTTAATTCCCTTATTTGTCCTCTCTTTTCCCATATCCACTAATTATATTCCCATCTCCTGTTTAAAATCTTCTTGGATCCTGTGATGTACTGAAGAAGGTCCCTACCAACCAGTGAGAGCCAGTTATTAATTTTGCAAGCTGGTAGTTAAACATAGCCATTAAAAAAAAACTGTTACAAAAACTTCTAATTCAATAAATTATAGTAACAATATACCCAAAACTCACCATTTCCTAATTATTTCATTACATTTTACTGTTGCCTGTGCTCTTGAGCTTATTAAATCAATTGCATGCATTTGGTGGAAATGCTACATAGTAATGTTTCTAGAGCATATCTCTTCCATAATGGGAGTATTTACACCACAGAAATTGGCAAAAACTACAAATCAGGGCTTGGTTTGTTATTTTGTTGATTGTTTAGATTTAAGAAAACATTAATAATGTAGATTAGGCCTGGAAGTGTGTCATGCCTGTGGCTATTACTTTGTGAACAGCACAAAAACTGAGGAAATATTCTTCCAGAATTAAAAAGAGACATATGTAATACTTTAATCAATAAAGAATTTAAAGAAAAGCAAGATGGGAATTTCTAAAAAAAGAAAGAAAGAAAGAAAGAAATATCCAGCAAATAGCAAAGAAGTCACTCATGTCATCGGCAGGTGAGTAAAGTTAACACATTCACCTTCATTGCTTAACTCTCTTCTTATAAATATATATACATATTTTATCTCCGAATTCAATTGTTCCTTAAAAAATTGTTTAAACTGTTGAAAAACTCAGCTAAGCCTTTTCTCTCCTCTAAGCATTAGCATAAAACTAGGTGAATCGTTGATATTTTTTCCATTGTGTTCTGGAGTCAACTATACATGGCTGAGACCCTGCCTTAACCACTGACTTTCTTTAAGCAGTAACCACAACACAATTCCTGAGAGTGAAGGCCTACAATGTATCAAGGCTTTAAAAAAAAAGTGTATGATTCTTTATGCACACACACTAGGAAGTGGACAGTATCATCCCCCTTTTACAGGTTAGGAAACTGAGGCCCAGAAAAGTCAAATAATTTGCCTAAGGACACATAGTTATAACAGATGGTAGAGTTAAGATTTGAACCCAAAACAGACCTCAAAACCTGTGAACCCATTCAAGAGAAAAAAAATAAAGGTCTCAGGTGCTGAAATGATTTTCAAAAAATAATAATAATTAAAAAACTGTTATGAATCCCAAACAAACTTCAAAATCGGTGTTCCTTCCACCTGGAGAGCCAGCACAAAGGCAAGCCTTGAGGAGGTGGTTCTTTGAGGTGAGAGAGAGGAAGAAAGGATGTGTGCAAAGGCAGAGAAAATGTGAGGCCAATGGGGAGGAATTGAAAAATCTCATGTCAGATGACTTCAATCTTTTCAGGAAAGTAGCATTCAAGGCTACCTGTATGGTAAGGTTCAGACTTGAAAGTGGAAACAATTTTGCAGGAAACTGGGAAGACTGAGAGGGGGATCAGTTTGAAAGCAATCATGAAGACAGTGAGCAGGGGGGTGTGGGGGGGCAAGGCTGCAGCTGTGCACAGGGTCAGGGAATCAAGCAGGCCAGTGGTGGCCCAGTGACAAAGAGAGTGACTAGGACAAGGCAAGGACAAATGCAAAAGCTGGCTCAGTGCACGGTACTATATTTCCTGCTGGTGGAGCGGGCAGGGATTTTTAAAGACCAGACACTCAGGTTCATATCTGGAGCTATGGCGTCAGTTTATGAAGAGTGAGCAGAAAGGAGGCTTTATACAGAAAGGAAGGCAGATTCTGCTAAACATCAAGAAAGGGCCAGTCCCGGGGCCAGGGAGTGCTGAGCAGGGCAGGGCAGGGCTGAACAAGATCTATAATGATCCAGTAACCAGAAAAGAGAGGGAGGGAGGAACCTAGGGTAGAGGGGCAGCACCAGCTGAGACTGGCACACCAGCCAGAAGTGCCAAGGCAGGACTGGGGCTTGTTGTTTTCCTTACCAGCCTCAGGGATGCAATTCCAGCTCTGTCAAACTTCCCTGACAGGTGCAAAGTCCCACCCCGAAGTCATGAGAAGGACGTTGAGGGCAGTCCTCATAGCCCAAGTGGGATCACCACCTCAGGGTCAGATGCTGTACATAAAGACACCTGTCCCTTTGGTGGCTCTCCCTTCAGGTAAATCAAGCTCAATGGTATGCTCTGGCCCAGATTGAGAAAAAAAGAAAAAAGAAAAAAGAAAAAGACCAGTCTGGAGTTCAGAAACAAAGCAGCCAGGAATTGGGGCAAGAATGCTTTGAAGCCAGCTGTGCAGACAGAGGAGTGGCACACGGGGCCCCAGGATGCAGAACAGTTGGAGATGGACACAGGGAAAGCCTGCTGCTGTGTACTTTCTCATCGTGACAACATATTTTAGTTGCTGGCCAGGTGCTATAATGAGACAAAAGGCCTTGGCTGGTGGCTCAATTGGTTGGAAGGTGGTCCTGTACACCAAAAGGTTGTGATTTTTTATAGGTACCCCCCCCACTGGTGGGCGGAGTTATGATGTAATTGACATCTGCCACAGAGACATTGAGCCACCAATCAAGCGCATACCTGAGTGCCCTATGTCCCACCCCTTCCCGTTCCAGCCCTTAAAGGCTGTCTCAGTGCACCATGTGGCACCTTTTCTCCCGGACTGTTCTCCCAGGCTGTCCGGGAGGCGGTCTGGCTGGGTCCCTTCTCCCCTTCCCCTGGTTTCTCTGCCTTTACCCCGTATGTGAGCTCTTTCTCCCTTGGGAAGGGTCTCCTCAATAAATCTGTGTCCTGGTACCCTGGTCTCTCTCTCTCTCTCTAGTCCTTCTGTTTCAACTTTCAGTTTTGATTCCTGGGCAGGGCACATACCTAAGTTGCTGCTTCAATAGGGGTCAGGGTTCATATGGGAGGCAACAGATTGATGTTTCTCTCTCACATCAATGTTTCTCTCTCTCTCTCTCTCTCTCTAAAAATAATCAATAAACATATCCTCAGGTGATGATCAAAAAAGAAAGAGAGAGAGAGAGAGAGAGAGAGAGAGAGAGAGAGAGAGAGAGAAATGAGTTCCCGAGTCCCTAACTAAAAGAGGGAAATGCCCAATTTAGGAAAGGGGCCCATCTGAGGGTCCCTCTGTACTGAGAAGGGGAGATTTGCCAGGGCAGATCCTTTATGGTTGCTCCTTGCACACTACAGGGAGCAGTAGACCCAGCATTTGCTCAGTAATAAAGGCCGACACGCTGTCTCCCCACTGCTACTCACCCAAGTATGTTCCTTGATTAATGAAACAGCTTTAATCTATCGCTGTCCCCTGAAGGCTTTGGGACACACTCACTCCCACTGACATTGCTGCTCTTGGTCACTAGGTGAGAAGGTGGTGCTTTGCCACCTCACTTTGCTGCACACAGCTATGCATCCCAGATGCTTTCCGGGCCTCCACTGGCTTGCCCACCCGGAGAAGATAAATTCTGCTCTCCTGGCCTTTCCTCTGCTCCTCTTTGGCCTCCATTCTGCCTCAGTTTTCCATTCAGAGACGAGGCCTGGCCTGAAAGAACATGACAAAGGAAGCTTATTTCCATCCTCAAACACTGGTTTACTCATCTCTTCCCACACACCCCCACCCCCACTCAATGGCCATAAGAACTTAGATGAGTTGCTTTACCTCTCTGTTAAAATAGAATTCCTGTGAGAATTGAAAGGGCAAAGAGATGGATATGAGCTAATTATTATCCATTAACCCAAAATTTACTGAAGTCAGCTCTGGCAGGCCTGCTTCCCAGAGTGCGAAGATGAGGGGTAAATGAGATCAGTGTTTGAACAGCTTAGTGCTGAAGAGGTCTGCAGCACTATCTCCTCTCTCTATATCCATTACCTATAAAAAATATTTTTAATTAAAGCACTTCTTTAGAAATCTAGGAATTCTTTCTATTCCCTAGGATCATGAACTCTATGTCTATATATTTTCTCCCCCTGGACTAAAGTGTTATCCAAACATAGGGAGGAAGCCATAATAAAAGAAGGAGTGGTGTTCATTGCCTGGGATGTTTTCTTTTGCCCTTAAATTGTTGAAAAGGAAGGCTTTCTAAGAACAATGCCAGGCAGTCCCAGGTCCAACAATGCAGACTCAACTCGCTGCACCGACCAATGATGGTGACAATTGCTGGCTATCACTGGAACTACATCCGACCTCCAATTGCCACAGTTCAGGGTGACCTTGAGAGCTATTTGGTGAGCAGCATTGTCTAATTAAGGTGACTATTTCTTGGGAATCAAAGAAAAACAACACATTCTTCAGGAGGCACCATGTAGTAGCAACTAGGTCTATATAGCTCAGTTTCAACTCTAGACTCTGCCATTGAAAAGTTGGGTGACTTTGCCCCTCAAAATAGATTCCCTCAACAGAACAGGAGTCTCAATCCTACTTCTCAGACAGCCAGCTGAAGAGAATGTGAAATTCTGGATGTGCTAGCTTGACATGTGGCCAGTCACTAGCACATTGCATACCTAAGGGAAGGTGTATTTGATTAACTTAATGGTTCCCTTGCTGAACTTAACGGATCCTTGCAAATAGTGTCAAATCAGGAAGCCTTTTGTTCAAAAGCAGAAAAAAGTATAAAGCTATTAAAATACATAGATCTTTTTTCTTTAAAATATTTTACTTCTAAAACATAATAGGAGTAACAGCAAAAATATGTATTTTGGTACTATTATTTCATATTATTAACATTTGGTGTTATAATTTCATATAATAAAATTTAACACTTTATTGATGTGGTATCTCAATTTATTATAATATTTTTCTGGCTCACTTTGAAAATTCATTTCTCAGGTCATCAAAATTTATAGTTTTAACAACTTCTAAAAATTTATTTTCAATTTATATTGAAAGTGACATTAGCTATTCTTACACCTGCAAGATGACAAATAATTTTTGGTAATTTTAAAAGTTGATAAGGATTTTTCTGCTGATGTAACTATCACTGGAGCTAAGACTATTTTATTTTTAAATTATGTTTTTATTGTTTAAAGTATCACAAATAGTAGTACATATGTTTCCTCATTTTCCCCCATTAACCTCCACCCTGCCTTCCCTACCCCCCAGCACATGCCCTCAACTGCCCCCCCTCCCCCGCCGCAGTGTCTTGTATCCATTGGTTATGCTTATATGCATGCATACAAGTCCTTCGCTTGATCTCTTACAGCCCCCCAACCTCCTCTGCCTTCCCACTGTAGTTTGACTGTGTGTTCAATGCTTTTTCGCCTCTGTATCTATTTTTCCCCCATTTCTTTTCTTTAAAAAATCTTGCATCGTAATATTAGAAATGATCATATAAGAACAAAAATGTTTGAGTCTCAATTTCCATGTCCATCAGTTCGGAGTCCCAGTTTCAATGTCAAATAGTTCCTTATGTGTACATGTCAGCAATGATATCTGGATGGTGGACAAACAGTGGCAATACAGGTCTCACCTCTCTGGTTTGGTCCTGGGCAACCTGAAGCGATGCACAGCTGCTGACTGCTAGCATGGCAAGGTGTCGTCAGCATCTTCCATCTCTGGACTGTTTCTCTTCTTGTCTTAGTGGTTGGAACAGTCCTGTCAGGTCCTTTGTTGCAGGAATCCATATGGTCTTGGAGTTGTTTTCTGAAAATATACAAACATATTTTAGATCAAAAGTTAATAAAGGAATCTTTACTGTGAATTTGACTTGGGATTCTTTTTGTTTTTGCCCAAATGATTTTCCTTTGGCTTATTTTGACATCATGTGTGTTTTTCATGGGTGTCTTGCTGTCAGCATTACAGATGGAAATTAATTTTCTGAAGTAAAAATTTTCTAGATGTAATTTACTTACAGGATATTTTTCTTTACATGATATTACCCCACTATCCCCCCACCCCCGTTTCCTGATTAATGAAGGCTTTTGGAAATTTTATAGTGCAGTCTTGGTAAATTTTAATTTTAATTTCTGCACAAAAATATGCCTGCTTTAGGTTCATCGCATGCTAAGCAATTCTACAATGAGATAAACTACTAATAGAGATTTTAGTTAATATCTTAGGAATAGCTTTTTGTCCAGTACAATTAAATTTTCTTGACTATTCACTCATTTCTATTAGCCAATTTGAATTACTCTGAAAACTTGATTACTGTTTTACTGTCAAATTTAATACTCAAACAATAATCTTAGTTTACCCTGTAAATATTATTGAAAAGGATTATTTGCATTCTTGAGTAGGCCCTGAGCATTCCTGGTGCTAGATTGGATTTAGATATAGGGCAGCTGTTGCTGGCCAAGTCTCTGTCTGTAACCTGGGTCCTGATCTCAGGTGGGCATGGGAGGCGAAGCAGCCATGGGGGCAGGAGACCTCCCTCAAAAGAAGTGAGAGTTCAGGCCCCTGCAAAGTTAGGGGACTGAGGGTCTGTGCCCCACCTCTGTTGACCTTCAAGTTCTCTCCTGATGGCCCCTCTGCAACTGTCCCTGTCTTAGGTTGTTTCTTCCCTGAGGAATTTTACCCATCTCTGGCTAACCAGCCATCCTCTGGAGCCAAGCAGGGGGTTGTGAGGTTCAGTTCTGTCTCCTTGGTAGTCTATGCCCCTGGGGCCTCCATGCCCAGCACCTGCCTTGGGATCCCCTCACCTGCTGGCAGGGTCTTGGTACTGATCACATATCTCAGGGGACTCAGGTTTCTTCTCTAGGGAGGGCCCAGCTCACACCATTGGGTGAGAGACAGATCCTTGGTGCCAGCCACCCAGAGGCTTCAACCTCAGCTTGAACTGAAAGCTCAGACAACAGCTATATGTAATTGGATTGTGACAAAAGGGTCCCTCTTGGCAAAAAGGGCAAGAGGGGCCAATATAGAATGTTTAAGTGCATTCCCAGGGTCTTAATTCCTTCTGAAAGGGATTAAATCCTTTCATGTCCTTTTTTAAATTGCTGCCAAACATTCAAAGAATTAGTTTGTAAGTTTCTTTGGGATAATTATACAATATGTAAAATATCAAAAATTATAATGACATTGTGGACTAATATCATATAAGGATATTCTTTGCTCTAGGCCATGTCAATTCAATTTCAAACTGGCTGCCAATTTTTTTAATAACTTTATATAAACTTTGTCAGGGAGGTAAAAACACAAATTACTTATCTTAGTTCAAGAGATCAAATATATTGACTTTCAATTAGAATCTTTCCTTTAAGGTTATGATGACCACTGGTATGGATTAAACTTAATATTTTATTTTATTTTATACTATTTTTTCTTATACTTTTTTCTTTAAGTATTTTTTTCTTTGCCTGTGTTTTTATTTCCCCATTAACCCCTAAGACCCCCACATGCCCCATGCCCCTATTGTCTGTGTCCATTCATTAAGCTTATATGCTTGCACACAAGTCCCTCTTTTGATCTCTGCCACTTACTCCCACCACCCCCCACTTACCTTACCTGAGGTTTGACGTTCCTGAATCCGTTCTTGTTCATCACTCTGGCCGTTCATTATACTCCACAAATGAGTGAGATCATGTGATATTTATCTTTCTCTGCCTGGCTAATTTCATTTAGCATAATGCTCTCCAGCTCCATCCATGTTGTTGCAAATGGTAGGAGCTCCTTTTTTACTGCAGTGTAGTATTCCATTGTGTAGATGTACCACAGTTTTTAAATCTACTCATCTGCCAATGGGCACTTAGGCTGTTTCCAAATCTTAGCTATGGTAAATTGTGCTGCTATGAACATAAGGGTGCATATATCCTTTCTAATTCATGTTTCTAGTTTCTTGGGATGTATTCCTAGAAGTGGGATCACTGGGTCAAATGGGAGCTCCATTTTTAGTTTTTTGAGGAAACTCCATACTGTTCTCCACAGTGGCTGTACTAGTCTACAATCCCACCAGCAGTGCCGGAGAATTCCTCTTTTTCTGCATCCTCTCCAACACTTGTGATTTGTTGATTTGTTGATGTAAGCCATTCTGACAGGCGTGAGATGGTACCACATTGTCGTTTTGATTGGCATCTCTCGGATAATTAGTGACTTTGAGCAGGTTTTCACATGTTTCTGGGCCTTCCTTTTGTCTTCTTTAGAACAGATTCTATTTAGGTTCATTGCCCATTTTTTTATTGGATCATTTGTCTTCCGTTTATTAAGTTGTATGAGTTGCCTATAGATGCTTGAGATTAAACCTTTATCAGTGATAACATTTGCAAATATGTCCTCCCATACAGTGGATTGACTTGTTGTTTTCTTGATGGTTTCTTTTGCTGTGCAAAAGCTTTTTATTTGGATGTAGTCCCATTTGTTTATTTTCTCTTTAGCTTCCATTGCCTTAGGAGCAGTATTAGTAAAGAAGTTCTTTTGGCATATGTCTGAGATTTCTCTGCCTGTGTATTCCTCTAGTATTTTTATGGTTTCCTGTCTTATTTTTAAGTCCTTGATTTATTTTAAGTTTATTTTTGTGTATGGTGTTAGTTGGTGGTCTACTTTTATTTTTTTGCATGTTTCTGTCCAATTTTCTGAACACTATTTATTGAAGAGACTGTCTTGACTCCATTGTATGTTCATGACTTCTTTGTGAAATATTGATTGAGCATAGTGGTTTGGGTCAATATCTGGATTCTCTATTCTATTCCATTCATCTATATGTCTGTTCTTGTGCCAGTACCAGGCTGTTTTGTGAACAGTGGCTTTGTAATACAGTTTGAAATCTGGTATTGAAATCCCACCTACTTTGTTCTTCTTTCTCAGGATTGCTATGGCTATTCGGGGTCTTTTTTTATTCCAGATGAATTTTTGGAGAGTTCTTACTAAGTCTGTGAAATATGCCGTTGGTATTTTAATAGAGATTGCATTAAATTTACAGATTGCTTTGGGTAGTATGGACATTTTAATTATGAATCTCCCAATCCATGAACATGGTATGTTCTTCCACCTGTTTCCATCTTCATCTATCCCTTTTTTCAGTGTCCTGTCGTTTTCCACAAATAGATCTTTTACCTCCTTAGCTAAGTTTATTTCTAGGTATCTTAATCTTTTTGGTGTGATGGTAAATGGGATTACCTTTTTATTCTCTTTTTCTGTAAGTTCACTACTGGTGTATAGAAATGACATATATTTCTTGGTGTTAATTTGGTATCCTGCTACTATGCTGAACTCATTTATTAAGTCTCTTAGTTTCTTTATGGAGTCTTTCAGGTTTTTTATGTACAATATCATGTCATCTGCAAATAAGGATAGCTTTACTTCTTCTTTTCCAATTTGGATACCTTTTATTTCTTCTTGTCTATCTAATTGCAATGGCTAATACTTCCAGTACAATGTTGAACAGGAGTGATGAAAGTGGGCATCCCTGTCTTGTTCCTGTTCTTAGGGGAAATGGTTGTAGTTTTTGCCCATTGAGTATGATGTTTGCTATGGGTTTCTCATACAGAGCTTTTATTATGTTGAGGTATGATACTTCTATTCCCACCTTGTTGAGAGTTTTTAGTCAAGAAAGGGTGTTGGATTTTGTCAAATGCTTTTTCTGCATCAATTGATATGACTATGTGAATTTTATCTCTCAATTTGTTTATGTGATGTATCATGTTTACTGATTTGTGGATATGGTACCATCCTTGCATTCCCAGGATATCCTACTTGGTCATTGTGCATTATCTTTTTGATGTACTGCTGGATCCGATTTGCTAGAATTTTATTGAGGATTTTAGCATCCATGTTCATGAGGGATATTGGCCTGTAAGTCTCTTTCACTGTGTTTGTTGTCTTTATCTGGTTTTGGTATTACGGTGATGCTGGCTTCATAGAAGGAGCTTGGAAGTGTTCCATCCTCTTGAATTTTCTGGAATAGTCTGAGGAGGATAGGTTTTAGTTCTTCCTTGAATGTTTGGTAAAACTCCTCGGTGAAACCATCTGGTCCGGGCTTTTGTTTGCTGGAAGCTTTTTGATGACTGCTTCAATTTCTTCCACTGTTATTGGTCTATTAAGTTGTTTAGATACTTCCTGAATGAGTTTTGGGAGGTTATATTTTTCTAGGAATACATCCATTTCCTCCAGGTTTTCCAGTTTGTTGGAGTAGAGTTTTTCATAGTATTTTTTTTAACAATCTTTTGTATTTCAGTGGGGTCTGTTGTTATTTCACCTCTTTCATTTCTGATTTTATTTATTAGGGTCCTCTCTCTTTGTTTCTTGGTCAGCCTGGCTAGAGGTTCATCAATTTTGTTTATCCTTTCAAAGAACCAGCTCTTGGTTTTGTTGAACTTTTGTAAATTTTTTTTGTCTCTATGTCTTCTATCTCTGCTCTTATCTTTATTATTTCCTTCCTTCTGCATACACTGGTATTTTCTTGTTGCTCTCTTTCTAACTCTTTGAGTTGTTGGGTTAGATAATTTATTACCATTGTTTCTTGTTTTTTGCAGTAGGATTGTAGAGCTATGAACTTCCCTCTCAAAACTGCTTTCACTGTGTCCCATAGATTTTGGATTGTTGTGTTATCATTGTCATTTATTGCCATGATGTTTTCTATTTCTTCCTTGATTGTTCTGGTAACCCAGTCATTGTTTAATAGCATGCTATTTAGTCCCCATTTTTTTTATTTGTTTGGATTGTTTTTATTGTATTTGACTTCCAGCTTTATGCACTGTGATCTGAGAATATGCTTGATATGATTTCTATATTCTTGAATTTGGAGAGACTTTCCCTATGACCCAACACATGGTCTATCTTTGAAAATGACCCATATGCACTTGAAAGCAATGTATATTCTGTTGTTTTGGGGTGAAATGATCTGAAGATGTCAATTAATTCCATCTAATCTAGTGAGTCATTTAGGATTGATGTTTCTTTGCTAATCTTTTGTTTGGAGGATTTGCCCAGTGCTGATAGTGGTGTATTAAAGTCTCCTACTATGATTGTATTGTTATCTATCTCTCCTTTGATATTCTCCAAAAATATTTTTTATATATTTGGGTGCTCCTGTATTGGGTGCGTATATGGTTACCAGAGTTATTTCTTCTTGTTGGATTGCTCCATTTATTATGAAGTGGCCTTCCTTATCTCTTGTTGTGTCCTTCACTTTGAGATCTAATTTGTCAGATATAAATATTGCTACCCCAGCTATTTTTTTCCATTTCCATTTGCCTGAAAACCCTTTTTCCATTCTTTCACTCTCAGTCTGTGTACATCTTTTTTTTGGAGGTGGATTTCTTGTAGACAGCAGATATATGGGTCGTGTTTCCCTATCCAGTCCGTTACCCTATGTGTTTTGATTGGAGCATTTAATCTATTTACATTTAAAGTTATTATTGATATGTACTTATTTGTCACCATTTTTATTCATTACCCCTGTGTTCCTTTTTTGCTTCCTCTTTCTTTTTACAGCAGACCCTTTAGCATTTCTTGCATTGCTAGTTTGGTGATAATTAATTCTCTTAGTCCTTTTTTGTCTGTGGAGCTCCTGATTTGACCTTCAATTTTGATTGATAGCCTTTCTGGGTACAGTATTCTTGGATGTAGACCCTTCCTTTGCATGGCTTTGTATATTTCATTCCATTCCCTTCTGGCCTGATGAGTTTCTGTTGAGAAATCAGTTGCTAGTCTGATGGGGGTTCCTTTGTGAGTGACTTTATGTCTCTCTCTTGTGGCTTTTAAGATTCTTACTTTGTCGTTGGTGTTTGTCAATTTAATTTTAATGTGCCTTGGCATCGGTCTTCTGGGATTCATTTTGCTTGGGACTCTGTGAGCTTCTTGGATTTGTGTGGGGGTTTTCTTTCCTATATTAGGGAAGTTTTCTGTTATTATTTCTTCAGACAGGTTTTATATTCCTTGCTCAGTTTCCTGAAAGCCCTATTATGCGGGTGTTGTTTTGTTTCATGCTGTCCCAAAGTTCCCTTAGGCTCTCCTCCTGATTTTTAATTTTTTTTCTAGAAATTGCTCTATCTTAGTATTTTTTCCTACCTTGTCTTCTAGCTCACTAATGCGGTCCTCTGCTTCTTCTAGACTACTCTTGATGCTTTCTATTGAATTCTTTACTGCAGCAATGTCACTTTTCATTTCTTTTTGAATCTTCTTCATTTCCTCTTGGCTCTTCTTCATTTTTTCTTGATTCTTACTGAAATTGTCAAATTTGTCTTCCTTTCCTTTTTTCTTCCCCTTTCCCCCCTTGGGTTTTGCATATGACCATTTCTCTGCATTCTTTCTCTGACAGGTTGCTTGCCTCCATTTCGTTTACTTCCTTTTCTGGTGAGGCTTGTTTTTCTTTCATATGTGGGTTGTTTCTTTGTCTCCCCACGGTCTCTCTTCTCCAGGTGTCTGGTTATGTAGCTCTCTCTCTCCCGCATTGATTTAAAGGCACAAAATACAACACAACCAGGTGCAACACACCAGGCACTGAACAGGAATGTATTCACGATACTGGTAACCCCAAATAAAGGTGATCACCAGAGAAAGGCAAATTAGGGAATAGGTGATAAAGATGAGAGAGAAAAAGAAAACACACACACACATTCACACATCCACACATATAAAAAGAAAGAAAGAAAGAAAGAAAGAAAGAAAGAAAGAAAGAAAGAAAGAAAGGTCAAAATGAAATTGGGAAAAGGGGAAGAAAAAAAACAAAGTGAGAAAAGAAAGAGAATAAGAAAGGAAAGGGGAACAAACTATACATATGGGGAGAAAACTCCTATAGGACAGTCATTTGTTTCAACAAATGCCAGCAACAAGTACTTGGAGATGAATACAAACTACAAACAACAACTAATATCAAGAAAGGTAAGGGAAAACAGAAGCAAAAATCTAAGAAAAACAAAGCAAAGAATAAAAAAACACACAAAACAAACTAAAAGAAAAGAATAAGCAAAACAATCTCACAAACAAGCATAAAAAATTGATATAATCAATAGTCAAGTAAACAACAACAACAAAAGGACAGAGAGAAAAACAATTTAGGATAGTGAAGACACAGAAGAGAGAGGTGTGCATGGACTTGGAGCAGGGGGTTGGAGATTATATATATAAGTAGGGTGAAATTTTAACAGGAGGTAAAAAGAAAGAACAAGGAAAATCTAAAGCAGAAAATGGATAAGAGACAGGACACCAAATGGGGAAAGGATAGCAAGAGAGTGTTGGCATAAAGGTGGAGTGGAGATAGAGTAAAAAGATGCTAAAGGAAAGATGAAAATAGACTATCGACCACTAATCCCAAAGTAGAATAAAGAGAAAATAAAATGACACTTTAAATAAAAGGTGAAATAGTAGTAGCAATAAAACTGATTCCTTAATTTTTGTTACACAAGAGTCAATTTGTGATTCAGTCCCTGGGTGGCAGTGTTTCTGGATTGACCTCGGGTCTATTTGTCCTCTCTAGCCTGAACTAAGATCCTGCTACCCCTGTGGCACTCAATACAGATTTGTGGGGTTGGGCTGCCCCAGAGCTGGCTCTCTAATGGTGACTTCCTGCTCTGATCCCCAAGTTCCAGAAAAACAGCTCTCCCCTGTAGTCTCCCAGGGAGTGTCCCTCATTAGGTGATCCTATGCTCTGGGCTTAGTATTCAGAAGCAAGGATTTGGAGAGGAAAAAACACAAGTGTGTGAATTCCAGTTCTGCACGTATGTCTGTACAAACACCTTTTCCCCCTTGGGTTTAGCAGCCAGCACACTCCTAAATTTTTGGTCTGTCCTTTTTCATCAGATCTAAATGGGCTTCTTTATAGGGATTCCTTCTGTTATCAGTTCTGAAGACCCCTTTCCACATTCATGGTTCTCGTCTGCCCCAACAGCCATGGATTTTTTTTTCCAGGAGCAGACTTCTCTGTTCCTTCAGCTCTCTCTGTGCGCATGTCTCTCTCTCTTGCAGGGAGTAGGAAACCAACCCAATCCCAGGTGAAATCTGACTTTTCTATGGCAGAGTGCAGAGCTACTCTGAATCTGCATGTTTGTGCTAATTGGGAACCGGTGTTCAGGGGCTCTCAGTGGTTCGGTGGGTGCCACAGCTGTAGATTTTCAGGCCCTTTCCCTTCAAGATAGTGTGATCTGCCTCTGAGCCGGTGGCTCCATGAGGAGCCAGGGGCTGCTCGGTCATGGGAGGCCACCTTCTTCCAGAGCATAGCTGTCCCCCAACTTGCCAACAAACACTCCCCAGCTGATCCTCAGCTACTCCCTCTGTCTGCTCTGGGACAGGGCTCAGGACATGTCTGTCTATTTCGCCACCATTTTCTCCCTGGAGCTAAGACTATTTTGTCAGCTCTGATAGCATAAAGATAAATTTCTTATAAATTATTTCAAATTATAAATTTTAGTACATCTAGAACTGATCATTCTTAAGGAACAATCTTTTTATAAAAATTTAACTCTTTATACAATTCAGCTTTACTAGTATATGTCTTATCATTTTAAATGTATATTTATGCAATGTCATTTTAATATTTGCTCTAACATTTTCTGTAACTTGTGAAAGTTGAACAAAAAACTGAAAGTGATTTGTGTATAATCAAAACATCTACTGACACATTACAAGGAAAAATTAATTTTGAAATTGTGTTCCTTGTTAATAATTGTTCACTTAAAGCTTTATATGGAAACTAGAGGCCTGATGCACAAAATGTATGCATGGCGGGGTCACCTCAGCCTAGCCTGCACCCTCTCCAGTCCTGGATCCCTCAGACATGTCTCTCACAATCCAAGACCACTGACTCCTAACTGCTCACCTGTCTGCCTGCCTGACTGCCCCTAACTGCCTCCCGGCTGGTCTGGTTGCTTCTCACTGCCCCCCTCTGCCAGCCTGGTCACCCCTCACTGTCCCCTTTGCTGGCCTGATTGCCCCACACAGCTTGCTGTTCAGTCAGTTGGTTATCCCTCACTAACCACCCTGCAGGCCTGATCACCCCATGCAGCCTGCTGTTCAGTCATTACTATGAGGGCATCCTGAACAATTTGTGTATTACCCTTTTATTGGTATAGATACTGATCTTTTTGTTGAATTGACAACCTTTCATCTTAATTTCCATTTCTAAGCCTGTGGATATTTGCTTTGTCATGTTGCATCAGTTTTCAAAATCAGATATTTTAAATGCTTTATAGAACTTTGATAATTTCCTGATGTGCTTTATTACAATGTCTGTTTCATCTTTATTTTGTAATAAGAGTACAATTTTGTAGCTAAGAACATTACTTCCTGAGTGGGCAGTTTCTGTCCTTGAGTTTAGATCAGAGAGTTCATATCTGTGCAGATGCCTCAGGGATGGGGGTTGGATAATGGGAAGGTGCCGCCCATGGGGATCCCAGAGCTTCTTCATATAGAAGCCCTCTCTCTTCTGGGCAATGGCCACTCTTGCCAACACTGCTGCTTCCTCTAACCCTACCGCCGCTACATTTAGTCATTCAAACCTGTATACTTTTTACAGTGCAGGAAGCACTGTTAATAATTATACTGAGGCAATAGGTACACCCCTCCAAGTGTCTCTGTTTCTCTACTTGACAGGGGTTCTAGAGAAATGGCCACAATTATGCCATTTTGATTCTATGCCTTTCAATTCAACTGAGGACCAGCCAAGAATCCTTGAATTCCTCACATGCTTGGCACTCTCAAACATCTTCCCTTGGATCTATGAGCTGTAGAACTATTTTGGGGAGTGTGTGGGAGGGGGGAGGGGCAATCTAGTGCCTTAACCAGTCTCCTGTTTCCTCTGTGTAATTGTTTTGTTTTGTTTTGTTTCTTAAAGGTTAAAATCTCTGCCCTTGAGCTCAGCTCACCACCAGCAAAAAGATTAGAGATGGATGTGGAGGTGGAGGTGGAGGTGGAGGCAGAGATGGAGGTAGAGATGGAGGTAGAGATGGAGGTGGAGGTGGAGGTGGAGATGGAGGTGGAGGTGGAGGTGGAGGTAGAGATGGATATGGAGGTAGAGATGGAGGTGGAGATGGATGTGGAGGTGGAGAAAGAAGTGAAGATGAAGGTGGCAATAGAAATGTACTTTTCCTAAAGCTACCAAGGGAAGGAGACCAGTAAGGGGGTGTTGTCTTCTCTCCATCATGGAGCCTGGTCTGATCTATAGTATATGAATTGCAAATGGCAAAATCCACTGGGATGGAAGGAATTATAAGCTAAGAAATTGTAAATGGGGCAGAGGGTCCATGCTGAGAGGTCTAATGGAAAGCCTTCTTCCTAATATTTATTTAAAACAACAACCGGGGTGTTATTTATCCAGTTACAGGACTTCAGCACCTTATTCTTTTCCTTCCATTTAATTCGCTTTAATCATTTTCTCTAGAAGATAAATATATGTTCAATATCTGAGTGTGGGTAGAGAGAAGACAATTTATCATAGGTATACCTAAGCTGTGGAAGATGGGTGCAGAACATTAGAAAAAAGAGCCAGTAATGAGGGTAAGGATTCAGAGAGAACTTGAGCTCTGGTCAGTGTGGGTCAGTTGGCTGGCTAGATGCCATCTGTACCAAAAGGCTGCTTGTTCAACTCCTGGTCAGAGCACATGCTCAGGTTGCGGTCTTGATCCCTGGTAGGAGGTGTGCAAGAGGCAGCAGACAGATGTTTTGATCTCTCTCTCTCTCTCTCTCTCTCTAAAAGTCAATTAAAAAATCTTTAAAAGAGAGAGTGAGGGCAGGGGAGAGAGAGAAAGAAGAGGGAGAACTTGAACATAAAAGCTAGTGTGGGGACAGTTTTCTTCTCTTGTTTGTTCTGATATTTTAAAAAACAGATAATCTGCTGAATCTTTTTAAGGCATTGGCTCTCAATCTTGGCTACCCATCAAATCGCCTGAGGGCTTTTGCAAAGGCCACACCCACCTAGCTCTCTGATCTCTGATGAAGGATTTCCAGAAGTGCAGTCCAGGTGTGGGTAGTTGAAAAAGCTCCAAGGTGATTTGAATGAGCAAGCCAACTTTAGAGCTATGTCCTAGAGCATGGTTCTCAAGCTTGAGTGGTCACTAGAAATACAGGCCTGCCTCCTTTGATTGCCCTTCACTTTATTGAGATTTAAGATGTTGCATTTTTTCCAAATTGAAGTTAAAACCACCAGCAAAAAGATTAGAACTCGCTGTATTTCAGTGACCTGGAACTGAAGCATCCATCTTATATAAAAACTGCTGTTTAAAATTTTAACCCTGATATTTTGGCTTGTGTAAATGCTTGCTTGCTTAAATAATAAGGAAAATAAAACTACTCCCATTCCAGAGAGGCTGTGGACTATGCCCTAGACAGAGTTGTCAGTGCTGACACCAGGCCAGGCCTTGAGATATGGTCTCATGGCCCCTTCCCAGCACGTAGGTCTTCTTTCCCAGAAGGCCAGGAAGTCTCATTCCAAATTTGGGAGACAAAAGAGCTAGGAAAAATATAAATAGAAAAGGTTTCTTCCATGTGGGAGGAGGGGGAGCAGAATTTGAAAGGCACATTTTTCTCTGGTCATGCCCTTAATAAAATGTAATTCCATTTCTCTAAGCTTGGGTGTTTTTTTTGTTTGTTTTTTTTTCTGGTCTTCTGAAACAGAAGGAACCCACAATATCTCTGAGGTGTGCCTATATTTGGGGGGCTCTTTAAAACACAGAGGACTGCCGAGACCGGTTTGGCTCAGTGGATAGAGCGTTGGACCTCGGACTGAAGGGTCCCGGGTTCGATTCCGGCAAGGGCATGTACCGTGGCTGTGGGCACATCCCCAGTAGGGGGCGTGCAAGAGGCAGCCGATCGATGTCTCTCTCTCATCAATGTTTCTGACTTTCTACCCCTCTCCCTTCCTCTCTGTAAAAAATCAATAAAATATATTTAAAAAAAAAATAAAACACAGAGGACTGGTTTAGCTCAGTGGATAGAGCATTGGTCTGTGCACTGAAGGATTCTAGTTTCGATTCTGGTCAAGGGCATATGCCCAGGTTGCAGGCTCTATCCCCAGTGGAGGGTATGCAGAAGGCAGCCAATTAATGATTCTCTTTTATCACTGACGTTTCTAGTTCTCTCTCTCCCTCTCCCTTCCTCTCTTAAACCAATAAAAAATGTATTTTAAAATGGAAAACAAAACACAGAGGGCTGGCCCCTTTCCTAAGGCATGTCTGTAGTGGGTCTGAAAATGTGCATCTCCAACATGTTACCTGGGGATGATGATGTTGCTGAACTCAGCGACCACAGTTTGAGAACTGACATTTTAGGGGAATAAATGTTGACTGCTTTTTCCATGAAAACACGCATGTATATTCAATCTATAGACTTGACTAGCCAGTGTGTCTCTCTCTTGTGTACACCTGGAAGCCACATGTGCATGTGGGGGTAAAGGGGAAAGTAAGCCCAAGTGAAGAGGGGGTACAATGTGTAAGTTCAAATCAGAGAACTTCCCACTTCTATCTCCACTTATTTGTTCAAGTTGTGACTGAGGAATTGTGTTCATTTTTGGTCCTGTCCTACCCCTGACAAAATAAGCCATAGTTATTTGCAGATAGAAAGATAATTCGCAATATGAGTAGTCATGTTTGCTCTACTTGTGCACCAGAGACTGGGCTGCCCCTCTGGAGCCCCTCTACCTTGAAAAAGCCCCAAAGAGCATCCCAGTGTCAGAGATGACTGACTGAAGAACTGACCCTGCTCCTCCTATGAAGTAGACTTGATCCAAGGGCTAGTTGGGAAACCAGATGGATGGCTTAGAAGTCAGTCTAAAGGAAAAGGAGGTAAGGAAGTGGTAGAGGTGGATCAGGCCCTTCTGCAGGCATTAGTAAATCCCTTCTCCCTGACTCCCCACCCTTGTAGTGAGGTCAGGAAACCAGAAAGCGAGATAAAGTTTCAACATTGGGTGTGTGTGTGTGTGTGTGTGTGTGTGTGTGTGTGTGTGTGTGAGGGAGGGGAGGGGCGGTGGTGCACATACACACAGAAAGAGGAGGTTTGAAATCCTGGAGTGGATCAGTGGTGCAACCTCTTCCTGATCACCCTCAGGGCTCCAGCAGAGCCTGAGTTTGGGGAGCCTGCAGCATCCCCTTCTCTCCTTCCCCCATCCCAGCCTCAGAAAGACCAAGGACCCCAAGACAACTTCCCTGGGAGAAGAATCAAATAAACCTGAATCCTTAGCTCTTCCTCTTTTTCTGAGTCCACCCCCAAAAGGTTCACAAGAAACCATAATAGGTTAACAAGGAACTATGCCCTAAGGAGGAGGAAGGAGGCCCAGAGCCACATCCAGGTTACAAAAATAATTTCAAATTTTCAGAATATCACCAGTGATTACATTCCAATCACAATTAGTGAATATTTTCTGAAATCACATGCATGCACATGTACACATGTAAACACGCAGGTTGTCCCTTCTAGATGTAGATCATTGGAAGCTGATGGGGTAGGTTGAGGATAAATCAGAAGCTCTGTGTTGAATGAGAGGCTGTCAATAGCATTAAAACTTGGGAGCTCTGTTCTGCCACACCCCTCGCTTTATAAATGTTCAGATTATATGATCTTTTGTTACCTCCAAGTTTTTAACATTATCTTGTGGGAAGTAGGAGGTACCTGCCAATGCTTCCTCCTGTGTATCCCTGAGCTTTCAGGAAACTTACACTCATGCTTCTTCTATTCTAACTCTCCCTTTAGTTGGAGTCTTCCTATCAGATGTAAAACATGCTGTCTTCTTTAATCCTCACCCAAGGACATGTTTTTATTGATTTTTAGAAGAAAGAGAGAGAGAAAAACACCTATGTGAGAGAGAAACATTTATTGGTTGCCTCCCATACACACCCCAACTGGGGATCAAACCCCTAACCTAGTTATGTGCCCTGATGGAAAATCAAACCTGCAACCTTTTGGTGCCCTGGAGAACACTGCAAACAATTGAGCCACCAGGCTAAGGGTATGCTTGTGTCTTGATTCACTGCCTGACTCATTGATATCTACCCTCCATTTTCTCATCTCCCATTCAGGTTAATTTGCCTCTTGTCCCAAAGGAGTTGTCTTGGGCACAGCTGGTCCTTGGGTCTTTCTGAGGCTGGGATGGAGTGAGGAGAGAAGGGGATGCTGCAGGTCCCTTAAACCCAGGCTCGACTGAAGCTCTAAGGGGTGATCAGGAAGAGGTTGCATCACTCTGATCCACTCCAGGATTTCAAACCTCCTCTTATATTTTACACTATTGGCCACTCTTGTCTTCTGGTTTCCCTCTTTCCGTTTACCTCCTTGGCAGCTCTTTCATAAACTCATCCTCTCCATGGCCATTCAATGCCAATTTTCAAGATTGACTCCTGGCTTTCTTCTCTTCTTGCTCACTATCCTCTCCCCCTAAGGCCTAACTTATCCTTACTCAAAGCTTCAAGTCATCACTGTCAGATTCATCTCTTACCTATCTGGGCTCAGCTCTGTTTACCCAACTGCCAACTCAATATCTCTTTTGGGGAGATCAAAAGTCTTCAAACTATCTGCTCTCATGATTTTTTCCTCAATCCCTGCCCTCTTCCCATCTCAGTGAACCGGCACCAACATCCATCCTTACCCACAAGCAAGAGCCTATGGCTTTCTCTTGATGACTGTCTCTGCTTCACTGTCCACGGGGTCTATCGGCAAGTTCTATGCACTGAATTTTCTAAACGGTTCTCAGATCCTTCTTCTTATTATTTCCATGACCATCACCCACATCAAGCTTCTACCAGCTGCCATTTAGATGGCTCAAGATGCCATTCTGACCATGCCACCACCTCTTTGCAGAAGCATGCCAGAGGCTTCCCCTTGCACTTGGGACAAAGACAAGATGTTTAACCCAAGTATATGGCTGCACTAGGTTTGGTCTTTTTCCAGTCTTCCCACCTTCTAATAACTCCTTCTTCCTTGTTCTTTCAGCTGCACCAGCCTTTCCTCCGTTTCTCCAACTCAGTCTGCTCCCTCTTTTCACTGGATCCCTGAACACCAAGTTACCTCTTACTGAAATATTTCTACCTTGTTAAATCTATTCTCAGCTCAAGAGGCAGTTCCTTAATTATGAATTCCTTGTCTTTATGAACTCTATCAACTCATTTTGTAATACTATGCATCCATATCAATTTGTATTAAATGCATTGATCATTTTGCATTTGCTTATTGTTATTATTTCCATGTTACAATTGTTAAATCTGTAAGGTCCATTGTGTTGCCAGTGCTAGTACAGTGCCTGGCAACAAATGGGTATGCTGTGGAGAGTGTCCTTGGTGGACAAAGTCCCTGGGAGGGCTGGCCACGAGTTGGCCTGCCTGCTCCTAAGATTAGTCATGGTTTCTGCCCCTTAGAGAATTGTTACCTTTAAACATAATTATAGTTGAGCAAGCATAATTGTCCTTCAGCAAGGAGTATTGTAAATAGTTAAGCTATCTGCGGAAAGGGATTTAGATGACGTCTTGGGTGAAGGTATAGCTGTAAGGAAGTTAGTTAAGCTAAGGGGTTTAGTGGAAAAACATGTAACCATAGAGTATAGTTTTGCTTATGGGAATAATGAATTGTGTAATGTGTAACCAGAACTATTTAAAAGAGTGGAGTAAGCCAAACTGGTTTGGCTCAGTGGATAGAGCGTTGGCCTGTGAACTGAAAGGTCCCAGGTTTGATTCCAGTCAAGGGCATGTACCTTGGCTGCCAGCATATCCATTAGGAGGTGTGCAAAAGGCAGCTGATCAATGTTTCTGACTTTCTATCCTCTCCGTTAAAAAAAAAAAAAAAAAAAAAAAAAATCAATAAAATATATTTAAAAAAAAGAGTGGAGTAAAATAAACTTGGGACCGCAGTCTGAAAGAGGGCTTTGTGGACCTCCTGATTCCATTCACTTTATCTCTATCTATCTTTTCTTAAGCCTCATTCCCCTTTCAGGTACTGTTCAACTAATGCCAGCTGGCTCCAGCAGTATGCAATATATATTTATTGGAGAAATAAAGGAAGGAGATAAAGAAGCCTGAGAGGGAGTGAGGAAATGGGGAGAGAATAAATGAATGAGTGCTCACATGTATATTCCATTTCAGAATCATTGGAAACAGGCCAGTCCAACATGACATGGGAAGATAGTCTACCTGAATTCACTCATTCATTCAACAAATATTTATTTGTTATTTATTCATTATTAAAGTAGCATACTTTTTTCTGATTATGAACATAACTGTCCCATTTGTAAACCATGAAAAAAATATCCCAATATAAAAGAGAAATAACCAATTTACCTTTCATTCCACAGTCTAATGATGAAATACTGTTACAATAATTTGGCATATTTTTACAGGTGTTTTTTTTTCTATGCATATATAGTATATACTATAAGTATGCTTCTTTCTATTAATGATATATTATGAACATTTCCTTGTGTTAAGAATTCCTCGAACACTTTGCATTTACATTGCTAAAATGCATTCTATTGCATGGATGTATGTCATTTAGACATCTTTCCACTCACTGTTGGATATTTAAGGGCTGGCCACTTTGTCATTTCTATATATATGCTTTGTGAGAGCCCAGAGAGAAATGGGATAATGCATAGATTCTGGTAAGTAGGTGGACTTTGGGAAAACAGGCAGCTTTTTTAAGTGGCTGAAGAGAACATTTATTTGCTTTCAGGTTGCTGATCCTGGGGAGGTGTCCTAAGAATGCAACATATTGTCAATCAAAGTATTAAGCTCTCATCTCTCGTGTCCACCTGCTTGCTCCTCGGGGCGGTTTGGCTTCAGCACATCTAGCTTCCAAACCCGGGCAAGTGAGCACCTGAGGCTTTGGCTCTGCCTCGAAGAACGCCCCTGGCCAGGCGAGGAGCTGGAGCTGTGCTGCCTGGCGCCGCCACTGGCCCTCAGCAGAGCCCCACCCTCCTCTCCCCAAGAAGCCCCTCTCGGAGGTTCCCAAAGGTTCCTCTTCAGCCCCTCCCCCCGGCGACTTCGCACTTCTTCACGTCCCCTAATCAGCCCCTCTCCAGAACTGCAGGCACCGGCCAGGGCCCCGCCCCGCGGCCAAGGCCCCGCCCTCGCAATCCGGGACCCGGGCTTGCTCCGCCCCGCTCCGCCCCACTCCGCCCCGCCAGCCGCAGGGGCGGTTCCCTGCGCGATGACGTGAGCGGGCCTGCGCGGTGACGGCCCTCGTTCCTGTTACTCAGCGGAGCGACCGAGGCCGGACGACGCGGTCCAAGAAGCCGAGCCGCGGGCAGCTCTGGGTAACGGTTGCGGTGACCGCCGAGACAGCGCCGTTCCCTCCGCCGGGCTCCCCGGTCGCTATTCGCTGTGGTGCCCGGTAAGTGCGGGGATGCCGCAGGGCCGGGGCTGGCGGCCCCGCCGTGTTTATGTTATTGTGCCGCCTCCGCCTTCCCCTCCGCCGGGACCCCCTCCCGCGAGTGGGGGTGGGAGTGCGCGGAGTAGGGAGGGCGCGTGGCGGGTGGGAGCAGCGCGGGAACTATTGCGCTCCGGGAGGCGGGGGCTGGCCTGCGGCTTGTGGCTGTGGGACCTCTGCGCTCCCCGGCCATTGCCCTCCTTTTGCCGCCCCCGCTCTGCCCTCCTGTCCTCGCGCGGGTCCCACGTCCACGTCGAGAGGGGAAAATGGAGCGGGGGCGAGGGGGGTGGCAAGTTCTGAAACACTTTGAGGAAGGTCGGGCCTGAGGCACCTCCGTGACCCCGCCGCGCCCTGGTTGCCACCCCCGCGGTGAGCACCCGCGGAGAGCGCTCAGGGCCACCCGGTCCCAACGCCCCCCCCCCCCCCCCCCTTCCCGGGACCGTGTTTTGTTTCTCGGTGGTTTCTTTGTGTTAAGGATCTGGCGAGCACGGCGCGGAGCACGGCTGGTGGCCGTCACCTCCGGCTGGGAGAAGCCGGCCTTGGCTGGGGCTGAGGTGTCCATCAAGCGCTGCGCAGCTTCCGTGGACTGCGTGCATTTCTCTTGAGGTCATTCACTGGTGACCTTTTGACTTTTTCATCCCTCTTCCCATCTCTTTGTCTTGCACTTGTATTCCCAAGCCTTAGGTGATAAATCCAAGTCCATTTTTAATTATTTTGATTCACACTTTTCATTTTAATTTCTGAAAGTTCCTCATCAGATGTTTACATGCTGAGTGCCTGGTACCAGATAATGTCCAGCTGTTACTATTTTTACCTCTGAAATTCAGTGATCTTTCCAGTAGAACTCTGATCTGTCAGCCCCTTGTGTTTTAACAAGTACCTTCTTGGCAATTAGAACATCTGCCTATTTCATTCATTCACTCATTCATTCATTCAGCAACTATTCAGTACTGGACACTGATGGAGAGTGTCAACCATGATTGGTGGCAGCAATTTAAACACCAACAGGAAGGAATCCTCAGTTTGGGATGGAGTGAAGAAGGAAAGTTTATTCAGTGCAAGCAGCCCAATTGTGCTACAGCAGGCTGTGAAAACACGCAGCTGTGGGACAGCTCTGGGGCCAGGCCCTTTTCCAGCTGCTCTGCTCTGTGCTGGTGGGCCCCCTTGTACCACTCTGCTCTGGCCTGTGCTGCTCCACACCTTGGTGGGCTCTGCTCACCTTAGATCGGCAGTGTTGAGCCAGAGGGGAGCTAGCTCATATAGAAGTCCCTGCCCCTAGTACCTGATTTGTCTGTCCTTATGCAAATAAGGGCTCAGAACCTTTGAAGTTTGGTCCAAAAGGCAATGTCCTGATAGGTCAAAATGGAACTACTTGAAGCTCTTACTGGGTGGGGAAAGTCTCAGTACTATTGGTTGGAATAGGATTCCAGGAACTGTTTTATAAGGGCTGGCTCAGATGGCAGAAACAGTCAGGCAAGCAGTTCAGTGTGGGCCTCTTTTTGAAGTGCAGTTGGCAGGAGGCTTCTACTTTTATTATTTGAGCCCAGTTAGCCACCAGGATCTCTTCTTAGTAGGTGTCTTTTCTCAGGATTCACCAGAGTTCAAGGGTAAAGAGAAATATCCTTTAATTGGAGAGGATGCTTTAAAATATAACAGATGTGCCTTTTTAAAAATTGGAATTAGGGTGAGATTGATTAATAAAACGATAACATATCATCTGAGTGTTCTATTGTATGGTCACCAAGTCCAGTTTCCTTACATCACCATTTATCTCCCCTTTATCCTCTTCCATCTCCCTAACCTTCCTATCCCTCTGATAATCACCATACTGTTGTCTGTGTCTGGGTTTTTGTTTTTTGCTTATTCCTTTCACCATTTTTATCCAACCACACTATCCCCTCCCACTGACAGGTGTCAGTATGTTCTCTGGATCTATGTCTCTGGATCTGTTTTGCTTATTAGTTTATTTAGTTCCTTCGATTCCACATATTAGTGAAATCATGTGGTACTTGTCTTTCTCTGACTAGCTTTTTTTCACTTATCATAATATTCTCCAGGTCCATCCATGCTGTCACAAAAGGTAAGATTTTCTTCTTCTTTTTTTAAAAATATTTTATTGATTTTCTTCTTTTTTATGGGCAAGTAATATTCCACTTAACTCAAACGAATATAAGCACCCAGTGTTCATTGCAGCATTATTTACAAGTAGAGGTCCAGTGCATGAAATTCGTGCATGGGAGGTGGGGGATGTTCCTCAGCCCAGCCTGTACCCTCTCCAATCTGGGACTAGTAGGATCCGGCCTAAACGGGTAGTTGGACATCCTTCTCACAATCCAGGACTGCTGTCTCCAAACTGCTCACCTGCCTGCCTCCCTGATTGCCCCTAACCACTTCTGCCTGCCAGCCTGATCACCCCCTAACCACTATCCTGCCTGCCTAATTGATGTCTAACTGTTCCCCTGCCAGCCTATTTGCCCCCAACTTCCCTCCTCTGCTGGCCTGGTCACCTCTAACTGCCCTCCCCTACAGGCTTGATTGGCCCAATTGCCCTCCCTTGCAGGCCTGGTCCTAACCAGCTGCCCTCCCCTGCTGGCCTGATTGCCCATAACAGCCCTCCTTTGCAGGCCTGGAACCTCCCAATGGCCCTCCACTACTGGCCATCTTGTGGTGGCCATCTGTGTCCACATGGGGGCAGGATCTTTGACCACATGGGGGCAGCCCTCTTGTGTGTTGGAATGATGGTCAATATGCAAATTACTCTTTTATTAGATAGATTAGAGGCCTGGTGCATGGGTGGGGGCCAGCTGGTTTGCCCTGAAGAGTGTCCTGGATCAGGGTGGGGGTCTCCTTGGGGTGTGGGGCGGCCTGGGTGAGGGGCCTGTTGTGGTTTGCAGGCCGTGCACGCCCCCCATCGATCCAAGGGGAGGCCTTGGAATCTGGGATTAATTTCTGTTCTACAATTGAAACTTTGTAGCCTAGAGTGGAGCCAAGCCTTCTGCTCACTCCGTGGTGACAGCCATTTCTGTTTGGGTTTATTTAAATTCTTTAATTGAAACTTTGTAGTCTAGAGTGGAGGCCTAGGCGCTAGGGCTGCAGAAGCTTGGCTTCCTCCATTGCTCGGGCAACCCTAGCCTCTGCTCTCTCCAGCTCCCTGGCTGTTGCCATTTTTGTTGGGATATATCTTCTATAATTGAAACTTTGTAGCATTGAGTGGAGGCCTAGGCCACAACAGCAGGCGGAAAGCTTGGCTTCCTCCATTGCCAGGGAAACCCAAGCCTCCCTCCTGCTCTCAGTGGCCACAACCATCTTGGTTGGGGTTTATTTGCTCTTGAGTGGCTGGTGGGCATGGCTTGATCAGAGGTATGGTCAATTTGCATATTACTCTTTGATTAGATAGGATAGCCAAGATTTGGAAACAGCCCAAGTACTCATCAGTAGATAAAAAGTTCTGGTGCATTTACACAATAGCTGTACCTTTAAATAAGGTGATTTTACAGGGTCATTTCTGTTTTTACCTCTGAAATTCAATGATCTTCCCACCCCACTTCTGTTACTCCAGTTGTGAGTATGTGAAACATAGTTTATTCTTATTATTTCCCATAGACACAACTGTAAACCTACTTTTGCCCACATTGTATAAGTGTTGTGTGTTAAAGAAGATAGAGTTTCACTTTGAGTCATTTTACTGGGTTTTTTTGTTTTGTTTTGTTTTGTTTTTAGTGGTAGATCTGGGACTTACAGTGTAATGTTATATTGGAAAGTTGAGTTAGATTGTGTCTAAGTATACAACAGCTTTTATTTATCTCCAAATTTTATTTTTCAATGTTATAGCCTTACAGTCATTTGTAATGTTTACCTCAGGTTTTTCTGCAGTGGATTAAGCCTAGGAGGTCAGATGCTGTAAGTGAACAGTTTGGTTCTGTGCCTGACAAAAGCAAGCAGTCAAAGTGGGACTTCTTTAAGGACAGCTTCTTGCATCTGTGACTCTAGCACCAGGCCTGGGATAGTAGCAAGTGTCCAGTAAAAGTCAGTGGTTCAAAGTTCTTTACGATTGATGATATTTAAAATAAGCCTTAAAAAATAATGTTCTCTGTAAAGTTTTAGAAGCCTCATGCAACTTGTCACTCTCAAATGAGTAAGTGATCAGTTCACGTATATTATCTGTCATGGCAGTAGTGGCTTTTGAATTATTTCACTATCAGTTATGTTTTTGTTACTTTTAAATCATTTACTATCCTAAAATAAAACCTTATCTAAAATGTATGTCTTTGTGTATCTGTGTATTATCTTTTTTTCTCTGTCTCTTACACACACAAATACACACACACACACACAGATATAGTGATATTTCAGTAGGGGTCTAAAGTGATTTGAGTTGTCCTGTGAAAAGTTTCGAATGACTCCCTTAGTGGAAAAATTGGAACAAAGGAAACAAGCTGTATAATTTCCAACAATATTTTAGAAATTTTAATTTTAAATTCTTTTATTAATACTGTTGGTGAAGACCATAGGCCTCAAAGTCAAAATAATATCAATTTATCCAAGTTACATTTTATTTGCAGTCACTGTGCAATACATTTTAGCATTTGTTTTGGATGTGAAAGAATTGGGGTGAACTTATTATCTGATGTAGAGTACAAATAAAGAAGTAAGGAAATGATACTTTATTAAAATAATGGATGAAAATCTTGAGGTACTAAATTTTTAGTTATAGTATGTCAGATTCCAGTAAGGGTTATTGATACAAAACTTTTGGCAGTAGCTCACTATCAGGTAGTGGTCAAACCATATTTTTTTTTGGGGGGGGGCGGGGGTTCTATTTTCTGTTTTTGTTTTTAATAACAGTATTGTTAAGATGTAATTTGTGTACCATAAAATTTACCCTTTTAGAGTGTGCATCACCACTAATTCCACAACATTGTCATCACTCCAAGAAGAAATCCCCATACCCACTAGCAGTCAGTCACTTCCCATTCCTCTTTAAATTATGTTTCTAGGAAAGGATAGCACTGATTCTGTTAGTAAGTTTATTCCATTAGTGTACTTAAAAAGAGCTCACTTTAAGTGTCCTGGCAGACTTAGATCCTGGCAGAAAGGCCACTTGAAAAGGAAATAAGTTTAAGAATAAATTCTACCAAAATTAATAAGATTAGAATCTTCACTATTATGGAAATAACCTTGTGAAAGATACTAAATGCTCAGTGAAACAACTTGAAGTAATTTAAGTTACTAGTCAAACTATCCTAATTGCCATTCTTGTTAGTCTACTTTGTCATTAATTTGACATATTTTAGTCATGTAGATAATTTGAAATGCTTAGTGGCACCTGTAGAAGTATAACATACATCTAACATTAAGATGCCAGCTCTCTAGAGGTCTCAGGTCAAGTAAGTGGTATGGATAGTGGCCTTTCTGATTTATGTAGTGCAAGGAAGTCATAGCCACACAGCTTTAGATATGAATGATTGGCCTATTTCAGTAAGCTCTGATGCTTATTGCCTGTTATGGTCTCTTTACATGAATATTTAGAAACTTTGTCTTATTCTAATTCAGATTCATTTGAACTTTGATTTCAGAAATGAGTTCTGAATAAACAGACTTGACTACCGAAAAGATTATAGAAATCTATACTAATAAAAGCCTAGGTGGTCCTAGTGCCCTCGCAATGTCGTCACAAGATGGCTGCCACAAGATAGCTGTGCTTACAGTGGGGGTGGGGCCCGGAGGTGGGTCCCGTCAGGGTAGTGCAGTTGGGGGCTATCGGGCCTGCAGGGGAGGGCAGTTGGGGGCAATCAGGTCTGCAGGGGAGCAGTTAGGCATCAATCGGCTGGCAAGGGAGCCAGCAGTCTCGGATTTGAGAGGGATGACCGTCACAGGCAGTAAACTGGCAGTCGGACATCCCCCGAGGAGTCCCAGATTGGAGAGGGTGCAGGCTGGGCTGAGGGACACCCACCCCTCTATCTTCCTTCCGTTACCTCCTCCTTCCCCCACGAATTTTGTGCACTGGTCCTCTAGTATTGAAATAAGAGCCCCTCTATCATTCAGGGTGTTAAGTGGAATCAGATCTAGGTTCACTTCTCAGTTCCGTCATCAGGACTTTGTCATTAACAAGTCTAGAGCCTTAGACAAGTTGTTTGGCCTTCTTGGATTTAGAACTCTGAGGCTGTTTGAGCTTTTTTTTTTTCCTAATAGAAAAATTGTTCCCCAGATAGGTGGTTCTTCAGAAAACATACTGGGACAAAAAGAGTCTTATTTAGATGATAGTCAGAATCTCTTGTCAAGAACAGCAATCAAAGTTGGACTTTTTGTAATTTTCAGAAGCAGAGTAAATTGTTGAGTCAGATATTTTCTGTAATATTCATACTCATAAAACAAATCGAATGCTTCACTGTAAGCTAGGAGTTCTTTCAAGGACACATTTTAGGCCTTTCACTAACAAGATTGTTCTCATAGATTTATTAATGAAAGATGTGAAAATGAATTTAGTAGCCTCAAGGAGCTTCTGATCAGGGATGAGACTTAGGCTAAACAGTGAATACATTTCTTTGAAAAGCTTTATGAGAGGTCTTGCCCCAAACAAACTACTGCACATCTCTGGGCAGGCCAAATTTCATTGAAATTCAGTTTTTAAAATCATAGGTGAGTGTGTTAAGGCCTTTTCCAAAAATCATTAGCTGCCATTCTTTTTCGAAGTGGTGTGTTATATTACAGTATAGCAAATATATATAAGTATATGTCTGTGTATCTTATTACTCTTAAAATCTGCCCATTCTTTAGAAAATTAAGGAGCCTAAACTTAATAGTGGTTGCTAGCTTTAGGGTCAGCCCTGAATTCTAATCTATGCTCCAACTCTAACTACATAGCATACATAAGCCAGTTTAGGTTATATCTTTTGAGCTGTTTTATTATCTGTCAGATGAGAATAATAATAGCACATAATCTCTCAGGACTGTGGGGTTTGAATAAGATACTGCATGTACAATGCCTGAAACACTAGATGAAAGTATTCAGGAAATTTAACTATTGTTATCACTTATAATTTTTAACTTGGAACAAATGTAAAATGCCAGGTAAATTTAAAACCAATTTTATGTACAGGATACATTCATAGTTGTTTCCCTATGCATCTGAGTTTATTTAAATTTGATCATCTTATCTAAATTGACTGAAATGGTTTAACATTTGGGGCAGTAATAATCCTCTCTGCCTGAAAAATTAGAAATGTTCCAAAAGCATATGTTAAGAGGGAATTTTTTTTTTGCCACATTCTCTGTTACAAAGTTGTTTTGCCACTTTATCTCTCCCTACTGCAGAGAATTGCTTGAGCTTTCCTCAGTTTACTTGATAGCTATCTAAAGGAATGGGAATCCAGGAGCTGGAATAGCTTTGTCACATGCTCACATTTGAAGAAAATGGAATTTAAAAATTAATCTTATTGGGATCTTTGGTTGTATGTGAAGATCGCAAATTTTTCAGAGACCTTATAACCCCAGCAGTTAATTAAGCATTTTCTAGAGGTCTAGAGAAGTGAGGGAATTTATTTATAAGTAACATCTGAAATATCTTCTCTGTTTTTTTCCTTTGCGGTGTTTCTATTGTTATAGTGATACATCAAATTTCTTGCTCCTCCTTGAGATAACAACTATGAAATGATGCTGGTTCTGCACAGGAAATATTTATTGAGAATAAGTATGAACAGGTATTAAGTGATGTGAGGGCCAGCCAGTCTTTACTTTCATTGAGTGTAAATTGATAAGAGGCAAGGACAAACATAAGTGTCCTTATGTTCTAACAAAAAGAACCAAATATTGTGAGGTTGTTTCATTAGGAATTCTTTAGTCATCAGGACTGATAGCTGGACTTTGGGCCATTTCGGGACATCAAATTATGCATTTCTGATTGCTGAGAGGCCCAAGCCCTAACATATTTCTGGGGGCACTAAGGTAAAAAAAACAAAACAAAAACAAAACCAGCTCCTCCTCTTGAAATATACTCACTAGATAAACCACAAAAAAATGATGTATTCTCTCCTAATTTCTAGTTAAAGTTGAGAGTGTGGTACAGATTACTCAAAATCTAAATAGTAAGAAAAGGCAAACCTTATGGTCACAAGGTATCAAAATAAGTGTATGAAAAGCACATAGTAGAAAAGATGTTGCTCAAGTACTAACAAGTCCTCACACTTCAGTGTTGAAGCTCTAAACACAAGACTAGATCTATGCTCATAGCACTTTCTTAAGCCTTTTTCTTATACTGAGAAGAATGGGCTTCACTGCTTCCTGTTGCTGACCGCCCCAAGCCCCAGTGTATTTCTGCGGATGCTAAGGAAGAGAACAGCCCAGTCCACCTGCTTTGCTTGGCACAAGGTATCAAAAATATTGATGTTGCTATTTCCTAAAAGCTGTTAATGGGAATGGAGACTCATTCCCTGACTGGCTCAAACACCGTTCAGGTTAATGGTGAGATAAAGGAAAGCCATCCTTGTATAGATTTACCTGTAACTTGAGAAAGGGTCACTGTATGGTCCCAACAAACAACAGAAAAACATCTGGGGTTGTCTGTTACTGTTGAGAAAGAGTTTTAGTGATTCTATTTCATTTACATTTTATTTATCCTTTGACTAGTGTATTCACTTTAATTCAAAATGTTAAAGATTTGAAAAGCTAAACAGTAAAAAGTTTCCCTTCCACTTTGTGCAGCCACCCAGTTCCTCTGCATGGAAATATACTAGGCTTCTGTGAGTCCTTCCAAAGATGGTTTATGTCTGTGCAAGTAAATAGATAATTACTTGTCCAGACCCTTGGTCCAGGTGTATTTCAGAATTAAGGTTTTTTTTTTGTGTGTGTGTGTGGGTGACTGTAGAAAGGTAATATAAGTGCATCTACTATATTATCCAAAATCCCTAGCATGAAGTGGGTTAGCATCCCATTATCAAACACATTAATATTTCTGTATTAAACGCATAAGTAGTAAATAAGTAGGCTAAATAAAGATTTTGAACAGTTATATGGAGTTTTTTTCCCCTCAGGTTTTGACACCAAATAGGTTTGTACTAATTTTTTTTAAATTACTTTTTAGAGGTTTATGGAGTTCAGATTGCCAATGAGGAATTATGTGTCTTACATAGTATATAGTGTATGTCTTCTGCAGGCTGCCCAGCCTTTTGTATTTAAGTTATGATTGAAATTAAACATCTTGTTTAATACTAGGCACATTACCCTTTATCTTTTGTTGTTAGGGTAACAATATAGTTTAGAGATGATTTTACATTAGTCATATCAGTACAGAAATAGCATGCTTTTCTTTTTTTTTTCTTTTTTATACACCTCATGGCGTACCATTTGTCTTAGTAAGCTTGTGCTGCTGAAACAAAATACCATAGACTGGGTTTTAAACAACAGACATTTATTTCTCACACTTCTAGAGGCTGGGAAGTCCAAGATGGGCTGCCTAGAGATTTGGTTCCTGGTGAGACTCTACCTGGCTTGCGGAGGATACCTTCTTACTGTGTTCTCTGGAGAGAATGCTCTCTTCTCTCTTCTCCTTTTGATGACACTAATCTCATCATTATTTCCCAAATCCCACTTCCAACTACCAGGCTTTAGGGCTTCAAATATGAATTTTGAGAAGACACAACAATTCAGTCTGTAATGCCATTATAAAGGCGTGACATTTATTTAACTAGCCCCTTTTTATGTACATTTAGATTGTTTTTAGTCTTTTGCTGTCAAAAGCTATGGCTGCTGCACATACCTCATTTCACAGTTGTATAGAAATGTATAGGATATGTTCCCAGAAATGGAATTGCTATGTATGTGTATTGATAATTTTGATAGATAATGGCCAAGGTACCACAAATAGAGGCTGTACCAGATTACTCTTGCCTGTGCTGTGTGAGGGTGCCTGCTTCTTTCCTCATCACCATTATGAGATTAAACATCTTTTGTCTTTTAAGGGCTCTTTATGTCTTTTTTGTGAATCCTTCATTTCCTTGTTTGGTTTTCTCTCTCTTTGTTATTCTTGTATTTGTAGGATTTATCTTTATATTAGGGAAAATAGCTCTATGCTCTTTTTGGAAATATTTTTTCCAATTGACTGCTTTTTAATTTTGTTTATCATGGTTTTGTCATGCTGATTTTTTTTTCAGTAAACTTACCAATCTTTATTGACTTCTAAGTTACATGTCATACATAGTCAGAAAGTCTTCTCCTAATTCAAGATTATATAAGAATTCTCAAATGTTATTTGTCTAAACCATTTTGATTGTTTCTTCTCTCTTTTTATATTTTTAATTCTTTTTCTTATTTGGAATTTATTCTGGTATAAAATATAAAATATGAATCCAACCTTATTTTTTTTCTCTAGAGGACCAGCTAATTGCCCCAACATTATTTACTGAATGATCCATTTTTGTCTTATAGATTGGAAATGCACCTTTCTGTTTTAGTGATTTGCATGTTTATTTGGCACCATTTTTGGTCCACTGATTCCTCTGTCCACTTGGGAACCAAACCATCGTGTTTTAATTATTGTATTTTATGCTATAGTTCTATCATGGCTAAATGTCTTCTTTTTCAGAATCTTTTCTGGCTTTTAACTTTTTTATTTTTATGAACTTTTAGATCGGTCCATCTAGTCTAGTATTAATTTTTTGAGATAAATTTTACATACAGTAAGATGCACAAACCTTAAATTTACAGCCCAATGAAAATGTGCCTATGTAACAGTTCTGTAATACCCAAATAATATCTAGAACATTACCATCATCCAGAAAGTTTTCTTGTGCCCTTTTCAAGTTAATATCTCCTCTCACTCCCACGTAATTAACTTATATCACATAGATTCAGTTTGCCATTAGGTTTTACTTTGAATGTATAAGGGAATTGATAGCTTATGGTGTTGTGTCTTTCTGTCCAAGAATATGAAAAACTTTACCTTTTTATTTATTCAAGTGTCTTTTTGGGTTCCTAATAGTATTTTTAAGGTTTTTGCCATTAATTTTTTTATATATTTGAGTTTTTATTATTTTTCTTGATGGTTGTATATTTATTTTCTACCTAGTGGTAGCTAAAAAATCTGTTTATTGTACATGTTAATTAACATTTGTACTAGTATATTAAATCCACTTTTTAAATTCTGTTTTGGTTGACTAATACAATAGCTCTATAATAGAATTTTTTCAAGTATAAGTCATGCCATCCTATTATTTTAATTTCTTTTCCTGCTTAAAATATTTTATTTATTTTTGAAATATTTTTTCAATTACAGTTTACATTCAATATTATTTTGTGTTCTTTTCAAGTGTGCAGCATAGTGGTTAGACAATCATATACTTTACAAAGTTTTCCCCCGATGTTTCCAGTATCCATCTGACACCATATATAGTTATTACAATACTAGAGGCCTTGTGCACGAAATTGGTGCATGGGAAGGGGGTTGCCTCAGCTTGGCCTGCACTCTCTCCAATCTGGGACCTCGGGCTCCTAACCACTCAGCTGCCTGCCAACCTGATTCCCCTAACTGCTCTCCTCTGCTGGTCTGGTCCCCCTAACTACTCTTCCCTGCCTGCCTGATTGCCTCTAACCTCCTCTGCCTTGGCCCCACCAGTATGGCTTTGTTGGGAAGGATGTCTGGAAGGACATCTGGAAGGTCGTCTGGAAGATGTTCAGTCTAATTAGCATATTACCCTTTTATTAATATAGCTGCCACCTTGTCCTAAAAATGCAGGTTCCCAGGTTTTCCTATCGTGAAAGGGGAGCCCGCAGTAGCATCCTGGGTTCTGACCAGGGCTTATGCGCTTGTGCTTTATCTCAGCAGATGTGATTCCTAGAAGAAGACTCTTGGATGTACCTTGAACATTTCTATCAAATTTGCCAAATCATCTTCCAAAAATGTTGAACCACTTTAAACTCCCACCAGCAACCATGCATGTGCCCTCCGTCCCACTTTGATGCCAGTGTCATTGATTTCTCCCTAGAAGCTTCGCTCCCGTCAACCAGGACTTCTTGGTACTTGAGCCAACCTCATTGTTCAGCTCGGGACTTGATTTCCCGAGATAGAATTATGGAGGAGCAAAAATAGTTTTCCTCTACCTTTCTGAGTTTTTAGTGGAGGCCCTTGTAATGAAAGACCACCAAGAGAAAAACAAAAGTTTATTAGCTTGTGTACCTTGTGTATATGTGGGAGATCCCAGGAAAAAATGAGTAACTCCCCAAGGTGGCTTAGAATGCAGATTTAAATACCTTCTTTCTGGGGAAAGGGGACGGGAGATATAAGCCTCTTAGAGGAGAGTAAATAATATTTAGGAAAGATGAATGAGGTGGGGGGAAATAGTTTGTAACAAAGTTTGGGTGTGATGTCAACTTCTACTCGTCTGTTTTGTGACAGGAATCAGTCTTTTCTGCCCGATGATACTTCTCTCATCAAGGGGACCTATGACATTTAAGCTCCTTTGGGGGGGGGGGGGGTGTCTGGTTTTAGGGAGATCAGAAGACTTCTGATGTGCAGTTGCTGTTTTTCAAGCATCTGCAGTTCAAGATCATCAATATAACAACACAGCATATGTTGGGGTGACATGTTCTCTGACCTTCAGAATAAAACCAACAAAAGCTTGTTTCCTCTCTTAGATAATTTGCCACAATAGCATTATTCCTTGGAGACGGTGTTCTGACCAGACCTTCCTGGGAGTGGTCATAACGTTACCCTGTGTTTGCAGAAAGGTGTTGGCCACATTACTAAACAATCCAGGGGCAGTTTTCTCATCTTGTGTAAAGGGAGATAAAGTTATGATAATTTATCTCCCTTTCCACAGGTTTCTTGTGGGTTTCTGTCTCTGCTGCCCCAACCCACGCCCCTCAGTAACCCAAGTGTCTCTGCCTCAGGCTTTGGGGCTGCTGGGTGCCAGGCCTGTGGGTTTGTGTCTCCAATCCACCCCCTTAGCCCCAGTGTGGCCATGGCGGGGCTTGGGGCTGCTGGGTGCTGACTTCCCTGCTAGTTTGAGTCTGCAATTTGGCCCCCCGCAGCCCCAGTGTTGCCATGGCTGGGCTTGGGGCTGCTGGGTGCTGACCTCCCTACTGGTTTGTGTCTGCGATCCAGCCCCCAACAGCCCCGTTGCAGCCACGGTGGGGCATGGTGGGGCTTGGGGCTGCTGGGTGTCGACCTTCCTGCTGGTTCGTGTCTGTGATTTGGTCCCCCACAACCCCAGCTCCGCTATTCAGGGCCTGGGGCTACTGGATAATGACCTCCCTGTGGGTTTGTGTCTCCCATGCACTGGGCAGTCCCAGCACCACCTCGCCGCTATGGGCCTCACCATCTTGGGTTGATTTGCATACTCACTCCTATTGGCCGGTAGTGTAGAAGGTATGGTCAATTTGTATGTTTCTCTTTTATTAGGTAGGATTATTGACTATTTTCTATACTGTATATCCCATGACTGTTTTATAACTACGATCTGTACTTCTAATCCTTTCACCCAGTCCCCAATCCCTCTCCCTTCTGACAACTGTCAGTCTGTTCTCTGTATCTATGAGTCTGTTTCTGTTTTGTTCATTCATTTATATTGTTCTTTAGATTCCACATATAAGTGAAATAATATGGTATTTATTTTTCTCTGACTGACTTATTTCACTTAGCATACTACCCCCCAGGTCTAACCATATTGTTGCCGATGGTAAGATTTCATTCTTTTTTATAGCTGAGTAGTATCCACTGTGTAAATGTACCACAGTTTTTTTATCCACTCATCTAATGATGGGTACTTGGGTTACTTCCAAATCTTGGCTATCCTATCTAATAAAAGAGTAATATGCAAATTGACCATACATCTGATCAGGCCACACCCATCAGCCAATCAGGAGCAAATTATTCAAATAGCCCCCAACCAAGATGGCTGCAGCCACTGAGAGCAGGAGGGAGGCTTGGGTTCCTCCGGCAATGGAGGAAGCCAAGCTTTCCTCTTGTCATTGCCTAGGCCTCCAGTCAATGCTACAAAGTTTCAATTATAGAAGATATATTCCAACGGAAATGGCAGCCGCCATGGAGCTGGAGAGAGTAGAGGCAATGGTTGCCCGGGCGATGGAGGAAGCCAAACTTCTGCAACCCTAGGACCTCGGCCTCCACTCTAGGCTACAAAGTTTCAGTTATAGAATTTAAACAGAAATGGCTCTCCACAAGCAGAAGGCTTGGCTCCCCTCCAGGCTATGAAATTTTAATTGTAGAACATAAAATTAATCCCAGATCCCAGGGCTTCCACTCGGATCGCTGGGGGTCGTGGCCGGCCTGCAAACCACAACAGGCCCCTCGCCCAGGCTGCCCCATGCCCCAAGAGAACCCCCACCCTGATCTGGGACACCCTTCAGGGCAAACCACCTGGCCCCCACCCATGCACCGGGCCTCTATCCTATCTAATAAAAGAGTAATTTGCAGATTGACCATCATTCCAACACACAAGAGGGCTGCCCCCATGTGGTCAAAGATCCTGCCCCCATGTGGACACAAGATCGCCACCACAAGATGGTCAGCAGGGGAGGGCTGTTGGGGACTATTAAGCCTTCAGGGGAAGGCAGTTAGGGGTGACCAGGCTGGCAGAGGAGGGAAGTTGGGGGCAAACCAGGCTGGCAGGGGAGCAGTTAGATATCACTTAGGCTGGCCAGGTTAGTGGTTAGGGGGTGATCAGGCTGGGGGGCAGAAGCGCTTAGGGGCAATCAGGAAGGCAGGCAGGTGAGCAGTTAGGAGCCATCAGTCCTGGATTGTGAGAAGAATATCCGACTGCCCATTTAGGCCCAATCCTACTGGGATCCAGCCTAAACAGGCAGTTCGACATCCCTCGAGCTGTCCCAGATTGGAGAGGGTGCAGGCTGGGCTGAAGGACATCCCCCGCCCCCATGCATGAATTTCATGCACTGAGCCTCTAGTTGTAAATAATGCTGCTAAACATAAGGCTGTTTATATTCTTTCTAATTAGTGTTTTGGGTTTCTTTGGATATATATATCCAGAAGTGGAGTCACTGGGTCATAAGGCAGTTCCATTTTTAATTTTTTGAGGGAACTCCATACAGTTTTCTATAATGGCTGTACCAATCTGCATTCCTACCAACAATACAGAAGGTTTCCCTTTTCTCCAAATCCTCACCAACATTTGTTGTTTGTTGATTTATTGATGATTTATTCTGGCAGGTGTGAGGTGATAACTCATTGTGGTTTTAATTGGCGTACATCTGACAAATAGTGAGTTTGACATCTTTTCATATGCCTATTGATTATCTTTATGTCCTCTTTGGAGAAGTGTCTATTGATGTCCTTTGCCCATTTTTTTTCATCTTTATTGTTCAGTTTATTAATTACATTGTTTCCCCTTTTTATCCCCCTATAGCTTCCCTCCACCCTGTACCTACCCCACCCTCCACCCTCACCTCCCCCTCACCACTGTCCTCTCCCATTGTTGCTAGATTTTTGTCTAGTCCCTTGCTGCACTTCCCACAACCCTTTTCTCCCCAAGAATTGTCAGTCCATTCCCTCTCTATGTCCATGTCTCTGTTATATTCACCAGTCTATCCTGTTCAACAGCCTATCAATTCACTTGATTTTTATGTTCATTTGTTGATAGATGTGTATTTGTTGTTCATAATTTTCATCTTTACCTTTTTCTTCTTCCTCTTCTTAAAGAATATCTTTCAGCATTTCATATAATGTTGGTTTGGTGGTGATGAACTTCTTTAACTTTTTCTTATCTGCGAAGCACTTCATCTGACCTTCAATTCTGAATGATATCTTTGCTGGATAGAGTAATCTTGGTTGTAGATTCTTGCTGTTCATCACTTTGAATATTTCTTGCCACTCCCGTCTGGCCTGCATTGATTCTGTTGAGAAATCCGCTGACAGTCGTATGGGTGCTCCCTTATAGGTAACCAACTGTTTCTCTCTTGCTGCTTTTAATATTCTCTCTTTGTCTTTTGCTCTTGGCATTTTAATTATGATGTGCCTCGGTGTGGTCCTCTTAGGGTTCCTATATATTGGGGTTCAGTGCACTTCTTGGACTCCTAAGTCAATTTCTTTCACCAGGTGTGGGAAGTTTTCAGTCACTATTTCTTCAAATAGGTTTTCATTGTCTTGGCCTCTCGCTTTTTCTGGCAACCCTATAATTCGGATGTTGGTATGCTTGAGGTTGTCCCAGAGCCCCCTTACACTATCTTCAATTTTTTGGATTCTTTTGGTTTCTTGCTTTTTCTGCTGAGTGGATTTTACCTCTTTGTATTTCAAATCTTTAACTTGGTTCTTGGGGTGCTCCAGGGCACTTTCAGGTCTTTGTATAATATTTTTTGTTTCAGTCAGTGTATGCTTAATTTCTGGTTGGTCCTTTTTTATATCCTTGAGAGTCTGCTTTATATCCTTGAGGGTTTCTTTCATTTCCTTGTAGGACTCATTCATTTCCACGTTGGTCTTGATAATTTCTTTGCAGCTCTTGTTTATATCCTGGAGGGTGTTGTTCATTTTCTTGTAGGACTCATTCATTTCCTTTGTGGTCTTGCTTATTTCCTTATAGGCCTCGATCTTTTGTTGGAGCCTCTTAAAAAAACCCTATAACCGTGGTTCTGAATTCCATGTCCAGTCGTTTTTTTTCCCTCCATTTCTTTCACATCTGATTTCTTTCCATGTTGCTGCATGGTGGCTGCTTCCCTGAGTTGGTCAATTAGCTTTGTGTGGTAGACTTCCTACTAGGGACAGTGGCTCAGCCTCCCCAGGTTACCTGAGGTGGATATGGGCTTCACAGTCTTGCTGAAGTTAAGCTCAGTTAATCGTTGTTAGCACTTGGAGGGTTGACCTCCAGGCCAATTGTCTGTGAAGCTCAGCTGTGCTCAGGTTGGGTGGGCGGAGTCTCCGGGCCAAGCAGACAGCGTTAGCTCCGCCCTATGCGGCCCCAGGGACTCTGTGCCGGGGGCAATGGCCGCCAGCACCTCTGAGAGAGAGCCGCTGCGGAGCTCCACCGGCTGCCGGTTGCCGGGGAATTCAGACTTTCCCAAAATGAGTCTGCCTGCGCAATGTCTCACCCAGGATCGTAAAACAAAGCAGTCTGATGGTTTTCCGAATGAGAGGCAAGTCGCAGTGCGCTCTCTGCGCTGTCACGCAGCCGAGCTGTTCGCGCGAGCTGCCTTCTCCACAAGCCGGGAGACCTGGCAGCACCCGAGCTTCGGCGTGCCCTCCCACTGTCCAGTTTTCACCCCGTGTGATAGTGGGTTCTCTGAACTTCGCCCAGAGCTGGAGAATCAGTCCAGTGGGACGCCTTTGTCTCCCTGTTCGAGAAAACTGGCTGGTTTTCAGCCGCCCGCCCTCTGCCCTCTCCGCGGTGTCCACTCCAAACCTCTCTCCGTGCGAATCTTTCAATGCTGTTCGCCGCCGCTCCTCCGAGTCACAGTGTCTTCACTTTTATTTGTGGAATTTTCACTCGGCGAGCTTTCTGGTGATTTTGAAAGGTGTTTGTTCTTTCGTTAAGTTGTAGTATTAAAATTGCTGATTATGACGGCAAGATAGGTGTTTTGCCTTTGCCGCCATCTTAGTTCTCCCTTTGCCCATTTTTTAATTGGCTCCTAACCAATTAGGGTTAGGGTTAGGGTTATTTTGGTGTTGAGTTGTATGAGTTTTTTGTGTTTTTTTTTTTAATGAATTTTGGATATTAGCCCCTTATCAGTTGTATCTGTGTTGAATATATTTTCCCATATTTCAGTGGGGTTGTCTTTTCATTTTGTTGATGGTTTTCTTTGCTGTGCAGAAACTTTTTAGTTTGATATGGTGTCTCATTTATTTTTTATTTCCCTTGCCCAAGATAGTTTAGTTTTTACCTCTCTCTCCCAATTTTTAGGTGTTTTTTTTTTCTCATATTGTACGAGCAGCAGTGATTTTTAAAACATTGTTGCTTTCCTGCACAGCATGTAAAGCAAGAACTAAAATATCTGTGTATCCTGCTGACTATTTAAAGGATCTGAATAATAAGTGAAAATGAATAGGGATTATGGGAAGAATTCAAGTAATGTGAAGTTTTCTCTCTAACATTGATGTGAATAAACTTGAATTTTAGTTTTCAAACTGTTAAATTAGTTTTCAAACTGTTAAATAGACAACTTAGTGATTTTTTGACAGCAAATGCAGAATTAGTAATTGACTTACTTGTCTCTTATTTAGTAATGCATGTAAATTGCTTTCTATGTGGGTAACACCCAGAAATATAACTTATTCTGTTTCCCCAGAAGTATGTAATTAAGGTATAGGGTCAAACTGTATAAAAGTGAAAAGTGAGTGAATTTGGACAGGAAAGACTTATGCTTAAAAAATATTGGCAAAAATATGCAAGTCAGTAAAGCATAAGGGTGGGTGAGGGAATAGAGGGAGCAGTTTGGTTTGAGTTTTGGGTTTGAGGTGGCTCATCTTTGTGAAATTATGTGGTAGCTGATTGAAGATAGTTGGTCGAAATCTAATAGGGATCTCATTGTTTAATGGATATGTCATAGTTTATTTTCTGTCTTTTTCTGCTTATCTTTGCCCTTCCTCCAAAATCTGAGGTAGTTCACTATTCAAGGACTCACACATTGCCAAATAAGCTAGAAATAAAAACCAGAACGAAGGGGAAACAAGAATCCAGAATATCCTAATATAATAGCTAATGCTTATTCAGTGCTTATCATATACAAAGGCACTGCTGTGGTGCTTCACATATTAACATTGTTTAAACATGACAACGTTATGAGGTAGGTACTATTGGACTGTTCCTCCAATTTTTATAGATAAGGAAGCAGGTACAGAGAGATTATGTGGGAAATTGTTGATGATCTTGATGAGTTTTATTAAAGTGAAGTAAAAGGAGCCAAATTGAAGTCCAGTAAGAAACAATGAATGAAAAAAGATTTTTTTAAGGGAATGAAAAATGAGCAAATCCAGAGACAATATATGTAGACAACTTTTTAAAGATTAGCTATGAATGGAACAGAGAAGTAGGTTGGTAGATAAAGGAACATGTGGGGTCCAGCCAGTGAAAAGGAGAATATGTGGGAAAGGGGATGGAGAGCACAAGTAGAGAGATGGGCCTTTGCTAGAGGGGTGTTTTCCATCGAGCAGGAGGGAACGCCGAGGAATTGTGTGCCCTTTCAGGGAAGTGTGGTGGTGGTACGATGAAGGCTTGTCTTTCTGGCTTTCATCTTCTTGTGGTTTCTGTTTTCTCAGAGGGCTTGGGAATATGGGAAGTTTGAAGAAGTTTGCTAAGAATATTGATTGTTAATTTGGGGTTTGAAATCTTGAATTTAAAGTGGTATCAGTCAGCCTGCTTTTGTGATTTTCTTTTCCCTAGCATTATTGAACTGGTTAGATATATGCACAGATAAGGCAGATGGTTGGGGATTCCTCTGGTGTGAAGTTTTGCCAGGTGTGTCAGTTGTTCTCCAGAGAAATAGCATCAATAGGAAATACACTGTATTTTCTGGCATATAAGACGACCCCCCAACTTCTCCAGTTAAAATAGAGTTTGAGATATATTCGGTGTATAAGACGACTACTCTTCTAACGCACACCAAATAAAAATTAAAAAAAACAGATTTGATTTCAATGTGGTAATTTTAATTCAAATGCTTATGACATACAGGTATGTACAGCGCCGCCCTTGCTGCTTTCATACACTTGCAGGATATGTCACAGCATACTGCGGCAATGTAGCTGCGGCTATTTTTGAGCTCCCCCCACCATATGTGGCTACTGCAGATTCTCCAGTCTGGCTCGGAAGTTTCAGCACCTGCCTTATAAGACGATCCCCGACTTTTGAGAAGATTTTCCTGGGTTAAAAAGTTGTCTTATGTTGCCGAGACCGGTTTGGCTCAGTGGATAGAGCGTCGGACTGCGGACTGAAGGGTCCCTGGTTCGATTCCTGCAAGGGCATGTACCTTGGCTGCGGGCACATCCCCAGTAGGGGGCGTGCAAGGGGCAGCTGATCGATGTCTCTCTCTCATCGATGTTTCTGACTTTTCTATCCCTCTCCCTTCTGCTCTGTAAAAAAACCAATAAAATATATATCTTTTTCTTTTTAAAAAAAATATTTTTACTGATTTTTTTGCAGTATAACCTATAATTAATAGTAGTACATGTTTTCCTTTCCACCTCCCTCTTTATCCTCCCCCCAGCCTCCCCTACCCCCCAGCACATATCCCCACTCTCCCCACTCCCCGCCCCAGTGTCTTTCATTCATTGGTTATGCTCATATGCATGCATACAAGTCCTTCAGTTGATCTCCCCCAGCATCCACCTCCCATCCACCCAAGCCTTCCCCCTGTAGCTTGACAGCCTGTTCAAGGCCACCCTGCCTCTATATCAGTCACTCTCCCCTGTTTCTTTTCTTCAAAAATATCTTGCCTCTGAATACTAGAAATAAATGTATAAGAACAAAAAATGTTTCAGTCTCAGTTTCAATAAAATCAATAAAATATATTCAATAAAATAAAAAAATCAATAAAATATATATTTTAAAAAAATCTTATACGCCAGAAAATACGGACTATGTAATGTATTGTGTATATAAAGAAATTTCAGAGGAACCAAGATGGCGGCATAGGTAAAACACCTAAACCACCTATCTTGCCATCATACTCAACAATTTTAATACTACAACTTAACGAAAGAACAGACACCTTCCAGAATCACCAGAAAGCTCGCCAAGTGAAAATTCCACAAATAAAAGTGAAGATTAAGACACTGTGACTTGTAGGAGCGGCGGCAGACAGCGTTGAAAGATTCGAGAGGAGAGAGGTTTAGAGCGCGCGCCAGTGGAGAGGGCGGGCGGCTGAAAACCGGCCAGTTTTCTCGAACGGGGAGACAAAGATGTCCCACTGGACTGATTCTCCAACTCTGGAGGAAGTCCAGGGAACCCACTATCATACGGAGTGAAAACTGGACAGTGGGAGGGTACGCCGAAGCTTGGGTGCTGCAGGGGTCTCCCGGCTTGTGGAGAAGGCAGCTTGCGTGAACAGCTTGGCTGCGTGACCGTGCAGAGAGCGTTTTGTGACTTGGTTTCTCATTCGGAAAACCGTCAGACTGCTTTGTTTTACGACCCTGGGTGAGACATTGGGCGTGCAGAGTCATTTGGGGAGAGTCTGAATTCCCCAGCAGCCGGTGGAGCTTGGCAGCGTTTCTCTCTCAGAGATGCTGGCAGCCATTGCCACCGACACAGTCCCTGGGGCCGCATAGGGCGGAGCTAATGCTGTCTGCTTGGCCCAGAGACTCTGCCCATCCAACCTGAGCACAGCTGAGCTTCACAGACAATTGGCCTGGAGGTCAACCCCTCCAAGTGCTAACAATGATTAACCTGAGCTTAACTTCAGCAAGACTGTGCACCCCATATCCACCTCAGGTAACTGCGGAGGTTGAGCCACTGTCCCTAGTAGGAAGTCTACCACACAAAGCTAATTGACCAACTCAGGGAAGCAGCCACCATGCAGCAACATGGAAAGAAATCAGATGTGAAAGAAATGGAGGAAAAAAAACGACTGGACATGGAATTCAAAACCATGGTTATAGGGATTTTCAAGAGGCTCCAACAAAAGGTCGAGGCCTATAAGGAAATAAGCAAGACCGCAAAGGAAATGAATGAGTCCTACAAAGAAATGAACAAGACCTGCAAGGAAATGATCAAGACCAACGTGGAAATGAAGGAGACTCTCAAGAATATAAAGGAGACTCAAGGATATGAAAAAGGACCAATCAGAAATTAAGCATACACTGACTGAAATAAAACATATTATACAAAGACCTAAAAGTGCTCTGGAGCACCCCAAGAACCAAGTTAAAGATTTGAAATACAAAGAGAAAATTCACTCAGCTGAAAAAGCAAGAAACCAAAAAAATAAAAAAAATTGAAGATAGTGTAAGGGGCTTCTGGGACAACCTCAAGCATACCAACATCCGAATTATAAGGTTGCCAGAAAAAGAGAGAGAGCAAGACAATGAAAACCTATTTGAAGAAATAGTGACCGAAAACTTCCCACACCAGGTGAAAGAAATTGACTTAGGAGTCCAAGAAGCACACGGAACCCCAATATTATAGGAACCCTAAGAGGACCACACCAAGGCACATCATAATTAAAATGCCAAGAGCAAAAGACAAAGAGAAAATATTAAAAGCAGCAAGAGAGAAACAGTTGGTTACCTATAAGGGAGCACCCATATGATTGTCAGTGGATTTCTCAACAGAAACGATGCAGGCCAGACGGGAGTGGCAAGAAATATTCAAAGTGATGAACAGCAAGAATCTACAACCAAGATTACTCTATCCAGCAAAGCTATCATGCAGAATTGAAGGTCAGATGAAGTGCTTCACAGATAAGAAAAAGCTAAAGGAGTTCATCACCACCAAACCAATATTATATGAAATGCTGAAAGATATTCTTTAAGAAGAGGCAGAAGAAAAAGGTAAAAGTGTAATTTAGGAACAACAAATACACATCTATCAACAAATGAATCTAAAAATCAAGTGAATTAATAAGCTGATGAACAGGATAAACTGGTGAATGTAACAGAATCACGGACATAGAGAGGGAATGGACTGACAACTCTTGTGGAGAAAGGGGGTGTGGGAAGTGCAGCAAGAGACTGGACAAAAATCATGCAACTATAGGAGAGGACAGTGGAGGGGGATGAGGGCGGAGGGTGGGATGAGTACCAGGTGGAGGGGAACTATAGGGGGATAAAAAGGGAACAATGTAATTAATATACTGAACAATAAAGATAAAAAATAAAAAAATAAAACATTTAATCTTTCAAAAAAAAAGAAAAAAGAAATTTCAAGGATTTCTGGTACACAATTATGGGGGCTGACAAGTCAGAAATCTCTAAGGCAGACTTGCAGGAACTTGGGCAAGAGCTGATGCTGCAGTCTTGAAGGGAAACCTCAGGTTTGCTCTTGAGGCCTTTCAACTGATTGGATGAGGCCCACCCACATTGTTGAGGAAAATCATCTTCCTGAGAGTCAACTGATTGTGGATGTTAACTCCATCTACACAGCACTCACAGCAACACCTAGACTAGTGTTTGGTTTAATAACAGGACTTGAGCCCAACCAAAGTTGACCCATAAAGCTAAGTCAATATAAAATAAGGAAAGGTGGCAGGGAAATGAGGGTTTTTTAAAGGGAATGCTTTGAGGAGTGGTGACATGGACAAGAAAGTAGGTGAAGTAAGGATGAATAAATAGTAAGGAAGTGTTAACATCAATGCATTGGAAATTTTAATTAAAACGGTAGGGGATTGGGTAGGATGAAGTGAAGTAAGAATTGGAGATGGTGGTCAGAGTGGAATGCTTGAAACAGACATTTGACAGATATAATAGTTTCTGGTGTTTGTAATACCCAGGATGGCTTGGGAGTGGGCTGCTGAGGTGGAATTGAGGAGAAAGCCTAGGAAAATGAGGAGGCCAATGAATTAAAGAGGCTTAAACATTAAAGGAGTCAGACATTGTAATGAAGGGTGAGGGAAGTAAGGGTATATACTACTGTGAACCATTTGTTAACATTTTCAATCAGTGAGGGAGAACTGGCAACAGGGTAGATGGTAAGGAACAGTAAAGGTAATGTAATCAGCCAAGTTTGCTGATCACAACTAGGAATTTCAGAAGGCTCAGCAAAGGACTTGGGAGGGGAGGGATAAGGACTTGGGTAAAATGAAGGACATACATAGTAGTGTGGCAATGAGAACTGAGAGAATGATAGATTACCACGAAGAGTTGGACTTTTTCTGGGATGTGAGGTATGATATGATTGGTTCCAATAATAGAAGATGCTTGGCATCCATTGTACTAGAGGGCTCTATGGCAGTTTTTCAAATTGCCAGTCATGACCCATTAATGGTTGTAGAATGAATTTAGGAACTCCGAACTAGTGTTTGTAAATGAAACAAAATAGAAAATAATCAGGGTTTATCACAAATAATAGGGGGCTAAAAATTTTATTTTTTATTTTTTATTTTTTTAATCTTTATTGTTCAGTTTATTAATTACATTGTTTCCCCTTTTTATCCCCCTATAGCTTCCCTCCACCCTGTACCTATCCCACCCTCCACCCTCACCTCCCCCTCCCCACTGTCCTCTCCCATTGTTGCTAGATTTTTGTCCAGTCTCTTGCTGCACTTCCCACAACCCTTTTCTCCCCAAGAATTGTCAGTCCATTCCCTCTCTATGTCCATGTCTCTGTTATATTCACCAGTCTATCCTGTTCAACAGCCTATCAATTCACTTGATTTTTATGTTCATTTGTTGATAGATGTGTATTTATTGTTCATAATTTTCATCTTTACCTTTTTCTTCTTCCTCTTCTTAAAGAATATCTTTCAGCATTTCATATAATGTTGGTTTGGTGGTGATGAACTCCTTTAGCTTTTTCTTATCTGCGAAGCACTTCATCTGACCTTCAATTCTGAATGATATCTTTGCTGGATAGAGTAATCTTGGTTGTAGATTCTTGCTGTTCATCACTTTGAATATTTCTTGCCACTTCCGTCTGGCCTGCATCATTTCTGTTGAGAAGTCCGCTGACAGTCGTATGGGTGCTCCCTTATAGGTAACCAACTGTTTCTCTCTTGCTGCTTTTAATATTCTCTCTTTGTCTTTTGCTCTTGGCATTTTAATTATGATGTGCCTCGGTGTGGTCCTCTTAGGGTTCCTATATATTGGGGTTCGGTGCACTTCTTGGACTCCTAAGTCAATTTCTTTCACCAGGTGTGGGAAGTTTTCAGTCACTATTTCTTCAAATAGGTTTTTATTGTCTTGGCCTCTCGCTTTTTCTGGCACCCCTATAATTCGGATGTTGGTATGCTTGAGGTTGTCCCAGAGGCCCCTTACACTATCTTCAATTTTTTGGATTCTTTTGGTTTCTTGCTTTTTCTGCTGAGTGGATTTTACCTCTTTGTATTTCAAATCTTTAACTTGGTTCTTGGGGTGCTCCAGGGCACTTTCAGGTCTTTGTATAATATTTTTTGTTTTAGTCAGTGTATGCTTAATTTCTGGTTGGTCCTTTTTCATATTCTTGAGAGTCTGCTTTATATCCTTGAGGGTTTCTTTCATTTCCACGTTGGTCTTGATCATTTCTTTGCAGCTCTTGTTTATATCCTGGAGGGTGTTGTTCATTTTCTTGTAGGACTCATTCATTTCCTTTGTGGTCTTGCTTATTTCCTTATAGGCCTCGACCTTTTGTTGGAGCCTCTTAAAAAACCCTATAACCGTGATTCTGAATTCCATGTCCAGTCGTTTTTTTTTCCTCCATTTCTTTCACATCTGATTTCTTTCCATGTTGCTGCATGGTGGCTGCTTCCCTGAGTTGGTCAATTAGCTTTGTGTGGTAGACTTCCTACTAGGGATAGTGGCTCAGCCTCCCCAGTTACCTGAGGTGGATATGGGCTGCACAGTCTTGCTGAAGTTAAGCTCAGTTAATGGTTGTTAGTACTTGGAGGGTTGACCTCCAGGCCAATTGTCTGTGAAGCTCAGCTGTGCTCAGGTTGGGTGGGCGGAGTCTCCGGGCCAAGCAGACAGCGTTAGCTCCGCCCTATGCGGCCCCAGGGACTCTGTGCCGGGGGCAATGGCCGCTAGCACCTCTGAGAGAGAGCCGCTGCGGAGCTCCACCGGCTGCCGGTTGCCGGGGAATTCAGACTTTCCCAAAATGAGTCTGCATGCGCAATGTCTCACCCAGGGTCGTAAAACAAAGCAGTCTGACGGTTTTCCGAATGAGAGGCAAGTCGCGGTGCGCTCTCTGCGCCTTCACGCAGCCGTGCTGTTCGTGCAGAAGCTGCCTTCTCCACAAGCCGGGAGACCCGGCAGCACCCGAACTTCGGCGTGCCCCCCCACTGTCCAGTTTTCACCCCGTGTGATAGTGGGTTCTCTGGACTTCGCCCAGAGCTGGAGAATCAGTCCAGTGGGACGCCTTTGTCTCCCTGTTGGAGAAAACTGGCCGGTTTCCAGCCGCCCGCCCTCTCCGCGGTGGGCACTCCAAACCTCTGTCTGTGCGCGAATCTTTCAACGCTGTCCGCTGCTCCTCCGAGTCACAGTGTCTTATCTTTACTTTTATTTGTGGAATTTTCACTCGGCGAGCTTTCTGGTGATTCTGGAAGGTGTTTGTTCTTTCGTTAAGTTGTAGTATTAAAATTGCTGATTATGACGGCAAGATAGGTGTTTTGCCTTTGCCGCCATCTTAGTTCCTCCCGCTAAAAATTTTTAATAGCTTTAGTGAAATGTAATTTACATACCATTACAATTTACCTATTTGAATATACAATTCAGAGTTTTATTTTCATGGTGTAAATATGCAACCATCAATCACCACATACTAATTTTAGAACATTTATCACTCCAGAAAAAAAACTCCATACTTATTAGCAGTCTCTCATTCCTGCACACACACACACAAGCACGCACACAGGCGCCCCAGCCCACTACTTTCTGTCTATAGGTTTGTCTTGTCTTAACATTTCATATAAAAGCAATCATAGCCTTAGCTGGTTTGACTTAGTGATCAGAGCATCGGCCTGCAGTCTAAAGGGTTCCAGGTTCGATTCCAGTCAAGGGCACATACCCAGCTGTAGGCTCACTCCCCAATAGAGTGCATGCAGTAGGCAGCCAGTCAATGGTTCTCTCTCATCATTGATGTTTCTATCTCCTTCTCCCTTCTTCTCTGAAATCAGTAAAAATAATAATAAAATAAAAACAATCATAATGTATGTGGTGGTTGTGGCTGATTTTAATTCACTTAGTGTAATGTTTTCAAGTCTCATTCATCTTGTAGCATGTATCAGTATTTCATTCCTTTATCTGTTCTTCATTTGATGGGCATTTGGCTATAGTAATACTGTCGTGAACAATTGTGCATAATTTTTGTGGTAAATATTTTCAGTTATCTTCGGTATATAACCAGGATTAGAATTGCTGGTCTTAAGGGTAATTTATTAACATTTTGAGAAACTGCCAAACTGTGTTTCAGAGTGGCTGCACCATTTTACATTCCCACCAACGAGGTATGAAGTTTGCAATTTCTCCACATCTCCACCTTTGTTTTGTCTGTATTTTGATATAGCCATTTTAATGAGTATAAAGTGCTGTCTTGATGTGAGTTTGATTTACGTTTCTCTGACGTTGATCATCTTTTTCATGTGCTTTGAATATCTTGGGAGAAATGTTTATCTAGATTCTATGCCTATTTGAAAAATTGGGTTATCTTTTTATTAGGTTGCAAGATCTATGTAAGTCCCTATTGTAAATATTTTCTTCTATGTTGGGGGTTGTCCTTGGAAAGATACCAGCATTATTTTTTTTAAGGTCTCATTACTAAACCAATCTACAGGGGGAAAAATTTACAGAGAAAAATCATGTGACCAATAATTTCCAAATTCAAATGCCCAATTGTCCAGACAGTTGTGATCTTTTTCAATCATTTAAAGATGCAAGCAACATGGATACAGTGTAAATTTGTGAGCCATCTCTCATGTGATTCCTTATAAACCCAATTAGGTTCTTCTGCAGTGTCTCCTCTTGGAGTTGTACCTGATTTTATTACCAGGTACAGCTTTTCACCCAATCCATTGAGGAATAGGCCAATTCTGCTTTTGTTCCTTGGCCAGGCACCTCTTGATCCTGAAAGTCTTGTGGGAAGATATGGAGTAGAAGAGTCAAGTACCCAGACCTTGATGGCAGAGAAAGAACACATCTTTCCTTAATTGTATTATTTGCAACAAAAAGTATTTTAAATTTAATTAAATCTATTTTATTTTTTCTTTGTTGTTTTTTGGTGTTTTATCTAAGAAAGCATTGTCTGACAAGGATATGGAGATAACTCTTGTATTTTCTTCTAAGAGTTTTATAGTTTCAGCTGTTAACATTTAGGGCTGTGATTCAATTTTGATTTAATTTTTTTGTGTATGATGTGGGAAAGAGATTTGTCATCATTCTTTTGCATCTGGATATCCAATTACCCTAGCACTAAATACTGTGCTTTATTATCAAACTGTCTTGTCATTCTTGTTTTTTAAAGAAATGGGTGTTGTTCTTTTTTCTGGACTCTCCATTTTATTCCATTAATCTATACATTTGTGCTTATGCCACTCATCCTATCCTTTTTTCCCCTAGAAATTTCCTTATTTGCTCTTTTATTCTTTTCTTTTTTTTTTTTTATTTTTTATTTTTTAAATCTTTATTGTTCAGTTTATTAATTACATTGTTTCCCCTTTTTATCCCCCTATAGCTTCCCTCCACCCTGTACCTATCCCACCCTCCACCCTCACCTCCCCCTCCCCACTGTCCTCTCCCATTGTTGCTAGATTTTTGTCCAGTCTCTTGCTGCACTTCCCACAACCCTTTTCTCCCCAAGAATTGTCAGTCCATTCCCTCTCTATGTCCATGTCTCTGTTATATTCATCAGTCTATCCTGTTCAACAGCCTATCAATTCACTTGATTTTTATGTTCATTTGTTGATAGATGTGTATTTGTTGTTGCTAGTTTGCACTTTTACCTTTTTCTTCTTCCTCTTCTTAAAGAATATCTTTCAGCATTTCATATAATGTTGGTTTGGTGGTGATGAACTCCTTTAGCTTTTTCTTATCGGCGAAGCACTTCATCTGACCCTCAATTCTGAATGATAGCTTTGCTGGATAGAGTAATCTTGGTTGTAGATTCTTGCTGTTCATCACTTTGAATATTTCTTGCCACTCCCGTCTGGCCTGCATCGTTTCTGTTGAGAAATCCGCTGACAGTCGTATGGGTGCTCCCTTATAGGTAACCAACTGTTTCTCTCTTGCTGCTTTTAATATTCTCTCTTTGTCTTTTGCTCTTGGCATTTTAATTATGATGTGCCTTGGTGTGGTCCTCTTAGGGTTCCTATATATTGGGGTTCGGTGCACTTCTTGGAATCCTAAGTCAATTTCTTTCACCAGGTGTGGGAAGTTTTCAGTCACTATTTCTTCAAACAGGTTTTCCTTGTCTTGGCCTCTCGCTTTTTCTGGCACCCCTATAATTCGGATGTTGGTATGCTTGAGGTTGTCCCAGAGGCCCCTTACACTATCTTCAACTTTTTGGATTCTTTTGGTTTCTTGCTTTTTCAGCTGAGTGGATTTTACCTCTTTGTATTTCAAATCTTTAACTTGGTTCTTGGGGTGCTCCAGGGCACTTTCAGGTCTTTGTATAATATTTTTTGATTCAGTCAGTGTATGCTTAATTTCTGGTTGGTCCTTTTTCATATCCTTGAGAGTCTGCTTTATATCCTTGAGGGTTTCTTTCATTTCCTTGTAGGACTCATTCATTTCCACGTTGATCTTGATCATTTCCACGTTGGTCTTGATCATTTCTTTGCAGCTCTCGTTTATATCCTGGAGGGTGTTGTTCATTTTCTTGTAGGACTCATTCATTTCCTTTGTGGTCTTGCTTATTTCCTTATAGGCCTCGATCTTTTGTTGGAACCTCTTAAAAAACCCTATAACCGTGGTTCTGAATTCCATGTCTAGTCGTTTTTTTTCCTCCATTTCTTTCACATCTGATTTCTTTCCATGTTGCTGCATGGTGGCTGCTTCCCTGAGTTGGTCAATTAGCTTTGTGTGGTAGACGTGCTACAAGGGACAGTGGCTCAGCCTCCCCAGTTACCTGAGGTGGATATGGGCTGCACAGTCTTGCTGAAGTTAAGCTCAGTTAATCGTTGTTAGCACTTGGAGGGGTGACCTCCAGGCCAATTGTCTGTGAAGCTCAGCTGTGCTCAGGTTGGGTGGGCGGAGTCTCCGGGCCAAGCAGACAGCGTTAGCTCCGCCCTATGCGGCCCCAGGGACGCTGTGCCGGGGGCAATGGCCGCCAGCACCTCTGAGAGAGAGCCGCTACGGAGCTCCACCGGCTGCCGGTTGCCGGGGAATTCAGACTTTCCCAAAATGAGTCTGCATGCGCAATGTCTCACCCGGGATCGTAAAACAAAGCAGTCTGACGGTTTTCCGAATGAGAGGCAAGTCGCGGTGTGCTCTCTGCGCCGTCAGCAGCCGAGCTGTTCGCGCGAGCTGCCTTCTCCACAAGCCGGGAGACCCAGGCAGCCCCCGAGCTTCGGCGTGCCCTCCCACTGTCCAGTTTTCACCCCGTGTGATAGTGGGTTCTCTGGACTTCGCCCAGAGCGGGAGAATCAGTCAGTGGGACTCCTTTGTCTCCCCGTTCAAGAAAACTGGCCGGTTTTCAGCCGCCCGCCCTCTCCGCGGCGTGCGCTCCAAACCTCTCTCCGGGCGAATCTTTCAACGCCGTCTGCCGCCGCTCCTCCGGGTCACAGTGTCTTATCTTCACTTTTATTTGTGGAATTTTCACTCGGCGAGCTTTCTGGTGATTCTGGAAGGTGTTTGTTCTTTCGTTAAGCTGTAGTATTAAAATTGCTGATTATGCCGGCAAGATAGGTGTTTTGCCTTTGCCGCCATCTTAGTTCTCTCTTTTATTCTTTTCTTTTTAACTAGAGGCCCGGTGCACGAAATTCGTGCATGGAGTTGTTGGGCTGGGGATGTTTCTTAGCCCAGCCTGCACCCTCTCCAATCAGGGACCCCTCGGGGGCTGTCCGACTGCCTGTTTAGGCCTGATCTTGTAGGATTGGGCCTAAACAGGCAGTCGGAGATCCTTCTCACAATCCAGGACTGCTGGCTCCAAACTGCTCACCTGCCTGCCTCCCTAATTGCCCCTAACCACTTCTGCCTGCCAGCCTGATCACCCACTAACCACTACCCTGCCAGCCTAATTGATGTCTAACTGCTCCCCTGCCAGCCTGTTTGCCCCCAACTTCCCTCCCCTGTTGGCCTGGTCACCCCTAACTGCCCTCCCCTGAAGGCTTGATCACCCTCAACTGCCCTCTCTTGCAGGCCTGGTCCCTCCCAACTGCTCTTCTCTGCTGGCCTGATCGCCCACAATTGCCCTCCCTTGCAGGGCCTGGAACCTCCCAATGGCCCTCTCCTGATGGCCATCTTGTGTTGGCCATCTTGTGTCCACGTGGGGGCAGGATCTTTGACCTCATGGGAGCAGTCCTCTTGTGTGTTGGAGTGATGGTCAATCTGCAAATTACTCTTTTATGAGATAGGATAGAGGCCTGGTACATGGGAGGGGGCAAGCTGGTTTGACCTGAAGAGTGTTCCAGAGCAGGGTGGGGGTTCCCTTGGGGTGAGGGGCGGCCTGGGCGAGGGGCCTGTGGAGGTTTGCAGGCCGGCCACGCCCCCCAACGACCCAAGCAGAGGCTTTGAGATCTGGGATTAATCTATGTCTACAATTGAAACTTTGTAGCCTGGAGCAGAGCCAAGCCTTCTGCTTGCTCTGGGGCGGCAGCCATTTTTCTTTGAAACTTTGTAGCCTAGTTTGGAGGCCTAGGCTGGCAATGGCAGGTGGAAAGGTTGGCTTCTCCGTTGCCGGGGAAACCCAAGCCTCTGTTCTCTCCAGCTCAGTGGCTGCCACCACTTCTGTATCTTTTGTAATTGAAACTTTATAGCATTGAATGGAGGCTTAGGCAGGCAACAACATGCGGAAAGCTTGGCTTCCTCTGTTGCCAGGGAAACCCAAGCCTTCCTCCTGCTCTCAGTGGCGGCAGACATCTTCATTGGGGTTTATTTGCATAATTTGCTCTGATTGGCTGGTGGGCGTGGCTGTGGGCATGTCTTGTGGGCGTGGCGACGGTACGGTCAAATTTGCATATTACTTTTATTAGATAGGATTAAATCTGTATAGTTGAGAGTACTGCAGATGTCCCCTCTTTTTTCCTCCCATTGCCCCCCTTCTAGACCCAGTTTCTGCCCTGCTGCAGGCCTTCACCATTCTATTGTCTGTATCGATAGGTAATGCATATCCTATCTAATATGAGAGCAATATGTAAGTTTGAGCCAGCAGTCCTGGATTGTGAGGAATCCTGGGTAGGATCGGGCCTTAACAGGCAGTCGGACATCCCTTGAGGGGTCCCAGATTGGAGAGGGTGTAGGCTGGGCTAAGGGACATCCCCCGCCCCCTGTGCACGAATTTTGTGCACCTGGCCTTTAGTATACATATAAGATATTTGGTTAATTTCTTCCTGTTGCCCTTCTGCTCTGACGTTGGTAGGTCTCTTCCATGTTTTCATGCCTCTGATTCTATTTTATTCACCAGTTTATTTTGTTCATTAGATTTCTTGTCTGTTTATTTTGATTTATAGATTCAATTGTTGATAGATATTTGTTGCCATTTTAATGTTCATTTGTTTTCCTTCTTTGTCCTCCTTTTTCTCTCCCTCTCCCTCCCTATTCCTTTCCCTTTCCCTTTCCCTTTCCCCCTCCCCTTCCTCCTCTTTTTAAAGATTACCCGTCAGCATGTAATGCTGGTTTGGTGATCATGAACTACTTTAGCTTTTTCTTATCTGTGAAACTCTTTATCTGACCTTCAATCCTAAATGATAGTTTTTCTCTTGCTGCTTTTAGGTTTCTCTCTTTGTCTTTAACCCTTGGCATTTTAGTTATGATGTGTCTTGGTGTGGGCCTCTTTGGGTTTCTCTAGTTTGAAACTCTTTGTGCTTCCTGCACTTGTAAGTCATTTCTTTCACCAGGTAGGGGAAGTTTTTTTGTCATGATTTTTTTCAAATAGATTTTCAATATCTTGCTCTTTCTCTTCTCCTCTGGTATCTCCATCATGTGAATGTTGGTATGCTTGAAGTTGTCTCAGAGGCTCCTTACACTATCTTCATATTGTCTTATTCTTTTTTCTTTTTGCTCTTCTGATTGGGTGTTTTTACTTCCTCATATTCCAAATCATTGATTTGATCTTGGAATCCTATACTCCTGTTGAATCCTTGTAAGTTATTATTTATTACAGTTAGTGTATTTTAATTTTTGACTGGCTCTTTTTCATGTATTTGAAATTATCACTAAGTCTCTTGAAGCTCTCATTAAGATCCTTAAGCAACTATTGTTCTGAACTCTGTATCCAGTAGTTTGTTTTCTTCTATTTCTTTTATTTGTGACATGTTCTTTGTCCCCTCATTTTGGCAGCTTCCCTGTGTTTTTTCTTCTCTATATATTAGGTAGAGCTGCTATGTCTCTGAAATTGGTAGAGTGGCCTTGTGTGGTAGGTGTCCTATAGAGGTCAGTGGTTCAGCTTCCTCAGTCACCTGAACTGGACAATCTAAGTGCACCCCTGTGCAGACTGTGTGCACAGTCTTGTCATTGAGTCTTAATTGCTGTTGGTATCACTGGGAAGAATTGACCTCCAAACCAAATGGCTGTGAGGACAAGCTGCAACTACAGTGGAAGATCCACGGTACAGGAGACACCTGTATGGAGCAGGAATTGTTTCAGTGGGCTTTGCTGTACATTGAATCTGCCCTTGAATGTGTTGCTTGTGGATTTGTACTAGTAGCTTTGTAATCTGATATGATCTGAAGCTGTCTATCATATGTGCTGGCTCTGGGGTCTCCTGGGAGCTACAAAGTCAGTCATGGCCTAGGGACACCCGACAGGAGTTAAAGAAAGATCTGTAGATGGCTACTAATTATATTGGGCTTGGAAGTGCCTGGGTGAGGCCCAGCTGTGAAGCAAGGCAGGCTGGTGCTAGGCCAGGTCTTGGGCCTTTTGCTGATGCCAGCTGCTGCTTGTTTAAGAGATTTTAGCAAAGTCTGAAACCTAAGCCAGGACATGCTATTCATGTGGGAAAGCCACTGCAAACAACTTGGGTGAGGCTGCAGATTGGATGGGGCAGGGTCTCAGGGAATCACTAAGGTAGAGCGAACAGTGTGGGCCACACTGATGGAGACTCAGATATGGCTGTCAGTCAGCCCTGCGATGGGGGAGGTTCCAGTTCCAGCACAGAAACAATGATCCCTGCAAGCACCCCAGTCTGGGAGGAAGCCTCTTCCTGAGTTCCTGTGCCAATGCCAGGCAGTCTAGTTCCTCCTTGTGTGTCCTGGATCTCCTCCCTCTCCCCAAGCCATTGGCCCAACATGAGTTCAGAGGGAGCCTGGACCATGTAAGTTCATGTGCTAGCCCTTTAAAAGGAACTCCTGGGTCTTTTAGCAGCCACCATGTCACTAAGCCACAGTCCCTGCTTTGTTTTTATAGCCCGAAGTTATGGAGACTTCTCTTCTCAGCTCTGGATCCCTGGACTGGGAGTCTGGTGGGGGTGAGGAGGGGGTGGGGCGGGGGCTGGGACGTCTTCTCAAGAAGGGCCTCTACAGTGGAGATATCCTCCCAATTAAAAAAAAAAAAAAAAGCCACGTGGGTTTCCGACCAGCCCATTCCTGCCTCTGCTTCTCCTATCAGTCTCAATATACTTTCTTCTTTACTTCTCTAGTTTTCAGGCTGTTCTGAATGATGGTTGTTCTGTATTTTAGTTGTAATTTTGATGTGAGTGTGGGAGGTAGTACCAGTGTTTACCTATGTTACCATTTTGGTTCCATCTTGAACAAATTCTTATTTAGCTGCCACTCATCCTGTCTTAATTACCAAAGCAAAGCAGAGAATTGATTTTTTAAGTTGTATACTTATGTATTAGAGTACAAACAAAGGTGTGTACATAATGGGTTGTGATGTAAAATGCTTGAAGACCTCCGATTTGAGTTAGGGTAGCTCCCTGCAACATGGTTCACTCTCTTGATTTAATGATGTGTGTTCCCTCTTGGGAAATAATACTGATAGGTAGGTTAGAGAACCCATCAGTGGGTGTACTGATTTCCTTTCAGATTAGATTTTTCTCTCTTTTTAAAAAATTTAATAAATCTTTATTGTTCATATTATTACAGTGGTTCCCCTTCCCCCCCCCCCCCCCCCCCCACAGCTCCCTTCCACCCGGTTCCCACCCCAACCTCTGCCCTTACCTTCCCTACACTGTGCTCATCCATAGGTGTGCAATTTTTGTCCAGTGTCTTCCCAAGCCCCCCACTCCCCTTTCCCCCTGAGAATTGTCAGTCCACTCCCTTTCTATGCCCCTGATTCTATTATATTCACCAGTTTATTCTGTTCGTCAGATTTTTAATTCACTTGATTTTTAGATTCACTTGATTGATATGTATTTGTTCATAATTTTTATCTTCACCTTTTTTTTCTTTCTCTTCTTAAAGAATACCTTTCAGCATTTCATATAATACTGGTTTGGTGTTGATGAACTCCTTTCACTTTTTCTTATCTGTGAAACTCTTTATCTGACCTTCAATTCTGAATGATAGCTTTGCTGGGTAGAGTAATCTTGGTTGTAGGTTCTTGCTGTTCATCACTTGGATTCTTTCTTGCTACTCCCTTCTGGCCTGCATATTTTCTGTTGAGAAATCAGCTGACAATTATATGGGTGCTCCCTTGTAGGTAATTAACTGTTTTTCTTTTGCTACTTTTAATATTCCTCTTTGTCTTTTGCTCTTGGCATTTTAATTATGATGTATCTTGGTGTGGTCTTCTTTGGATTCCTGTTTTTTTTTTTGGTTCTTTGCACTTCCTGGACTTTTAAGTCTATTTCTTTCACTAGGTGGGGGAAGTTTTCAGTCACTATTTCTTCAAATAGGTGTTTAGTATCTTGCTCTCTCTCTTCTTTAACACCCACATAATTCTGATGTTGGTACGCTTGAAGTTGTCCCAGAGGCTTCTTACACTATCTTCAAATTTTTGGATTCTTTTTTCTTTTCCAGTCGAGTGATTTTTTTCTTCTTTGTATTTACATTACGATTCATAACAGTAGCAAAATTACAGTTATGAAGTAGCAATGAAAATAATTTTATGCTTGGGGGTCACCACAACATGAGGTACTGTATTAAAGGGTCACGGTGTTTCGGGGTGACCCGCAAGAGACAACCACCAGGGACAAAGATCAAAATTTATGAGCCTTTATTAAGCTGGCCAGCGACTATAGTTGCAGCACTTCACCGTGGTAAAGGCCGAACTGCAGTGCAGACTACAGGTGTTATAGCAAATTTATACTCAGAAACCACAAGAGGGAGTCAGGACAGTTACAATGACAACCCAAAAGTTATAAAAGCTATTTCATCCGTTTCCGAGGAACTCAGGGCACAGGTGCAATGCCCAGGCACGCTTGGCTGGAGCGTGACCCGCCACCTCCCTTCCAAGTTCTAACCAACCCATTGTTCAGTGACCCACTCTACCTCCCTCTGTCCCCAGGCATTCTATCTCCTGGCAATGGACGAGCTGTGCCATGTTTGCAGCCCAGAACATTCCCTACTGGTCTTTACGGTGAATCAAATCATTGATTCAGATTCCTCCTCTGCTTCAACGGGGACTTGCTGGCAATGAGTGTGGAGGACTCTACAGCCTGCATTCTTTGGGCCTCCTTACCTAGTCCAGGTCGCCAGGAGTACACACAGGTGGGCTATCCGGGTCCAGTGGGTGCGCTTCCTGGTGTGCTGCCCTGACAATTCACCTTGCAGTCGCTGTACTGCTCTGGAGCGCCTGCAAAGACTTGAGGAGATTTCTATGAGATAGCACAGCTAGCTCTTCCTCCCTTAGCCTCAGGAGAAGAGGTGACGGCCGGCCAAACATGATTTCAAAAGGAGTCAGCCCTTTTTATATATAGGGTGTAGTGAGCCCTGACTAGGGTGAAGGGGAGGAGACTTATCCAGTTCTCGCCAGTCTCTAATTTTAGTTTAGTTAGGGTTTCCTTAAGTGTCTAATTCTCTCAATCTCTCCAGAACTCTGAGGTCTATAAACACAGTGTAATTTCTTTGTGACCTTAAGGACTTTAACTAAAGATTGGGTTACCTTAGCGATGAACGCTGGGCCATTGTCGGACCCCATGAATAAAGGTAGGCCAAACCGAGGGAGAATTTCAGAGAGAAGTTTCTTAACTACTACCTGTGCTGTTTCAGCCCTGGTTGGGTATGTCTCTGGCCAACTGGAGAAAGTGTCCATAAATACTAGGAGATATTGGTATCCTCCCAATCCACTGGGCAATTCAGTAAAGTCGGCTTCCCAGTGTTCACCAGGGTTTCAACCTCAAAACCGGGCTCCTGGCAGGGCAGTTATCGGAGGTCCTGGGTTCACTTGTGCGCAGATCTGGCATCTCCTGGCTATATCCTCTTCTTCGGGGGTGTACCCGGGGTTGAGCTTCAGATTTTGAGTAAGTATGGCTGCCAGCACTTCTAGGGGCCCTACTGGTCTTTTTGCAGTCTCTTTAGCCATTTTGTCAGCAAATTGGTTACCCTTCGTCACAGGGGAATTGTCCTTTGATGCCCTCTGCAGTGGATGACTGCAACTTCTTTAGGGCCCCAAATGGTTGAAAGGAGGCTTATTATCTCTGGAGCATTTTTAATATCCTTCTCCCCTGAAGTTAGGAGGCCCCTCTCCTGATATAAGGCTCCATGTACATGCACTGTGGCAAAAACATATCTACTATCTTTGTAGATACTGATTCTCTTGTCCTTTTTCCCACCGTAAGGCCTGGATGAGGGCTATGAGTTCTGCCTTCTGTGCTGAAGTCCTATGTCCTAGGGATTGTGCCCATATGACTCTTTCTTGTGTAACTACAGCTGCCCTGGCATACCTGACACCTTCCTCCACAAAACTGCTCCCGTCAGTGAACAGGGTCTCCTCAGGGCTGGAGATGGGCTGGTCTGTTAGGTCGGCCCTCAAGGAGTTTAGGGTAGTCAGGGTCTCTTCACAGTCGTAGATGGGAGTTTCAGCTTCCTCATCAGGGAGGAGAGTGGCTGGGTTTAGGGCTGTAGTCTTTAAGAAGCTTACTCTTGGGGGGTCTAGCAGGAGCACCTGGTACTGGGTAATATGAGCATTTGACAACCATTGCTCAGGTGAGCTGTGAAGTAGAGTTTCTACTGCGTGGGGCACAACCACTTGTAAGTCTTGGCCAAAAGTCAGTTTAGAGGCTTTCTTAACCAGTATGGCCGTGGCTGGTATTGACTTTAGTCCATTTCTTCCACTAACACCAGGACTGCCTTATTCTTTATTCTCTGGCCGCTCAGGACACTCCGTTTCCAGTGTCCTCCTTTCTTACAGTAGGCACACTGGTTTCTCCCAAGCTGGGTTTTTTGGTTCTGTTCTTTATTTTCTCAGTTTTTTCTTCCCATCCCTCTTTGCTGTTCTTCACTTTATTCATTGCTGGAAGGACCTTTGCCATTCTGGTGTTTAGGTTAGCAGCCTGATCTCGGTTGTTAAAGACCTTCTGGGTGACCTCGACCAGTTCTGAAAGTTACTTCCTCTCAAAGCCTTCTAACTTTCTAATATCTGGGGCCAACTGGGACACAAACACTACATTGATAGCCTGCCAATTCTCTGGAGCATCAGGGTCTATTGGGGTGTATACCCCATATGCCTCACAAAGACTCTCAAGGAAGGCAGTGGGGCTCTCATTTGGTCCCTGGACTGTTTCTGTTACCTTGGAAAGGTTAGTGGGCTTCTGAGCTGCTGCTCAGATGCCCCTCAGGAGAATCTGGCGATACTTGCCGAGAGCCTCCCTTCCCCGATCAGTCTTGGGATTCCATTGTGGCCTTCCGGATGGAAAAACAGCCTCAATCCTCCCTGGGTCTGTGGTGGGTTGGCCATCCAGCCCAAGGACTAACTTCCTCCCTTCCCCTTTTACTCTCTCTCTCTCTTCTGAAGTAATTTCTGGCAGTCGTCCCAGTTCTGCTGGTGGGTCAAAAAGACTGACTCTAGGAGTGAAATCAGACATTGGGGATTCTGGGAAAAGGCTGACCATCAGGTCCTAAATCAGGGGGACCTGTCTGACATAGAGGGAACATGGGAGTAGGGCTACCGAGACCCGTCTCTCTCTCCCTGCTGGTCGGGTCTGGTGGGGCATAAGGGGTCCTGTTATGGGTGTGAGGTGGACTGAAAGGGTTGTTTTCAGACTGAGTCTGAGTGGGAGGCTAATTGTCTGGGCCCCCCCAGGGGCCATGGACTTGGGTCCAGATTTTCTCTCTGTCCGGGTGGAGGCGCCTGTGGGAGCACAGGGTAGAGGGGTGTTGCCGAGGTCGGGTTCCCAGGGGCTCTTCTTGTCTGTCCCATTGATAATGTTGGTGCCGAAGGCAGCTGGACAATGGAACTAGGAGGCATTTGATGGAGGGGCCCATCTCCAATTGGGGCTCCGTAGGGGGAATATAAGGAAGAGGCCAGCAGTTGGGGACCTCATCCCCAGATCATTAGGTAAGACCTCAGAGTCTACCATCTTATCTCCTTTTGGGGCATGAGCCAATAAGACAGTCTGTCTCTGTCCCAATTTCCTTTCTTGGCTCTGGCAATTTTTCAACCACCGGGGTTTTTCAGTGAGGATGTCAATCCAAATTTGAATATAAGGGATTTGGTCAGGGTGACCTGGACGGCCATAAACAATATGATGAACCCTATAAGCCATTCCTAAGTCATAGGTCCCTGTGGATGGCCACCCAACCCCAAATGTGGGCTATTCTAATTTACACAATCTCTGTAAATCAAAACCATTAACCAACGTCCCGTAGTCTTCTCCATGCCATTTGAAGTCCTGAAAATTCTTAAGAAAACATTGTAAGGGGGTAGACATAAACTTGGACAACTGGCCCTGACCCATTTAACAAAGACAGGGACAACAAAGACAAGACAAACCAGACATGTGCACCCTAAGGTCACATGTAACAGGGACCCTGGACGCCGTCGCACCTGGGTGTCCGGACTCGGAGGTTCCGCTGCGTCCAGCCCTCCTGTAGTCCACCAGGGAAACGTTCCACAAACAGAAACCAAGTGCTTACCTCCCCACTGGAGGTCCAGGTGGCTCTTATATTCAGATCACGAATTTTGGAGGAGACACTCTGCCTCCCTGGAACCTGGGACGGAGACTGGAGTGTCCTCACCTGGGGCGTCCTCCAGCAATGTGGCCAGGATGTATCTCGCTGGGGCCTCCAAATGTTTTGGGGTGACCCGCAAGAGACAAAGATCAAAATTTATGAGCCTTTATTAAGCTGGCCAGCGACTACAGTTGTAGCACTTTACAGTTGCAGCACTTCACCACGGCCAAACTGCAGTGCAGACCACAGGCGTTACAGCAAATTTATACTCAGAAACCACAAGAGGGAGTCAGGACAGTTACAGTGACAACCCAAAGGTTACAAAAGCGATTTCATCCATTTCCAAGGAACTCAGGGCACAGGTGCAATGCCCAGGCACGCTTGGCTGGAGCGTGAACCACCACCTCCCTCCAAACTCCAACCAACCCATTGTTTGGTGACCCACTCTACCTCCCTCTGTCCCAAGGCATTCTGTCTCCTGGCAGTGGAGGAGCTGTGCCATGTTTGCAGCCCAGAACAGCGGCATTAAGAAGGTTGAGAACTACTGCTCTAGTGTATCATCAGCACTCAAAGGGGCATTACCAAAACCCTATCTGTTTCAAGTATTCGAGAATAAAAATGTATACAGTTAATCATTTTGGGGAAAAATCATTATCTTTAGCCAGACTGAGCAATATAAAAAGAGAGAAGCTACAAATTGTCTGTATCTCAAGTGAAGAGGAACATCACAACAGATTGCACCCTAAGGGATTATCATAAGTATACTTAATAGTTGAACAATTTAGATGAAATGGAGAGTTTCTTTTTAAAGGTATATGTTACTCAGACTGTCACAATGAGAAAGCTGCGCATTCATTAGAGTAATGAGAAATTGAGTTGGTAAAGGAAAATGTTCCCCAAGGCTCTGTGGCCTCACAAGGACCACTAATTGGATGGGCCCACTGCTGGTCAAGCTGCGCTTCTCCAGTCCTGGTGTCTACAACCTGCCTGCCTGATCACCCCTAATTACCTCTGCCTCGCCCCACACCCGGGACCCAGGATTCCCTCCTGTGGCCGGTCACAGGGTTGCAAACAGATTTTATCTTCCTGGGCTTTTATAGTTATCAAAATTAACCTGCTTACAAATTAAACACTTTGAAAGATACCGGCTTATTTACAAAATAACAAATCAATTACAAGTTAACATAAGTAAGTTTTTAATGAAAAACAACTATTATCAAAAAGAAACAATAATATAACCTGTTGTGATTCCACAAGGTGTCTTAGCCTCTGGAAAACTGTACATTGGTAAGTGCATCGGAAAGGCAAATGATATGCCTTTCTGAACTGACATTTTGTCTTTCAGTATTTTGGACTTGTCATTTCCTTGTCTCTGACGTGCACAGTTTCAGAGAAGTCTGCTCATTTTTATCCTGTTTCTGGGTGAATTATGGGAATTGTGCATCTCATAGCTCCTTGCAGTTGTTCTTTGCTTCAGCCTTGTGGAGTTGTGCCTCGTGCATATATGGAAGTTAGTTTTCATCACAGCTGTAAGAGGACCCCATGCTCCAGTCTGGAGCTCTTTCTCAAAGGATCTTTCTTCTCCCAACTCTGCCCTCAGAATTCCAGTCACCTTCATCTTCCTCATCTGGTTCCTTAACTCAGTGAAGTGCTTATGCTCTGTGTAGTGGAGCCCTTTCTGAACTGTGGTCTGGAAGGTGCCCTCCGAGTCAGAATGGCAGGACAGTAATAGGGCTTATCTAATCTGCTTCCTTTTTTTAGGAGTTGAGACCTAATCTCTGTTGTCCAGTGTCTGATAGCAGCAACATATTTTCTGTACTTTCTAATCACTGAAATAAGGTAAATCTAATCCCACTTATCCACCATACCAGAAGCAAAAGTCAACTTTATCCATTTTTATTTTTAGAGTTGCTTTAAGAACTGTTTTAGAAACATGAATCCTGTTTAGAATATAATATATAATATGGACAATGAAATTAACAAGTATTTGCTAACTGTTGTGGATTTGGGTTAAAACATGTTAATAGCTTTGGTAATTAAATGTAAAAAGTAAAGGAAGTGTCCTTCCAGGACATTCATTCTTGAAGTTATAGATTTCATTTTTTGTTTACGTTATTTGGTGGCATACATTATTTGGTGCTCCCTGTAGGCTTAGCCTTCCACTAGGCTTAGGCTTTCAGGATACAGAATGAATAAAACAAGCATTTCCTGCCTCAGGAGTTTATAGTCTAGTAGAGAAGAGCATTAATTACAAAAATAAGTCAACAATTAGAATTCTGATGAATACAGTGGAAAAGAACTTGGAGTCATGAAAATATATAAGAACACGCAATTTAGATTTTAGGGTCAGGCAAAGTTTCCCTTAGGGATTGGCAGCTAAGCTGAAACTTGAGATTTGAAGGATGAACAGGAGTTTAGGAATAAGAAGTAGGATGAGTAGAACATGTGCAGAGCAATCTAGGCTGAGAGAAGCATATGCAGAAGCTATCAGGAGAGGGCCTTACATGTTCCAAGGACCTGAGAGAAGGTCACTTGTTGGAGAGCGTGTCATTTGCTGAGAGAAGGAACCATGGAAGCCAACCAGGTATGTGTTTTGCAGATGTTGAATTGGAGGTGCCTTTGGAACATCCAAATGGAAATAATGATGTAGGAGAGATAGATAAGAGTTGAAAATACTCATTTTGATCTTTTTTATTGAGATGGTAATTGCTGTGGATGAAATTAGCCAGAGCAAAACAACAGAAAAAGATGTTCCCCTTTTGAGTGTCAAAGTAGAAAGGATGAGGAATCATTAAAGAAGCCAAAGAAGAACTGATTTCAGCAAACCGGTTCAATTAATTATTAAAGAAGCTACAGAGAATTAGCTTCCTATAGCTGCTTTAACAAATTACCACAAATGTAGTGGCTTGACCCAACAGAAATGGAGAAGTCAGAAGTCTGAAATCAGCAGTACTGGGGGTTGAAATCCAGGTGCTGCTGTGCCATACTCTTTCCACGCCTCTTTCTGCTTGCAGTGGTTGACAGCATTCTTTGATCTATGGCCACACCACTCCATCCAGTTCTGTCTGTGTGGTCACATTGCCTTCTCTTTTTTTGTGTTTAATCTCCCTCTGCCTGATAAGGACATTTGTGATAGCATTTAGGATCCACCTGGATAATCTCAAGAGCCTTAATTTAATCACTTCTGCCAAAGCTTTGCTCTCAGCTGTTTTTATCTACCCAACACTTCTAACACCAAATATGTGGTTTCTCCCACCCCCCCACCCCTTCATAACAACTAGTTCTCCAGCTCTGGATACTACCTAGGTATCCTACAGTTTAATTCTGTGTAGACTCCAGAGGTTAAGGTCTCAGTCCCACAAGATTACCTCCACTTCAGATGCCAGTTGCAAGTCTGGGCCACTGTACTTCTTGCCAAATGGCTATTCCCCACAACCCCTCCCCTCAGGTTTGATAGTACTGGAAATAGTTCACAAACCTCAGAAAGCACCTTATATAGTACTGTGACCCGGTGCACATATGTGTACATTGAAAGGAAATTAATTAGAAGAAATATTTTAATGTAGCTATTTGTCCTTTCTCTGTAATAGAAGTGTCAACCAAATTCATGATAGACAATGACAGATCAAAACACACATATGTGATTGGCACCAGCAAGAGCTTTATATGTATCATGTGTGCATGAATCAACTTAGCCTTTTATAGATATAAAATAAACTTGCTTAATTAGACCTGTTTTCTGATTTAGATAAACTTTTTCCAGCCCAGTGAAGCACCCCAACTTCTCTTTCAGGTAATTGTCAGTAACACAGCAGTAAATATCATCACAAAGCAGATTATTATTGTAGATCACGCAGGGAGAATACAGAGTAAAATATTTAACTGTAGCAGTTTTTACTATATTCTGCACAGTGAGAAAACCTGAAGTCATTTTCAGTGTCCATCATTTCTTACTGCTTTTCAGTCGGGTCAAGTTTCTAAACTTCCTAAATTTCCATTTTCCGACTAATGAAAAGAAAATAGGATTCTACTGAGTCTCCTATCTACCTACTCCAGGACTTCTGTGAGGATCAAATGAGATGAGGCACGGGAAAATGCTTCACAGACATTTGGTTAAAGTGTAACCATGACCTGGCTATAAAGCAAGTCATATTCCTGGCCTGAACAAACTCCAAGGAGGCTAGTCGCTAGGGAGAGGAAACTGGATGTTGCTACTTGATGTCATTACCCAATGCCCACAACGACTGTTTTGGGGCTAGGCTGGACTGTGGGCCTCATTTTGCGCCATGGGGTCTTGGCAGCATCAGCTGTGATTTGGTGGGCAGTTGCTCTGGGTGGTGGCGGGGCCTGTGTCCCACTTGGGGGAAGCTGAGTGTTGCTTTGTCGGCGCCACGTCCCTGGTGCTGTTTCTTTATAAATGGCCAGTGCACGTCATGGCAGCTCCTGTGTTGAGTATTTGGCCCCTGGTGGTCAGTGCGCATCATAGCAGACGGTTGGACAGTTGGAGGAACACAGCATATTAGCCTTTTATTTATGTGTGTGTGTGTGTGTGCGTGTGTGTGTGTGTGTGTGTGTATACATGTATGTATATATATATATATATATATATATATATATATATATTACTGATAAAGGATGCAACTCAAGAACAGCCAGGTGGAAGAGATGCACAAGGGATGGGGAGAAGAGGTGCAGAGCTTCTGTGCCCTCTGCAGGCACATCACCCTCCCAGCACCTTGATGTGTTCACTAGCCTTGAAGCTCTCTGAACCCCATCATTTAGGGGGTTTATGGAGGTGCCATTATGGAGACAGATTTGATTAAATCACTGGACATTGATGATCAGCTCAATCTCCAGGTCCGGGGTAGTGCTTAAAGTTCTAATCCTCAAATATTGCCTTGGTCTTTGTAGCAACCAGCACATCTCCCGAAACTACCTATGGGCCACCAGTCATCTCATTGGCATTGAAAAGATACTTTTCTACCACTCCAGGGATTTTAGGGATTTCAGGAGCTATATTCAGAAACCAGGGATTAAACCAATTATATTTTTCTTATTGTGTCACTTTTGACATATATTATTTATAATTTCCAAGGATTATGGCCTGATGTCTTCAGAGAAACATTTTTCAGTTTGCCACATATGGAAGAGAATGTTTCAAGGATTTAATTGATCATTGAAAGATCTAGTGAAATAGATTGAAAAATGTCCCATTGGACATTGGCCAGTATGGCTTAGTTGGTTGAGCATTGTCCTGTGCACCGAAAGGTTTCCAGTGCAATCCCTGTTTAGGGCACATACCCAGGTTACAGGTTGGACTCTGGTTGGGGTCCATATGGTAGGTGACTGATCAGTGTTTCTCTCTCACATTGATGTTTCTCTCTTAAATCAATAAAAACCTATTTTTAAAAAATGTCTCATTGGTAGTCTTAGACCTGTTTGTTCAAGGCAGACGCGAGACTGAAGGGTGTTAAGAATATATAGGGTGTTTGGTAATTAGAAGTTGGAAGACTTCTTGTTTGATAGCTTCTCCTGTGAGGAGAAGGAAGTGATAGGGATTAGATGTTTGGAGAGAATGGAGAACATTTGAAATACATGTTGTAGATAGTGGAAGGTAAAGGGCATCATTGTGTTCTTATTGAAGTTGATAATGAAATGATAGTTGTTTTTTCTGTCCTGCGTCATTTTTTCTATTTGCACTTGGATATAGGTAGGAGAAAGGTATAGGATTGATCTGGGCTTGAAATTTTGCAAGAGAGAATCTGTATTTATAAGTATTTTCAACAGATTGGAACACGGAATTTAAGTTGCGTAAGAAAATAAATTCATATAGTAAAAGGAAGATAGATGGGGAAGGTAGAAAGTTAAGGTATAGAAGACCATCTGAGGTTGTAGAGTGCTTATAGTGAAGGAAGTTTATAAGCAAGCTACCAGAAGAGATTGTGGTTAGATTGAGATACCTGAAATATGTTTTGTTTTCTTCTGGTGAATCAACTTCAAGTGATGACTAGATCCAGTTAGTGTCCAGGAGACTAGGTGGCTGGGGTTAGGTAGAGAAGTTGAGTGTTGTAGATGAGTATGTTTGGGAAAAACTAGAGTTTGGGAAAGTTTGGTCTCAGGGATATTGATATCACCCAGGATGATAGCAGGACTTTAGGGTGAAGGGAAGACTTTAACTAGAGTGACAGTCCTCAGCGAATGAGGGGGTGACTGCAAGGCTCATAGCGATAAAGAGGAGGGCAGGGTGGGACAGCTGAATAACATGAGCTTTAAAGGAGCAAGTTTTTGTGTATATGTCTTAGATAGGTTTGGAGAGTAAGCAAGGTATTTATGCCACCATATGAGAGAGCAGCATGTGAAGTGAAAAGATGGTTTAACTCAAAACGAAGAAGCAAACAAATACTGAGAAAAATGATTAAGACTGTAGGGAAATTTGGAGCTGCAGTTCTAGTAGCTCCATAGAAAGACTTAGGAGGTTGAGGAGGAGTGAAGACCTTGGTTAAGGTCAGAGATGTAGAATGCCCTGAGTTGGTGGTGGGCATTTGGTTGGGCATTCATATGTATTTATCATTCATTTTTTAATGAATGAGAACCATGATTAATTTTGTCTCGTTCTTTTCTTTGTGATGGCCAGTATGCCCAGTTCCTAAAATAATTAACTAACTTGACCTGAAGTGAAAGCTTCATGTGGTGGCAATTTTACCTGCCCCAGGAGGCAAGGGCTGCAGCTTTCAGAGGTTTCCTTCCTACTGTTTTCATGAAAAGGCAGTAGGAAGCCAGAAGGGAAGGAGGTAGAGAAAAGAAGGTGGTGCCATACCTAAACACCTGTGGAAGTGTTTGTGGTCAAGTTATCAATTACAAACCTGGATGATTTACTAGGTGGGTTTGTAGTATTTTGAGTACTTAGGTAGGTTACCCATTGAGCATAGCACATCTGTGTTGTTCTAGCCAGGGTATTTTTAAGGAGTGCAAATTAAATGGTAAGTAGAGCAATATAAGAGTAAAGCAAGTTCACATGATATGGGTTCCTCAGTGACAACAGATAAACTAGTGATAACTACATTTTGTCACCTTTGAAAATTATTATAAGTAAAATATGATTCAGATGAAGCTTAGGAAGTTTAGGCTAACCGATTTGCTTCTCTATATACATTTTTAAAGCACAGATTGTGTGAGCTAGTTTTGAGCTTACAGATTTTGTCTTTATTCCTAAAGAGGTACATCCTGTTTAAAATCATTGCCAAATTGACCATCTGCTGTTGTTTCAAAACTAGTTACTAGTTTTCCATTATATACTTAACCAAACTGTTTATTACTGATTTGGTGAGTTTCACATCAGTGTAGATAAACTTGTCAGAAACTGATTTGAATATCTTGTTGGCAGCCCTTGTCAGCATACATTTCTAAAGTGACAGGCTTGGTAGCTAGGTTCTCATTGTTGACATATTCTCTAGCCTCACAGTGCTGTTAGATTTATCTTCATGATTAATTTAAATTCAAAATATATTTATTAAATATGTTATAGACAAGGCAATGTACTAACTACTTTAGAACTTAAAAAAAAATAATAAAACGTATCTGTCTTCCAGATGCCTACAGTCCATGAGAAGATAGCATGTATGTAAATATGCCGAAATCTTATAGTAGTAATTGCTGAGACAAGTAAAGTTAAAAATGCCTTAGAAATTAAGGAATTCCCAGCCAGGTTGTGACATAATCCTGCATGTCTCCTCTTCCTCTCTGCCCACTGATATCCAGATAGTAAGAAAGAATCTGGGTAGATGCTTTTTAAGAGAAAATAATCTAAAACAAAGTGATTCAGAAAAGTGAAAAGTTTAAAACAAATTCATGGATGTTTACAAAAAAATAAGAATGATATCAAGTGTAGTAGAATTCAAGGCATAAAACAGTAAACAGAACAGAAAGGGTCTTTTTTAATTGATAGATCATAGTGGGAGACTTTAACATACTTATCTCTGAGAGGAAGTATGCAGGGAATAAATAAGACAATAAGAAATATTAGAGACCTAGATAAACTTATCAGAAACTTTCAGTTCATGGGTGAGTCAGTGTTTTCGTGAAATCCCCCCCCCTTTTTCCCTTTAATATATGTTTTATTGATTTCGGAGAAGGGAGAGAGAGAAACATCAATGATGAGAAGGAATCATTGATTGGCTGCCCCCCTGTACACCCCCTGCTTGGGTTGAGCCTGCAACCCAAGCATGTTCCCTGACAGGAAATTGAACTATGACCTCCTGGTTAATAGGTCGATGCTTAACCACTGAGCCACACCAGCTGGGCTGAATTCCCCTCTTTATTTCCTTATGGTTAACTTTCTCAATTACTATATGCTGTCTCTGTCTCAGTTTGGCTTGTGAGTCAGCTAGTATACAAACCTTAGGTTCTTTGTTAGTTTCTGGTAGAAAGCCAATCCGAAATATTTTGTGAAGTAAAACAACCAAATGTTCAGAGAGTTATTGGAAGGCATGTGAGTGAAATGAATTAGAAACATTTTGTTGCGTTCAAGATCTTATTTTTTTAAATACACACACAACCCTCCACACTACAACACACACTCACATTCTCCCTCTCTGCCAAGCCCAACTCTGAAGAAAATATAAAAGTAAACTTAAAAGTGATAACAATATAGACTTCTGCTTCCAGAAAAATGGGATAGATGTACTTTTCTCTATTCTTCCTCCAAAGTACAGCAAAACCCCCTCAACATTATGTATAAAACAAATGTAAGACTCTAAAAAGTGGAGAGAAGAAGGTACCTAAAGACCCAAATAACTTGATGTCAGGAAATTTTGAATTTTCTTACTGCTTCATATATAATTGAATGGATGTGGAGAAGCAACCCAGAAATGTTGGGTGCAGGCAAAAGCCCCAAGAAAAGTCTATGTCCTCTAGCCAACGACAGGAAAAAGTCTATGTCCTCTAGCCAACGATAGCTTAATGAGACAGAAAATTTTAAACAATAACCACTCCACTGTAGGCAAATACACAGAAATAATCTCCCTGATTAGCAAAGCCAAATGGGATTCTAGACTACCCTCCTCAGGTGTAATAGGAATCCCTGGAGGCGATGTGGGGAACAGTGAAGATACACTCCTCCCAGCCAGTATGCTATTAACGAGGATCCTGAGCTCTCACCTTCACTGAGTATAATGACTTTTGCTTTCCCTTCCCCTCACCTATGATCAGTAAAAACCTAATGAGGAACTGGGACTCTGCCAGGCAGTAATGAGGATGCGTCCTTCTTACCGACCAGAGCAGTGTCAGAGGAAGCCTGCTTTAACTGATTTAAATAAGGTCCAGTCTCATAACATCATACCTCAAGTAGCCAGGTTTCAATTGAAAATACCTTATATCAAGAGCCACAAGTGTCTCAACTCAAATAAGAAAAAAAAAAAAAAAACACAATACATGCTAAAACCAAGATAGTACAGATGTTAGAATAAACTGACAAGGGTTTTAAAATAGCCATCAAGAAGATGTTTCAATATTAGACATATGTTATAGCAATATCTTTATTAATATAGCTGCTAGGATAATGGAAACTAAGGAGAAAATAAACAAATGGTACTACATCAAAATAAAAAGCTTTGCACAGCAAAAGAAACCACCAACAAAACAACAAGAAAGCCCCACTGTATGGGAGAACATATTTGCCATTGTAATATCTGATAAAGGTTTTTTTTAATCTTTATTGTTCAGTTTATTAATTACATTGTTCCCATTTTTTTTTTCACCCTATAGTTCCCCTCCACCTGGTACCCATCCCACCCTCCGCCCACACCCCCCTCCACTGTCCTCTCCCATAGTTGCATGATTTTTGTCCAGTCTCTTGCTGCACTTCCCACACCCCCTTTCTCCACAAGAGTTGTCAGTCCATTCCCTCTCTATGTCCGTGATTCTGTTACATTCACCAGTTTATCCTGTTCATCAGCTTATTAGTTGTTCCTAAATTACACTTTTACCTTTTTCTTCTGCCTCTTCTTAAAGAATATCTTTCAGTATTTCATATGATACTGGTTTGGTGGTGATGAACTCCTTTAGCTTTTTCTTATCTGTGAAGCACTTTATCTGGCCTTCAATTCTGAATGATAGCTTTGCTGGATAGAGTAATTTTGGTTGTAGATTCTTGCTGTTCATCACTTTGAATATTTCTTGCCACTCCCGTCTGGCCTGCATCGTTTCTGTTGAGAAATCTGCTGACAATCATATGGGTACTCCCTTATAGGTAACCATCTGTTTTTCTCTTGCTGCTTTTAATATTGTCTCTTTGTCTTTTGCTCTTGGCATTTTAATTATGATGTGCCTTGGTGTGGTCCCCTTAGGGTTCCTATATATTGGGGTCCGGTGCGCTTCTTGGACTCCTAAGTCAATTTCTTTCACCAGGTGTGGGAAGTTTTCAGTCACTATTTCTTCAAATAGGTTTTCATTGTCTTGCTCTCTCTCTTTTTTCTGGCACCCCTGTAATTCGGATGTTGGTATGCTTGAGGTTGTCCTAGAGGCCCCTTACACTATCTTCAGTTTTTTGGATTCTTTTGGTTTCTTGCTTTTTCTGCTGAGTGGATTTTACCTCTTTGTATTTCAAATATTGAACTTGGTTCTTGGGGTGCTCCAGAGCAGTTTTAGGTCTTTGTCTAATATCTTTTATTTCAGTCAGTGTATGCTTAATTTCTGGTTGGTCCTTTTTCATATCCTTGAGAGTCTCCTTTATATCCTTGAGGGTCTCCTTCATTTCCTTGTAGGACTCATTCATTTCCTTTGCGGTCTTGCTTATTTCCTTACAGGCCTTGACCTTTTGTTGGAGCCTCTTGAGAAGCCCTATAACCATGGTTTTGAATTCTGTGTCCAGTCGTTTTTTTTTCCCTCCATTTCTTTCACATCTGATTTCTTTCCATGTCTCTGCATGGTGGCTGCTTCCCTGAGTTGGTCAATTAGCTTTGTGTGGTAGACTTCCTACTAGGGACAGTGGGTCAGCCTCCCCAGTTACCTGAGGTGGATATGGGTTGCACAGTCTTGCTGAGGTTAAGCTCAGGTTAATCGTTGTTAGCACTTGGAGGGGTTGACCTCCAGGCCAATTGTCTGTGAAGCTCAGCTGTGCTCAGGTTGGATGGGCAGAGTCTCTGGGCCAAGCAGACAGCATTAGCTCCACCCTATGCGGCCCCAGGGACTCTGTTTCGGTGGCAATGGCCGCCAGCACCTCTGAGAGAGAGCCGCTGCCAAGCTCCACTGGTTGCCGGAGAATTCAGACTCTCCCCAAATGAGTCTGCACACCTAATGTCTCACCCAGGGTCGTAAAACAAAGCACGGTTTTCCGAATTTGAGAGCAAGTCGCATAGTGCTCTCTGCGCGGTCACGCAGCTAAGCTGTTCGCGCAAGCTGCCTTCTCCACAAGCCGGGAGACCCCTGCAACACCCGAACTTCGGCGTGCCCTCCCACTGTCCAGTTTTCACCCCGTATGATACTGGGTTCCCTGGACTTCACCCAGAGCTGGAGAATCAGTCCAGTGGAATGTCTTTGTCTCCCCCGTTCCGAGAAAACTGGCCCGTTTTCAGCCGCCCGCCCTCTCCACTGGCGCGCGCTCCAAACCTCTCTTCTCTCGAATCTTTCAACGCTGTCTGCCGCCGCTCCTCCGAGTCACAGTGTCTTATCTTCAGTTATATTTGTGGAATTTTCACACGGCCGGCTTTCTGGTGATTCTGGAAGGTGTTTGTTCTTTCGTTAAGTTGTAGTATTAAAATTGCTGAGCATGACGGCAAGATAGGTGTTTTACCTATGCCGCCATCTTGGTTCTCCTGATAAAGGTTTAATGTCCAAAATCTATAGGGATCTCAGACAACTTAACAAATGGAAGACAAATAACCCAATCAAAAAAATGGGGAAAGGACCTAGGTAGATATTTTTTGAAAGAGGACATGCAGAAGGCCGAGAGACAGAGAAAACATGTTCAAAGTCACTAATCATCCAAGAGATGCAATTCAAAATGACCATGAGGTACCATCTCATACCTGTCAGAATGGCTATCATCAATAAACAACAGGTAGAGAAAAAAGAACCCTCCATGCACTGCTGGCGGGAATGCAGACTGGTGAAGCCACTGTGGAAAACAGTATGGAGTTTCCTCAAAAAGTTAAAAATGGAATTCCCATTTGACTCAGTAATCCCACTTCTAGGACTATAGCCCAAGAAACCAGAAATACCAGCCAGAAAGGATATATGCACTTCTATGTTCATAGCAGCACAGTTTACCATAGCTAAGATTTGGAAATAGCCTAAGTGCCCATCAGCAGATGAGTGGATTAAAAAACTGTGGCACATCTACACAGTGGAATACTATGCTGCTATAAAAGAAAGAAGGAACTGTTACCATTTGCAACAGCATAGATGGAACCAGAGAGCATTATGCTAAGCGGAATAAGCCAGTCAGAAAGATTCATGTCACATGACCTCACTCATATGTGGGATATAATAATGATCAACATAAATTGATGAATAAAAATAGATCCAGAGACAAGGTAGCACTGAACAGACAGTACAAACTCAGAGAGAAGGCAAGGGAGGGAGGGTCAGAGATCAACCAAAGGACTTATAAGCATGCATATTAGCATAACCAATGGACACAGATAGTAGGGGAGTGAGGGCATGTGTTAGCAGGTGGGAGCTACCAAGGAGAGGTGAATGGGGGGGAAAAGAAGACTTACGTAATATTTTAAACAATAAAGAATTTTAATTAAAAAATGTTTCAACAAGCAATTACAAATATACTTGAAACAAGTGAAAGATTAGAAATTCTCAAAAAAGAGTAAGTTTCAGCAATCTGAATGAAATGCACCAATTGCTTAGAAAGCAGAAGATAACCACAACTCACACAGTTTGATATAAATCACTTGCATAGCCTTGTAACCATTAAAGAAACTGCATTTGTAATTTTAAAATGAAATACTTAGATGGTTTTATTGGTGTGTCCTACCAAATGCTTGAAGAATTCATAGGATTTCTATACAGTCTCTGCCAGGAAAACAAGATGGAGGAGCCCTTCCTAATACACTTTATGAAACATGCTGCTAAGGCCAGACAAAATGTGAAAAGGAAAACTACAGACCAGTATCTTTCATAAGTATAGATAAGAAAATTCCTTAACAAAATATAAGTGGTTATAACTCAACAACATATAAAAAATTGTACACTGTGACCCAAATGGACTTTACTCCAGGGATGTGTAATATTTGAAAATAACTCAGTATTATTGCCCATATTGATGTAACAATTAAGAAAAATCACAATTATGTCAGTTGCTGCAGAAAAAGCACTTGAAAAAAATTGAGCATTGTTTATTACTATAAAACTCTCTGAAAGCTAGAAATAGAGAACTTCAACTTGACAAGGAACATGTATAGAGAACATACAGTTAGCATCGTATTTGGTGAAAGAATGAATACTTTTCTCCCGTGACTGGGAACAAGGATGTTCATTCTCATCACTATTATTCTCACAGTGTTAGATGTTCCAGCCAACACAAGCAGTCTTGGGGGGAAGGCATTCAGTTTGGAATGGGAGAAAAAAAGCTGTACTGTTTGCCTATGACATAATCATATGTGTAGAAAATTCCAAGTAATCTGCAAACAAACAATAGGAGCTAATAAGTGAGCTCAGCAAAATCACCTAATGCAAATCCAACATGCAAAAATTAATTTATACTCTAGCAATGAACATGTGGAAATGGAAATTAAAAATACAATACCATTTGCAGTGGCACACAAAAGTGAAATATTTAGCTATGAACCTAACAAAGCATGTATAGGACTTTTATGTTGAGAACTCTCAAATGCTGATGAAGGAAAGAACACAGAGGAAAATCTTTGGGACCTACAGCTAGGTGAAGAGTATAATCAATAACTCGTCCTTCACCAAAATTAAAGACATTTGCTCTCTTCAAAGACCCTGTTAAAAGAATAAAAAGATAAACTACATGCTGGCAGAAAGTATTAGCAAACACATAGCTGATGAACTCAAAACAAGAACTCTTTTAAGCTTAGGAAAAAAAACAGTCTAATTAGAAAATGGGCAAAAGGCATAAAAAAACATTTTATTGAAGAAGTTGAATAGATGGCAAATAAGCACATGAAAAGACATTCAGCATCACTGGCCATCAGGGAAATACAAATTAAGATTATAGTGCTACTAGAGGCCCAGAGCACTAATTCATGCACTGGTCGGGTCCCTTGGTGTAGCCTGTGGGGATCTGCGGAAACTGGCAGTCCAACGCCACCTGCCACTCCTGCCTGCCTATCACACTCTTTGCACCTGACGCCACTGCTCGGTAGCGCTGCTATCGGAGGTGGTAGAGGCTCACACTGCCACAGTTGCACTCGCCAGCCATGAGCCTGGTGTTTGGTGCCCACTGGTCAGCTAAGTAGCGCGCTCACTGTGTGCCATAGCAACCGGTTATTTGGTTGCTTAGGCTTTTATAGATATACTAGAGGCCTGGTGCACGAAATTTGTGCACGGGGGCCCGGGGATATCCCTCAGCCCAGCCTGTACCATCTCCAATCTGGGACCCCTCGAGGGATGTCTGACTTAGGCACAGTAGGATTGGGCCTAAATGGGCAGTTGGACGTCCTTCTCACAATCCAGAACTGCTGGCCCCAAACTGCTCACCTGCCTGCCTTCCTGATTGTCCCTAACTGCTTCTGCTTGCCAGCCTGATCACCCCCTAACCACTACCCTGCCAGCCTAATTGATGTCTAACTGCTCCCCTACCAGCCTGTTTGCCCCCAGCTTCCCTCCTCTGCCGAACTGGTCACCCCTAACTGCCCTCACCTGCAGGCTTGATCGCTCCCAACTGCTGTCCCCTACTGGCCTGATCACCCACATCTGCCTTCCCTTGCAGGCTTGGAACCTCCCAATGGCCCTCCCCTGCTGGCCATCTTGTGGTGGCCATCTTGTGTCCACATGGGGACAGGATCTTTGATCACATGTGGGCAGACCTCTTGTGTGTTGGAGTGATGGTCAATCTGCAAATTACTCTTTTATTAGATAGGATAGAGGCCTGGTGCATGGGTGCTGGCCAACTGGTTTGCCCTGAAGAGTGTCCTGGATCAGGGTGGGGGTTTCCTTGGGGAATGGGGCAGCCTGGGCGAGGGACCTGTGGTGGTTTGCAGGCCGGCCATGCCCCCCAGTGACCCAAGTGGAGGCCCTGGAATCTGGGATTAATTTCTGTTCTACAATTGAAACTTTGTAGCCTAGAGTGGAGCCAAGCCTTCTGCTCACTTAGTGGTGACAGCCATTTCTGTTGGGACATTTTACCTTCTATAATTGAAACTTTGTAGCCTAGAGTGGAGGCCTAGGCGCTAGGGCTGCAGAAACTTGGCTTCCTCCATCTCCTGGGGAGCCCTAGCTTCTGCTCTCTCCAGCTCTGTGGCTACTGCCATTTCTGTTGGGATTATGTATCTTCTATAAATGAAACTTTGTAGCATTGATTGGAGGCTTAGGCCAGCAAGGGCAGATGGAAAGCTTGGCTTCCTCCATTGTTGGGTAAACCCAAGCCTCCCTCCTGCTCTCAGTGACCACAGCCATCTTGATTGGGGTTTATTTGCATAATTTGCTCCTGATTGGTTGATGGGCATGGCTGTAGGCATGGCTTGATCAGAGGTATGGTCAGTTTGCATATTACTCTTTTATTAGATTGGGTAATAAAAGCATAATATGCTAATTAGACCAGACAGACAAACGATTTTGCGGACGACCTTCCGAATAAAGTCAGGGCTGTGAGGGCTGAGCCCTTTACACGAATTTTGTGCATCGGGCCTCTAGTTTCAAAATAAACTATTAAAAGAAAATTCTAGCTAAAGCTAAAAAAATTCTCAGAGGAAAAATACTTAAGTGAAATCATAGAATCTCTGAAAGTTAAGTGAGGGACTACCACTTAGCTTTCGTCCTGAGAGCATTTGCACAATCTGGTAAATTTGAGTTTCCTTTCCTCAGCCTCAGGAAGCATTGAGAAACTTGATAAAATAATCAGCTGTTTCTGAGGTGAAGAACCTAATAAGTCATTCTCTTCTCCTTAAAGCTGTGCCTCAGAAGGCTAACCTGGGAGTCCTACCAGCCCCACCATTCTTCAAGATTGCAAGAAAAGTGAATTTTCTCTGTGCTTCTCAATATTTAATATGCATCAGAATAACAAGCACAGATTGCTAGGTGACAGCCCCACAGGTTATGATTCAGAAGGTGTAGCATAAGACCTCAGAGTTTACATATCTAACAAGTTTCCAGAGATGCTAATTTTGCAGTTGGAGACCACATTTCAAGAACCATTTATGTAGATATGTGGGAGCAATATCATTGCTAAGAATTTTGAACTACCTGCTGATGCTCATGTGGTTTGTGATTTGAATTTATTACCACCTAGGTCCGTGATGGCGAACCTATGACACGTGTGTCAGCACTGACACGTGTAGCTATTTTCGATGACACGCAGCCGCATGTGGTCACACACAGAGAAGTATGGGGCTGCATGCCGAGAATGACATTTCATCCTCGGCTATTGCATGGCCAGGTGCAGTAGCCGAGGATGAAACATTTGTTGTAGTGTAGTGTAGACACTCTGTGCCAGAGGTCTGTAGGCCAAAACAACAGAACTCCAGCACAGAGCATCTAGTTCTTGGACTTCCGTTAGGCCCTTAGGGGATCTTTGATCTCACTTCCGGCCGGCGGAGCAGGGAGCAGCGGAATGCCTCGGGGATTGCATCTCTGGGGGCCCTGTAATCGCCATTACCAGCAACCACATAACCATAGCAACCGTCATCCAATCTACTGTTCTGGACTGTCATGGGTTTCTAACTTACCATCATTTCTGAGATAAGTGAGGGGGAAGCTGGGAGAGGCGAGGGCCTGTGCTATGGGTGCCATTTCCAGCCATTAGAAATAGTGGCAGCCATCTTAATTTATATAAGGAACGTCATTTTGCAGCATAGTGCAGATTCCATTTCACCATTATTACTGTTGTGCATCCTTATTAACCCCTATATCTGCTTATTAACCCTGCCCTTTCCTAAAAGACAGTTACATGTGCCATCTTGTAGTTAGTTAGGCCAGTTAACCCCTAATTACCTGCAGGGCTAACAGGCTATCTATAATTCTATCTTCTGTCACTGTCCCACTGATGGAGAATCCCAAAAATAAAAAAAACCAAGGTTAAGTAAAGGAAGTAGTAGTAGCAGTAGCCAACCCTTCCAAGAGACATGGACTGAGATGTATGGCATTATAGAAAAAAAAATGGCAGCTCATTTTGCATTCTATGTACTGAAATGGTAGTAAGCAGAACGGGTAATATAAATAGGCATTTTGAAACTAACCATTCCCAGCTCTTGAAAAAAAGTGAGGATGAAAGGAAGGGATACATTTCCAGGCAGCTACACCTTTATAAGAGCCAATCTAATTCCATCCTTAAATTTATAAAAGGCTCTACAAATTTAACATCTGCAAGATTGAGCATTGCTTACTCCATAGCTCAGCATGGAAAAGCACTCAGTGAGGGAGAATTTATTAAAGAAGCTCTCCTAAGATGTGCGCCAGTTCTATTTCATGATATGCAGAATAAAGATACAATTATTAAGAGAATACCTGAGTTACCACTCAGTAGACATATCATAAAAGACCAAATAATGAGACTGAACACAAATGTACAACATCAATTAAAGAGAGACATAAGTAATTGTAAATATTTTTTGATCTCTCTTGATGAAACTACTGATGTCACATCTCATGCTCAGTTGCCCATTATTGGTCAATATTCTGTTGGTCTCACACTGAGAGAAGAGTTGGTAAAGTTAGTGCTAACAAGTACATCAGGAAGCGAAATATGTAATATTGTTATACAAACATTCTGTGACCTAAGCATTGATATCTCTAGAGTTGTGTCAGTGATGACAGATGGGGCACCAAACATGGTGGGGAAAATAGTCGGATTTGTCAAATTGTTTACGGAAGCTATTGGACATCCGATTGTGCCTTTTCATTGTATTATCCATCAGGAGGTTTTATGTGCCAAGGCAGGATTCACTGACTTACACAACTTAAAGTCAGTTGTTACAAAAATAGTTAATTTAATAGCTGCTCATCCCCTTCACGAGTGAGAATTTTCTGCACTGTTACTGGAGGTTGATTCCACCTATAGTGGACTGCTGATGTATAATAATGTAAGATGGCTGAGCCAAGGCAAAGTTCTTGGGCGCTTTGTGGAGTGCTTTGAAGAAATTAAGGTATTTCTTAAGGATAAGGATCTGGGAAACTTTTCTCAGCTCATTGATGATAAGTGGGTCAACACCCTGATATTTTTTACAGATCTCTCTGTTCATATTAATGAACTGAACTTAAAGTTACAAGGTTTTGGCAAAAGTATTGACGTTATGTTTGGGTACATAAAAGCTTTTGAAAGTAAACTTAAAATTTTCAAGCGAGATGTAGAAAACTAAAACTTACAAGTATTTTCCTCTAGTAACAAAGTATTTACAGCTGTACAAAATGAAATGGAACCCTTGCATATAAAGTATCAGCATGGTTTAGACTCGTTACTTGACCAGTTCAGTGGTAGATTTAATCCATTTAGAAGCCTATAACAGACCATAAAAATAATTAAGTATCCTGATGTAGTAGTCTACTGTAGTTTGGAATTAAATGGTTTCCAATGATTGCAAATTGATGATTTGGCGATGCAACCTTCAGTTCAAGACAGCATTTGGGCTCAGGTGTTTGTCGACTTGAGGTCAAAGCTTTAGAATTTGACAAAGCTTTAGAATTGACACTGTAAGTTTACACTGTTTACAAAGTGAAAAAAGCCTACAAATAAGTGGACTGGTGCAGTTTTATCCCACAATTTTTCCCTCTATGTACTTTTGTGAGACCTTATTCTCAGCGTTAAATAATATCAAAACCAACAAAAGAAACAGATTGACAGATGAAGTTAGTAGCGCTTGCTTGGGCTTGAAATGTACAAAATACCAACCTTCAGTTGAAAGTTTAGCTAATGAAATTCAGCAACAATAAAGTCAATAATAAGCAGGTTGGTTAAGAATTCCCCCTCCCCCTCATTTATCTTAGTTCACGGCACCCCACACAAGTTAAATAATATCAAGACCAACAAAAGAAACCGACTGACAGATGAACAAAGAAGTCAATAAGCAGTTAAGTTAAATAATTAGTTTTTGGTTTATTAAATACAGTTATATATTACAATTACTATACATTTTTGTTATGTAAACTATAAATATTGTGAAATTATGGGTTTTTTTCCCCTCGAAATGACACACCACCCGAATTATGCTCGGTTTTTTGGCGAATTCTGACACAGATCTCAAGAGGTTGCCCATCACTGACCTAGGCGGTCTAAACATTTTTTCCTAAAATAATCTAATTTGAATTTATCCTTACAATAGTAGTTAATACTATATTGGCAATGAGTATATCCAGGTTCTTATTAGAAGCAAAACACAAATTCATATACCAAGTAAGTAGAGCAACTGATAGTCAATAAGAAAACTGAGAAGTGTGAGCAGAAGTCAGCTAGAAAATCGGAATAATCAGACATAGAATGTAACTGCTTAATAAGTTTAAACAAAAGACATGTTGGAAATATAATCTAAGGTTAAGAAACTAGAGTTGACTCTTGAACAACATGGGTTTAAAGTGCACCAGTCCACTTATATGTAGGCTTTTTTCACTTTGTAAACAGTGTAAACTTACAGTGTCAATAAATGCAGTGTACTGTAAAAATATTTTCCTTATGGTTTTCTTAACATTTTCTTTTTTTTCTAACTTTCTTTATTATAAGAATACCATACAAAATGTATTAATTGACTGTTTATGCTATTGATAACAATAGGTTTCTGGCTAGTAGTAATAGTTAAGTTGTCAGGGAGTCAAAAGTTATACACAGACTTTTGACTGTGCATGGGGTTTGTGCCCCTAACTCCAACATTGTTCCAGGGTCAACTGTGTGAAGATAGTTTCAATTAGTATAATTTTCAATTCTACAAATTCAATGGATTGATTTAACTATAGATTATGTAAACCTGAAGAGAGGAATAATGACCTAAAAACCACAACTGAAGAATTTGGCATGTATTCAAGAGGAACAGGTGAAAATTGTGAAAGAGTAGTTGAGACTTAGCTTAACTATATCTAAACATTTACTTGAATGGTCTTTCATAAGAGCCTGGTGAATAGACAACATTTGAGAGATAAAGACTAAGGTTTTTTTTTACAACTCAGGAGCAACACTAACCTATGGATTCAAGAATCACAGGAACTCATCTTGGTTAAATAAAAGGAAATCCCCACTTAGCTTTGTTACAGTGAAACAGCATAGTGTTATGTAAAGGGGCAGGGAGAGAATCACCTTTATGGTGTCAGACCCAAAAGACATTGGAACTTAACACATTTGCTGGCAGATCACCAGGATTCTTGTGTTTTCATATTAATTGTGTTTTACTTAAATGTTAAAGGCACACCTTAAAATTATATGCCCATTGCATTTTGAAGTTATTAAATGTCTTTACAAGCTAATATATTTTTAAAGTATGATACTTTGTAACATGTATTTGTACTCGTTCAATAGAAGCTTATCTGGCCACTGGGTAAATCTAGCAATAAAACTACTGGGTTGCAGTGTGTTAAGTAAAAAGAAAACAATTTAAATTCTACATAAAAAAAAGGGGAAATTCAGACACTTCAAGCAGACAGAAAACTCAGTGTTTGCAAAGAAATTTTTTCACCAAAGGAAATTTTGAAGGATGTGCTCTACGAAGAAGGAAAGAGATTCTCAGATGAAAAGCCTGAAATGTAAGAAAGAATGAAAAGCACAAAAAGTAGTAAATAGATCAGTAAATCTAAACAGTGATTTGTATAAATCAGTGATTATGTCTCATGGGTATATATAATTGATTTTTAAAGAGGAAGAGAGAGGAAGGGAGGGAGGGGAAGAGGAGAATAATGGGAGAGAAACTTTAATGTGAGAGTGATAAATCAATCAGTTGCCTTCTGCATAGCCCCTGTCAGGATCCCCACCTGGGCATGTGTCCTTGACCTGAAATTGAACCTACAACCTTTTTAGTACACTGGACAATGCCCAACCAGCTGAGCCAGGTGAGGGCTTATGGGATTTTTAAAGTAGAATTAATATACATATATTGCAATAATAACATATAACTCAAAGAGGGGTGAATGGCTTTAGTATTCTCAGGTACTTGGTGAGGAGAATAAAGATATGTAACTTTTCAGAGTATAAATTAAACAGCATGTATATTATAATAAAGACTAGCAACTATAAAGAAATAGAGTAACTTCTTAAATAGTGTTAACAATGGTATAAGGAAAAACATGAAATCCAAAAGAAAAACAAACAAAAGCAATCCACAGAATGTGTACAAATCGTAAAAATGTGGACATAAATCCACATATATCATTAGTACATTAAATATAAAATGAACTAAGCCATTAATCTTGAGTGTTAGACTTCCCTTATATGTCAGAACTAGAGGCCTGGTGCATGAATTTGTGCCCGGGTGTGGTCCCTCCAGGTGGCCTTCGGAGCGGCCAGGCACAGCCCTCTCACCTGCTCCACCACCCCTGGTTGTCATTGGCGGGGCGATTGGGCCTCCACTCACACCCACCATCCCGCCATGGCCCCGCTCTTGTCAGGGTCTATTGGGGACAGCAGCGTCTTAACTGCCGCCAACGCCTGGTTGCCAACACCCGCCATGTTCCACTTCGCCCCCTGGCGGTCAGCACGCATCATAGCAGTTGAATTCCCAGTCAAAGAGATACTTTCCATAATAGTTTTTATTATATAGGTTACTATTCCATTATATGTATATACTGCATTTTGTTTATTCATTTATAAACATTTGGACGTTTGGGTTATTTCCACCTTTTGGCTATGTGAATAGTGTTGCTATGAACATTCATGAACAAGTTTTTAAGTACCTATTTTGGATATAAGCCCAGGACTGAAATTGATGGGTTATATGTTAATTCTGTGGTTAACTTACTGAGAAACCCATCAAACATTTTTCATAGCAGTTTCACCATTTTTCATTCTTAACAACAATATGCAAGGATTCTAATTTTTCCACATCCTCACCAATGTTTGTGGTCTTTTAAAAAAATATATATATTTTACTGACTTTTTTTACAGAGAGGAATGGAGAGGGATAGAAAGTCAGAAACATTGATGAGAGAGAAACATCGATCAGCTGCCTCTTGCACACCCCTACTGGGGATGTGCCCGCAGCCAAGGTATCGAACCTGGGACCTTTCAGTCCGCAGGCCAGACGCTCTATCCACTGAGCCAAACCAGTTTCGGTCATTGTGGTCTTTTTTATGGAATCATCCAAGTGGATCTGAAGTGGTATCTCATGGCTTTGATTTGTACTTGCCTGATGGCTAATGTTGTTGATTATCTTTTCTTGTGCTTATTGACTATTTGTATATCTTAGGAGAAATATTTTTGCCTGTTTTTAAATTAGGTTCTTTGTCTTTTTGTTGGTGAATTGTCAGAGTTTTTTATATATCCTGAATCTTATATTTATCAGATATCTAAGTTGCAGATATTTTCTTCTATTCTGTAGGCTGTCCTTACCTTTTTAATAATGTCCTCTGATGTAGAAAGAGTTTTTTTTAATTTTAGTGAAGTTCAAGTCATCCATTTTTTTTGTTGTTGTTTGTGCTTTTAGTATCATATCTAAAAAGACGTTGCCAAATGTAGATTTAAGATTTATTCCTCTCTTTTATTTTAAGTGTTTTGACTTTTATTTTGTTTCCTTACCCATTTTGAGTTAATTTTTTAGTATGGTGTAGTTAAGAGTTCAGTAACATTTTTTTTTTCTATATGGATGTCTACTTATACAGCACCAGTCATTGGAGGGGCCATTTTTACCCATTTAATTATTTGGTACTCTTGTCAAAAATCAATTGACCATTTATTTCTGACTTTGATCTATATTCCAGTACCATAGTGTTTGATTACTGTAATTTTATAGTAAGTGTTAAAATCAGAAAGTGTGATTCCTGTAACATTTTTGTATTTTAAAAATTAGTATATTTTAGAATGAAGTGCTCTTCCCATTAATTTATTCCAAGACCATAATTTTATGGATCTGAAAAATATGCCTCCAAAATTTAAATGAAATTGACCAATACTATACTGTGCAAGTACTTTGTGGCTTCTGAAATTTTTAATTTTCACATTCTGACCTTCAGAGGTCATGCTGTTGATAAAAGAGTATTTCCAAGAGTTTAAAACTCTTCTGCTGCCATCTCCCAGGGCCTCCTGCTCTGCTGGACAGTGGGATGGCAGTGGGAGGGACTACATCCTAAGTGAGCTGGGGTTGTTACAGTCCTACAGTCCTAACTGGATGGGTCTCCTCAGTCAGAGAGGTAGCATCATCATTTTCTTCATTTAGTCCTATAGAAATTCACTTTATTCTCAGTTCCCCTTTTCTGCTTTTTACTCAGAGGCTGCCTCCTTTTTTTTTTTTTTACTGCCGATAGCCCTTCTTCAGACCTTAGCTGGTATGAAATCTTATTTCCTCTAATGTCTTACAAACTTACATGTTTGGCACTGTATTAGTGTGATGGTTATGAAAAATTCATGTTTAAGAAAAATATAAGGAGAGTTTGTCTTTAGGGTTTATCTTTAGATACCCATAAAAGTCTTAATTCCATCCAAATTTTAATTCTATCCTTCATTTTTCCCCAGTATCCACTTCTTAGTTGTCTACTATCTTTTATAGATTGTAATTTATAATTCCCAAAACACACACCTTATTTGTTTTTATAGAGGAGACAATATGACATTTTCCTTACAAAATTAAGCTTTTTCTCGGATCCACTAGATGAATCAAGTACACCACTTTGATAGCCCTTGTTGCTGTTTGCCTGCTCTGCCTGGTGTTCCTGCTTTCTGAATACTGTGTGCTTCTCGGGTGTCTGGATGAGCTAGCTCTCCCTGAACCAGCTCTTAAGTTCCTTCATATATGTGTGAGGGCAAGTGTCCCTGCATTTTGTGATTATTTACAAATGTAAAAATCAGCTAAAGTATTCTTCATATAAAAGAAAAGAAATTGTTTTACAATGCTTAGAATATTTTGTGTGGTTTTTTAATTTTGTTTGTTTGTTTTTGCTTTTAAGAGTAATCTGTATATAGGTTTCCTCAAACTGGGCATATAGTTAGTAAATCGTTTTTTTTCTTCCTGACTCATAGTCATTTTGAGCCATTGTGCAAAATATGGTAGCACTTTGGGAGTTTTTTATGACATGTTAGGGCTGTTTGCTCTTGGTAGTAGTATTTATTGAGTGTTCATGTCTTTGGCACTGGCACTTTGCCTTGGTGTGGTCCTCTTAGGGTTCCTATATATGGGGGTTCGGTGCGCTTCTTGGACTCCTAAGTCAATTTCTTTCACCAGGTGTGGGAAGTTTTCAGTCACTATTTCTTCAAATAGGTTTTCATTGTCTTGCTCTCTCTCTTTTCCTGGCACCCCTATAATTCGGATGTTGGTATGCTGGAGGTTGTCCCAGAGGCCCCTTACACTATCTTCAATTTTTTGGATTCTTTTGGTTTCTTGCTTTTTCAGCTGAGTGGATTTTACCTCTTTGTATTTCAAATCTTGAACTTGGTTCTTGGGGTGCTCCCGAGCACGTTTAGGTCTTTGTATAATATTTTTTTATTTCAGTCAGTGTATGCTTAATTTCTGGTTGGTCCTTTTTCATATCCTTGAGAGTCTCCTTTATATCCTTGAGGGTCTCCTTCATTTCCTTGTAGGACTCATTCATTTCCTTTGCGGTCTTGCTTATTTCCTATAGGCCTCGACCTTTTGTTGGAGCCTCTTGAAAAGCCCTATAACCGTGGTTTTGAATTCCAGTCGTTTTTTTTCCTCCATTTCTTTCACATCTGATTTCTTTCCACGTCCCTGCATGGTGGCTGCTTCCCTGAGTTGGTCAATTAGCTTTGTGTGGTAGACTTCCTACTAGGGACAGTGGGTCAGCCTCCCCAGTTACCTGAGGTGGATATGGGTTGCACAGTCTTGCTGAAGTTAAGCTCAGGTTAATCATTGTTAGCACTTGGAGGGGTTGACCTCCAGGCCAATTGTCTGTGAAGTTCAGCTGTGCTCAGGTTGGATGGGCGGAGTCTCTGGGCCAAGCAGACAGCATTAGCTCCACCCTATGCGGCCCCAGGGACTCTGTTCCGGGGGCAGTGGCCGCTAGCACCTCTGAGAGAGAGCCGCTGCCAAGCTCCATTGGCTGTCGGGGAATTCAGACTCTCCCCAAATGAGTCTGCACACCCAACGTCTCACCCAGGGTCGTAAAACAAAGCAGTCTGAAGGTTTTCCGAATGAGAGGGCAAGTCGCAGAGTGCTCTCTGCCCGGTCACGCAACTGAGCTGTTCGCGCAAGCTGCCTTCTCCACAAGCCGGCAGACCCAGCAGCACCCGAGTTTCGGCGTGCCCTCCCGCTGTCCAGTTTTCACCTCGTATGATAGTGGGTTCCCTGGACTTCACCCAGAGTTGGAGAATCAGTCCAGTGGGACGTCTTTGTCTCCCTGTTCGAGAAAACTGGCCAGTTTTCAGCCGCCCGCCCTCTCCACTGGCGCGCGCTCCAAACCTCTTCCACGCAAATCTTTCAACGCTGTCTGCCGCCGCTCCTCCGAGTCACAGTTTCTTATTTTCACTTTTATTTGTGGAATTTTCACTCGGCCAGCTTTCTGGTGATTCTGGAAGGTGTTTGTTCTTTCGTTAAGTTGTAGTATTAAAATTGCTGAGTATGACGGCAAGATAGGTGTTTTACCTATGCCGCCATCTTGGTTCTCAGAACGATTTTTAATAATGATTTTAACTGGTTGGATACCTTAAAGGCAGAAAACTCCAAACAATGATTGTCTGTGACAATTGCTTTTTAAAAGATCTCTGATATAAAGAAGTGTTTTATTACATAATCCTATATAATAAAAGGGGAATATGCAAATAGGCCAAGTGGCAGAACAACTGAACAAAGCATAATATGCTATTGATATACTAAAGTGCTCAACCACTTGCTATGACATGCATGACCATCCTGGGGCAGATTGCTGCTGGGGTCGGCCAATTAGGACTGAGCGAGATGGGCCAGACACACCCTGGAGCCCTCCCTTGGTCCTTCCCAGCCAGATCGTTCACCGGTGAGGTCCCTCAGCCTGGCCTGCTCCCTCTCACAATTCAGGGCCCTTTGGGGGATGTTGGAGAGCTGGTTTCATCCTGATCCTGAAGGAGGGCGCCAGATGCAGGGCTCATGGCTGACACCCAGGACCCAGACTTTTACCTCGCAGCCCCGGCTTCATCCAGAAAGACGTCCAGTCTAATTAGCATATTATGCTTTTATTATTATAGATTTGGATGTAACAATCAAATGTGTGGGATGAAGCTTAAATGCTTAAAAGGTAAATTATAATTTTAAGTGCTTATATTATAAAAAAAAGCAGTTCTCAAATCAGTATTCTTAAGCTTCCATTTTAAGAAAGTGGAAGAGAAGAGCAATCCCAAAACAAGAAGAGAGAAAAAAATGAGGACAAATGCAGAAATAGAAAAGTGTAAAATAGTAGAGAAAATCAGAAATTAAAGTCTGGCTTTTTAACAAGATCAGTAATAATAAAATTATAGCCAGACTGATTAGAAAAAAAAAAGACAGGTTACAAAAACCAGTTTGAAAGAAGGCATTTCACTACAGATACTGTAAAAATTAAACATCTTAAATGAAATGAGCAAATATCTTGAAGAGAAAAAAAAAATGCCTAAGCTTGATTAAGACAAAATCGATAACCTAAACCAGTGGTCAGCAAACTCATTAGTCAACAAAGCCCAAATATCAACAGTACAACGATTGAAATTTATTTTGAGAGCCAAAGTTTTTAAACTTAAACTTCTTCTTACGCCACTTCTTCAAAATAGACTCACCCAGACTGGGGTATTTTGTGGAAGAGCCACACTCAAGGGGCCAAAGAGTTGCATGTGGCTCGAGAGCCACAGTTTGCTGACCACTGACCTGAACAGTCCTGCACATAATTTTTTTTAAAATTTCCTATTAAACCCTTCCTTCAGAAAAACTTGTCCTAGAAGGCTTCATTGAGGCATTCTATTAAACACTTACGATGGAATATTATCAGTTCTACATAGTCTTTCTGAAAATAAACAGTAGGGAACACTTTCCAACTTATTTTATGAAGTCAGCATTACTCTAACATGAAAGAAAACTCAGGCCAGTTTCAAAATTTTAGGTAACTGAATCAATAGTCTCTAAAAATGATAATACTTTTAACTGGGATTTATTACAGGGTTGAATGCAAGGTTGCAAATAAATCAGCATAATTTATTATATAAACCAACTAAGTAAGAAATGATAAAAACTATCATTATACCAGACTTGAGGGAACTTTCTCAACTTGTTAAAGGGCATCTAGTAAAATCTTGTAATTACCTTATAAATAGAGGTGAAAGATTGAATGCTTTTCTCCTAAGATCAGGAACAAGGGAATGATGTTTGCTGTTTACACTTCTAGGACGAATTGTATGGAAATTATAGCTAGTGCAGTGAGGCAAGAAAAGGAATTCAAAGGCACCCAAATTGATATGTATAAATCTTAAGGAATCCACAAAAAAGGCTACTGAGGTAATAAATGAGCTACTACTAAGTTACTACACAAAAAAATTAATTGTATTATTTTGTACCAGCAATGAACAAATGCAAATTTAAATAAAAATAAATTAACATGAAAACATTTACAAAAGCATCTAGAATATCAATACCTAGAGAAGTTGAACAAAATTCCGCAAGACCTGTCCTAGGTGTTTCAGTTAATAATGCAGATTTTGTAATAAAAGAAAACACAATAAATTCAAGAGAAACATCAGAAGTGCTTTATTCAAAGTAATGCCCATCGATAGCTACACATTTCCCCCAACTTTCAGGTAATTTGTGGATACCATCCCAATAGAACTTTTCTTATTTTGAGGCAAACCATTCAGAGACACAATTTTCCAATTCTTTGTATGTTTTGAAGTGCTGCTCAGAAAGTGTGTGTGCCATTGATCAGAACAAGTGGTCATCTGAGGGAGCAAGGTCTGGTGAATATGGTGAGTGGGTTAATACTTCCCAGGCAAGATCTTTTAATGTGTCTTTAACTGGTTTTGTAGTGTGTGATGGTGCATCATCATGAAGCAAATTTACTTTGTGTGTCTTCTGGCACATTCTGGTCGTTTCAGGATCAAAGCATGGTTCAAATTGATTATTTGTTGTCAATAATGATCAGTATTACTGGTTTCACCTGGTTTTAGAAGCTCACAATACACCACACCTTCTTGATCCCACCAAACACAGCGATTTGACCTTGCAGTTGATGTTGATAGTAGACCTGGATCAACCCATGATTTTGTGCATTTGGGATTCTCAAAATAAAATCCACTTTTCATCGCCAGTTACAATTCAATGCAAAAAAGACTTTCGTGCCATTGAAGCAACATTTTACTGATGACTTTTCGATTTTCCATCTGTCTTTCGTTCAGTTGATGTGGCACCCATTTTCCTTCCTTTAAAATCTTTTCCATTGCTTGTAAATGATCGGGAATTGTTTGCTGAGCAATTTTTAATCTTTCTGCAAGTTTTTTTTTTTTTTTTGAGTTTGACATGCATCTTCGTCCAATAATGCTTATAATTGTTGGTCTTCAAACTTTCTCAGCTGACCAGGACATCTTTGTCTTTCACATCAAAATAATCACTTTTATAGTGTTTAAACTTAAGTATTTTTGCTGATCAAGTTCATCCTATCATGTTGATGGTGTATCCCATCAACATGATAGGATGGCTTCTTCCAACAAGACAATGCACCGTGCCACGGTGCTCGTATTGTGCAGGAGTGGTTTCAAGAACATGAGGGATACTTTACCTTGCTTAGGTGTCCCCACAATCCCCAGATCTCAATCCAATTGAGCATTTGTGGGATGAAGTTAAAAGACATCAGGCATCTGGTTCCACAACCATCAGATCTCACAGAACTGGACATTGCTGTTCATCAGGTATGGTGTCAGATTCCTCATATCACCTTTCAACATTTCGTGGAGTCAACGCCAAGAAGAATTGCTGCAGTATTGAAGGCAAAAGATGGCCCAACGAAGTACTGATGAGGTGGTCATAATAATCTGGCCACTCAGTGTATACTAAATGCTTTCTCTCTCCCTCCCTCCCCCCCCCCCCCCGTGTGTGTGTGTGTGTGTGCATGTTGTGTTCTCATTTCAAAAATAATGTTATCTTACATGTTCTTATTTTTCTACCTCTTTCAACCATTCTTTCAACCATTACAGCTTCATATGTGTCACCACCAGATGTTGCAGGGACAGGCTCTTGTGTCGACAGAGCTGTGCTGCTCTGTGTTAGGATGAGACATGCTAACCAGCTTACTAGCTTAGGCATCTGTCATCCTCCCAGGTGACACTAAATGAAATTGTGAATTATTTTTGAATGAAAATTTCTCGATTTCTCATAAAAATTAAGGTTTTAGTACTCTATAATCCCTTAAAAAGAACTGCTTTCAGCCCTCACTGGTTTGGCTCAGTGGATAGAGCGAAAGCCTCCAGTCTGAAGGGTCCCCGGTTTGATTCTGCTCAGGAACACATGCCTGGGTTGTGGGCTTGATTCCCAGTAGGGGACATGCAGGAGGCAGCCAGTCAATGATTCTCTCTCATCATTGATATTTCTATCTCTTTTTCTCTTTCACTTCCTCTCTGAAATCAATATATATATGACTGGTTTCATATTAGTACAAATTTTGTTTTTTCAGTTACCAGTCATTTCCTTAAGTATAGCAGATGCTAACCAGGCTCTGTGATATTTTTTCTTCCTAAATGTTTTTTTTAAAGAAGCAGCCCTTTTAACATGATCTAGCATTTAATGTTACCCTTAGTGAACAAGTGAGAACTTGAATTTTAAGATTGTATGAATTCATTTTGTTAACAATATATTTTCCATTTTGCAGCTTCTCGGTGAATTTTGGATGAAGCCATTAAATTAATTGCTTGCCATCATGAGCAGAAGTAAGCGTGACAGCAATTTTTATAGTGTAGAGATTGGAGATTCTACATTTACAGTCCTGAAACGATATCAGAATTTAAAACCTATAGGCTCAGGAGCTCAAGGAATAGTATGGTAAGTTTTTACTTCCAAAAATTAGGCAAAGAATCATTAACTGCTATTACTTTCTCTTCTCATAGTGTAGATAACTTGGTGTAAATATTTAATTTGCCTCAAAAAATTTAATTAAAACTATAAAATTTAAATTAAGGCTATGATGCAGTAAGTTGTTCAGGGATTAATGTTCTTTTTTATTATTCATAAAACATAACCATAAGTCAGCACTGCCATCTTCTAGAATAAATTATGATTAAATGCTTGGTTATAAGCCATGTAGCAACAAATATTTGTAATTGGAGAGAATAAGTGGGTGCTGGTTGATTTCATGTCTACATCTATTCCTAGAGTTAATTGTTTAATAAGAAGCTTCACTTAATCATCACTTTCACACTAAAATGAAACGAAGTTCAGAAATCTTATTTTACACTTGGGAATGAAGTCAGCTATATCATCTGTGTTTTAAAACTCTTAGTATTTTCAACATTTAATTTACAAGCTAATTTCTACAAAACGCCAAGACTTTATATATCGGCATCATTCCTTATAAACTAAGGCAGTCCTACTCATGATTTTAGATCACTAAGTTAGCACATAACTAATGTTTGGGGAAATTTTATCAGCTTCACTCAAGCACAGTTATATCTTTACTAGGAACCCGGTGCACAAAATTCATGCACTGGGGGTGAGGGGTCCCCTCAGCCCAGCCTGCCCCCTCTCACATACTGGGAGCCCTCAAGGGATGTCCTACTGATGGCTTAGGCGTGTTCCCCATGGGGAGTGGGCCTAAGCCACAGTCTGGCCTCCCTTTGTGGGAGGCAACTGGACTGATTAGGGAAAGACACCAGCCCCATCACCCCACTGCTGCAGCCACTGCCAGTCACCGCAGCCACCAAGATGTTTTCATAACCCAGACTCCGGTCCCTTCACCATAAAAAAATGACAACTTTCTTTAGGCATTTTCAAGATGTGTGTTTCATAGGATATGACATTTCTTTATTTTTCTTTTTTTATCCTCACCTGAGGATATCTTTCCATTGATGAGAGTGGAAGAGAAAGGGAAAGACAGATAGAAACATCAAAGTGAGAGGAACACTTTGATTGGTTACCTCCGGCATGAGCCCTGGCCTGGGCCCTAGCCAGGGAGGAGCCTGCAACCTAGGTACATGTCCTTGATTAGAATATAACCCGGACCCTGCAGTTGGCAAACCTAGGCATTATCCACTGAGCCAAACTGCCTAGGGAAAGGATATGATATTTCTTAGCCCTCAAGCAGCAGACCTTTGTTTTTTTCTCCAGATTGACTGTTAGCATAGTGAAGGTATGATCAATTTGCATGTTTTTCTTTTATTAGACAGGATTACCTTTTCTTGAACCAGATTTGTTTTAGAATCTATTAAAAAATTATGTGTTTATGACCCTGTGATTCTTCCAGTTCTAGAAAAACTGCATGTGTACATGAAGAGAAATGCATAAGGCTGTTCTCTCCAGCACCATTTATAAAACAGCATCAATCAGCAAATGAAGAAGCATGATATATTCATATAGTGGAGTATGTACATTTTAACTGAATTAGAGTTACATGCATCAATAAGGATAATTTCAGAAGTGTATATTGAATTTAAAAGCAAGATACAGACTATACTTACATTATATATAGTTTTTATATAGTTTAAAATAGGCAAATAGTATCATGTTTGTTGTGCATATGTATGTAGAAAAGTATAAAAACATTCATAAACAACAGACTCAGGATAGTACTTACCTCTAAGAATACAGAGAAAGAAGAGGGCTTTACCTATAATAATATATTTTTTAAAAAATCAGCCTGGCCAGCATGGCTCAGTGGTTGAGCATCAACCTATGAACCAGAGGTCACAGTTTGATTCCCCTTCCCTGTTGGGGCACCTGCCAGGGTTGTAGGCTTGATCCCAAGTATGGAGCATGCAAGAGGCAGCTGATCATTGATGTTTATATTTCTCTTTCCCTCTCCCTCTGTGAAATCAATAAAAAGTATATATTTTTTTAATCAGAGCAATTATAGTAAGATTAGAGGCCCTGTGCACTTGTAGGGGTCCCTCAGTCTGGCCTGTGCCCTCTTGCAATTCGGAACCCCACGAGGGATGTTGGAGAGCCAACTCTCGCAGGCCAGGCTGAGGGACCCCACTGGTGCGGGCCAGTTTCATCCCAGTCACCACAGGCCAGGCTGAGGGATCCCACTGGTGCACGAATCTAAGCACCAGGCCTCTAGTATGCATATAAGATCTTTGGTTAACTTCCTCTCCCCTTTTTCCTCTAAGATTCATCAGTCTGTTCCATGTTTCCATGCCTGTGCATTGAGCGTCTGCCCCCTAGTGGTCAGTGTGTGTCATAGTGAATGGTCCAATGGTTGCTTAGGCTTTTATATATATAGAAGATATTAAAATCTAACAAGTTTATGTAATGGGAACACTAACATTTATTCTCTGCTGTATTCTTGAAGTAATATCCTATATAATAAAAGCCTAATATGCAAATTGTCCCCTTGACCGTGAGTTTGACAAGAAGTTCAATCACTTGCTGTATGTTTGACTACTTGGTATGACATGCATTGACCACCCGGGGGCGGTGCAGAACATGACTGGTGTTGGCAACCTGGTGCTGGCAGTGGGCAGCAGTGGAGGCGCTGCCAGCCCCAATGGGCTCCGACAGGAGCAGGACCATGGCAGGATGGTGGAGGAGCAGAGCGTATGGTGCCAGGCCATGGTGGGTGTGAACAGGGCCCAATTGCTCCGCCAATTGCCCCATAGTTGGTGACCAGGGTGGCGACGGGGCAGGGTTGCCACCTGGCTCCTAAGTGCTGAGGGAGCCAGCCAGGTGGGTGTCCAATGACTCGGGCGGAGGAGGACACACGGGGGGCCAGTGGCCCAGGTGCTGCCAAGGGCCCAGAGGTCAGCTGGGACCTGCCCCTTGATTGTCAGCCAAGCCTAGGGACTGCACCTGTGCACAAATTTTGTGCACCAGGCCTGTAGTATAATACCAAAAATTATAGAAGTTGGGTCATTTTATAAAGCATTTATGGTTGGCTGGTTGTCATTCTAATCAACTACACTTAACTAACTACAAATTAAAGATAAAGAAAATAGTGTGATAAAGTCAACATGGGAAGTATGCTGAAAGGCAGCCCTTCGTTCAGATTCTAGCTCTGTGATTTATTAACTTTGTGATTCATGGCAAATACTGCTAAGCCTATTTTCTCTCCTAATTTATTAAATTAGAGTTGTGAGGATTATACTTTTTATAAATTACTTAATATTGTTTGAAAATATAGTAATGTTTCCGTACCTTCACTTATCCTTAGGTAGGTGTATTTTGAAATTTGTGCACCACTGTTTTGAAAAAAATTGCCTTGGAAGGGACCTTAAGCCAACTTAGCCCCTGTCCTACAATAAATAATCTTCAAATATTTACTTCTTCTTTAATAAAAGATTATGAAACAAACAAACATTAAATAAATTTTAGCTCACTGTTGTGTTACTATCAGAATCAACTGAAGAACTTAAAATTTTTTAAAGGCATTATTTTGGTTCCCAATTGGGTCTGAATGGGAACCCCAGAAGTCCAGGTGTTTCTGATTTGTGCATTTTTACTCATCAGCAATTAGAAATCTCATTTCCTTCTATATAAAATAATATAAACTACTCAGGTACTTTTGAACTTTAGAGCTTGAAATATTAATCTATTTGCAGATAAAAATTAATAAGAATGCATTTAATGGTTGTCTTTGTTCCTGATCAAAATAAAAGATTACATGTTTATTTTATCTTCAGGAATATAAAAGTCTAATTAGTCTAACAGTTTTTATTATGAAACTAAACTCTGAGGTATCTACAGAGTTGACTTTTTTCCTTTCTTTAAATAGGCAGTCTAAGCGGACTAGAAAACATAAACTCTGTTCAGTGTTTCTGACGAAGTAGGAAGAGTACAAACATAAATAAGGCTTTAATGTGGCAAAATACAGTGCAGTTTTAGCCTTGAACAAAGTTTCCCAATTACTTTGCTACTGGGGAGTGTTATTTCTCCTTTGTGAGCTGTTGGTGTGCTGCCTGAAACTACCGTTATAACTGTTACAGTCTGATTTAAGTTTACAGACATTGTCTCCTTCTCAGAAGACTCCTTTTCTGGAAATAGTCAAAATTTCTAAACATTTTGCATGACCTCTAATGTTTGATTGTTTTTAAAATTTAGGAGGGATATATCTAAATATGACACTTTCCAGGTAAAGATGGTAATACTTATGTATATTTTGGTATGTGCATGTATAAACAGGGTGGTGCAAAAGTAGGTTTACAATTGTGAGTACACAATACATGGAGTTGACTCTTGTATTATTATTTATTAATTACTGTTATTATTTTTTCTAAAAACAACTGTAAACCTTCTTTTGCCCTACCGTGTGTGTGTGTGTGTATGTATGTATGCAATAGTTATGATATATATAGAATATATGTGGTATATATAGAATGTATGCTATATATAGAACATATGGTATATATAGAATGTGTGTGTATATATAAATGCAATATTTATGGTATATATAGAATGTTTCTTTATGTGGTACCAATTTCTTAATGCATATATTTCTGCAATATATTTGATAGGGTTATGAGAGCTGTAAAACAAATTCAGGTTTCCAGTTAGGTGAGAGCCATTGTAATCAGGAGTGTGCTGACTTTTAAATATCACATAAGCAGAAATAATCTTTTTTAGTTTATTAGGTGGTCCAATGTGAAGAATATAACTTCATGTCTTAGTCTTCTAGTTTTATCTTTTTAACTTTCTGGCTTAACTTGGGCAAACTTCTGGCCTTATAGCAGGCAGTGGTAAATCCAGATGGCTTTAAAGTTTCTTTTAATTATAATATTCTATAATTTTAAGATACTTTGCTTTATTTGTGCTTGAGTTTCTCTTACCTGTGATATGCATCAGATGCCGTTTGGTCAGTGTCATGGGAGAGGAAGTTATGAAGAGTAATGAGTATGATGTTATAGTTCCCAGAATTTTAGGTGTTTCATTAACAATTATGAAGCAGCTTCTGATGGCTTGAAATCTGGCATTCATCATTATAACACCTTGATTTTTAATTCCCCCTCTAAAACAAAATTTAAGGCTTATTTTTCATATAATAATCTTTTTAATAGATACCTCTGTATGTCCCTTCCTCTTCCTGTATTTATTTTGTACCCAAAGGTGATGGAATCGATGCACTTATGTAGAATTCTTCATAAAATATTTTGAGTAGAATTTATGACCACATGTATTCTTTGTTTTCTTTCTCTGGTGGAGGTGCAGGATGAGTGCTCATTTAGGCTTTAAGCTCTCTTTTGGACCTGAACACTTAGTAAACATTTGTGCACTGAGTGCCCATTTGTATTATAGGTGAATCTCAGAGGAGCCCATTGAACAAGCAGAGTGTCTTCACAGTCACAGTCAGTTGTCTCTTGAGTCCATTTGCATTGTAAGAAATAGTTAGTGCTGTACATTGTTTGGAATGTGTTGTAGTACAAATAGAAGAAACATGGTGATCATCAGGTACTGGAAACTGATCCAAATGCATTTATATTTGGAGAACGTGAGGAATCTGAATGCATGTTTTAGAAATTCAGTTTTGCAGATTTTTTCTTACAATTTTGTTTTTTAATTTCTATTACAGTGCAGCTTATGATGCCATTCTTGAAAGAAATGTTGCAATCAAGAAGCTAAGCCGGCCATTTCAGAATCAAACCCATGCTAAGCGGGCTTACAGAGAGTTGGTTCTTATGAAATGTGTTAATCACAAAAATGTAAGTGGACATTTTAGAAAGTTTCTTAAATGTAGATGAAATAAAGATTTGTTCATGAATACATGAATATCAAAAACATAAAAAATAGTATATGTTTTAAATTGTTCTTCTGGATTGAAGCATTGTTTAAAAGGTTTATATATCACCCTGGCCGGGGTGGCTCAGGTGGTTGGAGTGTCATCCTAATCAGGGCACATACCCAGGTTGCAGGTTTGATACCTGGTCAACCACTTGTTAGAAGAGGCAGCCGATCAGTGTTTCTCTTTTTCCCTTCCTAGCTTTAAAATCAGTAAATAAATAAATAAATAAAATGATAAATACATATATTTTTAAAAATAGAAGGTATATATATCTGTAGTGTGAATTTTTTCTCAACTTTATTATATTAAAAGAAAAACAGCTTTTGAAATTTAGATTGTGTAGTTTTCTGACGTGAGCAAAAGTACTTTGAAAGAAGCAGATGTTTTCAAAGGACTATTTAGGCTTCCTCTCCTCTTCCACTATAGTTTCTATTGGCTGACATGTCAGGAAATGTTTTGTTGCACCTGGACACTGGAGCTTTGTTTACTGACCTGGGTATAGCCTCAGACCATTTTCCCACCCACTTCTCACTGGTCACCTCATGGTGAGGATAGCCAATGAATAAAAAAACATTCCGATTCTTATTTCCTAATGATTATAAGGACTTAAACATATTTCACTCATGTTGAGAATAAGTTAAAGCTTACCTTAAGCATACTGATACTTTATAATTATTTTGATAGAGTGATGTCTCCTTTTGAGAGGAAATAAACTGGAATTGAATTGTGCAAGGAACATTTTTATGAATAACTAAACCTAAAGTACCTGACTGAAGATGTTTGGTGGTGTTTCTCCAAAGGAGTTTATAAAATGTAGTCAGCTCAGCACATTCTGGTTGCAGATAACACAGTTTACTCCATTTTAAGAGTTAACTATGTGCAAGCCTCTGTGTCACCAAAGGGAAGTTTTATGGAAGTTAAAATTTAGGCTCCTTATTTGGGGGTTTACAGTGTTAATTTGAAGACAAAACAAATGTATGAGGCGTTAAAAACCAAACAATAAATTTTAACTGTCAAAGTGTAATAGAAGCTTAATTGTGAAAGCGTGGGGATGAAAAATAAATGCTGAGATTTCAGAAGAGAAGATTGCTGAGCCTTAAGGAATTGGAAAGGCTTTGGGGAAGGGTGGACGTAGATAATCTATCCTATCTAATAAAAGAGTAATATTCAAATTGACCATACCTTCACTACACCCACCAGCCAATCAGGAGCGATATGCAAACTAACACCCAACCAAGATGGCTGCTGCCCCTGCTGCTGGGTTCCCAAGGCCGGAAAAAGCTTTGCCAAGAGGCTTTTTCTGGACTTGGGCAGAAGGCCGGGGCTGGGGCGGAGCCAGCTAGTCATTTGCTGGATCGCAGGGCAGTCACTGGCTGGGGTCCCCTGGCCGAGGTCCCCTGCCCAGGGACAAAAGCCTTGGCCAGTGGCTTTCGGCCTTGGGCAGCCCAGGGGTGAGCCATCAGTAGGACATCCCCTGAGGGCTCCAATATGTGAGAGGGGGCAAGTTGGGCTGAGGGACCACCTACCCCCAGTGCACGAATTTCATGCACCAGGCCCCTAGTCTATATATGTAAAAGCCTCATATGCAAATTGTCTCTTCGGGAGTTCAACCAGGAGAACACTCACTTGCTAAACATGTGCTGACCACCAGGGGGGCAGCACAGAATGAAGGAAGGACCTTGGCAGCTGAGAAAGGGAGGCCCCAGCCAACAGCCAGAATGAAGGCCCCAATCAGCCCTGATAGCTGGCCAGGTCTAGGGATCCTACCTGTGCACGATTTTCATGCACCAGGCCTTTACTTCTTAAATAATGGGTAAAAATTGGATTGTTGGAGGAAGTGGACCTCCCAGAGAGGAAAAATAGCATTTAAGAAAAGACACATAAATGAAGATTAAGGTCAGTGATAGGGAAGTTGTGTCAGCCAGTCTTGTTCTAGGTGGGAGCCAGGCACGTTGCTTGTGGCCTTTTGCTGGTGGCCTTCACACTCAGAGCATCTTGTGCCTCTGGTAGCCTGATTCCTGACAGCGGTGGTGTCAATGCCTTAGTTTCGTATTGAAGAGATGGCCAATGACTCCTACCTCTTGAGCCTGGGCAACTGCATAGAAAGATGGCTCCATCAACTAAAAGAAGGGCATGAAGAGTTTGTTGCACATGGTTAATCCTGTAGTGGAGGTAGCACAGACCCATTCAAGCATTAACCTTGCCACCTAGAACAGTGCTGCCACAGAGAAAGTGCTCAAACATATTTGTTCATTGAACAAATGTTAAGTAAAGATAAGGAGTCCTGGACAGGGGATTTGGTTAGTGTGTTGTCCTGTACACTGGAAGGTTGCAGGTTCAATTCCCAGTCAGGGCACCAATGGGAGGCAACTAATCTATGTTTTTTCTCACATAGATGTTTCTTTCTCTCCCCTTCCTCTCTCTCTCAAGAAAAAAACAAAACAAAACAAAACAAACAAAAAAAAACATTGCCAGGTGAAGATTTTTAAAAAGTAAATAAAAGGAAATAAGAATGGTAATGGAATGTTTTACTCTGTGATGAGTGGATGTTTACATAATTTTTTGCCTTTTCAACATTTTCATGTTCTGCACAAATCATCTCTTTATTGGTCTAAACATCTCTGGTTTTCCCCAGTCACTTATTTGGTTTTGTTTTTTAGTGGGGTAAAATATACATAACATAAGACCTCACATCTTACCCATTTTTAATTGGTATTAAGTACATTCATGTGATTGTGCATTTCCCACTCTTTTCATAGGTGGTTTTGAGTTTTTTTCTTTTTTTTTAGGATTGAGTTTCTTTTTCACATATCTTTGAACACATTTTAGTATGTTACCTAGAGCACAGCATTGTATGCCTGGATGAGCCCTGGGAGAAGAACTGGGCTTGTCATTTTCTCTTCACTGTGGATATTGTACCCCTGTCTGAAGCCAGATCACCATGTAACTTACATTGGCTGAGCAAGTTACTCTTTGTTGCAGGCCTGCTAACACATATCTCCTGTTCTTTTTTGTTTGTTAGTTTTTGTTTTTTAATTTCTTTATTGATTAGGGTATTACATATGTGTCCTTTATCCGTCCATTAATTCCCCCCCCCCCCCAAAAAAAAACCTCCCCCCACTCATGCCCTCACCCCCTTGGGGTTCATGTCCATTGGTTAGGCTTATATTCATGCATACAAGTCCTTTGGTTGATCTCTCCTCGTTCCCCCACTGTCCTCTACCTTCCCTCTGAGGCCCAACAGTCTGGTCGATGCTTCTCTGCCTCTCGATCTATCCCTGTTCATCGGTTTATGTTGTTCATTATATTCCACATATTAGTGAGATCTTGTGGTATTTGTCTTTCTCTGATTGGCTTATTTTACTTAGCATTATGCTTTTCAGTCCCATCCATGCTATTGCAAATGGTAAGAACTCCTTTTTTATTGCAGCGTAGTATTCCATTGTATAGACATACCACACTTTTTTAATCCACTCATCTGCTGATGGGCACGTAGGCTGTTTCCAAATCTTAGCTATGGTGAATTGTGCTGCAATGAACATAGGGGTGTATAAATCCTTTCTGATTCGTGCTTCTAGTTTCTTGGGATATATTCCTAAAAGTGGGATCACTGGGTCAAATGGGAGTTCCATTTTTAGTTTTTTGAGGAAACTCCATATTGTTCTCCACAGCAGCTGCACCAGTCTGCATTCCCACCAGCAGTGCAAAAGAGTCCCTTTTTCTCTGCATCCTTGCCAGTACTTGTCATTTGTTGATGACTGCCATTCTGACAGGTGTGAGATGATACCTCATTGTTGTTTGATTTGCATCTCTCAGATAATTAGTGACTTTGAGCATGTTTCCATGTGTTTCTTAGCCTTCCTTCTTTCCTCCTTTGAAAAGTGTCTATTTAGGTCCATTGCCCATTTTTTGATTGGATTGTTTATCTTCTTTTTGTTAAATTGTATGAGTTCCCTGTAAATGTTGGAGATTAAACCCTTGTCTGTGGTGACATTGGCAAAAATCCATGCAGTGGGATTTCTTGTTGTTTTGTTGATGGTTTCTTTTGTTGTGCAAAAGCTTTTTATTTTGATGTAGTCCCATTTGTTTATTTTCTCTTTAGTTTCCATTGCTCTAGGAGCAGTTATCAGTGAAGAAGTTCCTTCGGCATATGTCTGAGATTTTTCTGCCTTTGGATTTCTTTAGTATTTTTATGGTTCCCCTTCTTAGGTCTAAGTCTTTGATCCATTTTGAGTTTATTTTTGTGTATGGTGTAAGTTGGTGGTCTAGTTTCATTTTTTTGCATGTATCTATCCAATTTTCCCAACACCATTTGTTGAAGAGATTATCTTGACTCCATTTTATGTTCATGCCTCCTTTGTCAAATATGAATTGGGCATAGTGGTTTGAGTCGATTTCTGGGTTTTCTATTCTATTCCATTGGTCTATATGTTTGGTCTTGTGCCAGTACCAGGCTGTTTTAAGAACAGTGGCTTTGTAATACAGGTTGAAATCTGGTATTGAGGTGCCACCTCCTTTGTTCTTCTTTCTCAGGATTGCTGCAGCTATTTGGGGTCTTTTTTCATTCCAGATTAATTTTTTGAAAGTTCGTTGTAGGTCTGTGAAATATGTCATTGGTATTTTCATGGGGATTGCATTCAATCTGTAGATTGCTTTGGGTAGTATGGACATGGACATTTTGATGATGTTGATTCTACTAATCGATGAACACGGTATGTTCTTTCATCTATTTATGTCTTCCTATATCTCTTTTTTCAGTGTCCTGTAGTTTTTCGCATACAAGTCTTTTAACTTCTTATTTAAGTTTATTCCTAAGTATATTAATTTTTTTTGTGCGATGGTACAAGGGATTGCTTTTTAGTCTCTCTTTCTATAAGTTCGCTATTGGTGTAAAGAAATGCCACAGATTTCTTGGTATTAGTTTTGTATCCTGCTACATTGCTGAATTCATTTAAGTCTAATAATTTTTGATGGAGTCTTTAGGGTTTTCTATTTACAATATCATGTCATCTGCAAATAAGGACAGTTTTACTTCTTTTCCAATTTAGATGCCTTCTGTTTCTTCTCTTTGTCTGATTGCAGTGGCTAGTATTTCCAGCACTATGTTGAACAGGAGTAGTTAAGAGTGGGCATCCTTGTCTTGTTCCTATTCTTAGGAAAAATGGTTTTAGTTTTTGTCCATTGAGTATGATGTTGGCTGAGGGTTTTTCATATATGGCTTTTAATCCTTCTATTCTCACCTTGTTGAGTGTTTTAATCAAGAAAGGGATGTTGGAGGATTACTGGAGGGGAACCAAGATGGCAGCATAGGTAAAACACCTATCTTGCCGTCATGCTCAGCAATTTTAATACTACAACTTAACGAAAGAACAAACACCTTCCAGAATCACCAGAAAGCTGGCCGAGTGAAAATTCCACAAATAAAAGTGAAAATAAGAAACTGTGACTCGGAGGAGCGGCGGCGGACAGCGTTGAAAGATTCGCGTGGAGAGAGGTTTGGAGTGCGCGCCAGTGGAGAGGGCGGGCGGCTGAAAACTGGCCAGTTTTCTCGAACAGGGAGACAAAGACATCCCACTGGACTGATTCTCCAGCTTTGGGGGAAGTCCAGGGAACCCACTATCATACGGGGTGAAAACTGGACAGTGGGAGGGCACGCTGAAGCTCCGGTGCTGCAGGGATCTCCCGGCTTGTGGAGAAGGCAGCTTGCGCAAACAACTCAGCTGCGTGACCGGGCAGAGAGCACTCTGCGACTTGCCCTCTCATTTGGGAAACCGTCAGTCTGCTTTGTTTTACAACCCTGGGTGAGACATTGGGCGTGCAGAGTCATTTGGGGAGAGTCTGAATTCCCCGGCAGCCGGTGGAGCTCCACAGCGGCTCTCTCTCAGAGGTGCTGGCAGCCATTGCCCCCGGAACAGAGTCCCTGGGGCCGCATAGGGTGGAGCTAACGCTGTCTGCTTGGCCCGGAGACTCTGCCCATCCAACCTGAGCACAGCTGAACTTCACAGACAATTGGCCTGGAGGTCAACCCCTCCAAGTGCTAACAACGATTAACCTGAGCTTAACCTCAGCAAGACTGTGCAGCCCATATCCACCTCAGGTAACTGGAGAGGCTGAACCTCTATCCCTAGTAGGAAGTCTACCACACAAAGCTAATTGACCAACTCAGGGAAGCAGCCACCATGCAGAGACATGGAAAGAAATCAGATGTGAAAGAAATGGAGGGAAAAAAATGACTGGACATGGAATTCAAAACCACGGTTATAGGGTTTTTCAAGAGGCTCCAACAAAAGGTCGAGGCCTATAAGGAATTAAGCAAGACCGCAAAGGAAATGAATGAGTCCAACAAGGAAATGAAAGATACCTTCAAGGATATAAAGGAGACTCTCAAGGATATGAAAAAGGACCAACTATAAATTAAGCATACACTGACTGAAATAAAAAATATTATACAAAGACCTAAAAGTGCTCTGGAGCACCCCAAGAACCAAGTTAAAGATTTGAAATACAAAGAGGTAAAATCCACTCAGCAGAAAAAGCAAGAAACCAAAAGAATCCAAACAATTGAAGATAGTGTAAGGGGCCTCTGGGACAACCTCAAGCATACCAATATCCGAATTATAGGGGTGCCAGAAAAAGAGAGAGAGCAAGACAATGAAAACCTATTTGAAGAAATAGTGACTGAAAACTTCCCACACCTGGTGAAAGAAATTGACTTAGGAGTCCAAGAAGCGCACCGAACCCTCATATATAGGAACCCTAAGAGGACCACACCAAGGCACATCATAATTAAAATGCCAAGAGCAAAAGACAAAGAGAGAATATTAAAAGCAGCAAGAGAAAAACAGATGGTTACCTATAAGGGAGCACCCATACAATTGTCAGCGGATTTCTCAACAGAAACGATGCAGGCCAGACAGGAGTGGCAAGAAATATTCAAAGTGATGAACAGCAAGAATCTACAACCAAGATTACTCTATCCAGCAAAGCTATCATGCAGAATTGAAGGTCAGATAAAGTGCTTTGCAGATAAGAAAAAGCAAAAGGAGTTCATCACCACCAAACTAATATTCTATGAAATGCTGAAAGATATTCTTTAAGAAGAGGAAGAAGAAAAAGATAAAAGTGTAAATTAGGAACAACAAATACACATCTATTAACAAATGAATCTAAAAATCAAGTGAATTAATAAGCTGGTGAACAGGATAAACTGGTGAATGTAACAGAATCACGGACATAGAGAGGGAATGGACTGACAAATCTTGTGGAGAAAGGGGGTGTGGGAAGTGCAGCAAGAGACTGGACAAAAATCATGCAACTATGGGAGAGGATAGTGGAGGGGGGTGAGGGCGGAGGGTGGGATGGGTACCAGGTGGAGGGGAACTATAGGGTGAAAAAAAAAGGGGGGGAACAATGTAATTAATAAACTGAACAATAAAGATTAAAAAAAAAAAGAAAAATTGGAAGTAGCATAAATTATATCAATAGGAATTGGTAAATAATCTACAGTACATCCACACAATGTAAAGTATATAGATTTTAAAAGAAATGAGGTCAACTTATATTTACGTTTTGACATGAAAATTTGAGTTGTAATGGGTTATAAAACACCATATGCTATGATTCCAATTTATATTAAAAAACAAAATACTTTCATTTTCCTAGTTTTTTTAAAGAAAGCTTAATGGCTAAATGTTAACAACTGTTGAAGCTGGATTAATGGAGATTCATTTTACTGTACTCTCTATTTTTATATATGTTTAAAATTTCCCATAATAAAAAGGTTTTTCCCCCCTTAAAAAAAAAAGGGGGGGATGTTGGATTTTGTCAAATGCTTTTTCTGCATCAATTGATATGATTATGTGATTTTTGTCTCTCACTTTGTTTATGTGATGTATCACATTTATTGATTTGAGGATGTTGTACCATCCTTGCATCCCTGGGATAAATCCTACTTGGTCATGGTGTATTATCTTTCTGATGTACTGCTGGATCCATTTTACTAGGATTTTGTTGAGGATTTTGGCATCTATGTTCATGAGGGATATTGGCCTGTAATTCTCTTTCATTGTGTTGTGTTTATCTGCTTTTGATATTTGGGTGATGTTGGCGTCATAGAATGAGTTAGGGAGTGTTCCTTCCTCTTGAATTTTCTGGAATAGTCTGAGGAGGATAGTTTTAAGTTTTTCCCCAGTGAAGACGTCAGATCCCATGCTTTTGTTTGCTGGTAGCTTTTTGATGACTGCTTCAATTTCTTCCATAGCTATCGGCCTATTGAGATTTTTAGAATCTTCCCCATTGAGTTTTGGAATGTTGTATTTTTCTAGGAATATGTCCATTTCCTCTAGGTTGTCTAGGTTGTTTGAATAGGGTTGTTCATAGTATTTTTTAACAATCCTTTGTATTTCTGTGGGGTCTGTTGTTATTTCGCCTCTCTTATTTCTGACTTTGTTTATTTAATTCCTCTCTCTTTGCTTCTTGGTGAGCCTGGCTAGAGGTTCATCAATCCTGTTTCATTGATCTTTTGTATTGTTTTCTTGGTCTCTATGTCATTTATTTCTGCTCTGATCTTTATTATCTCCTTCCTTCTGCTATCTCTGGGCTTTTCATGTTGCTCTCTTTCTAATTCTTTGAGTTGTAGAGTTAGATTATTTACTACCATTTTTTCCTTATTTTTGAGGTAGGTTTGTAGAGCTATAAACTTCCCACTCAGGACTGCTTTCATTGTGTCCCATAGATTTTGGATTGTTGTGTTTTTATTGTCATTAGTCTTCAGGATGTATTTAATTTCTTCTTTGATCTCATTGATAATCCAATCATTGTTTAATAGCATGCTATTCAGCTTCCAAGTGTTTGAGATTTTTGAGTTGTTTTTATTGTAGTTTATTTCTAATTTTATGGCATTGTGGTCTGAGAAGATGCTTGGTATGATTTCAATCTTCTTGAATTTTGAGAGACTTCGCTTGTAACCCAATATGTGGTCTATTTTTGAAAATGTGCCATGTGCACTTGAGAAGAATGTATATTCCATGGCTTTTGGGTGAAATGTTCTGAAGATATCAGTTAAGTCCATCTGTTCTATTGAGTCATTTAGGATTGCTGTTTTTTTGTCTAGAGAATTTACCCAGTGACGTCAGTGGTATATTAAAGTCCCCTACAATGATTGTATTGTTGTTGATCTCTCCCTTTATATCTTCTAGGAGTTTTGTTATGTATTTGGGTGCTCCTGCGTTGGGTACATGTATGTTTATCAGGGTTTTATGCTCTTGTATCGATCCCTTTAGTAGTATAAAGTGGCCTTTCTTATCTCTTGTTATGGCATTTACTTTGAGGTTTATTTTGTCAGATATAAGTATTGCTACCCCATCTTTTTTTTTTCATTTCCATTTGCCTGAAAGGTATTTTTCCATCCCTGTGGGTGTTTTTCCTCTCTTTTCCACGTCCAGCGCGCGGAGAGAGAGATTGGGTCCAGTTTCTGAGTAGAGGAGCTGGGGATTAAGAAATAAAAGTATAGAAGACAAAGATGCAGTAATAGAAAAAATAGCTGGGCCAGGTGGGATGTCTGTTCTCTCTGATGGAGAGGCAGCATCTGACACCCAAACAGCAGCAGTTTATTTATATTCCAAAAATACAAAGGTGCCATCTCACCAATAGAAAGATGTGGATAGGAAGCCTGGAAGGCTGGTAAACAACCTTAATTTCTCTGAAAGGTCAGAGCTAAAACATTGTTAATTAAAACAGCTTCCACCTCTGTTTGGTTTTTGTATATTTCTGTCATTGGAATTTTCTGGCTAAAGGCCATGAGGAGATCCCATAGTCTTAACAAAAGGGGTAGCCAGGTGCCTTGGATTTAGCCCACAAACAGTTAAGACATGCTCAAGGTATCTTGCCTGGGCGTGCCCCCCTCCCCCCCCCCCCCCCCCCCCCACACACACACACACACATCCCTTCACTTCCAATCTGTGTGAGTCTCTTGTTCTGAGGTGGGTCTCTTGTAGACAGCATATATATGGGTTGTATTTTTTTTATCCATTCAGCCACTCAATGTCTTTTGATTGTACATTTAGTCCGCTTACATTTAAAGTTATTACTGAAAAGTATTTGTAGTCATATCTATTTTTGTGTCTGTGTTTCTTCTTACCTGTTTATTTCTTCTTTTTATAGTATTCCCTTTAGCATTTCTTGCATTGCTGGCTTGGTGGTGATAAACTCCCTTAGCCTTTTTTTGTCTGTGAAGTTCCTGATTTCCCCTTCAATTTTGATTGATAGTCTTGCTGGATAGAGTATTCTTTGATTCAGTCCTTTGCTTTGCAACACTTTGTATACCTCCTTCCATTCCCTTCTAGCTTGATGTGTTTCTGTTGAGAAATCATTTGATAATCTGATGGGGGTTCCTTTGTAGGTAACTTCCTGTCTCTCTCTTGCCGCCTTTAAGATTCTCTCTTTGTCATTGATATTTGTCATTGAAGCTATGACGTGTCTTGGTGTGAGTCTTTTGGGGTTGATCCTGCTTGGGACTCTCTGTACTTGTGTAACTTTTTTCTTCCCCAAATCTGGGAAGTTTTCGGTCATTATTTCTTCAAATAGATTTTCTAATCCTTGCTGCTCTTCTTGTCCTTATGGTAGCCTTTTTGTACGTATGTTACTTTGTTTCATGTTGCCCAAAAGCTCCCTCAGGCTTTCCTCCTGCTTTTTAACTTTTTTCTCCAATTGCTGTTCAGTTTGAGCTTGTTTCTGTACCTGATCTTCTAACTCACTAATTTGGTCCTCTGCTTCTTCTAGTCTACTGTTGAAACTTTCCTTGGTGTTATTGATTATAGCTATATCACTTTTCATTTTTTCCTGATTGTTACAAAGATTGTTGATTTTTCTCATCCATCCGATGTATAAATTCCACGACCATTATTCTGAATTCTTTTACGGTTATGTTGTGTGCTTCAGTTTTCTTTCTTCTGGTTATTGTGTCGTCTCCCCATTCTGACTATCACCAAAAGGTTCAAACTTTGAGTTGCGTGGACCTGGGCCACGTGCCGTGGGAACTTAGCACCACCTGAGTGTCACTGAGGTGCTCCGACACTAGGACGTGTGGCTGCCGTGGGTTGGTGGGAACCAGGCTTGCCCAGGATCAGTGTTCCCAGTGTTCTGTGTGGTCTCGTTTGTACACCTAGAATCAGGGATCCCACCTGATTGCCCTATTGGCATGTGCTGAAAATGGTGCCCAGGAGTCAGAGTTTCTCTGTGTCTGCACCAAGAATTGAGAATCAGAGTCTGTTGCCTCATGCGGTTTCTCGTTGAGAATCAGGGTCCCCATGTGCACATGCACCAAGAATTGGAGTCACTGGCTCTTAGTGTGAATGTGAGAAATCTGCTGCCAGGAAGTCTGAATTCTTGTTGTCTGTAGGTCTGAAGCTGTGGTTGTAGTTCTCTGTCCCTACTGGCTGCAGGGTTCTGGTTTGTATCCAAGATGCGACTGGGTGAGGGCAGGATCCTAGTCTGAGGCAACTCTATCTCAAGATGGCATGGTCTCCTTGCCCACGCTGGCCAGCTGCCCATGAGTGTCTGGTTTGTTCACGGGGCTTCGCTAAGATTACCCTGTTTGCCAGCCCCTTAGAGGACCTGCAGAGTCTTTAGTGTCCCTAGCTCACACACACACACCACACATGTCTACATTCTCCTCTATGGATTCCTCACTCTCTTACACTCCCTCCCTCCCTACCTTCCCGCCAGTTGCCATCTTTTTCCCTCCTGTTTTTTACTTTCCCCTTTTTTTTTGCCGTTGTTTTGAAGAATAAGTCTAATAGTTTCTGTTTGTCCTGTTAAATTTCCCCTGTGAAATCTGGCTCCTGCCTGGACTGCGGGCTTGCTTTCTTTGTTCGGACTTTCACTTGACTTCGTGCCCCTGTTCTGCTCAGGAGGCCTTCCTGGTCCCCGGTTAGTGTATTAGCAGCCTTCAGTCTGCTGAGAAAATTACATGTCTTAAGTAAAAATCACCTGGCTCTCCCCAGTTATTTGTATGGGGATTATTATCGGGGACATTTTTTTAAATGCCTTTTTAAAATTTTCATATAATATATCAAGATGCATTTCTCTGATTTACTACTGTTGTCCTTCGTTACTGTGGTTTTATTCACAAAAGCATATAAAGTTTTTCAATGAATTTGACCTGTTCCTGCTCCAGTTACTTCTCTCACAGTAGTCATGCCACACACTTCATTAGTCCTTGACTTTCGTTTGGCTGTCTAGTCTATGATTGATATAATTTTTCTTTTGAAAAATCAGACATCTGTTTTCAGTCTTTTTTTGTAACAGCTTTCCTGAAATACAATTTACATAGCATACTATTCATCCATTTAATCTGAATAAGTCAGTGGTTTTTAGTTTATTCACTGATGTGAGTGACTTCATTACCTCAAAAAGAAACTGTATGTCCTGTTGCTCTCATTTCCTCATTTCCTCCCCCTCGGCTCTGAACAAACACTGGTCTCCTTTTTGTCACTGTATTCCTTTCATCTTTAATACCTCTCTTCCACTCTAGGATTTCCCAGATATTAGTAAGAACAGTGTTAGTATTTGTCCAAGTCTCCAAGTGTGCAGTTCAACTTGTTAGGAGACGAGTTCATTTAGAGCAGCTAAATGTTTCCTATTAGCACCTCCCCCCATCATAAATACGTTTTACCCTTTCTGGTCTGAAAATTTTCTGAATTTATTTACTGAACAAATATTTTAATGCCTTCATTAAGCAAAGCTTTATGCTTAGGTGAATAACAGATTCTGCCCTAATGAAGTTTATGCCTAGAAGAACATTCATACCCCTAAGTATAATTGACAGCAAACATTTTAAAAATGTGTGCCAGACCGATAAAGGGAATAAGACACAGCTCTTCCTAACAAGGATCCTGGTGTGGCTGGGACAGGCTGTATTAAATGCCATAATAACATGTAAGACACTGTGGGGACAAAGTAGAGAGAAAATTCAGCTTTCTCAAGGACAAAGGGTTTTCAGACTCTACAAAAAGAGGTCTGTCTTGAAGGTAACGAAGTTCAGTGGGTCAGTGATAAGCATATGAAGCAGTATGTTTAAAGACATTTTAAGTTTTTAAAATCGTTAATTTAGTATGGCCAAAGTATCAAGTTAGGGAACCTCATGTTAGTCATTACTTGAATTACGATATTAGAATCCTCGGCCTGTATAGTAGCACAAAGAATGAAAAGAAGAGGTTGAAGTTCAGACTGACAATGCAATGGATAACATTGTTTAAAATATTTATTACAGTGCAAATACCGAAAAAGGAGTAAAACAAAATCACTCTGAGTCTTCTATTGTAAAAGAGAAGGTACTCTGGAACAGTAAGGAGTTCAAGTACAAATTATGAGTTCAGCTTTATATTATTTGTGAGACTTCCTTGTGAAGTTGCAGTGTATATCTGCGACTCATGAACTAAGCAAGGACTCTTAATTCATATTTGGAAATTACTCGTGTAGAGATGTTTGGAGAAAATGCCATAAGTCATGTCACCCTGGGAAAGGTACAGATAGAGAAAAGAGGTGGATGGAAGAATAGTGGGAAAGAGGGCCTGCCAGTGGACAGGCCATTGGAATATGCTGGGACTGAGTACAGCTGGGAAGATGCAGAATTCTGAAAAACTGGGAGCAAAGACTGAGATTATATATAGAGGCTCTGAGTTGGCTATAAATGAGCATCAGAGATTTCAAATTTGCCTTCAGTTCATGTCGAGGATTATATAACAGTGTTCATTTGTGGAATGGATTATGTGGAGCTCTTCTGTTATAATATTTTAAAGACTTGTTTTTTCGAGCAAGTTTTCAGCTTATAGCAAAATTGAATGGAAGGTACAAAAATTGTCTCTATAGTTCCTGTCCTCTTCCCCCACCCATGTGCAGCCTCCCCCATTATCAGCATTGCTACCAGAGTGGTACAGTTGTTACAAGCAGTGAACCTATACTGATACATACATATCACTCAAAAAAGCCCATAGCTTACGTTGGGGTTCACTCTTGGTATTATACGTTCTGTGGGTTTGGACAGATGTATAATGACATGTGTCCACCTTTATTGTATCCCACAGCATTTTCACTGCTCTGAAGCTCCTCTGTGCTCTGGCTCCTCTTCTATCCCCAGCCCCAGGCCATAAAGTTTTAATTAAAAGAAAAGAGATTACTTGAGCTCAGAAAATAAGATTTGAAGAATTTTAAATTATTTGTGGATTTTTTTAACCCATGTAGCAGTTTCTAATTTTTTAATTTCTCTGCTTTTGCTGCAGATAATTGGCCTTTTGAATGTTTTCACACCACAGAAATCCCTAGAAGAATTTCAAGATGTGTAAGTGTGATAATTAAAATTTTATGTTAGTGCCTTATTCTTAGATCATTGCTGTACACTTTAGCTGTCATTTTTTCTTTCACCCATGAAGTTACATAGTCATGGAGCTCATGGATGCAAATCTTTGCCAAGTGATTCAGATGGAACTAGATCATGAAAGAATGTCCTACCTTCTCTATCAGATGCTGTGTGGAATCAAGCACCTTCACTCTGCTGGAATTATTCATCGGGTTAGTAGAAACAACTATCATCATAATCTATTTTTATTCATCGAGGTGAAATTCATGTAAAAAAAGATAATCATTTTAAAGTGTGCAATTCAGTGACATTTAGTACATTCACAAAACTTGAAGCCATCACCAATATTAAACTTTAAAATATTTTCATTGCTCCAAAAGAAAACCTCATACCCATTGAGCAGTCACTTCTCATTCCCTCTCTCCCAGCCCCCAGGCATCTTACCAGTCTGCTTTCTGTATCTATAGACTTTTACCTCTTCTGGATTTTATATACTTCGAATCATACAATTATGTGACCTTTGTGTCCAGCTTCTTTGACTCAGCATAATGTTTTCAGGTTTATCCATGTTGTAGCATGTATCAATAGTTCATTCTTTCTTATGACTAATACTCCGTTTTATGTACTTACCACATTTTATTCATTGATAAACATTTGGGTTATTTCTAAGTTTCAGCTTTGTGGATAATACTGCTATGAACATTCATATTCAAGTATTTATTTGAGTTCTTGTTTTTAATTCTTTGGGGTATCTACCTAGGAGTGGAATTGCTGAGTCATATGGTAAACCTATATTTTACCTTCTAAGGAACCACCAAACTGTTTTCCATAGTGGCCACACCATTTTACATTCCTAGTAACAATTTATGGCTGATAATCTAATTTCTCTAAGTCTTTGCCAATGCTTACTGATTTTTTATTCTAACCCTTCTAGTGCATATGAACTGGTATTTTATTGTGGTTTTTATTTGCATTTCCCTAATAACTAATGATGTTGAACATCTTTATATGTGCCTGTTGGCCATGTGCATACTTTTGTGGGAGAAATTTTTATTCAAGTTCTTGGCCCATTTTTTAATTAGGTTGATTTGCTTTTTATTATTGAGTTGTAGGGGGTTCTTTATATATTTCAGATACTGGACCCTCCTGAGATATATGATTTGTAAATATTTTCTCCCATTTTATATGTTGTCTTTTTACTTTCTTGATATCCTTTGCACAAAAGTTTTTAATTTTCATGAAATTTAGTTTATTTTATCTTTGGTTGCTTGTTCTTTTGGTGTCATATATAGGAATCCATTGTCAAATGCAAACTGATTAAGATTTACACTTATGATTTCTCCTCAGAGTTGTATAGTTTTAACTCTTATGTTTAGATCTTTAACCCATTTTGAGTTTATTTTTATATATTAAATGTATAAGGTAATGTGAGGAAAGGGTCCAACTTCATTCTTTTGCTTGTGGAAATCCAGTTGTTCCAGCACTTGATTTAAGGGATTATTATTTCCCAGTTGAATGGTCTTGGCCCCATTGTTGAAAAGTGACCATATATTGTCTTATCTGGACTCTTAGTCCTATTCCATTGATCTTTGTATCTGTCCTTATACTAGTACCACATTATTTTGATCACTGTAACTTTGTAGTAAGTTTTAAACTGGGAACATGTGAATACTTTAACTTTATTCTTTTTTTTTTTTTTTTTTTTTCAGAATCATTTTGACTATTCAGAGCCCCTTGTGATTTTGCATGAATTTGGGTATCAAGCTTTTCCATTTCCGCAGAAAAGACTATTGGGATTTTAATAAGGATTTCATTGACTCTATAGATTGGGTACTTTTGCTATCTTAATTATATTTAGTATTACAGCTCATGAACACAGGATATCTTTCCATTTATTTAGATTATATTAGTCTTGGTTGGGCACCATAATAAAATACTATAGACTGGATGGCTTAAGTAACAGAAATTTGTTTTCTAACAGTTTTGGAGTCTAGAAGGCCATGCATGACCAGCAAATTCAGTTTTTGGTGATACCTTTCCTCCTGGCTTGTGCCAGAGAGGGGGGTGTTGAAGGGCATGGCCACAAGCTCTGGTATCTTTTACTCTTACAAAGACACCAGTTATTTTGGATTAGGTCCCCATCTTTATGACCTCATTTAAAAACTTAATTACCTCCATAAACTACCTTTGTCTAGATATAGCCACACAAGGGGTTAGGGCTTCCACATGTGAATTTGGGGTTGAAGAGATACAGTTCAGTCCATAACATAATTCTTCTTAAATCTCAGCAATGTTTTACAGTTTTCAGTGTGCAAGTCTTTCACCTCATTAGTTAAATTTTTCTCTAGGTATTTTTTTTTATTTTGGAAGCTAGTATAAATGAAATTGTTTTCTTAGTTTTCTTTTTAGTTTTGTTCATTGCCTAGCGTATAGAAACACAGCTGATCTTTGTGTATTGATGTTATATCATGCAACTTTACTTAATTCATTTAAATATAGTTGGGGGGTTGTTTGTGTGTGTGTGTTTTTGTTTGTTTCTTTTTTTTACAATTTTCTCTTTGAAAGATCATCTTATTTGCACAATTGTTTGACTTCTTTTTTTCCAATTTGTTTTGGTTGGGGTTTTTTGTTGTGTTCTGTTGTTTGCTTGTTATTTTGTTTTTGCCTAGTTGCTCTATTTAAAACTTCCAGCAAAATGTTGCATAGAAGTAGCAAAGGTGGGAATCTGTGTCCTGTCTTGATCTTAGGAGTATGATATTAGCTGTAGAGTCTTCATAAATGCCCTTGATCTGTTTGAGGAAGTTCCATTTGCATTGGAATTAGTCACATTATATGGTCAGAGGGTATACAGATCCACAAGACTACCCTCACTTCAGGTCAACTGGCTACAAACTTGGGGTTCCTATAACTACTCTCAATTTTAATAATTCACTAGAATGACTCAGCTCAAAACAGCACTATACTTATGATTACAGTGTTATAACAAAAAAAAATATCAATTTGAACCCACCAAAGGAGGTGATGCTTGGGCATAATCTGAGAGAGGTCCAAACGTGGAGATTTCAGCTAATTATTCTCTCTCAAAGTTTAAAAGTACAAAGTATTTGCTAGATAGGAAAGCTCACCCAAGTCTTTGGTATCCAGAGTTTTCCTTGCTGCTCAATCACATACTGCCTGCCTCGTGGCTGAACTTTAGTCTCCAACCCTTCCTAAGATTTATACTAAAACCTTTAGTCTCTCACATTGTTAGACTTCCTGTGGCCAAAACCCCAGGCAAACAAAAACTCAGCTGTCAGTCAGGACATTCAGGGGCCTAGAGGTTACTAATAACTGAGGGCAAAAGCCAGACCTATCTTTACATTAGGATTAATTTTTTACCACATACCTTTTACTCCAAGTTTAAGTGCTTTTATTATGAAAAGATGTTGGATTTTGTTAAATGCATTTCTGCATCAATTGAAGTGATCATGTTTGGTTTTCCTTGAATCAAAGTGATACATTAAATTGACTCATTTTGTATATTGAACACTTGCATTCCTGGAATCAAATCCCATTTTAGTCATAATGTGTAATCCATAATGTGTAATTATTTTGCTGAGAACTTTTATATCTATGTTTATAAGTGATACTGCTGTGTAAGTTTTTTTTTTAATGATGTCTTTGTTAGAATTTGGATCAAGGTAATGCTGGCCTCAGAATGAGTTAGAAACTGTTCTTCCCTTATCTGTTTATTTTTAAAGAGTTTAAAAGGATTTATGTTAATTCTTAATTAAATGATTGGTAGAATTCCTTTCTCCCCCCCCCCCCTTTTTTTGAGATTTTCATTGTTGTTCATTCTCTTTACTTGTTATAGATATGTTTTGTGTTTTTTGAGTCAGTTTTGATAATATTGTGTATTTTTAGGAACTCCTTCATCTAAATTATCTAATTTGTTGGTATACACTTGTTCATAGTTTTTCTTTTATAATCATTTTGTTTCTGTAAAGTTGGTAGTAATGTCCCCATTTTAATTTATAATTTTAGTTAATTGCACCTTTTTTTTTCTTAGTCTAGGTAAAGGTTTGTCAATTTTGTTGCTCTTTTTAAAGAACCAACTTCTGAGCCCTCAGTGGTAGCTTGGTTGATTAGAATGTCATCCCAATACACCAAGGTTGTGAGTTTGATCATAGGTCAGGGCACATACAAGAAGCAACCATCTCCTGACCGGGCTGTTACGTGGTTAGAGCTTTGGCCCACAAACCAAAGGATCTTGGGTTCAATCCCCGATCAGAGGTACATAGCACAGTTGCAGGCTCAATCCCCAGCCCCAGTGTGGTCATGTGCAAGAGGCAACTAATCAATGTGTTTCTCTCACATCAGTGTTTCTCTCCCAACCCCCTTTCTTCTTCCCTTCCACGCTCTCTAAAAAACTCAATGGAAAAAATATCCTCAGGTAAGGATTAAAAAACAAAAACAAAATAGAAGTAACCAAGTGGAATGACAAAAATTGATGTTTCTCTCTCTCTTGCTTTCTCACTTTCTTAAATCAATAAATTTAAAAAAAATTAAAGAACCAACTTCTAATTTTGTTGATTTTCTTTATTGTTCTATTGGTCTCTATTTTGTTAATCTCTACTTTTTTATTCATTATTTTCTGTCAACTTCTTGCTTTCGGATTAGTTTGCTCTTCTGCTTTCTTAAGGTGGAATATTAGGTTATTGATTTGAGGTTCATTTTTTATGTAGAAGTGAACAGCATTTATTGAACACTCATTGTGTTCTGAAAACAATACCAAATGCAGTGCCATTTTCCATGGAGCTCACCTCATGGTCATAACACAGCCAAGCTTGACCTGAGAGCTTGCCAAAGCAGCCCTGCCCTCAGATCCAATTTGACTGTGTTGTGGCATTACCTTGAGGTGAGTGAGCTCCATGAATTTTTTTTTTTGTGAGTATTAACAGCTGTGAAATTGTCCCTGAGCTCTACTTATTAGGTATTCCCTAAATTTTGGCATGTTGTATTTTCATTTTCATTCATCTCAAAGAATTAACTAATTTTACTTGTAACTATTCTTTAATTTCCACAAACTGTTGTTTAATTTCCACAACTGTGTAAATTTTACACTTTTTTTTATTATTTCTAGCTTCATTCCATTGTGATCAGAGAAGTCACAGTGTATGATTTCAGTGTGTGTGTTTTTAATTTATTGAGGTTTTTTCTGTGACCTAACATAAAGTCTATCCTGAAGAATATCTTGTTGCATGTGCATTTGAGAAAAATAATGTATAATAATGAAGAGAGTATTTTATATATGTCTATTATGTCTAGTTGGCTTATAATGTTGTTCCCACCCTTATTTTCTTATTGATCTTCTTTCTAATTGTTTTGTCCATTAATGACAGTAAAGCATAGAACTCTATACCTGTTGTTATATAACTGTCTATTTTTCCCTTCAATCATGTCAATTTTTTAAAATATATTTATTAATTTCAGAGAGGAAGGGAGAGGGAGGGATAGAAACATATTAGTGAGAGAAAATCATTGATCGGCTGCCTCCTGCATGTCCCCTTCTGGGGATCGAGCCTGCAACCTGGGTGTGTGCCTTTGACCAGAATTGAACCCGGGACCCTTCAGTCTGCAGGCTGATGCTCTATCCACTGAACCAGACCAGCCAGGACCAATTATGTCAATTTTACTTCATGTATTTGGGGGCTTTGTTAGATATGTATACAATATATTATTGATGGATTGATCCTTTTATCAGAGTATTGTCGTCTTTTGCCTCATTTAACATTTTCGACTTATAGACTGTTTTGTTTAATTTTAGAATAGCTATCTTTTGATTTCTATTTGAATGAAATACAGTATTTTTCCATCCTTTCACTTTTAATCTGTTTGTGCCTTGGAAGCTAAAGGTAATCTCTATAGATAGCCTGCAGGAGGAACATCTTTCTTTTATGCCTTCTGCCCTTCTTTGGCTTTTAGTTGGAGAGTTTACTGTATCTACATGTAAAGTAATTGCTGATAAGGAAAAGTTACTTTGGTCACTGTACTATTTGTTGTGATAAGTCATATCCTTTTGTTTCTCAGATTTTTTTATTATTGCCTTTTTGTGTGTTTAAGTACTTTGTTTTGCTGTTTATCTTTTTTTTTTTCTCCGTTCCTGTTCCTTATATTTTCAGTCTTAAAGGTTACTATGGGCATTACAATTTAACCTCTTCAATTTATTTTTTTTATTTTTTTAAAATATATTTTTATTGATTTTTTTGCAGTGTAACTTATAATTAATAGTAGTACATGTTTTCCTTTCCCCCTCCCCCTTATTCTCCCCCCAGCCTCCCCTACCCCCCAGCACATATTCCCACCTTCCCCCCTCCCCGCCCCAGTGTCTTTCATTCATTGGTTATGCTAATATGCATGCATAACCTCTTCAATTTGTAGCAATCAATTTGGAAATATTACCACTGTAACTTCAGTAGTATACAAAAACTCTGGTCCTATGCAATCTTCCTTTTCCCTTCATATTGTTGTTGTCACAAATTACATATTTATAGACTGTGTGCCCATTAAGTTAGATTTGTACATACTGTTTACTGCATTTGTCTTTTAAATCCTATTGCGGGGGAAGTACAGGTGGCCTTTTTATGTATCTATTAGAGGCCCAGCATGCAAAATCGTGTGAGCCCCAGTCCCGCTCTGTGGGCAGGACCCCAGGCCACACTGCAGAGCTGTGGGACCCCAGGCTTCGTCACACGGAGTCAAGGGCCCCACTGAGCCGCACGGCTCTGACCGGTTGTTTGGTTGTGACACCACAGGCCTTTTATAATATCCTATGTAATAAAGAGGCAATATGCAAACTGACCATCACTCCAACATATAAGATGGCTTCCCCCATGTGGACACAAGATGGCCACCATAAGATGACCAGCAGAGGAGGGCAGTTGTAGGTGATCAGGCCTGCAAGAGAGGGCAGTTAGGGGTGATCGGGCCGGCAGAGGAGTGCAGTTGGTGGCGACCAGCCCTGCAGGGGAGGGCAGTTGGGGGGAACCAGGCCTACAGAGGAGGTAGTTGAGGATGACAAGGCCTTTAGGAGAGGGCAGTTGGGGGTAATCAGGCCGGCAGGGGAGGAAAGTTAGGGGCAACGAGCCTGGCAAAAGGAGGGAAAGTTAAGGGTGACTGGACCAGCAGGGGAGGGCAGTGGGGGGGACAAAGGCCTGTAGGGGAGGGCAATTGGGGGCAACCAGCCCAGCCGAGAGGGCAGTTAGGGGCAACAAGGCTGGCAAGGGAGGGCAGTTGGGGGCAATTGGGCCAGCATTGGAGGGCAGTTATGGGTGACCAGGCTGGCCGGGGAGGGCAGTTAGGGGCAATTGGGCCACCAGGAGAGCAGTTAGGCATTGATCAGGCTGGCAGGGAAGTGATTAGAGGGTAATCAAGCTGGCAGTTAGGGGAAATCAGGCAGGCAGGCCGATAGCAGTTAGGAGTCAGCAGTCCTGGATTCTGAGAGGGATGTCTGACTGCCCGCTTAGGCCTGATCCCACCAGGCAGTCGAACATCTCTCCAGCGGTCCCAGATTGGAGAGGGTCCAGGCTGGGGTTAGGGACACACACACACACACACACAAGAATTTCGTGCACCAGATCTCTAGTAGGATATAATTACCTCAACCAGTATTCTTTATCTCTTCATTTGACTTCAGGTAACTGTTGTTCTTTTATTTCTACCTGAAGGACTCTTTAGTACTTTTTTTTTTTTAATCCCCACTCAAGGAGTGAGGATATTTTTTTTCCATTTATTCTAACAGAGAGTAAAAGAGAGGGGGGAGGGAGAGAGTGAAATATCAATGTGACAGAGATATATTGATTGGTTGCCTCCCACACATGCCCCAACGGGGGGGGGGGGGGGCGGATATCGGACCTGCAACCCAGGTATGTGCCCTTGACCAGGAATCAAACCTGTGACCCCTCAGCACGCAGGCCAATGTTCTAACAACTGAGCTACGCCAGGTAGGCCTATCACTTCTTATAAAAATCATAAGAAAGAGAAAATACATTTACTGTATTTATTGAAAAAAGTTTGCATATAAGTGGACCTCTCCATATCCAACCCATGTAGTTCAAAGGTTCAGTTGTAAATGTAATTATATAATATATGGTTCATCCATGTACATATCACATATCATTACTTCATTTATTCTTACTGCCAAGTAATATTTCCCTATATGGATATATCACATGTGTTTTATAATTTGATTACTTGATGGACAGTTAGCTATTACCATTTTTTTTATTTTGCCTCTTATAAGTAATGTTACCATGAACATTCATATACAAGTTTTTGTGTGAACATATGTTTTCATATTTTAGTTTTAATTCTAGCTTATTCTTTGAAAAGAATTGCATCTAATTTGGGAGGAATTTTTGAGAATGTATTTAATTCAGTGGAAGTATATTTTCCTTCTGAGCTACCTTGTAACAAATACCCTAACTTAAATAATAAAATAAACATGTATATGTGTGCTCAAATTAACTATTTTAAGACAGTTATGCATCTGAGATATTCATGCTTATCCTTAGTTATCATTCTGATTGCCTTGTATATTATATATGCAACTACTATAATATATCTAATGCCTTCTTTAAGCAACATAAGATAAATTCTTTTAAATGGAGGAGTATATCGTCCTCAACTCATACTCATCTGTTAAATGAGATAGAGCAAATGAGTTCAACTTCTGGGCATTGTTTTTGTTTGTTTCCTTTGTTCTTTCGATCAGGACAGTAATCCACCATGAGGGAAGTTAATTTGATTTTAGTCAAGTAAAAACTTCGAAGTAGAAAATTTACAGATTAATGGAGGTAGTAGCAAGTGATTAGTACATAAATCACAGACCAAATGACAGGAGATAAAAAAAAAAAAAAAGAAAGAAACAGCATGAAGCATAAAAAGGAAACATTAAGTTACAGAAGACCAATATATAACATTATCATCTTAATGAAAAAGGGTTATGACACACACACAAAACCAACAGGTACATGTTTCTATAACAAAAACATTTGTAGCTAATTTCCAAAGGCTAAAAGCACAGATATTAGCAGAGATGTACTGGGAGAATGCAAACAGGATGGAAGAGACTGACATCTGTCAGAGGGGAGCCGGGTTGGGGGCTAGGAGAAAAGGGGAAGGGATTAATAATAATAAGAAAACCATAGACCTGATAACAATGGTGCTAACCAGACGGGAAAAGGGAGTGGTGAGAGATTGAAAAGGGCAAAAAAGGGATAAATGGTGGTAGAAGGAGACTTTACTTTGGGTGGTATGTGCATGATGCAGTATGCAGATGGTATGTTACAGAGTCATACACTTGAAACCTATATGGTTTTATTGACTAATGTCACCCACTACATTTGATATAAAAATTAAAATTAAAAGAGCCCAGGCCAGATAGCTCAGTTGATCAGTGTCATCTCGACATTCCAGGGTTTGATCCCTGGTCAGGACACATACAAAAAAATCAACCAATGAATGCATAAATAAGTGGAACAACAAATTGGTGTTTCTCTCCCTCATTCTCCCTTCCTTTCTCTCTTTCTAAACATCAGTAATAAAAACAAAAACAAGAATAACTGTTTCATCAAGTGAAGTTGATTATAGTGGGAAAAAGAGTTACTTATAAGGATGAAGGGTATAATACACTTACTAGGATTTGGATAAATAACTGTCAAGAAACTTGATAAAATATTAAAAATACAGTACAATTATAGAAAATTTACATAATAAATTTGAGCTAATAAAATTCATATGGGGGCCGATCTCTGAGGGGAGTAAAGGAAGTACTAGTAAAAGTGCACAGAAGGAGAAATTGAATTGGATGCAGTCACTCCAGAGGCTTCAGCTGGTACCTCAACTGGACCTTTGCCCTGGGGGGCAGCAGGACCTTGGAAAATCAGGCACCCTCGCTGAGGGCAATTCCTGGGGAGAGACTTGCTGAAGCTGTTGGCAGCCAACACTTCCAGCAGCTGGAAGAATGAGTGAGTGCTCAGTGCTGCACCAGGAGTCAGGCTTGCAGTACATCACCCACTGTAGGCCACCCCTGGTGCTACTTGTTCCTACTTTCTTCATATAGTAAGTTCTGGAAACTGTTCTTCCATTATTTTATTTGATACCTGTTCCTTTTCTTGAAATCTTACTAGAAGTTTAATGGGATAAACTATTGTACTCACTTCTGCAGCTGGTCTTGAGGCCACAATTTACTCTTCTCTCTGCTCTACTACTTATTCAGATTCCCCTCAGACTAAGCTAATGCTTCTGCTGGGTTGAGATTGCTTACTTGCTAAGATAACCTGCACTTTCATCCTGTAGGGGTTTAGTGAAAGTCAAAGTGGGGGTAGGGGCTTCCCCAGAGTTGCTCAGAGACCCAGACTGAGTGAGGCTCCACACTGTTTGGTAGTCGGTGCTCACTGTGTATGAGAAGAGGAATTCGGTGCTGTGTACTAGTTCTTCTGTGCTTTGGCCTGGAAATGCCACATTTCTGCTCTAATCCCATTGTCAGAACTAGTTAAGGACCTGCCTAGTTGTAAGGGAACTGGGAAATGTGGGGAAGCAGGCTTCAGAATGGTGTTGAGCATCATCTCTGTCACAGTCTATCCTCCTGATTATCAAAAATTCCTGTGCCCCTTTATTCCATTATTACCCCTCTAAGGTGAGATAACCCAAAGTCCTAGTCTATCAAGGCATTTCACTCCAAGTGACACATGTCATCTCCTTTGGTCCAGAAACATTGGAACTGAAATGAGCAAATTATCCCACCTTCCTCATCCCTCCTCCTTCCCCCTAATCCCTGATGTGGTGTCATACAGGGCCAGGATAACCATAGTCATAGTCAACAGTTCATCTGGGAAACTGAAAAAGGCAGTTATTGCTTATTTGTCATTTGAGATCTCTTGGTCAGACATTGTGAGTGTCTCTTGCCCTGAGGTGAGGAATTTTCCTCGATTCTGCCCTGAATCTGATCTCTGCTAGGAGCACGTTGCCCACTGTTTGCTTTCTCCTCCTTGGCCCCACTTTAGGGTTAGGGTTAGGGTTAGGGTTATATTTGAGGTGGGTGTTAGAAAATGTGCCCTCTTTGGAGCTGCTCGGCTTTCCTTGAATATATCTGAGGTGGGTATTAGAAAATGTGCCCTCTTTGGAGCTGCTCAGCTTTCTATCTATAAAAGATTGGGGGTCAAGTCCCATTTTAAGGCAGTCTTTCTCAACCTGGCTACTATTGACATTTTAGATAAATAAATTCTTTTGAGGGACTATCCTATGTATTGTAGAATGGTTAGCAGTATTCCTGGCCTTGACCCACTAGATAGCAGTTATAAGTGCTCCCCAATTGTGACAATCTAAAATGTCACCAGGCAGTGCCAGATACCCTGGGGCACCATTTCCCTGAATTGAAACCCACTGTTTTAAGGCTAGAAGAGCCACAGAATTATGGAGAGCTTTTTTTTTCCTCTTAGAAACTTAGGAGGCTTTTTATCATTTTAATGACACTTCTTTTCTGAGCACATTTGTTAGCTTGCTGGACTTGATGTCTAACTTTAAGCTTTCAGCCTCTATTAGCAAGTCTGAAGCAGTTTCATCAATTGAAAGATTTTCTGTCAAGGACTTTTAGAATTATGTGAAAACTAAAGGCCTGATGCACAAATTCATGCATTCGGGGTCCCTCAGCCCGGCCTGTGCCCTCTTGCAGTCCAGAGCCCTCGGGGGATGTCCGATTCATGGCTTAGGCCCACTCCCCATGGAACATCCTCAGCACTGCTGCAGAGGTGAGAGAGGTTACCGCCGCTGCGCTCACCAGCCATGAGTCCAGCTTCTGGCTGAGTGACGTGACGCTCCCCCTGGGGGAGTGGTCTGACCACCAGGGGACAGCTCCTGCATTAAGCATCTGCCCCCTGGTGGTCAGTGCGCTTCATAGCAACCGGTTGCTCCACTGTTTGGTCTATTTTCATATTAGCCTTTTATTATATAGGAGAGTATGATGCCTCAGGAACAAATCCAAGGTATCAGCAGCTTAAACAGCATTTCCTGCTTGCTCAGGTCTACAGGTTGGCTGTGTGTCACTGCCCCAGATCCTGGGGGCAGGTCCAGGGCTTATTCCATGGTCTGGTGTCATTGTCTAGGCCAGCAGTTTTCACTCAGTGCGCAGGAAGAATGTTTAAAACATGCAGTACCTGACTATTTAGTAAGGGGCACTGACCTTTTTTCCCATAAACTGTCATAGTTTTTTTGTAATATCAGCAAAAAATACCTTTTTTTAAATTTTTATTTTTTATTTTTGGTGTGCTGCAGAATTTTAGCAACTACGTTATATATATCATGAGATGAAAAAGTTTGGAAATCCCTTGTCTGGGCTGAAGGAGTGCTTTCATTGGGCTCATTCTTTTCTTGTGGTGAGAGACAGGTGAAGAGAACCAAGCTAAGTCAAGCAAGCTCATTTAAAACTTGTCTTTAGATTTGGTGGACATCACATTTTCTCACATTCTGTTGATTGAAACAAGTCGTCTGAAGGTGAGAAGGTATTGATGTATACTGGGTTAGGGGGAGGAGATATCTGCTGTATACACTGTTGTTGGGTTTTTTTTTTGTAAGTGTCTAGTAACTTTAATTTTTTCAGAATGGCAAGGTCCTGAAATTCTAAACTCTGTTCCCTTTCATTTCTACTTGTCACGTGACAGTAAATTGTGTTTACTGCACAACAGTGCTCTCTGTTATGTTTACTGCACTACAATTCTTTCAAATCTATCCAGTAGCCACCAACATACACTACTAAAATGTTACTTTCCAATCACTTCTTCTCCAAACTTATTTGTAAAGGCAAGTCCTAATAGTAAGTATTTTAGGCTTTACAGATGATACAAGCTCTGTTATAGCTTTGCTAGTGTAACACAAAAATAGCCATAGACAATAAGCAACAGAATGAGTGTGGCTGTTTCTTCACAGGTAGGCCTTCCTTTGCCAAACCTATTCTAGAGCCCCAACTTCATTATGAAGGGCTGTGACTGCTGAGTTCTTGCAAGTGACTACCCTATCTAATAAAATAGTAGTATGCAAATTGACCATACTTCTGCTATACCCATAAGCCACGCCCACCAGCCAATCAAGAGCGAAAATGCAAATAAACCCAACCAAGATGGCTGCGGCCATGGAGAGAGCAGGAGGGAGGCTTGGGTTTCCCCGGTGATGGAGGAGGCCAAGCTTTCCGCCTGCCCTTGCTGGCCCATGCCTGCACTCCAGGCTATAAAGTTTCAATTATAGAAGATAAATAAATCCCAACAAAAATGGCGGCAGCTACAGAGCTCGAGAGAGCAGGAGGCTAGGGTTTAACCTGGCAATGGAGGAAGCCAGCTCCCGCAGCCCTGGCCTGCCTTGGCCTCCGCTTAAGGCTACAAAGTTTAAATTATAGAAGATAAATAACAGAAATGGCTGCCGCCACGGAGTGAGCAGAAGGCTTGGCTCCACTCCAGGCTACAAAGTTTCAATTGTAGAAGATACCAGTTACCATGGCCTCTACTTAGGTCACTGGGGGGCGTGACCGGCCTGCAAGTCCCCACAAGCCCCTTGCCCAGGCCGCCCCACACCCCAAGAAGACCCCCACCCTGATCCAGGACACACTTCAGGGCAAACCAGCTGGCCCCACCCATGCACCAGGCCTCTGTCCTATCTAATAAAAGAGTAATATGCAGATTGACCATCACTCCAACACACAAGTTGCCTGCCTCCATGTGATCAAAGATCATGTTCCCATGTGGACACAAGATGGCCAGCAGAGGAGGGCTGTTGGGAGTGACTAGACTTGCAAGGGAGGGCAGTTGTGGGTGATCAAGCCTGCAGTGGAGGGCAGTTAGGGGTGACCAGGCTGGCAGAGGAGGGTTATTGGGGGTGATCCGGCCTGCAGGGGAGAGCAGTTGAGGGTTACCAGGTCTGCAGAGAGAGCATTTAGGAGTGACCAGGCCTGCAGGGGAGGGCAGTTAGGGGCAAACAGGCTGGCAGGGGAACAGTTAGGCATCAATCCAACAGGCAGGGGAGTGGTTAGGGGGTGATCAGGCTGGCAGGCAGAAGCAGTTAGGGGCAATCAGGAAGGCAGGCAGGCAGACAAGCAGTTGGGAGCCAGCATTCCTGGATTGTGAGAGAGATCCCAGATTGGAGAGTGTGCAGGCTGGGCTGAGAGATAACCCCCCTCCCCTGTGCATGAATTTCATGCACTGGGCCTCTAGTATAACCTGGATTGCTTTTTCCAACTGTGGTATTAGTTCCCCTACTGCCCGCTACTTGACTGCTAAGGTGTGATCGTGTGTGTGGAAGAGTAGCATCCTACCTGGCACTAATTTCAGTGATATCCGAATAGACCAGTGAGAAGGAAGAGCAGGCTCTGTGTTTACTGCACTACAGTACCATTTGTGACACCGTGTGTGTCAGTTTTTCTCACCAAACAGTTCTCAGGTTTTCTGTATTAAAGCTGGTGTTCTACAATTTAACTCCGTTCTGACACTTTCTACCTAGAGACAGCATCAGATCCCACAGGTTCAAAGCTCAGCCTCATAAGACTGCCCCCACTTCAGATGCTGATCACAAACCCTGGTTATTACTGTGATTCTGACCTCCTGGCTATAATTCAGAGGTTCCCACATCTTTCTATTCAGGCTCAATTTATTTGCCAGAGCTGCTCACAGAACTCAGGAAAATATTTTACTTAGTAGACTGCCAGTTTACTACAAAGGACATCCTCAGGGAAAGCCAAATGGAGAGATGCATAGGGAAAGGTATGTGGGAAGAGGTGTGGAGCTCCATGCCCTTTCTGGGTGTGCCACTCCTCAGATCTTTGCATGTTTAACACCAAATCTTGTATTTGTGGTTTTTATTGAGTCTTCATTTCCTTCTTAGGCGTGTTAATTGAATCATTGACCATTGGTAATTGAACTCTAGCTGAAAGGTGAAGCTCAAATCACAATGTTGATTCCCTTGGCAACCAGCCCTCAACCCCTTTAGACTTTGCAAGCTACCCCATTAACATAAACTCAGGGTCAGTGAAAAGGGCTTTAAAAATAACAATCACCTTTTTTGCTTTTATCAATTAAGGAAATCTTTCCCTGGTTGGTGTGGCTAGTTGGTTGAGTGTTGTCCTGTGCACTGAAGGGTTAAGTTTGATTCTAGGTCAGGGCACAAACTCAGGCTGTGATCTGATCCCAGGTCAGAGTATGTGCAGGAGAGAGCTGATTGATGTTTCTCTCTCCTTCTCCCTTCCTCTTCCACTCAAACAAACAAAAAAAACCCCACCACCATAAAACATATTTTTTTTAAAAGAAAGTAAGTCTGAGGTTTTTAGGAGTTCTGTCTCAGTAATTTAGACAAAAAACAAATATACAGTAATTATAAATCACAATGTCACAACTGGGCTATGCTAGGTAACAAACCCTGAATTCTCAGTGGTTACTAACTAAGGTTTATTTCCCACATTGCATGTCCAGTGTGGGTCATGAGGGTGAGGACTGCTTTACCTCGAAACTCAGCAACCCATGCTGACAGAGGGTCCACCATCTGGAATGTTATAGTCACCATAGCAGGGCAGGGACAACAAGATGCCGTTCTCACTCACATCCCACTTCCCAGAACTTACCACAGTTAGGTTTGCCAGACTACCTACCTAATTGTGAGGAGACTAGAAACTGTGAGAGAAGATGGAATAATGTTAGCTTAGTTCCACTCTGCTACAAATTCAGTTGTTGTTCTCATATGGTTCTAGCATCTGTAGAAAGATACATATTGATAGATAAGGATAGATTTCAGGTAATATTGTTTGAGGCATTTTTGGACAGTTTTTTCTTTAAAAATAATTTAAGTGTATTTTACTCTTAATTTTCCAGAATAAAATGTTTAAAATTAGAATTGTATTTCTAGATGAGAATGCAGTAGTATAAAGAGCCATTGGTCTTTACCCATCACAGTAGACATTGAAATGGTATCAAAGCTTGTAAGGTTTTTCTTGAACATGCAGAGTTACTTTGCTGAGTGTTGTATTTTGCAAATAGTGCCAACATCATATTTATGGAACAACAATGATGAAAATTTTCATCTTCTGTTTCACTAAGCCTATCGATCTCTATTTTTAATTTAATAAAGCCCTTGGGTTATATATCTTCTAAAACCATCCATGATTTGCCTATGAAAAGATGCTAAAGACAACATACAGTTTTTCCTGGATAGAGACGTTGAAAAAGCAATCATTGCCTTTCAGGCCATCAGTACCCATTAATGGAGTGTGTTTGGGTTGTGGATGTATGTTTGCTTCCTGTGGTCTCTTGGTTCACAATAGGTTTCATGGGAGCTAATAGGCAACATGTGTTGAACTTGAAGCCATGAGTGTTTACGCTGCTGCCTTCCTTTTAATGACCACAGCATGGAATTGCTTGAAGCTGGGGTCAGTCAGGTGGAAAATTCTTCACAAAGACATTATTTAGTAGCATTAACAGCAAGTAATTATATAGATTATTGGCACCAAGACAATGCTATCCTACCTCTATGAGTAGACAGAGATTTTAGACAAATTTGTGTGATTTGGGACAAGCAGTCAGTGTTGGAAAGACCTCTGAGGACCGTTTCCGTCATTAGACTTGGGTATCTGCCAATGCAAGAGGTCAAATGACACTTGGCTTGAATTGACATAGAATGGCCAATTGTTGATTTGCAATATCTACACAAACTTCATTGTGTCTTTAAAATTAGTTTTTTTAATGCTGGTAATTTAGTGTACAAGTGAATATAAATGCTACCTTGTGATTCTGTCTTTCTTTTACCATATTTGTTTTATGTGAGCTTTTTTAGTTTTAAATATCAGAGGCCTGATGCACAAAATTTGTGCAAGAGTAGACCTTCCTTTCCCCAGCTGCCAGCACCAGCTTCCCTCACAAACCCTAGCTTTGTCTGGAAGGTTGTCTGGAAGCATGTCTCAATTAGGATATTATACTTTTATTAGAGGCCCGGTGCACGAAATTTGTACACTGGGGTTGGGCGATCCCTCAGCCCAACTTGCCCCCTAACACATACTGAGAGCCCTCAGGGGATGTGCTACTAACCACTCACCCTAGCCTGCCCAAGGCCTAAAGCCTCTAGTGAGGCTTTAGGCCTTGGGCACCCAAGCATCACCTTGCAATGGGGCTGATGGCTGGCTCCATCCCAGTCACATACCCCCCTTCCCCCCCTCCCCCCGGCCTGGGCCTTCACCCCAGCCAGCTCCGACTCGAATAGCACGGGCCTTGGCCCTGCCTCCCACAGCCCTGGTGGCCTCAGCCCCGCCCCCACAGCCTTGGTGCCTCGGCCCCACACCCCCATGGCCCGGGCTGCCTCGGTCCTGTCTTCCCTGGCCCGACCCCCTTGGCCCTGCCCCCTCAGTCCCGGCCGCCTCAGCCCCCCCCCCCCCCCCCAGTCTCAGCCCCAACCTCCGTGGCCTGGGCCACCCCCAGCCCCAGCTACCTCAGCCCCACCCCCCATAGCCCAAGGCCACCTCGGCCCCAGCTGTGGCTGCCTCGGCCCCGCCCCCGCTCCTGATTGGCTTGTGGGTGTAGCGAAGGTACGGTCAATTTGCATATTACACTTTTATCAGGATTATTATAGACTAGCGGCCCGGTGCACAAAATTCGTGCACAGGTGCGGGAGATGTCCCTTAGCCCAGCCCACACCCTCTCCAATCTGGGACCTCTCAAGGGATGTCCAACTGCCCGTTTAGGCCCGGTCCCAGCAGGATCAGGCCTAAATGGGCAGTCAGACATCCTTCTCACAATCCAGGACTGCTGGCTCCAAACTGCTCACCTGCCTGCCTCCCTGATTGCCCCTAACCACTTCTGTCTGCCAGCCTGATCACCCCCTAACCACTACCCTGCCAGCCTAATTAATGTCTAACTGCTCCCCTGCCAGCCTGTTTGCCCCCAACTTCCCTCCTCTGCTGGCCTGGTCACCCCTAACTGCCCTCTCCTGCAGGCTTGATCACCCCCAACTGCTCTTCCTTGCAGGCCTGGTCCCTCCCATCTGCCCTCCCCCCCTGGCCTGATGACCCACAAACGCCCTCTCTTGCAGGCCTGGAACCTCCCAATGGCCCTCCCCTGCTGGCCATCTTGTGTCCACATGGGGGCAGGATCTTTTACCACATGGGGATAGCCCGCTTGTGTGTTGGAGTGATGGTCAATCTGCGTAATACTCTTTTATTAGATAGTGTACAGATCCGGTGCATGAGTGGGGGCCAGCTGGTTTGCCCTGAAGAGTGCCCCAGATCAGGGTGCGGGTTCCCTTGGTGCGAGGGGCGGCCTGGGTGAGGGGTCTGTGGAGGTTTGCAAGCCAGCCACGCCCCCCAGCGACCCAAGCAGAGGCCCTGGGATCTGGGATTAATTTATGTCTACAATTGATACTTTGTAACCTGGAGAGGAGCCAAGCCTTCTGTTCATTCTGTGGCGGCAGCCATTCTGTTTGAAACTTTGTAGCCTAGTTTGGAGGCCTAGGCCGGCTATGGCAGGTGGAAAGCTTGCCTTCCTCCGTTGCCAGGGAAACCCAAACCTCTGTTCTCCAGCTCAGTGGCTGCCTCCATTTCTGTATCTTTTATAATTGAAACTTTGTAGCATTGAGTGGAGCCCTAGGCCTTCAATGGCAGGCGGAAAGCTTAGCTTCTTCTGTTGCCAGGGAAACCCAAGCCTTCCTCCTGCTCTCAGTGTAGCAGCCATTTTGGTTGGGGTTTATTTGCATAGTCTCCTGATTGGCTGGTGGGTGTGGGTTGTGGGTGTAGTGAAGGTACAAATTTCCATATTACTCTTTTAATAGGATTTTTTTTTTATTGATTTCAGAGAGGAAGGGAGAGGGAGAGAGAGATATAAACAACATCAGTGGTGAGAGAGAAGTATTGATAGGCTGCCTCCTGCATGCCCCACACTGGGGATTGAGCCCACAATCCTTGACTGGAATTGAACCTGGGACCCTTCAGTCTGCATGCCTATGCTCCATTCACAGAGCCAAACCAGCTAGGGCTTATGTGAGCTTTTAGATGTAGTTCCTTTACTCCACTTGATCAAAATTTACTAGCTAATCCTAATATCTATCAAATAAAATATTACTAAGTTCTCTAATAATTATATGTATTCATAAATTAAAAATGCCATCAAGTGAATTCCTCAAATGTGCCTATTATAATGAATTTAAGCCATGATATCGATTATGGTGAGAGAAATAAACAGTTTGCATGAATTATTTTATCAGTGATCTGATAACTTGTGAACCGCAAAATATTTGTATATGTCATAGCAGTCTTTTATTCTTTATTTCTTAAAGGACTTGAAGCCCAGTAATATTGTAGTAAAATCAGACTGCACTTTGAAGATTCTTGACTTTGGACTGGCCAGGACTGCAGGAACAAGTTTCATGATGACTCCTTATGTAGTGACTCGCTACTACAGGGCACCTGAAGTCATCCTAGGGATGGGCTACAAAGAAAACGGTCAGAAAACACATTTACTTGAAATGCTGTTCTGTTTTATGAGATTTCTTATGTAAATATTTAAGCTGAAGTGCATAGTTAAATATATGTCACTGAAATATCAAGAGTTTCAAAGTCACTCTAAATTTTGTCGTAAACGTTTGAAAAAATTTAGGGCACCTGTTTATTTAATTACAAATATATAACTATCAACACTACCTTTGGATAATGACTTTGTTGCCATAGCCCCTGAAATTTACTTTTCTGTAACTTTAGAGTGCATATTTCTAACATGGACTCACGGAATATATACAGTAGACTGACAGTGTATCTTTTGTATGAATCCTAGTTTACTGCTAGTGACATTTGCACCTGTTTCCAACCCCCTGAGACTAGAGTTGCTAGCAAAAGCACTTAGTGTAAACTTCAAGAGCCAGGCTAAAGCCATCTGCAAAGCTGATGGCTAATAAAGGTGACCTCTTGTAGGAAACTGTTTCATCAACGCCCTATATCCAGCCTTAAAGAAATGGCATGTTATGTGTCGGTATATTCAGTTATGTATATCAGCATTAGAATCAAGGCTGAAGAAAATTGTCAGGCATGTAGTTCATGAATTATTTAAAAAATTAAACACACATATATTTAAGAAGAAATGTTGTTGACTCTCAGACCGGGGCGGGGTGGTGAATGAGTGCACAGGCCTTTATTGACTTGTGGTAACTTCATCCAAAGCACTGCTTGGAATAGGGCTTGGATTTTTTCCTAGCAATTTGCTTTGAATTAAGAAACTGTATTAAGTCAATCTTGACTCGTTTTTAGAAAAAATAACATTGAACTGATAACTTCCTTTTATTTTCTGAGCTAATTAAAAGCAAATGCTTTAAACATTTACTATTATTCTTTTATTCTTAAACAGGCTGTTCTGTGTTCTTACTATCTAAAATTGTCTTATGCCCTGTAGATCTAGTGAGTTAGATTTAATGTTAGACTCATAGAGGTTTTGTTATTGTTGTTTCTTAGTTTTGTTTTTGTTTTTTAGAATTGATACAAGCAACCAACATGAAGATTGCTTTTGTATTTGCTATAAAACCATTGACTCTCTCAGCTACTGTGTAATGTGTCACTCTCTGTGTCCTATAAATGTGATTTGGGGAGATAGCTCCCTGCCAGGAATTAGCACTAAGAAAAAAATGCCATATTAAAAATTGACTTGCTTTCCTCATAGATAAGAATTATATAGATGACCTTACCACATTTTCTTTCTTTTCTTTTTTGGTCTCAGGAAACTGAGTCAAATGTAATGCTTAATGACAATAACATATTTGCCATCAAGGGCAGACATAAGAACTTGGCCCCACCCACCTTCACCTGTTTTAATAACTTTAATTTTGCCTTTTATTACAAGCTACCTCAAAGCTTTGTAGAAGAAAGTATAATATAATGGGATATATTTAAGCTGCTAATTGGCTGTAGACCCATTAAGGAAGTTTTATGCTTGAACCAGGCTTGTCATGTTGAGAAAGTCTTCACTGACCCAGACAAGAACTGCTTGCATGCTTGCCACTTTTATAATGTTTAAAAATGGGTTTATATGATTTCTTAAAGTTTTCTACATAACTTGTTTCCTGGGCATTTAAGTAAATTTTGCCATTCTCTGTAATCTACAGGGAAATTTAATTGCAATAGATTTTTACCAGGAATTAAAATCTTGGAATTTTTTTCCTTTGAACTGACTTATGAATATTAACTTTATTCTAAATTTTTGTCTTTGAAAGTTAAATCATACCATAAATACAAAAATATTTGCCTTCATTTTAATACTAAATTTTAGAGAAACTTTAATTCCAAAGGTTTTCCAAGATTTCTTTCCAGTTTTGCTTCTCTGAGTCTGTGGTTGGCAGTCTCCTTGTAAGGGTGTGTGCTAGGAAGTACACTTACCGTTCCTAAGTCCTCCAATGTGGATACAGATGTCTCTCTCTCTCTAACATCAATTTCTACCCTTTTCCTTTTTTGTCCTTAAAGAATTTAGACCTTCAAGCTTCAAAAACAAATTAAAGTTTCTAAGGCTTTCCTTTTAAATGGTTATCTTGCCCTCTTCTCCTAGTAAACTGCAAGCACCTGTCTCCTCTTTTTATCTGATTTTCACACCCAGAGATATCACGCTTCAGGGTGCACTGTCAGTTTTGATGAAGCAGGTGGAGATCCTCACATTGCCCATTTCTATGTCTGTAGCAGATGTTTTCAGCATTGATTAGAGGTCCTGTTGAAGTTGGAACTTTCAGATTGTATTCAGACAAAACCAAACTTCTTCAACCAAAAGCAATTTAGTTTTATGGGTTTAAAGACTTTAGGTAGAAAACGTGATAACATACTTTTTTTACTGAGTTTTCTGACTTGATCATTTATTCACTGTCTTTGCACTTGTTCTTGTTGGGATAGTAGGGTAGATGTAGCACAGCATTGCTGATGAAACAAATGACTTTCAATTCAAAATAGACATAGCACTACTCAAATACATTTATGAAGTCCAGTTTAAAAAATTGATAAAGAGCTTTAGATTAATTCTTAACTGTAATTGTTCATAGAAATACATGCTTTTTGTTAAATATTTAACATGCTAAATTATTTCTGCTCATGCTTTTTTTGTTGACTTAAAGAGAGAGCATAATGCACAGTTGAACCTCAAAATATTGACAAGATTTCATTTTATAAAATTTGCTACCTTGTGTACTTTTTCAACCTTATTTACAAAATTTATGTTTGCTGCTATGTTGTATTTTCAGTGACGGAATGTATAAGATTTTTAACTGCATTATTTCTGTGCATAGCTCTCACTTTAAAATTAGATATATAGTTAAAAGGCCACACTTCACCATTTGCTTTTGTAATTCAAAGCCTTTTGAAAAATATTTTGTGTTTTAAATTATTCCATTAGCTAAAATTAAAATCCGTTTTCTTTTTGTGATGTTTTGTAGTTGTTATATAATGCATTCATATTATGCTTCTTTGATTTTAATGACCTTTGCTTTGCTTTTCCTTCTTTTGTGCTGCAAACATATAGTGGATTTATGGTCTGTGGGGTGTATTATGGGAGAAATGGTTTGCCACAAAATCCTCTTTCCAGGAAGGGACTGTATCCTTGTGCTGCTGCAGCAGTGAAATTAGTGATGATTTCCTTATGTTCGCTAATGGGGATGAAGATGGTTTATTCATACAGGGGTGTTTTAAACAGATAGTTTGTGGCTATTATAGTTAAAAAACTGCTGAGATGAGAAGCTGAAATGTTGGTAGGCTGCGTCTGGCAGAAGGAAATATAGTCTCTGCTGGTAGTTAGAGCACATTCACTGTCACTCATTTTTATTTTGTACTGCTTTCTATAATTTTGAAGTATATATGGTGTGTGTGATTTTTTTTAATATTTATATATTTTTTATTTTAACCAAATTCTTTATGTTAATGTCATTGAATTTTGTTTTCAGTTGACATTTGGTCAGTTGGGTGCATCATGGGAGAAATGATCAAAGGTGGTGTTTTGTTCCCAGGTACAGATCGTATCCTTATCTTTGGCCTAAAATGTAATTTCTCAAGGTCAAAATGTATGACAGCACTTCAGCTAGGTCAAGTATAATATATTTTGTCTTTCCCTAATAATATTGTTAAATTATTCTACTCTTTCAAAATGCCACCTGCTAGTTGACATAGACTTCCCTTTCCCCACATATTGATTGTGTCATATTATTTCTGAGAACTGCCCAAGTTAATTATCCACAATTACTTGCTAGCTTTGAGTTGGTTTACTTAACCTAAATCAAAAATCATGGTGGGCATTAAACATTTCTAATACTTATGCACTTGGTTAAGTCTAGAAGCACTTAGGACTTTAATATGAGTTTTGGAATTGTCTGTTGCTTCTGGTCATCCTTTTGTTTTACCCCTCCCCCCCCCCCCCCACCTCCCTTTGCGTTTTTTGTCTTTGGGTTATTGTCTGATTTTTTAACATAACATACTGATCTTTTCATCTGAGAATTTCAGCAATAGTAGTTTTATTATGGTGTAAGTAGATTTGGAGTCGTGCTTTTTGTTCATCTGACAATTTTAATGTTTACATTACCAGCAAGTGATGTGTGATGTGTTTATCAGCTAGTAACCCTGAGACTTACTTTAGGAGGAGGCATGGGAAAGCCATATGCACTAGGTTAATCAGAGGGCTTTGGTTCTAGTCTCAGGGAGGACAGGCAGTGTGAAGACTTAGGAGGAAGGAGACAGGGAGTTCTAACCTCACAACTTACCAAACACTGATTCATGTTTACAGGTTTCAGAGCTTTCAGAGTTTGTTACCTAAGTTAAACAAAGCATGGCAAAAGAAAATGCCACTTGTATCAAAGCCGTCGTTTTTATAAGTTTTCTGTTAGTGTAGAAAATTCTCAAAAAAAAACAAAGGACAGATTATAAGAAATATTTCTTAGCCTCTAGGATAGTGGTCCTCAACCTTTCTAATGCCACGACTCTTTAATACAGTTCCTCATGTTGTGGTGACCCCCAACCATAAAATTATTTTTGTTAGGACCCACAGGTTGAGAACCACTGGCAGGGTTGCCTAAGACCATCGGAAAACACAGATATTTACATTAAAATTCATAACAGTAGCAAAATTATAGTTATGAAGTAGCAACGAAAATAATTTTATGGTTGGGGGTCACCACAACATGAGGAACTGTATTAAAGGGTCGCGGCATTAGAAAGGTTGGGAGCCACTATTCTAGGACAGTGGTCGGCAAACTCATTAGTCAACAGAGCAAAATATCAACAATACAACGATTGAAATTTATTTTGAGAGCCAAATTTTTTAAACTTGAACTTCTTCTAACGCCACTTCTTCAAAATAGACTCACCCAGGCTGTGGTATTTTGTGGAAGACACACACTCAAGCGGCCAAAGAGCTGCATGTGACTTGCAAGCTGCGGTTTGCGAACCCCTGCTCTAGGATATGCATTCATATTTTCAGATGAGCCAGAAAAAAATTTTTTGGTATTCCAGAATTGTGTACAATTTACATTTAGAGTCCCTGTGGATAGTAATTATCATTGTTCTTTGAGTCACTTGTCATTTGTATTTGGAATTTGTTGATTTAAGTTTTCATTTTTTTAAATACTTTTTTTTTTTCTAGAAAGAGGAAAGGAGAGTAAGGGAGAGATAGAAACATTAATGAGAGAGAAACATCAATCAGCTGCCTCCTGCACACCCCCTACTAGGGATTAAGCCCACAATCTGAGCATGTGCCCTGATTGGGAATGGAACTGGTGATATCTTGATACATCGGATGGCACTCAACCACTGAGCTGTACCAGTTGGGTTAAGCTTTCATTTATATGATAAAATTAATATTATTCTCTCTCTCTCTAAATAAGGTTAACAGTGCTTATTTGTTGACCCTTTCTGTCCACCTTTTGCAAGGTGGCTATAAGATAAAAGATTTATAACTGCCCTATTTCTTAGAATTTTATAATTGTTGTTTTCTTGTTATTTTAATATGGCTATGACTATGTGATGAACATTAGATACGGAGTATTTTTCTTAGCTACTTGATACTAGATATTGATCAGTGGAATAAAGTTATTGAACAGCTTGGAACACCATGTCCTGAATTCATGAAGAAACTACAACCAACAGTGAGGACTTACGTTGAAAACAGACCTAAATATGCTGGATATAGCTTTGAGAAACTCTTCCCTGATGTGCTTTTCCCTGCTGACTCAGAACACAATAAACTTAAAGGTACTTTTAATAAATATATTTATTTAATCCTGTGTGTGTGTGTGTGTGTGTGTGTGTGTGTGTGTGTGTGTGTGTGTTCATATTATTAAGGATCATACATTAAGTTTATTTCTGAGTGTTGGAACAGAGTAAGGTTTTAGTCATTTTTTTCTGTAACTATTTTTTCATCATATGTATGACCTGGTTTTATACTAAAACTAGAGGCCTGGTGCACAAAATTTGTGCACTCGGTGGGGGGACGGGTCCCCCAGCCTGGCCTGTACCCTGTCACAGTGCAGGAGCCCTGCCCATCCCTCTGGGACTCCTTGATGAATTGCCCCAAAAAGGTGGGCCAGAGCCGAGGATCCTGCTCTGCGCCACATGGATCTGGGAGGCAGGACACCTAGGACCCCCAAGCAAGCCAGAAAGTAAAAAAGAGCAAGAGTCTATACACATTTGAATAAACATCCTTATATATAAAAATTGCGACCCCCGCGGCCCCCAGTGCTGCCATGGCCGGGCTTGGGGCTGGGTTTGTGGCTGCGATCGCCACCCCTGCAGCCCCCGGCGCGGCCATTGCAGGGCTTGGGGCTGGGTTTGTGGCTGTGATTGAGGCCCCCAGCACAACCTTGGCTGGGCTTGGGGCTAGTTTGTGGCTGCCATCACCACCCCTACAGCCCAAACACAACCTTGGCCGGACTTGGGGCCAGGTTTGTGCCTGCGATCACGGCCCCCCAGCCATTAAAGTTGAGTTATGTATTTTAGCCCTATCTAAAACTTCAGCAAAATCATCCGCATGAAAATACAAATTTTGTTCATTTGGCAAATGAGTAGCTAATCTTGTGATGGCATGAGACTGGTCATGCATTCGCATTCCAAAAAGTCTCCAAACAGCCTCAGGAGCACTCACATGTCTGGAGTCAATGAAGTCCTGTACTTCGTCATGATTGATAATATTTTTTTCAGAAATTTGAATATTTGCACAATCATGACCTTTATAGATGTATTTAAATAGATATTTGACACTTCTAATTGATGCACAGACTTCAACATTTATATGACAGTTATATTTGAGGCACAAATATGGGTTATAAGGGACAATCCAAGTATTATCAACAATTTTATTTCCAGTAGAAATGGTACTATCAGATCTTCGTTTGTATTTGGGATATGCATCAAATGATTTCCAATGGTCACATTTTGAAATTCTTTCAGATATCCCTTTAAACATTTTCCATTTTCCATACATGGACTATTTGGATTTTGTATTCCACATAGTCCATGTACCGTATTTGATCTTACAATCTGAAAAAGTCGAGGACACTGGTCCTCATCTGGAATTTCTGCCTTAACTATACGGTCAATGTCATATTCTGAACGTAATTTGGACTCGCTATCTAATAGTAATGTGTGAGCGTGAGGCAGTCCACGTTTCTGAAATTCAGTGACATGAATCTTAGCTATTACTTTGCCAAATAAATGGAATTTACATACATCATTTAAAAGAGCATTCAGCTTAATATTAAAAACCCTGGCTACCAAGTCAGGTCTGTTTTCAACTTTTTGCCAGCGTTGTAAATTGTTTGTAATATCTGCCCATTTGGGATTGCATGTCATAGTTATAAATAAATCAGGCTTACCATACTTTGTTACAATTGCCATAGCATCCTGATATTGCTGCTGCATATTTCTGGGACTACCCTCAAAAGATGATGGAAGTATTATCATTTTACCAATGGGTACATTGTCATTTTCAGATCTGGATTTGAGATAATCCACCAAACCGCTATATTTTTCAACTCTCAGATTGGTTTGCTGTAATAAAATCTATCTGATTTACCTCCATTTTTTAATACGAATCCACAATAAACTGTTGAGTTAATGTTCCTGCATTTAAAATAGGATTGAAAGTGTCCCTCACAGAAAGATGAAATCCGTAATACTGCATTTGGGTGACTCGTGTTCTTACATTTTGTCTAGTATTATTGTTGAGTACACTGTTGTCTCTGAGTCTTAATGCAATATCTGTTCCCTAACCTTTTTCACCATGTGGAAAAAGAATAGGATATGTCATTGCATCTAATGTAGGAAACAGGATACTGATTCGTTTCATTTTAGTGGCATTTGGATTATTGGGATCTGGTTTACAATGAATGAGCAAGTCCCTTTCAAAAGGAGGTTCTCCATCTTCGTTTGTGAAAATGACAGCAACCTCGGTTACACAGGGAGAATTATATCTACCTGGGTCACTATTATGGTCATATTTAATTGCCATAGTTACTTCCGTGGGAGCTATACCTTTTGCTGCTGCTTCAGATTGGGCTTCCTTTTCTACCTCATGTAGCATCTTGTACGATTTTGTTAATTCATTTATTTCATGCATGAGGTTGTTTCTGAGCAGGCCTGGTTTGCTGGGATTGCTAATCTTTTACGTGTAGCTTCGGCTGTATCCAAAATATAGAGTTGAGCAAACTTCAACAGTTTTTCTTTGGACATAGTCCCACCTCTCTATTGCTATGTTCTGAGATAGAGGAGAGTGACAGGCCTTTCAGCACTGTGACCAACGGCTGATTTGGACAGATTCTGTGGGGGTGGGACTTCCTCCTACCTGTTGTCAGTTTCCACAGCTGGGATGCTGAAGCTGGGACTCCAGGGCCTTCCCTCTGACGGGGGCCTTCCCTCTGATGGTTGCCTTCCATTTTTGCTGGCATACAGCTGAAGCTGCACTTAAAACATTATTAGCAAAGTCAGGGGCCTCAGTCAGATGCAGCTGCGGTGAGTTCTCGCAGCCGCCGCTCCCGCTACTGCAGATCCTGCCGCCTCGGTTCTCCGTGCCCTGAGGCCTCAGACTCAGCTGTGGGGAGTTCTGGCCGCCGTCACTGCTGCCACCGCTTGGGCTCTGCGCCCGGGCCGGGCACTTGATGCCTTCACCACTTCATCTCCACTCCTGGGGCCTGGCATTCACGCCTCTCGACCTCACCCCTTGCTCCGATTGGCTGGTAGCATAGCCAGTCAGGAGCCAAGGTACGGTCACATTTGCATGTTACTCTTTTATTAGATAGGATATTTTTTAAAGCACATACTTGTTTTTTTTAAAATGAGCATTTTAAAGTTTCTGAAATTTATTGCTATTTTTAAAAGCCTTTATGAGGTTCGTGTACATTCACATCATTATTTTTGCAGCCAGTCAGGCGAGGGACTTGTTATCCAAAATGCTGGTGATTGACGCGTCCAAAAGGATCTCTGTGGATGAAGCTCTCCAGCACCCATACATCAACGTCTGGTATGATCCTTCTGAGGCAGAGGCTGTAAGTTCTTCTCTTCATGTTTGAACAAGTCATACCCCTTACAGTTAGAATTAAAGTTGTGTTTGGAGGAGACATTTTTACATATATATAAAAGCCAAGCCACCAGAACAGTAGAACAACTACTGATCGGCCCCAACCTCCCACAACCACCCTTGACCCCTCCCCCCCAGCCAGCCTGGTCCCAATATGCCCCCCCCCCATCCCCAATAGGGAGTGGGGCCAGCCAGCCAACCTCCTACGTCCCTTCTCCCCTGCCTGCCTGGCCCAATCTGCCATCATCAGGGCGGGCTGTCCAGACCTCATCTGAGCATGAATTCATGCACTGGGCCTCTATTTTTGAATAAAAATATAGGTAAATGATGATGCTGTTCTTTTGTTTTGCATTTAAAGTACCTTAAGTTAATGAGCTTATCCAAACACCTTCTATACAAAATAAAGTTCAGCTTTTTGCCTTCTTATCTTCATACCTGATCTGATGAGCTAGAACACTGAATTCTTTGGGAGGACATCCTAACTCATGTATAAAACAAATTATAGCATAGCCCAGTTCTATGATGTAAATAAACTGACCATTTCAAAAGCTGGAAGAAGAGAAAAAGATACTTTTTCCTGTCAGAAAGTATTCTTCCAAAACTAGTCTCTGCATCAAAGATGATTCATCACTCTGGTCTAATAATGTATTTTTACAGGCCCTTCCTGTTTGGATGACATTTCAAATAATTACACTGATTTGCATACTCCTAGTAAACTGACTCAATTATTGCTGCCTTTTGTTTTTCAGCCACCACCAAAAATACCTGACAAGCAGTTAGATGAACGGGAACACACAATAGAAGAGTGGAAAGGTAACATTCACCAAATCCTGAGAGATGGAGCTGAGTGAGCTTCTGACTTATTGTGTTGATTTATTCGTCATGTTGAGGAAACTAAAGATATTTTATATTATTCACTAGAGGCCCAGTGCATGAATCCCTACACTTGAAAGGAACTGTGGGCTGTGAGACTGTGGTGGGCACAGGGACGGGTCTCAGCCCATCCTCCACATCTCCACCTGGCTCTTCCCACCAGGATCCCTCCCCCAACACTCTCTACCTGTGTCTACCTGCAACCCCGCATCTACCATTGCCGCTCCCACCCGCTGACAGTGCCGGCCCTGCTCCCACCCACTGAAGGTGTGGAATAATTAGGGCTGGAAAGCATGGGACCATTAGGGCTGGTGCCAACAGCATATGCAGGCTGAGCTGGCGCCTTCAGTGGGTGTGAGCAATAGTTGCTGCCCCAATCACCCCTTGGGAGCAGGGGGAGGTAAAGAAGCTCTCAGGGGCAATCAGGGCTGGAAGCTGCTGCTTGGAGCTGCTGATGGCGCCGAGTGATTGGGACTGGCGCTAGGCACCGGCAGCAGGTGCGAGTGGTGGCTCCATTACTCTGTGTGTGTGTGTGTGTGTGTGTATGTTCATATTATTATGGAGCATACACTAAGTTTATTTCTGGGTGGTGGAACAGAGTAAGGTTTTAGTCACTCCCAGTGGGTGCAAGTGGGGCTGTTGCTGGCAGCTGGTGCAAGAGGTGGTTGCTGGCCCCGATTACCCTTCAGGAGCAGAAGGAGGTGGAGAAGCCCTGAGGGGCGATTGGGGCCAGCAGCCACAGCTCGCACCCGCTGATGGCGCCAAGTGACTGGGGCCAGTGCTGAGCGCCAGGCAGGACTGCAGTGTGCGGTAGCAAAGAATTTTCAGTAACCACCAGAGAGGCACAGTAAGCAGCACCCCGCCTTGGTCTGGAGCCCCCACTCACCTTCTCTACCATTCTGCTGTGGCCCCCGTGTTTTGCGCATTTCCCCTGGTGGTCAGCACACGTCATAGCGACCAGTTATTCGATTGTTCCATTGTTTGGTCTATTTGCATATTAGCCTTTTATTATATAGGATAATTCATATATGGTAATATTATTATGAATATTTTTTGCAAAAATAGAAGGTAGGCCTCTTTTCCTCCCTTACTTAACACATTAAGCACCCAGCCTGTTTTGTCTTCTGGACAGAAAGTATAGTGTCAGTCACTGGGTATTAATCCTAATTTCTCATGTCCCCTATTCAGACATGGCAATATTAATTCTTTTTGGAATATTTTGTTCTTCCAGAGTCTACAAATACACAAGCCTGTGTATTTGGGTCTCTCCCTTCTACTCTCCCACCTGTTTTGATCCCTAATGGTAATGTGCTTTGTTGGTATAATCCCATATTAGAGATTAACCTCTCCTGCTCCATATGCCTGGTGCATGGATACCCAGCTGTCCAGCTGTGTCAGTATCTATACCCAGCTCCCAGTTGTGTCCAGTCAGTTGTTATTACAGAGCAACTGCAGTGCTCTTGTGCACATGTGAGAACACGCCAATAAAGGTCCTATAAGATTTCCTGGGCCAAAGGATATTTTTCAATTATTTCCAGATTACCCTCAAAGAAATTGTAGTGGTTTATATTTCCATCAACACTGTATAGGAATGTCTACGAGGGAGTTAACCAACAGAGAGAGTTCATTTTTAATCTTTGTAAATCTAACATAGTAGTTATATTTTATGAAGGTATTTGAACATTAATAATGCTTTGATAGTCATGGAAATACTTCTTTCTTTAGAAGATTCCCTGGGATGGCCTAGCCTGTATTGCTCTCAGTGGTTAAAACATCAGCCTGTGCACCGAAAGTCTTGGGTTGGATTCCAGGTCAAGGGCATGCATCTGGGTTGTTGCAGGTTCAGTCCCCAACCCTTGTTGGGGCACATTCAGGAGGCAACCAATTGATGTACCTCACATCGATGTTGCTCTCTGTCTCAAAATCAATAGGAAAAAATATCCTCGGGTGGGGATTAACAAATTCAAAAAGAAAAGATTACCTGGGATAGTTAGACCATGTGATATTTAGATCCTGTTTACCTCATTTGTGTTGTTTTTCTGTGGTGGTTGGACCACTTTTGTAGCTACATGACTTTGGGCAAGTCACTTGATCCACTTTTTACCTGAACTTAAATAACTGGGTACAGAAGACTCACTATTAAGAACTATGTGCTTACATATTGGGGAAGCGAAAGGGACTGCAGAGGTATAAAACAGACAAGTAGGCTCTCTGCTCCTCCATACATCAGACAGCCTCTCTTCATGCGCTGTGCCAGCCACAACCCTGAGACACGATAGTGAAGGTTGGAGTGAATAGATTTAGCTGCATTGGGTGCCTGGTCACCAGGGCTGCTTTTAACTCTGGTAAAGTGGATATTGTCACCATCAATGACCCCTTCATTGACCTCAACAACATGGTCTACATGTTCCAGTATGGTTCTACTCATGGCAAGTTCAAGGCATAGTCAAGGCTGAGAACGGAAAGCTTGTCATCAGTAGAAAGTTCATCTCCATCTTCCAGGAGTGAGATCCCACCAACATCAAATGGGGTGATGCTGGTGCTGAGTATGTTGTGGAGTCCACTGTTGTCTTCACTGCCATGGAGAAGGCTGGGGTTCACTTGAAGGGCAGAGCCAAGAGGGTCATCGTGTCTGCCCCTTCTTCAGATGCCCCCATGTTTGTGATGGTTGTGAACCATGACAAGTATGACAATTCCCTCAAGATTGTCAGCAGTGCCTCCTGCACCACCAACTGGTTGGCCCACCTGGCCAAGGTCATCCATGACAACTTTGGCATCAAGGAGGAACTCATGGCACAGTCCATGCTATCACTGCCACCCAGAAGACCATGATGGCCCCTCTGGGAAGCTGTGGCATGATGGCTGAGGGCTGACCAGACCATCATCCCTGCTTTTACTGGTGCTGCCAAGGCTGTGGGCAAGGTCATCTCTCAGTTGAATGGCCTTTCGTGTCCCTACCCCCAGTGTGTCGGTGTTGGATCTGACCTGCTGCCTGGAGAAAGCTGCCAAATATGATGACATCAAGAAGGGAGTGAAGCAGGCATCAGAGGGCCCCCTCAAGGGCATCCTGGGCTATACTGAGGACCAGGCTGTCTCCTGTGACTTTAACGGTGACACCCATTCCTCCACCTTTGATGCTGGGTCTGGCATTGGCCTCAGTGACCACTTTGTCAAGCTCATTTTCTGATCTGACAGTGAATTTGGCTAGAGCAACAGGGTGGTGCACCTTATGGTCCACATGGCCTCCAAGGAGTAAGAGACCCAGCCCCAGTGAGAGGAGGAGAGGCCCTCTGCTGCTGGGGAGTCCTTGTCCCAGATTGGTGCTCTGACACAACAAAAATCTCCTGACCACTATTTCCATCCCAGACCCCCTAAAGAAGAGGAGGGGCATAGGGAGCCCTACATTGTCATGCACCATCAATAAAGTTCACTGTACCCAGCCAAAAATAAATAAATAAATAAATAAATAAATAAATAAATAAATAAATAAATAAGAAACAGGTAATCCAGCTATAAATTTATTTGGGAGGAATGAATTTGATTCTTTCTTCTTAGGAATATAACCAGAGATTAGTTTTCTCTGAGTTGATTCTGGGAGACATGTAGTTAGACTCTGTAGAGTCTACCAGAATTATATAATTGGGTAGAACCGAGTACATTTTTACTTGCAATAAGTAATATGCAAGGATCTAACTATGGGCCAGAGTCTGTAGTAATGAAATATCTAAATTGATATTCTCATATCTCATGGAATCTTAGTAGGACACTAATTGTAAACATACCATAATGTGCCACTGGTTATGCAACCCAATTTCAGAGACATTGTAAGAAAAAGTGCATCTTAAAATCATTGGAAGATAGGGGTTTTGTTTGTATAAGGACATACCTGAGATTTTTGAGGATTTTAGACAGGTTCGCCTTTATTTTGCTTCATTTCCTCTTAGCACCACATGCTTTTCTGAGATTACCTGCTTACTGCCTGTTTCAAATCTGCTGACAAGTTTTAGCATTATAACGCAAAGAAATTCATCGCCAAAGCCATTAACTGCAGATCACTTTGCCTAGTTAGTACTGCTAATTAGCTCTTGTTCATCTACCTAATCCTTTTTCATAAAAGGGTGCTGTTTTCTCGTTTTTAAAAAAATCCTCCTACCTGGAATGCTTATCATTCCTTTTTGTTTCTTTGCAATAAAGCTTTCCTCATTCTTTCCTCTATCAAGATTTCCTATTTTTCTCCTTCCAAGTCCAAGAAGTTCACCATAGCAAGCAAATTTAGGTGTCTCTAGTGCTTGTTCATTTCAACATATCCACTTGTTTTACCTTATTACCAACAGAAACATTGTCATACCCTATGATCACAGATTCTTTATCAGAAGTTTAAAGAACTGCAAACTCCTTAAAATTCTATGCTACATTTTTGCTTGCACATTTCCTCAGAAGAGGTACATTGCTTTTATGCAGTTCTTAAATTATTCCAGGACTCCAAAACGATGAGGAACAATGGCTCTCTGTAGCTTCTACCAGAAGGTTGTTCTCAGTAGATGTTCAGTCACAGGCCTATCACACAGCGTCAGGCCACAGAGGAGAATGCAGGGCAGCATCTGGTACAAGTTCTTGGGCGGGCATCCTCGCAGCCCTTTGCCCACAGCAGACAAAGGGTGGGGTCCTGTGGAGAAAGTGTGACAGTGATTGCATGTCAGGCTACAGGTTTTAAGGTTTTCAGGTGTGGCCATCTGCCTCTTCTTTTAATAACAATGTATTTTCATACCATTCTTCCACACACTATTTCATTTAAATCCTTTAACATATCTGGGTTAACAAGTCCCAGACCCTATCAGGAAATAGACACTAATCAAACAGGTGATTTGATCCCTCACTGAGACATCATTAAACAAGTGTGTGCAGTACAGTGTAAAATGTGGTCTAACTTGGCGTAGTACAGGGTGCTGGTGGAGTTGGAAAGACAAGGTTTCTAATCACAGTTTATCCTTAATCCACCTCTAGGAACACCAGTTAAGTCAGAGATTTTGTTTCTTTCAACATAATTCATGGCTGAGGATCAAAGAATTGTCTTTAATATCTTTGAATTTTAGGCTGACATGGACCCTCTACCATTGGAGGATACTATTTGAAGTATTTAATGTGTGCAAAAAATATTTATTTAAAACAGACATCTTATGCGGTTGGCTTTCAGACTTTGTAAAGTTTGTTTTTGTTCACCTCTTTTTCAGAATTGATATACAAGGAAGTTATGGACTTGGAAGAGAGAACCAAGAATGGAGTTATACGGGGGCAGCCCTCTCCTTTAGGTTGGTTACAATATAAGCTTGGTTAAAATTAGTTTACTTCTTGTGTTGTAATCTTCAGTGGCCTGAAACCTGCAGTTCTATCCATATTTACTACCATTATTATTCAAAGTTTAATAAGGAGTACAATTGGGGTGGTTAAGTTGGAAGCATTGGTATGTTGTACCAGGGCACTATATTATACTATATTACAGTGCACTATAGTATATATACTGCACTATACCATACTATACTGCACTATACTATATTACACTACACTATACTATATTATAATGCACTATACTATATTGCACTATACTGTACTACAATGCACTATACTATAATGCACTATACTATGTTAAATGACTATACTAGTACTATACTACACAATACTATACTATAATACACTATGCTATAATAACACTATACTAATATATGAGTGAATGACTTAATCAAATACACATTGTTTTCTATGGTACTGACATTCCACTGAAGAACAAAATTTTTTGCTAGCACTATTGTCTTGTTTTCAGAGAAAAAAATTCTCACAATGCATTATACTTACTTTTTTATGATTTTGACAGTCTTTACTATGTATAAGTAAGCTAAAGCTTCATTGTAAAACTTGGTACATGTGATACCAAGTTACTGTCTTTCTTGTCCCTTTGGTATTTTTGATTTGTTGATTGAGGCAGGAACATTAAAACTACCATTAGAAAGTATTCTGTTTCTCCCAGGCCAGTTTTGCCCAGGGATTAAAGCATGCTCCTGAAGACTGAAGGGTCCCAGATTTGATTCCTGCTCAAGGGAATATATCTTGGTTGCAGGTTCAATCCCTGGCCCTCTCTCTTACCTTCCCTTCCACTTTCTCTTAAAAAAAAAAATCAATGGAAAAATATAAGTGTTCTGTTTCTAAGAAAGAACCTGATTTGCAGGAGTTAAGCATTTTATTTTATCACTAGAGGCCCAGTGCAAGGATTTGTGCACAGGTGGAGTCCCCCGTTCTGGCCTGCGTAATCTGGGATCCCTCAGGGGATATGAGAAAGCTGGTGTCAGCCAGATTCCCACAGGCCAAGGCCAGGCCGAGGGACTCCACCAATGCACAGTCAGGAACGGGAAGGGACCTCAGGAGGGCTCCAAGGCGTCTTGCCCAGTCCCAATCAGCCAGACCCCAGGAGCAAGCTAACCTACCAGTTGGAGCATCTTCCCCCTGGTGGTCATTGTGCATCATAGTGACTGGTTAAATGGTCGGGCACTCAGCTTTTATTTTTTTAATGTATTTTATTGATTTTTTTTTACAGAGAGGAAGGGAGAGGGATAGAAAGTCAGAAACATTGATCAGAGAGAAACATCGATCAGCTGCCCCCTACTGGGGATGTGTCTGCAACCCAGGTACATGCCCTTGACCGGAATCGAACCTGGGACCTTTCAGTCCACAGGCCGATGCTCTATCCACTGAGCCAAACCTGTTTTGGCAACATATTAGGCCTTTATTATATAGGATAAGCTCATTTCATTTTAGTACTTTTAAAAGCTTTATGCTTTTATGAATTTAGGGAATAGTTAAATGACAGGCAGCATATACATATTAAGTACACATCCATGTAATAAATACTGTTGGTTTATGTACTTTATTTCATTCAGCCTTCAAGACCCCAAAGGAGGGATTTTATGTATACTTTTCAAATGAGGGAACTAAAATTCAGAAAAATTAAATGACATAAAGTTACAGATCTATTGTATAGAAAAGGTAATACTTGAAGCCACATTTATCAATAACTGGAGGGCATGATTTCCCCAGCATCCTATATGCCCTCTGGCCAGGAACAGGGACTTTTCTGACTACAGAGGTCAGGGCAGTTTTATAGAAGAGGTGACATTTGAGCTGAGCCTTGACGACTGAGTAGTGTTTTAATAGATGGGTCTTAAACTTGATTAAAACTATGCCATTTTAGTTATCCTTGGAAAACTCTCCCACATTCTAAGAAAAAAAATGTATATTATATCTGTTTATGGGTAAAAATTTTAACTACAGTTTCAGATGTTTTGCTGTAAACATATATTTATTTAAATCATTTTTGTAGCTTCCTATGACATTTTGGTTATATTTTAAAGTTTTTAAATGCTTTGTTTTGTTAAATCCTGGATTAGAAATGCAATTTTCCAAATTATAATATAGATCCTATTGAAAATATAAATTGGTTTCAACAGCTTTCATTTAGCATTTACTTGTATCAAAGCTATGTTGTAAATGCTTTATAGCACAGCTAATTGGCTTGTATTGATAAACAGTAGTAGTGTAACTTAGTGCTCAGGTAGGATTGGAAAGTCCATGATTTGGGAGTTCCACGGGTAGCACACTGTCCTAGGGAGAGGCACATTCTTGGTGTGTTGGTTGTTTGAGTAAGCTTAGTAAGCTCATTAGACAGAGCAGTTGAATTTGTTCTTAATTGTTAAATGAAAATTTGGATCCTAGATGACTTAACTGGGGTTACAAGAGAAGTCAGTGAAAAGGACAGGATGTCAGGTTTCTGGATGTGTGGGTTCTCATTGCTTGCATGGAAGAGCCTTAGTAAGCTGTTATTAAAATACTCTATTCTCAGTTATGTACAGAGCAAAAAGGAGCAGTCTTTGACGTAAATATATCAGATGATCATTTCTACTTGATTTTAAAAAATGAATCAATCATCAAATTAAGAAATTTGGACAAAGGAAATATGAATAAAAAAATAGAGGCAAGAAAAAACATATGTATGGTGGAACACTTTTATGAATTGAATGTTTCCATACAAGTCTTCGAAGCTAGCCATTGTAATTGTATACTCTTCAATCACAACCAGCAAATCCAATAGTGTCATATGGATTGAACTTTTTTAAAAGTATAGTACTAGGTGTACCGGTTAATAATGCGGATTTTTTTCAATAGATGGAGTTACACATGTGTTGATATATATCCGATTTGATATATATACTATTTTGTTGTATTGACAATAAGCTTTAAAACTTCATATCTCAAATTTGTTGAAGGTGTTAACATCATATTTTTACACTTAAAAATGTCAAATTTTATGCCAAAAAAAGAGCATTTGTGGGAAGTTTTAATTTATTTATTTTGAAGAAAAGTGCTGCTGAGTACTTTGGGAAGCTTATGGTGAACATGCTCCATCACAAGATACTTGTGAACGATGGTTTAAATGCTTTAAAACTGATGACTTCGATGTGAAAGACAAAGACGTTCAGGTCAACTGAAAAAGTTTGAAGACCAACAATTAACAAGCATTATTGGATGAAGATGCATGTCAAACTCAAAAACAACTTGCAGAAAGATTAAACGTTGCTGAACAAACAATTTCGTTTACAAGCAATGGGAAAGACTTTAAAGGGAGGAAGTGGATGCCACATCAACTGAACGAAAGACAAATGGAAACTGAAAAGTCATCAGTAAAATGTTACTTCAACAGCATGAAAGAAAATCCTTTTTGCATCGAATTGTGACTGGCGATGAAAAGTGGATTTTATTTTGAGAATCCCAAATGCACAAAATCATGGATTGATCCAGGCCCACCATCAACATCGACTGCAAGACCAAATCTCTTCAGAAAGAAGACAATACTCTGTGTTTGGTGGGATCAAGATGTGGTATATTATGAGCTTCTAAAACCAGGTGAAACCATTAGTACTGATCATTACTGAAAACAAATACTCAATTTGAACCATTCTTTGATCCTGAAATGACCAGAATGTGCCAGAAGACACGGCAAAGTAATTCTGCTTCATGATGAAACACATCACACACTTTAAAGCCAGTTAAAGACACATTAAAAGATCTTGCCTGGGAAGTATTAACCCACCTGCTGTATTCACCAGACCTTGCTCCTTCATATCACTACCACTTGCTCCGATAGAGGGCACACACACTTTCTGAACAACACTTCAGAATGTACGAAGAAGTGAAAAATTGGGTCTCTGAATAGTTTGCCTCAAAACAAAAGTTCTATTGGGACGGTATTCTCAAATTCCCTGAAAGATGGGGACATATATAATAATGGACATTACTTTGAATAAAGCATTTTTGATGTTTCTCTTGAAATTATTGTGTTTTCTTTGATAACAAAATCTGCTATATTAACCTGTACACCTACCTCATATCTTCATTTCACTCTGGCTGGGATTCTAATGGACCTTTTTTTGGGTCTAAAAGGTTATCGCAGTTTTCCTTTTCTTCTCTCCTGTCAAGGCCTGAGGTACTCAATCTGCTTTCCTTTTTCCTGTTGCACTTCTAGTCACCTAATATCTCTGTGGTTCCATTCCTTCCTATCTCGCAGTCCCTGCCCCAGCACCCTAAAGATTTGCCTATTCCTACCCACCTGTCATTTGAAGACACGCTCTCAAAGAACCTTTTATATTTAAGTTTTTATTGTTCATCATTAGACAGAATGGAGGGATAATTTCAAACAGAGATTCTGTGTTCTGGAGCAGTAGTTTTAAACCTATTTAGTTTTTAGCATCTTTGGGTGCCTGGAACTGACTTCTAGAAATTTTGGAAACCATTGCTTTTATCTATAAATGTATTCTTAAGAATTTTTGTACAGCTTACACGATCTGGTATACTTAAATTTGGAATGACTCTTATTTAATGATCGTGAAGGGCATTAAGTTCTTACCAAGTGTATGAATCACCTGAAACATATTCCCTACCTCCAGGGTCATTGTCTCCACTCCTGGCCTTAAGAGGATTTTTCTGTAGGTTAAGTACAAACAGCCCTCGGAAATATTGTGGGTTTGGTTCCAGACCACTGTAACAAAGGGAGTATTGCAATAAAACAAGTTGCAACATTTTTGCCAATTGAGGGTTCTTCCTTCAATTTGTTAAAAAAGAAAAAAAAAAGTAACGTCCATGGAGTGCAATAAAGTAGTGTGCAATAACACCAGACATCCCTGCATTCCTATTGTTTTTAAAATTCAGGAAATGCTTAGTAGGCTATACTTTTGGTAAAGGAAATAGTCTTCCTCAACTTTATCTGTTTAATAAATTTATATTTGCTTTTATCAAGTATTTATTAGAATAGAAATTACAAGACCTTAGTTTACAAGTCATGTAACCTCAAGTAAACAGGAGAAAGCTAAGGACCCTTTCAATTGAAGTTATTTCAGTCTTTGTCTTGGCTTTTGCTTAAAACAAGATATACCAAAGTATTGTCTGGACTTTACAGTGAGAAAATAATCATAAATAATTATTTTTAGGGCAGTAGTTTTTACCTCTTTGAGTCATACTTCACTTTGAGATTCTCGTTCCAACAAAATGCAAGACAGACAGTTTTGCATGTATTATTGTAACTGAACGAAGTAACAGGTTCAGCTGTAAATATCTCTGTTTTCCGATGGTCTTAGGCTCTACAGCAGCGTGATCCACAGGTTGAGAATTGCTAGCAAGGTCACCTAAGACCGTCAGAAAACACAGATATGTACATTATGATTCATAACAGTAGCAAAATTACAGTTATGAAGTAGCAACGAAAATAATTTTATGGTTGGGGATCACCACAGCATGAGGAACTGTGTTAAAGGGTTGCAGCATTAAAAAGGTTGAGAGTCACTGGTCTAAAGGATGCACTGCTGAGCAAGCGGAGCTGGGAGACTCCTTCAGATTTCGAGAGGCAGTGTTGCCAGTGGCTTCCAGAGTGAGACCTGTTGTGCAGACAGTCACGTGCTCAGTGAGGGGTGTGCCTAGTAGTGCAGTGGGAATTGCAATTAGATCAGAAACTGGAGAGACTAATCTTGAGTGGGGTGTTGGGTGGCACACCCAACAACAGAATACCAGTAAGTTTACTGAGGAAGCCACTATCTGGGAAATGGGACAAAGATGTTCTCAGTCCAAGCATGAGCGTAAAGTACAGCAATTGTCAAAAAATAAGGAGGAAATGAAAAGTAACATTGTCACTTAGCCATGGGCGGTGTTTCCCTTTCCGAAAGAGGAACTTTAAATCTTCAGCAGTGCGGATCCAGCTTTCCATTGCAGTATCAGCAGCAGCACAGCCAGATCCGAGTCCTCCTCAGGTGGTGCCTGCTTTATCTGTGTGTGGTAGAGCCAAGGCTGGATTCTGTGAGCTTTACGGAGGCGTGTGTTGTCAGCAGACATCATAGGGACTGGTTCACTGCTCAGCTAACTGCTCTTCAGGATCTTGAGTCTCCCAGGTCTTTAGTAAGATTGGGACTCCCAGCTGGAATGAGTGTAAAGCTCATCAGATAAGTAGATAGACCTGCAATGAGCAAAGTTGTTGGTGTTTGCTCTGAATGTTGTTCATACTGTTTGATTTCTGATTCATCTTCTAAATCTAAAGGAGAAGGTTCTAAAACAGAAACTTGGAAGGGTCTCCCATATTTCAAAAGGGTTTAATATAAGCCCATTTCGGAGTGCTACTCTGATCTTAGAGCAAGGCAGCAGGGGGTGCCTGGTATTTACAGGCTTGGTTCTTTATAAATGAGGATCCTTCAAATGTGGTCTAATTAGGTTCATGAAAGCATCCCTTTTAGGACCTGGAATGGTTCAAATACCATAGTAGGTTGCCCCAGAGTGAATTTCTCTGCTTCCTGTAAGATGTCACAGGTAGCTGCTATTGCCAAGAGGCATGGTAGGTTCCCTTTGTCTTATGATCTAGTTTCTTTGAGAAATAGGCTATTTCCCAGGGTCTGGGTTCGTACCCCAAGTTCAATTCCTTGCCTTTCATGAATGTATAATTTGAAAGTTTTCTGTAAATTGGGCAATCCTAGTGCAGGAGCTAAAACTAGTTTTTCCTTTAAGGTGTCAATGCTGCCTGGCAGTCTCTTGTCCACTCAAGAGGTTCAGAGTCCAGTCCTTTCAAAGAATTAGACAGTGGTTTTGCTTTAAGGCCAAAGTTTAGAATCCAAATTCGGCAAAACCCCATAATCCCTAAGAGTCCACAAAGCTGCCTCTGGTTCTCCAGGATTTTTATTGTAGCAGTGGCTGGTTTTCCATCAGCCATTAAGCTCCGAATACCCTGTTTCAATTGGAATCCCAGATATACCACCTCCTGCTTGTAAAACTGGGCCTTACGAGGCGATACTGTATATTCTCTTTTTGCCAAATGGTTCAAGACTGTGATGGGGTTGAGCAAAGTCTTTGTAAGTATTACTAGCTAGTAGTAAGGCATCTACATAGAATTCCTGACTTAAATTGAACATTTCTTCAATCTTTTCATAATATTTCCCAGTATGAAATATTGGGGATTCTTAAATCCCTGTGGCTACATAGTCCAACAGTATTAGAGCATGGCTTTAGTTTCTGGGTATTGCCATCCAAAGGCAATTAATAGTTGAGCCTGTTCATCTAGTCCTTCTCAGGGAAAGTTGTTGTTGCATGCAGTTTGCAAAGTAAACTGCCCACCATGGAACCAGGCAGTCTGGCATGTAGAGATAACTATGCATAAGTTTTTGATTCTCAAACTGGCATTCATTCTAGAGTTTGAAGGAACACCTGTTTTCATACTGGGTCACTCAAGTAATCATTACCACAGCTGAACTTTTCTTGGTTAGTTTTGTACTTAGTGCTGAGTATGTAGCTCCTGTATCTACAGTGATTCAGTTAGCTTGTTCCCCACAGTTAATAGTAGCCAAGGCTCCTTCAGGGAAATACTAGTAATAATAGGTCAGGAAGTGTCTAGGGGAGCTTCTGAGCCTCCTCATTCATCATCAGATTCGTCATTCCTTTCTAATATTTCCTGACAAGGGTTTCTATCCTATTTATTTATTTATTTATTCATTTATTGTTTGTTTGTTTGTTTGTTTGTTTATTGAGTGAGTGAGTGAGTGAGTGAGTGAGTTCTGGGCAGTCCTTTCTTCAGTGGCCTTCTTCTTTGCAGCAGGCACATTGATTGATGCCTAGTGGATCTTGCCCTTTTCCTTTTGTGTCCCACCCCTCCTTCTGATTTCCCACAGTTTCTAAAAAAACGTTGGACAGCTTTAATTTCCTTGTTTCCGGGCATGGTAAACTTTAAAGGCTATGTCCACCATCTGGGAGGGATTCATTCCCAATACCCCCATCTAAACATTGGTGCTTCCTTCTACTATCTGGGGCACTTTGCCCCCCCCCCCCCCAAGTCATGTTTAATCTCTGGACATTTTCTGGTGCCTGTGGGTCATCATCAGTGTGCTTTTGGTAGGCCTAACAAATCCTTTCCCAAGTCCTTCTGATATGCACCTTCTGTAATGTTCTAAGGATGCTAGGTCCCCCCTGTGTGCTTCCCAGTTGGGCTCTGTCAAGGGAATCATCCCAGCTGGGTTGGGGATTCTGTTGGGATTCCCTTAATGCAGATGATGAACCTTTTTATTAGCTTTATCAATAACTAGCTGCCTTTCATCTGTTGTTAGCAGGATGTTAAGGAGAGCCTGTACATCTGCCCAGTTTGGATGGTGGGTGACAAAAAATGGAGGCAATAAGATCTGCCATTTTCTGAGGATTCTCTATATGAGGGGCTGAAATTTTTCCAATTCAGTAAACCTGAAGTTGAAAATGGAGTGTGGGCCCTATAGTAACTAGCAGGGTGGCCTTCCTGGCTTATTCCGTCTATATGTTGCCTCAAAGGGAATTGTCATTCTCTGAATAGGGGTGCTCCTGACCAAATTGGGTGCCCTGCCAGGTCTTCAAGGGGGAGACCATTCCTTCATCATACAGGGGTGGGGATGTCATCCCCCGGATGTGTACCTATCTCAAGGGCATCCAGCAACTGGGGTAGTGGTGGGGAAATTCTGCTGCTAATCCTGGGTCCCCTGGGTTCATGGCATTAAAGAGACTTACCTCCTAATTTCTCTTTTTTTCCCTATGTCTTACTATTTTGAAGAATGACTCCCTTCTCTTAGGTTCCCCTGCCTCCTACCCCCTCTTTTTTTTTTGGCCAAATTTTTACTGTGTAAAGACAAAAACATCTGGAGGTAAGGGATTTCATCCCATTTCTCTGACCTTTGGCAAAACAATTACAACTGTATATGGTGTAGTAATAGGGAATTATTTAGGAGCCATTTTTTCCCCCATAGTCTAAAGTAAATGTAGGCCAAGCAGTATTACAGTAGAAAACCAACTCCTCCTTAGTCATTGGATCATAGCTGTACATGAATTAATTTCTAAAATTTGACCCAGTGGGCTTCATTCAGGAGTTGAAACAGAACAACCCCTGATGGCATGAAAGTACAAAGCCAAAACTGTAACTATAGCAAGACCCCAGACGAAATGGGAAATATAAACAAAATAAAGTTGGGCCCATAGTTCCATTAATCCAAACAAACAAAAACAAGTCCTAAGGTCTTACTAGTATACTCTGCCAACTGATAACCACAAGCAGTCCTAACTGGACTCAGGTAGCATAAAGCCCAAGTGGCAGGACGAAAAGAACCCCCTCCCCCTCCAATGTGCAGGCCAGTGTGACTTACCCAGTCTTGGAATCCATTTGCTCCCCCAAAACCAGATTCCTTTCACCAGCCTGCATTTTAGGTGACTGATGCATTGAGAGGAAGTGCAGGGAAATTCTCCAAGAAAACCGCTTGGGCCCTAAACAATTTGGCTCAGTGGATAAAGCATCATCGGCTTGCCACTGAAGGGTCCCAGGTTGATTCTGATCAAGGGCATGTACCTTGTTTGTGGGAACATCCCCAGTTGGGGGTGTGCAGTAGGCAGCTGATTGATGTTTCTCTCTCATCAATGTTTCTAACTCTCTATCCCTCTCCCTTCTTCTCTGTAAAAAAAAGCAATTATATCATATATATACTTTTTTTTTTAAGCAGAAAACCTCTTGGCAGTGCTGGGAAATCCCCACAGACCTGCTCCCAGGGTTGGGGTCAGTCTGCCACAGGCAGCTGGGACCTCCACTCAGGCCCTCCAGGACTTGTGAAGGTCCACGCTGTCCCAGCAGAGTTGCCAAAAACTAACCAAACAAAAAAGCAGAGGTTCGGCTGCCTACTTCAATGAAAGCCAAACTCAGGAGAGGAGACAGGTACTAGTACAAAAGAAAAGAGGTTTTATTCAGGAGCTGCACTGTCAGAGAGAACAGCGAACTCCCATCTCAGAGACCTTCTGTCTTCCTACTCAAGCCTGTGGTTCTTTTAGGGAGAAGAAGGGGAGGGTTTTCTTTTTTCTATTAAATTATCTTGCTATCTTTTGGTGTCCTGTCCATTCATATTTCCAGCTTTTGACGGCTCGGGCCCTGTCCATTCATATTCCTCACTTTTGGCACCTTCAGTCCTTCTCCATTCATATTTCTGCCTTTTGGTGTGCTCAGTGTAAGAATCTCCCCCTGCACCATCTTAGGCAATGGGGGAGACTCCCTGGTGCTCCCTTACTGTCTACGATAACATTATCAGTATTCTCACACAGCCTAAAGCCCATTTATAAATCTTGGAATGGGACCATTTCTAAGTGTGTCTTGGACTTAATTCTTATCTTGAACTGAAAACAAATTTGTGGAAAGGACAGGACACTGGGTTTCCAGACATGTTTAGTTCTCACCTCATAAATTGTAATGAAAAGAGTTCATAAATTAGTGTTGTTCTGAATTTCACTTGTGATTATTTTTAGTGGGCCTTTTAAAGCCAAGAGAAAAGTCATTGACCACTGGAGATAACCAGTATAGTACAAGTGACTGGGTCTGCAACTCTGTCTGCAACTGATTTGCTGTTTTGTTTCTCATAGCACAGGTGCAGCAGTGATCAATGGCTCTCAGCATCCATCGTCATCGCCATCTGTCTACGATGTATCTTCAATGTCAACTGATCCAACTTTGGCCTCGGATACCGACAGCAGTCTAGAAGCATCAGCTGGACCTCTGAGCTGCTGTAGATGACTACTTGGGCCTGGGGATGGGTGGGAGGGGTGGGATGGGGAGTTGTTTAGTCATTGATAGAACTACTTTGAGAACTAAGTCAGTGGTCTTATTTTGAGTGATTTTCAAAAATGTAGAATTCATTTTGTAGTAGTTTATTTTTTTAATTTCAAGTGATGTAATTTAAAATTTAAGTTGTTTTAAAACAGCAACAAAACTGTATTGTATTTTTGCTGTAATTAACTGTATAATGTAAACCTAATTATTTTATCATGGTTTAAATTTTTTGCATATTTGCTTTATCTTATGCTGCTGATTTTTTTTTTTTTTTACTGAATTTGTAAGATTTTGTTTATCAAAGCAACCATTATGTGGTGACTTGCCTATATCATGAATTATTTAAGATTTTTATAGTTTTTTTATCATTAGAAATTATTTCAAATGTTTTGTTCATGATGCTATCCTTCAGGGTTATGTGCTTATCAATGAAATAACCACAGAGGAGTGAGGGAAAATAACCTGTAGCCAGTTATATTCAGGAATCACTACTGTAAATGATGAACGTGTTAAAAAAACACACACACACAACACCTCCAATATTGCTACTTGCCAATCCTAATTTAGTTACAACTATTGGTAGTTATCATACATGAATTTTGGCAAAAGCCCCATCATCTAAATGGCAGAATAACAGCATGTTTTTGAAGATGCTGGGCATCCATCACCACCCTTCTACTCTACCCACCCCCTTACCCAACAAAGTCAAGTGAAAAGAATATTGTGTTTCCTGCAAGTCTGTGGCATGCTCAGACCTCACTACATAAAGCCAAAAGGATACTTCATGAGTAATATATTTCACTGCAGATGAGCAGATGGTTCACCTCTCCTAGCTGTGAGCCTACTTTTGTACACACTGAGCTGAGCTCCTTAGGCTGCAGGTCCAGTGATGGATGGTCTGGAGCTGGTCCTTCCTCTTACAGTGGGGGCCTTGGACCTTCGGGTTTCCTGCTGGAGTGGCAGTCAGTTGAGCACCAGCCTGGGTACTTCTGGCCATATGATTCTACCTGTAGCATAATCATATCTATACTAGCTGTCGGGAGGTTCCAAAGCCTCCTGAGATCTCCAAGGAGCAATATACCGTTCATCTAAAAATAGTAGCACACAGCCATATATAAGGTATCATTTCCCAAGGAGTGTTTCTCCACACTGAGCAGAGCAGGCATAAATGGTGATTATTTAGTCTGAGACTTTCATTTTTTATATCTGATTTTCAGTAAAACCACAATGTGGATGTTGAGTAGTGTAAGAATGGTGCTGCTCCTGACAAGTGATGTAACTGTTTACATTTTATATCTGCAGAATTATTTCTCTACAGCAGGATTTTTCTTAAGTAAATGTCATTGAAGTCTCATCTCTGAATGCATTGTCTGTGATGCCCCAGGACCTTTTGTTATGTTCGGAGCAGAGGGATTTCATGTCATGAACTAGGAAGTGCACACTTAGATATGTGGCAAGGTTCTAGCAGAAAGCTCATTGGAGTTAGTGACCAATAGGAGCAAGCACTAGTGCAGCTCAACACAGGTCTCAAAGCTTGCCTGGCATGTTATTTGTATATTTAGTGCAAAATTCCTTTAAATGATCGTTGTTACTGTGCAATATTTAGAATTAAAATGCACTAGCCTTTTTATATACTTTGAAATAGCAAGTTTGTTTTTGATGGTTTAAAGTCATGATTTCCGGTCTCTTTAGAAGTTGTCAACCTTTTTATCAGTCCCTTTTCTACTCATACAAGATGGTGCATTAATTTCATTTAGCAATTTAGAGTTTTGAGACTATAACACCTTGACTTGTAGAAACAGGATTGGATGTGCGGAGACGTTTAAGCATGAGTATGTCCTTTGTGTATATGAGTTTGACAGTTAACTAGCTCTGTTTTCTAGGATAGACCATTTCACTATTGCACTTTAACAACTGACATGCTTTCAGAAGCTCCCCATAGCTTAGATTTGATGCTAACAAGCCATCTCTATTGATACAGACGTTGGTTAAGCAAGAAAACCAGGTGTTGTTACTGTATCATTTGTTATAAATGCCAGCTCCCACTTGCCAACCAGCATGTTTCAGTTGATCCAGAGAAAATGAACTCATTAGTTAATGGAGATAAAAATGCTTAAATTCTGTCATAAAAACAAGGTCTGTCTGTTAAATGTGTGTGTCTAGTTTTTAAAATGCAGTATCTAAATACAGCGTTCCCTCTTAAATTTGTTAAGGTAAAGATATACATGTTTGTTTTATTTTTAAAACTTTTTGAACCTTTAAAATATCTTAAACATTTGTGTTCGTTTGTTTTTTAACAGAAATTACAAATAAGATTTCTTTCTGGCAGTACTTAATGTAAAGCCACCTTGCTTATTTAAACTTTGGCTTTTCAATTTTATATACTTAATGTACCATCTTCTTATTGTCAGTTATTTTGACCAAGATTAACTTTAAAGGTTAGGAAAGAGACACTAATTCAAATTCTCTCTACATATTTCTCGCCGCTTACTATTCTGTTACCCTCTAATGTATATTGATCATTTGTAAAGTAATTGTTGGGATTGCTTGCTTACACTATACATACATCGAGCATCTCAGCCCGTTCCTACTGTTACCTGAACGGTTCTCACTTTGCCACGCACCCTTGGTGCCTGTCGTTCCTGGTACACACTCTCCCAGGGGGGTAGAGGCACACGCATCACACCAGACTTCCCCAGAGAAATGAAGCTTTCACACAGCCTCTGACCATCCAGAGAAGCGGTTGTGTGTAAGGCAGCCGGCTTCCCTCCATGCTCAGCCTACTGTGCTGTCTTAGAAGAAAAAAGGTGTCAGAGTGAAGTAGGCGGCAGGCCAGGGAGTCACACCAACCACTCAGTGTGGCCCAGGCAAAACCTGCACGTACTGAGGTGAAAGCATAGTCTGTTTTCAGAAATACGGTTGTGGTTTGTGAGTGTCCATCGGTCGCGTTAGCTGTAGAATGACCGGATGAACCCCCAGGTCCCAGTAAACTCTCACAGGTAGAAGACAAACCACCATCCTGTCATTAGCAGCCTCTTCAATGTCAATTCTGTCCTTTACATGTTACTATAGAGTGTGTTTCTACTCATCTCTCTTAGGCTTTTTCTGAATCAGGGAAAACTAATTTTCCTAATAGTAAGAAAGATGGGTAAAGGGCATTGAAGCAGAAATGTATAGTTTGGGGTATGATTAGAAAACTCATAAGGAACACAAGGCTTAATTTCAAGCTAACTGCTCTTAAGTGCTCTTGGGAAAGTCTAGTAAGAGTTAACACTTTCTGGTTATTTCTGGTTTAGATTTTCTTCATTACTGAAACTTTTAAGAACTGTTACCTGTGGATTAGTTTTGCACAATTTTATTCTCACAATAATGTACAAATTAGGTTTGTATTGAACTACCTCACACTAATTTTCTATGCTTTCCCAAATAAGCCGTAGCCTTTGCTGTTAGTTCTTTACTGGGTATGAGTATAAGTGTGTGTTAAACACTTCATAGTCAGTGTTGGCACAGTACCAGTAAATATGTGAAATATATACCGGCATCAGTAAGAGAGACTCCATGTCAACCCTCCTGCTGTGTAGCTTCGAAATTGTTAGGTGTGCTTGTTGGACGTTATTGTTGCCTGGTTTGCAAGTAGAAGCCTGCTCGTGACATCAGTCCATCCTTTACATTTTACGAAAGGACTAAGTCTAAACTTTACGAAGAAATAAATTACTTTTGTAGGCCCGATATTTGGTATATTTTTGAGAAGCTCTTAAACTTTTAGCCGAATGGTGAATTTAAATTGAACTAGCTGTTTACCTGGGATTGTGACATCTATTTTCTCATTACAGTTTATCCTGTTAAGTAGGTGTTACCACCTGAAATCCAGATATGGTAATTGCCATTTGCGTTCTTCCTGGACTACGCCACTCCTCGTTCCTCCCCGTTCCGTTCCCTCCTCTAAACAGACAAAACGGGGCACTTAGTAGGGAATGCTGCGATCATTGTGTGGTTTTTAATCATTCATGCCCTAGTCATTAAACATGCACCACTGGATGTGGACAATGTTATCTAGTATGTTCATTGGTTATATTTTAAATAAAAAAGAAAAAGTGGTATGAACACTATGAAATTAAGTGTTTTTCATTGAAAATTATCTGAATTTTTGCCTAAAAAGTTTTTCTGGGCAATTTTAAGATATCCTGTAGGTGGGGGTAAAGGGTAACACTGGGGCAGATTTCCTAGGTTCGGGTTCTTTGTAGACTGTAAGGAGCCTAAACCATGCCCTGGTTTCCTGGTTTATCTAGTCTTGCTTTTCTGGTGTTCGAAATCACTGCAGAAACTATTTTTTAACCTAGTTCTTGGTAAACATGCAAGAGGACAGCCATTGTGCCCACTTAGCGAAAAGAAGTACTTAAAAAGCATCTCTTTGCAAACAAACCAGGGGCTTCAGCTTATCCCATATCTTCCCACTTGCCTACATTAGGCAGGCTGCTTGGCAGGTCACCGTGCCTGTGTCCAGGCTCTGGGAGTTGACACTCCCATCTCGCTCAGCTCTTGCTCAGATGATCCTGCATCCATGCTGCCCCTCTCCTGCACTAGCACCTCTGCTCTGAGTCAAGGCAGATGGCACCCTGTGGTGAGCTCACTGTCCAGGGGGCCGAGCACTCCACAGCAACGGTCAGCAGTGGTCGTTGCCAGATCACCATCTGGCATGGCCGAGCGCTCAGCAGCAGCCGTCACTGCCAGGTCACCGTCCGGCATGGCCGAGCGCTCAGCAGCAGCCGTCACTGCCAGGTCACCGTCCGGCATGGCCGAGCGCTCAGCAGCAGCCGTCATTGCCAGGTCACCGTCCGGCATGGCCGAGCGCTCAGCAGCAGCAGCTGTCACTGCCAGGCCACCGTCCGGCATGGCCGAGCGGTCAGCAGCAGCCGTCACTGCCAGGTCACCGTCCGGCATGGCCGAGCGCTCAGCAGCAGCCGTCACTGCCAGGTCACCGTCCGGCATGGCCGAGCGCTCAGCAGCAGCCGTCACTGCCAGGCCACCGTCCGGCATGGCCGAGCGGTCAGCAGCAGCCGTCACTGCCAGGCCACCGTCCGGCATGGCCGAGCGCTCAGCAGCAGCCGTCACTGCCAGGCCACCGTCCGGCATGGCCGAGCGCTCAGCAGCAGCCGTCACTGCCAGGTCACCGTCCGGCATGGCCGAGCGCTCAGCAGCAGCCATCACTGCCAGGTCACCGTCCGGCATGGCCGAGCGCTCAGCAGCAGCTGTCATTGCCAGGCGGCAGGGGAGGCGTGGCACCAAGCCCAGGGTTGCATTAGGTTAGTGTTGTCCTGGGAAAGCCCATTGGCTCTATGGGAATGAAAATTAAATTATACTGGTTTGTGCTTTAACAACTTTTTTAGCTTTTACAACGAATATACCAATGTGTCTCTGGACTTTATTTTTAAACTTAAAAGTTACTTCAAATGCACTTTGTAAAGGGTAAAATGTTCTTTTTATTTTTTACTGCTGCATAGTATGTTCCATGGTATAACATTTTATTCCATTTTGTCAGTGAATGCGCTCATGCCCTAGCCCTGCGCTGTGAGGAGAGGGACTCACGGGACGTCTAGCGTGGGCCTGACTGCCAATGAAACGAACCGTTTTGGAGACACTGTCTTCATTTAAAGATATAGGAGCTTGTAGTTTGCGAGAATGAGGAGTGCTCTGCACAGACCTCTGGTTGGGAGGGTCCCTGGCAGGGGAAGCCAGATGGGCTGGACCCGAGGCGGGGAAGATGGTGACAGAGAAGCCTTAAGATCCAGCTGACAGCGGGTCCTCCTATGAGAATGGGAAGGGGCTCAGGTGCCTTCCGTCAGCACACACACCAGTTAGCAGGCTGAGGGAGGTGCTAGCCCTGGTGACTGGGCCGCAAGGAGAGCTTGTGTGGGAAGAATGCTTCCGACGTCCTTTCGGATTATGGTGTGAAGTCTACGTGGGCATACTGCACATCTCAGGCAGGTGGGGAAGAGCAGTTCTGGCTCAGAGCCTACTGCCTCTCTGCTCCTCCCTCGTGAGGTCCGGCCCTTGTAGTGTCAGTTTGCTGGGGAAACAAAAGAAACTCCTGTTGGATGTCACACATGTGAGACTTAGTGCTCCTTACACAGTGGGGCAAAGCTCGGATTGCTAAGGATTGAGTGGCCATGAGGTAGGGTGAAAAGTGCTTTGACACATTGACAGGAAATGCAGTATAAAAAATCACAATGTCTTAGAAAACTGGGGGAGGCTGAGGGTCAGAGCAGAGTAAAAGGAGAACTAAAAGCCCTGGCCAGACAGATCCTAGAGGGTGGGATCTGCTGACTCTTGCAGACCTAAATCAGCCTGAGCTCAGGGGCGAGTTTGGATAATCAGGGGCAAGTCTGCCTCGAAGAGCCAGGGTTGCTTTCTGTCAGATGAGGAAGGTGGGCGATAGTCTCTCTCAGGGCTACTGAAATGGCTGACTTCATGTATTTTATAAAAATGACTTCATGAATTTTATTTTGTTTTTCTAATTTAACTTTATTATTGAAAGTATTACATATATCCCCTGTTTCACAACCTCCCTCCCCCACTAACTCCCTCCACCCAAGTTCTTTGGTTAATCTCTTCCTGCTCTGTGGAGAGTGTCCTCGGCTGACAAAGTTCCTCCGAGAGGGCTGGCCATGAGTTGGCCTGCCTGCTCTAAAAATTAGTCATGGTTTCTGCCCCCTGGAGAATAGTTACCTTTAATTGTAGTTTAGCAAACATGACTGTCCTCCAGCACATAACATTGTAAATAGCTAAGCTGTCTGTGGGAAAAGATTTAGGTGGCGTCTTGGGGAAGGTATAGCCTAAGGAAGTTAGTTAAGATAAGGGGTTTAGTGGGGAAACATGTTAACAATGGAATGTAGCTTTGCTGTTTGGGGAACAAGGAATTGTGTAATATGTAACCAGAACTGTTTAAAAGAGCAGAGTGAAATAAACTCGGGGCCGCAGTCCTAAAGAGGGCTTTGCAGACCTCCTGATCCCATATCTTTTATTTCTTCTTTATTTCTATCCATCTTTCTATCTTTATCTTTCCGTAAGCCTTGTCCCCCTTTCAGGCACTGTTCGACTGATGCCGGCGGGCTCTGGCACTGCTCACTCTACCCGCCTTCCCTCTGAGATTCCACAGTGTGGTCTATGCTTTAATGTCTCTGGTTCTATTTTGTTCTTGAGTTCATTTTGTCCATTAGATTCTACCTGTGAGTGAGATCATATTATAGGTGTCTCTCTCTGACTGGCTTATTTCACTTAATACCAATACTCTTCATGTCCCTCCATGCTGTCTCAAACGGTAAGATGGTCTTTTTTTATTTTTTACTGCTGCATAGTATATTCCATGGTATAAATGTAGCACAGCTTTTTATCCACTTATCTGCTGATGGGCACCTGGGCTGTTTCCAGATCTTAGCTATTGTACATTGTGCTGCTATGAACATAGGGGTGCAAACATTCTTTCTGATGGGTGCATCAGGCTTCTTAGGATATATTCCTGGGTCATAAGGCAGTTCTCCTTTTAATATTTTGATGTTTTCCATAATGATTGCTCCAGTCTGCATTCCCACCATCCATGCACTAGGGCTCCCTTTTATCCACATCCTCACCAGTACTTGTCATTTGTTATTTATTGGTGGTAGCCATTCTGACAGGTGTGAGGTGATATTTTACTATCATTTTAATTTTCACCTCTCTGATGATTAGTGATGTTGAGCATCTTTTCATATGTCTCTTGGCCATTTGTATGTCCTCCTTGGAGAAGTGTCTATTCAGGTCCCCTGCCCATTTTTTAATTGGGTTCTTTGTCTTCCTTTTGTTGAGTTATATGAGTACTTTATATATTTTGGAAATTAACCCCTTATCTGATGTATCATTGGCAAATATGTTCTCCCATATAGTGGGTTCCCTTTCCATTTTGATGGTTGTTTCTTTTGCTGTGCAGAAGCTTTTTAGTTTGATGTAGTCCCATTGTTTTCTTTTGTTTCTCTTGCTTTAGGAGATATATCTGTGAAAACTCTGCTGCCTAAGATATCTGATATTGTGTTTCCCGTGTTTTCTTCAAGAATTTTTATGGTTTCACGACTTACATTTGAGTCTTTTGTCCATTTTTTATTCTTGTGTATGGTGTAAATTGGTGGTCTAGTTTCATTTTTTGCATGTATCTTTCCAATTTTTCTAACACCGTTTATTGAAAAGACTGTCTTGACTCTGTTGTATGCTCTTGCCTCCTTTGTCAAATATTGAGTATAATGGCTTGGGTTGATTTCTGTGGTCATTGTTGTGTTCCATTGATCTATATGCCTGTTCTTGTGCCGGTATCAGGTTATTTTAATTACAGGGGCTTTGTAGTATAACTTGATATCTGGTATTGATTGTGATCCCTCCAACTTTGTTCTTTCTCAAGATAGCTGAGGCTGTTCAGGGTCTTTTTCTATTCCATGTGAATTTTTGGCCAGGCAGACGAAAGCAGGCTCCTGGGCCCAGGACCAGCTGTGCAGGCTCCAGGTCTATAAAATATGCCATCGGTGTTTTAATAGGGATTGCATTGAATCTGTAGATTGCCTTGGGTAGTATGAACATTTTAATGATGTTAATTCTACCAATCCATGAACACAGCATATTCTTCCATTTGTTTATATTTTCCTCTATCTTTTTTCAACATCCTATAATTTTCTGAGTTAAGGTCTTTTACCTCCTTAGTTTTTTCTAAGTAATTTTTTTTCATGCAATGTAAATGGGATTTAAAAAAAATTTTTTTTATAAGGAGTAATGGGAGTCATTTGCAGATCCTAGTTTTGCCAGCAGGTGGCAGATGCGGTTTACGAGCTGGTTTTGACAAAGGACTTGGAGGGCAGCTGAGCCCATTTGCCCTTGCCAATGTTAGTGGCTAAGGGCTGATGGCCTCCCTTTCCATTCATGAACCCTCTTTGGTATTTTCCATTCCTTCAAGATCCTGGTGGCATTTTTCTCTCCAGGTCAAAGTTAGCAGAATTCCAGGACAGTGGAACTCAAGAACACATGGGTTCTCCACTTCCTTCTCTGAAAGGTCAGTGCAGGCCATTTCCTACCTTCCTGGATGGCTGGAAAGAATCAGTCACCTCGCATTTTCTTTCTCCTTGAAATAGAGAGGGCAGTTATTCCACCTTCCGGGGAATCTGATTGGGATGGCAGGAGGCCTGGGCAGAGCTCTCCCGTGCCATTTAGACCTGATTTGAGGTGGGTGGGTTCTGGGTCTCAGACTTCTCCAGAGATAGTGGTCAGAAACTGGGGCATTTTGGTGACCCCATTCCTCACCGCGCCCCCCCCCCCCCCCCCGCCAAAAAAAAAACAAAAAAAACACCCACTGCAGTGACTGCTCCAGGTAATGAGAGGTGCTGTGTAAGGACACTGGGCAGCAGAAGGGACACTGGTGCAGGGCTCTCCCCTCAGAGGGGCTTCTTTGGTGCCACCTGTGGCCCCAGAGCTCTGAGCAGGCTCAGGCTGCATGTGCACCAAGGAAAGGCTTTCCTTGAAGATTTGGAGCTTCTTTTTTTTTTTTTTTTTTTAAATCCCCAATAGAGGATAATTTTTCTATTGCTTTTTTTAGAGAGTGTGGAAGGGAGGGGGAGAGGGGGAGAGAGAGAAACATTGATGTGAGAGAGACACATCAATTGGTTGCCTCCCATACATGCCCTGACCAGGGCCAGGGATCAAATCTGTAACCCACGCATGTGCCCTTGATGGAGAATCAAACCCTTGAACTTTAGGTGCCTGAACCAGCGCTTGAACCACTAAACACACGAGCTAGGGTCCTAATTGGAGCTTTGAATGGAGGAGGAACTGGAGGAGGGTGAATGGACACTGGGGAGGATTACCATCAGCTGGACAGAAGTCTGCATGGGAGATGGGCACAGCCTGAGGCATGGGCCCCTGGACCAGAGCTGGCCAGGCAGACGAAAGCAGGCTCCTGGGCCCAGGACCAGCTGTGCAGGCTCCAGCCCTTGGAGCAGAAGGAGGGAAGAAGTGGTCTTGCCTGAGCTCAGGGATGGTGCAGCTGAAGACATGGATTTGCAGAACTCCAGCTTCAGAGCTGTGGCAACTGTGGGCTCCTCGGGGAGCTTCACACCCCACTGGCATTCCACCCACAGACACCGTGAGGACCCCCAACCCTCCCAATAAAGTACAGAGATTACTCGGTAACCCCACTGTGCTTCACCTTAAAAAAGGAGTCAGGCATCCCACTTGCAGAGCGAGTTTAATAAAGAAGGCAGTGCCCCTGGTGTGCTACTTGGGTCCCAGGCGCCATCTGTTTTGGTGACCATGGGCCTGTCGTCTCTGGCACCTGCCAGTCGCAGCAGCAGCCAGATCGCATGGGGCTCAGGCTTCCGTGGCCGTGAGGCGATACTCCCTCCGCTGGCTGCAGAGCGCCAGGCCTTGCCGAGGTCCATGAGGCAGGGGTCGAACCTCCTCACAGCCCGCCCTCCTCTCCTTGCAGAGGGAGGGGAGCAGTGACCTCTTTCACTGTGGGGCCTCTCTTGCCCCCACAGTCAGGTTGCCCAGGGTGGAGAAAAACTCCTCCATTTCCTCCTGCAGCAGCTGGTTCCTCCTCTCGGCATCCTGCCGCGCCCGCTCCGAGTTCCGCAGCCTGATCTGCAGAATCGTGTACTTCTTCTTCTCCTGGTCCAGTTCCTCCTCCAGCTGCAACATTCGTTTCCTTAGGTCGGTGGTACCGTCTTCGAGTCTTAAAATCAAGAAGAAAGACAATGCTTCAGCTTCCATCCTGCTGGATTTGTCGAGAGAGCAACTGTTGCAGACCTGTCTTGCCCGGTGGGGAAGGGCTGCTCAGGCGGGGCCTTCGGGGCACACAGGTGGCTGGGCGGCTCATGAGGCCCACCCCTAGCACTGCCCTCAGCTACAATCCAGAAAAACCGTAAGAGCACTTGGCCCTGGGTACCCGAGGCCAGGGGTCCCCCTGAATCCTCACTACTTGTGAAGACCACTTATCCTCTGGGCCAACCAGCTGTCCTAAGTGGGATGGACCGCCCGTGGTGGAGAGCAGGACCTCAGTCCCCTCCACTCTCTCCTGCTGCCCCACCCCATAGTCCAGGCTGAGACCGCACTCCATGCTCCCAGCAGGCCGCTTATTGCCCCTTTATGCCACCAGAGAATGACCCTGCACTCCTACATGGCTGGCACGAACTGTGCAAAGGTGGCACACCATCTCCTCAACCACATGCCAGCAGATCCTGCAAGGCCTGAGGGATCCTCTGAGCCAGCCCGAGGACTGGCGTGGCTGTGCCCAGGCACCCTGAGCCCTGGTGTCCTCTCTGGAAAAGCAGGGGACACCTCCAAGCACTGCAGCTCCCGTGCCTCCAGCTCAGCCAGCCAATTAGATGCACAGGGAAGAGAGGAAACCTCCTCCGCCCAGCCCTCCATGGGCAGCACAGGACATGCTGTCAGAAAGAAGGCCCCCTAGGAGGTGGCACAGCCCACGACCCTCACCACTTCTCCTCCAGGCCCAGGCCCCTCATCACCAATGCCTCCCACCCAGCGGGGCCCTCAAGCTCGGCCTGCCCCCTCCCCTCCCTGCCCCCATAACACTTGACCAGCGACCTGTCCAGTCTCCAGCTCTCAGCCTCTTTATCCCTCGATTCCACTCCAACTAAATAAGTATCCCTGACTTCAAGGCCCGCAGCTGAGCCCGGCCTGCTCCCTCCACTCTTGCTCCCTGCTCCTCCTCAGTGAGCACCTCCTCTGATTATCTGGCCCAAAAAAAAAAAAAAAAAAAAAAAATGTCCTGAAATCAGTTGTTTTTCTCACCCTACAGTGGACTGATTAGCAAAATCTCCCCAATATGTTCAGCATCTAGCTCTTCTCCCCACTCACTGCTTGCCCCTTAGGCCATGGATGCCATGGCCTCCTAACTGGGTGAGTGTCCTCAGGAGAGCCATCAAGGGCACCCCTACAAGTGACCCAAGTGCTCCAGGCCCTCTAGTCACTCAGAATTGAATTGTGTAAAATGCAGAGCATGCTCTGACCACATGGTCCTGCCCTCTGCCTCCCGCCCCCCTTCTTACACTCCAGTAAACCACCCACTCTTGCTGTTGCCTGCCCACTCAGCTCCAACCCTTCCCATGCCCTGGCTTCTGCAGCTGCCCTCACGGCGGGCTCCTCCCCAACTCTCTCCCCACGCCTCCTCCCTCCCCCATTCTAACAGTCCACGAGTTTTATAATCTGTGTACAGTCTCTGTGCCCCCACAGCTGCATGATAAGAATGAGGACAGAGATGGAGACCAATGTTGGTCACAGCTGTGCCCAGTGCCCAGCACCTAGCACTGTGGCACATCACTCTTCTGGGGGTTCAGGGATCAGAGGCAGGGCAGAAAGCTGAATCCATTCCCCCCAACCCAGACTGGCTCTAATTCCGCAGGTCCGGAGTTACAGACTCTCTCCAAAGGCCCACTGATGGTGCCCTATTTCTTCCAGCACCCAGAGACCCTGCTCACTTACCTACCTGCAACCCGGACGTGGTGGGGACAGCACTGCTGCCCTGGCCTGTGGGCCTAATCTCACCTCCAGTCCACCAAGCAGGGGGTGACAGGAGCAGGTCTCAGCACCGGATGTGGCAGCTCTGCACTGACCACTGCCCCATGTGTCAGTCAATCATCACAAATGCATGAGGTCCTGGGAACACTGAGAGCCTCCTTGAATGGAGTCAGTCTGTGGCCAGCAGGGACGCCCCAGGGTCTGACGCCACACTACAATGCAATACCATTTCCCGAGAAACCGGCCTCTGAGAGGAGCTGATCAGACCTCTGAGATGGCGGGGGCAACCAGCCTGTACCGGCTTCCCTGCCACTGCAGCTCCCATTGGAAATTGCCTTCCCTCCCATTCCCCGTCTCCTTTCCAGAGGGAATCCCAGAACCACTTAGGACTTGTCGGCCTTACAGCTGGACTGGGGATCAGAGACCTCTGCTGGTGCCCTGGTTGGACCACCTGGCTCAGAGCTGGCAACACTCTTCTCGCTGGGGCAGAAGGACGGAAGGAGAGCCGGCTGGGATTAAGAATACAGCACTAAGCACTCTCCGAGGGCCAGGTGGAGCAGGGCTTGGTTCAGCACCAACAGCTCCCTCCAGAAAATCCCATTCCAATCCCATCAGCGGCTACAGGCCCAAGCCCTTGGCCAGACTGGCCTGGGGCCTGCATGACGTGTGGGAACATCCCAGTGAGCAAGCACACCTGGGGCCGCCTCCTGCCAGCCCCTCCATCAAAGGCGCCTGTGGGGGCTTGCAGCTCGGCCACTGACATGCCATCCAGACTCAGGAAGACCTGAAAACCTCAGGGCCACGTGAGCCATGGCCATGTGAGCCACGGCCATGGCATCTGCAAGCACAGGAAGCACCCATGTCGGGGTGGGGGGGTTGGGGGGGGAGACGTGGTAATGCTGGTGGCTTGCATCATCACAAGATTAACTTCGACAAATATCACCCAGATCACTTTGGGAAAACTGGTATGAAGCATTACCACTTAAAGAGGAACCAGAGCTTCTGCCCAACTGTCAACTTTGATAAACTGTGAGTGAGCATGGGAAATGCTGCCAAAAGCAAGACTGAAGTTGCTCCTAATCATTGATGTGGTGCGATCGGGCTACTACAAAGTTCTGGCGAAGGGAAAGCTCCCAAAGCTCCTGTCATTGTGAATGCCAAGGTCTTCAGCAGAAGAGCCAAGGAGAAGATGAAGGTGTTGGTGGGGCCTGTGTCCTAGTGGCTTGAAGCTACATGGAGGGAAATTCATTAAAATGTCCAAGTACTTTTGGCAAAAAAAAAAAAAAAAAAAAAAAAGCGCCTGTGGGGGCTCCTTCCTTCAGCAAGTATTCATGGAGCTCCCCAGAGACAGACCTCAGCGTCCATCCCCAACCTGTCCTGGGCTTCCCCCAGAAAGGTGATTTCTAGGGCCCACTGCTCTGGGCCGCCTCCAGGAGGCTTTCCTCCGGAGCGGGGCCAGGAGGCCGAGGCAGGAGCTGGGGGCAGCCAGGCCCACCCCCTGCAGCCCAGCCCTTTACCTTCTCACACTCAGCTCGTGCTCGGTCCTCTGCCGGCACAGCTCCGCCCGCAGCTCTGAGACCAGGCCCTGTAGAGCTGTGGAGTGGGGTGCAGGGTCCCGGGCCAGGCTGCTGGGCTCGCTGGGCTCACTGCTGCTGAGGCAGAGGGCCTCCTCCTCCAGGCTGCGCCCAGGATCCGGGGACCTGAGCTCCTCACTGCTGCTGGGGACCGGGGAGGGTTCAGGGGTGCCCTCGGGGTGCAGGGAATTGCAGGCAGAGTTACTGGCCTGGCAGGCAGAGCAGCTGCTGATGGAATCCCCCCGGGAGGCCTCCAAGGAGGAGGCCCCTGACCAGGCCAAGCTGGACACACTGGGTGCATTGGGGCTGGGGCTGGGCGCGGGTACATTGTCATAGGTGGAGAGTCTCTGGCAGGTGCTGTCCTTGAGACGGTCCCCTGAGGAGGCCTGGCGGTGGCCACGCAGGGAGGTCAGCCCATTCAAGAGCCAGTTCCCACCGGAGGAGGCTGTGGGCACCTCCGGGGATGAGCTGCCGGACTGAAACCCCGAATGCCGAAAGGAGGGCTTCCAGCTGGGCAGAGTCTGCAGCCTCTTCCCAGGGCCACGGGCAGCAGGGCAGCCCCCCTGGACCAGGGGGGAGTTTCTGGAGAGTGTGGCCACAGCCGCCCCATCCAGGGACAAGGTCCTGAGTGAGGGTGGGTGGGGGCCACCGGGCTCGGCCTGGCTGTCCCCCGGAACCTCCTCCGAGCCCCAGCCCACTGTGCAGGGTGGGCCCCCATGGGGCGCAGCCGGCCCCTTTGGGGTCCTCCCACTGAAGAGCTGGCTGTGTCTGCGGATCAGGACGGTCATCAGGTGCTGAACAAGGGACGTGCCTGCCAGGAAGACAGATCAGAGGCCTGGCTGTGAGCATCTCCAGGCCGGGCTCCCAGACCAGTGAGGGGCACTGCGGCTTGGACCCAGGGGGCCCAGCTCTGCCTGCAGTTGAGAAGCAGGCTGTCCTTCAAGGGAGGACTCAACAAGAGCTTGCCATGGGCCACTCTCCAAAACCAGGCCCAGATAGAGGATCCTGCCCAGAATGCCATTCTGGGACAGCCGCCCAGTCCGCTCCATCCAGCAGGTGCTGAGAGGAGGCAGAAGCAGGCACAGTGCCCAGTAAGATGGCCAGGTGAGCTCCTGGCAAGCAGGCCCTGGAAGCCAGAACCTGTGTGTCAGAGCTGCCCCATGTCACCCTGTGCTGCCGAGAATGTGAGAGCCTGACCATCCACACTCTCGGCACAGGCTCTGGCAAAGGCCAGGGATGTCTTCTGGTGACATGGGCACCCTCCCCACACACTCACACATGGCGTTACCTTCCATGATGGTCACTGGGTCTTCTATCTGTGGCCGAAGTATATTAGGTCCAAAAACGGTTGCCAGGTTCTGGACGCTCATCTTGTTGACATCTGAGTGGGACTGAACTTCATTCAGAAACCTGCCAAGTGAGGAAGAGGCCGTTGGTGGAGAAGCAAATCCTGCCACCAGCTCTGCTGGAAGCTGCCTGGCACCCACACCCAGCCACGCCCACATGTCCCTGCACCTCTGCCTGTCAGAGAGGGCAGAGTGTCCCCTGGGGCCCGGGGTAGGGGGCAACAGAAGCAAAAGCCAGTGGTTGTCAGCATGGAAGGGGGACACATGGCTGTCCTGCCTAAAGTGGGGGCAGAGTCTGGGAGGGCCCAGACCCCCAGCACGTGTCTGGGTGAGGACCCTCCTGCACACCCTCTCCCAGCACCTGAGCTGGGGTCATGGTCAGGAGGCAGACTCCTGAGGCAGGGACTGAGAGAGGCACTGAGAGAAGGCAGACAGAACGGTTACATCCCGTTCTTTCCAATGGATCTTTCCGTGCGGCTCGCAGGGAACTTGAACGCTGCCTGCCCCACAGGGACTGTCCGTTGGTGTGCACGAGGCTGCTCCGATGTCCCTGTTGGCTCACTGACATTCAGGAAGCATGTCGGGGGGTGGGGTGGGGGGGTGGGGGGAGAATGCCCAGCCCCTGCCTGCCCCAGCCACTTACTTGCAGATATAACTGAGCAGGTTGTAATTGGCCAGGGGAAGGCTGCTCACTTGTTTAGCCAACTCCAGAGTCCCCTTGGTATTGGAAGAGAAAAACAGCATTTCTGAGACCAGCAACTGGTCCTTCTCTCACCGAGGCAGGTACAGGGAGGTGGGCAAGGAGGAGGGAGGCTGGCAGGGGGTGGCAGGCACCAGAGGCTAGACCTCCAGCCAGCCATTAGACCCCTGGGTGATCAGAGGGCACCACCACCTCCACCTCCCTCCCAGGAGCAGGCGCGAGGAGTGACCAGCCTGGACCTCCTGGAGGAATGTCAGGGCCAGTGCTTATTGAGACACAAATATTTGCTAGATAAAGACCCCTCCTCTTCCACACAGCCACACAGAAGACAAACAGCCCTTCCACAGGCAGGCACTACAGAGTGGGGGTGGGAGCCTCTGCCTGGCATGGATTCTTTAGGAAAGAGGCAGGTGTGAACAGGGGAAGGTCCGCTTGTTTCTGAATGCTGGGGCCACCTGGGTGGTGCAGGTAAGTGCAGAATCAGTACCTACTGTATGGTGCCCTGGGGTGTCCAGAGGGGATGCTCCAGCCCCACCCCAGTAGGATCTTGCAGACTGCCCCACACACAGGAAGAGAGAAGCCTGTGGTTGGGGTTCTCCTGCCCTTCCCCCCCAACAACACACACACACACACACACACACACACACACACACACACACACACACAGAACAAACTGCAGGCAGCAAAAAATGATGAAGGTCAGTTCTGTGCCCTGACTCCACATCCCTCTCCCCCAACCCCTCACAGGACCACCTCCCAGGGCGAGTCCTTGGGAGCTACTAACCTCCCCTTCATCCTTGGTGAGCAGCTGGGCACAGCTGAAGAAGTCTTCATACCTGGCAAAAGGGATCAAGGGCTCGGGCAGCTCTCGCAAGTAGAGCTTCAGCAGGGAGGCCACCGTGTGCACATCTGTGGTGCTGCCAGAGGGGGACACGCAAGAGGCATGGGGTGGGGAACTGCAGGAGGCCAGCACAAGCCCCCAGAAGCAACTCAGCTCCATGCCCTGGCACTTGTGTGTGCACATGTGCACAAAAAGAAGCAGGTGGGTGGGTGGGGGGAAGGAGGGGAGAGGAGGAGGACTGCATCTGCATCACTGGCCCTGGTCAAGGAAAAGCCCCAGCTTCTGCCAGGAGCTATGGTCTGGGGCCCGAGTGGCCTGGTGACTGGGGTCCAGCTCAGATACCCAAGGCCTGGGCCCCTGTTCCCAACCCCTGGCCACAGGTCTGGATCTGTCTCAGGATGGCAGTGGGACTCCCCAGCACTCAAAACACACAGGCCCTGCAGCAGCAGCTGCTCCTACAGTGGCTACTCTGGGTGGGAGGAGCCACACAGGATCTGGGGGCTTGAAGAATTTCCTTCTTTGGGTCCTCTGCAGGGTGACCTGGGAGCTGCCCTGCTCCTGGGAGGCGGAGGGGGAATGGGGGAGGGGGGGCAGGCATATGGTGTGGCCACGAAATAGATACACAAGATCTTGCCCTCCAGGAGCCAAGCTTGAGAATGCCCATCCGCCACTTGCCCTCCATTAGAGAGAGTGCAAGGGAGGGGGAGAGACAGAGAAACATCAATGGACAAGGAGGGCCATGTCAAGGAGTCGAGGCCCAGGGCACTGGCCACCAGGGCATGCAGATCAGAGGTCACACCCTTGCTCCTGACCTCTGGGCTCCACTCATAGAATGGACGCCTTGGCTTCTGTGCTCCTCACCCTATCTCCAGCACCCCAGCACCCCATGTGTCCACTCCCAGTCCTCAGTCGCCAGCTTCCAGATCAGAGTTGCCCAGGCTGAGGGGGCCCATGGAGGGCAGCAGCCCTAGGCTCTGGGATCCCATCCTGGTCCTAGTCTCGGCAAGCAAAGCATTTGCAGTGTTTACTTGCTGGCCATATGTCCTGGCCCCTGGAGAGCAGAACCTGGTCTGTCTAGCTCGTGGCCACCCCCTATGCCTGCAGGCGCTCACTCAGTGGGTGAGGAAAGAAACCAGAGTGAGGTCAGAAAGCGCTAAGGCGAGAGTCAGTGGAGCAGGCAGGTGTGGCTCAAAGCAGACTGGGCAGCAGGGGGGCAGGCCTGGGAGAGCTGCCCTATCCCAGACCCAGGGTGGGGGAGGGCTGGGTATGAGCCAGCTCTGGTGACTGAGGCTCCAGGCTGCTGGGCTTTTTGTGGAACAGGGAGTCCAGGACCTGGGGCTGAGTCCTGGTCATGCAGACAATGAGTGTGGTTTGTGCCCAGGGAGCTAGGCCTCTCTGGAAAGCCTGGCCCAGCAGGTGGTGAGGGTAGTCAGGGAGTGAATGAGGGGAGGAGCCCTGGACCTAGACAAGGATGGGTACAGATGCAGGGCCAGAGCACTCATGGGGGGGCGGGGGAGTGAGAAGTGGAAGAATGGTGGCAGTGGGTACAGATGTAGTTTATAGAAGGGAAAGCAGCCAGAGCCCAAAGTCTAGGATGAGTTTCCAGGAATCACAGAAGGGGCAGTACTTAAAGCCATCTCCACCCATCCCCTGGACCACACAGGCACAGGATGGAAGAGGCCTGGCAGGCAGAGATTCAGAATGGACCACAAGTTCAGAGTATCAGGATGCAGCTCCAGCCTTAACGGGTTTGGCTCAATGATTAGAGTGTTGGCCCATGGACTGAAGGGTTATGGGTTTGAGGCCAGTCTAGGGCACATACCCTGGTTGCAGGCTTGATTCCCGGCCCTAGTTGGGACATGTGCAGGCGGAAACCAATCAATGTGTCTCTCTCACATTGCTGTTTCTCTCTGTCTCTTCCCCTCCCTTCCACTGTCTCTAAAAATCAATGGGAAAATGGATTAATAAAATGAAGATGAGGCTCCTGGTGAGAGGACCCATGTGTCTCCTGCACAGACCCCTCTGGGGAATGATTGCCAGTCTCAGGCTCCACATCTGAAGAAAGGAGCTGACAGACCCTCCTGGCTGGGTGACGGGTCTGGGAAGAAACTGGCGGGTGGGAGTGCTCTGCCCCAAAAGGAGGCCAGGGAGGCCCCTGTGCTGGCAGAAGCCCCTGGACCCATCCTGGGACCAAGGGGGCCACATCGTGAAGGCAGATCCACAGAGAAAGGGCAGGAGCTCCTGGAGGCCAGGGCAGGAGGAACCTCCCATGAACAACTATCCCGATGGGTAGGTTCCTTTCAGAAAGGAGACAACCACACAGCCCATTGGCCCTGTTCTCAGCCCCTGGCTGAGTGAGGCTGACCCCACCCAGAGGGTGTAGCCCAGGCCCTGGTGAGCCCCAGCGAGGGGTTAGGATGGGTGTTGGCCTGGACTGGTGGGGCAGATCACTCCCCTTCCAGAAACCTGAGAAGATGAGGGGCCACAGCGACTGCTCCACCTTGGCACTGAAGGAGCTCTGCGGGTCACAGGAGGAAGCGGAGCCAGGGATAGACCACAGGGCCTCAGTCCTGATGCAGCAGGAGGCCCTCCTTTTTGCCTGAGCCGTGCAGATGATGAATGTGAGCAGCCTGGTCTGTGGCAGGACTGCCACTGAGAGAAGACCAAGGGCTGCTGCAGGGGTTGGGGCTGTGCTCTGCCCACTGGGGGGCTGGTTGACCACACATGCAGCCACACACAGAACCATTCAGCCCACCAGCCTGCTGCCAGGCTTCCTGGCACCAGTCGACCCTGCCACCCTGTGGGGGAAGGGGAGGGGCCCCATCTTCATACCTCCCCCAGGAGCTCACCTGTCAAACAGCGGCTTCTCCCCATGGTCAAAGGCTTCCTGCAGGTCCCTCACCAGGGTGGCCTGGCCTGGCAGGCGGAAGAGACCCTCCTCACTGAGCCCGCGCGCCCGGATGAAGTCCACGCACTGCTCCACCAGCAGGGGCGCCAGGCGTGGGCCAAACTTCTGCTCCTGATGCACTGTGTCCTCCAGGTGCTGCCCGAAGATCCCTGGGTACAGGGAGGACCCGGTCACATGCCCAATGGCCCAGCTTAGTGGTGAGTGAGCTCTCCGGGACATGGGGAGGCAGGGCGCCCTCTGGGCCAGAGGCAGCTGCTCAGAGGCAGCAGGTTAGAAACAGAGGGTACATCCAGCCACCAGGACAGGGAGCAGGGGGCATGGTGGACAGATAGCCTGCCTTGTCCTATGGGGCTCGGACCAGCCTGAGGAAGCTCTGAAGGGCCCTCAGTGAAGATGCATTATGCATTTTATTCATTGTTTTATTTACGCAACACTAAAGTCCAAAGAGCCTCCATTAAAAAAGAAAAGGCTATGTTCACCAAAAGTCCTGCTCTAGAATGTTCTTAGCAGCACTCCTTGCACTCCCTCCAAATGGAAAGCCACCTGATGCCCATCAGCGACAGAATGAACAAAGACCTCAGTCCGCTCATGTTGCCTTGACACCAGGGAGCAATGTGCTCACATGGGCAGAACTCACGTGACAAGACAGACAGCGCGTTCATGTGAAAACAAAACCATGACACCATCCCGAGAGTCAGGAAACAAAACCACAACGAAGTGCTGCCACATGATGGCCACTTAAAAAACAGAAAATTACAAATGTCAGCAAGAACGCAGAGAAACTGGAGCCCTAAAGCACTGTTGGTGAGCATGTAAAATGGTGCAGCCACTCTGCAAGACATTTTGGAGGTTCCTCAGAAAGTTTAAAACAGAATTACCATATGATGCAGCACTTCCACTTCTAAGTATGTATACAACATAATTGAAAGTGAACTTGAACATGTATTATCACACCCATGTTCACAGTAGCATCCTTCACAATGGCCTAAGAGTGGAAGCAACCCAAGAGTCTGCCAGCAGATGATGGAGAAACAAAATGTGGTCTGTGTTTATAATGGAATATTGTCCAGCCTTTCCTGAGGGCAGGTAAGTGGTGTGCCTGGGCACAATGTCACAGCTCCATTCTGTCCAGGCAGTTCTCTGGTCACCAAGAAATACAGCCCAGGCAGGGGGCTTCTCTAGACTTCGATGGCAAGCCAGCAGGTAAGAGGTTCAATCCCTCCTTTGGCACTAAGCAGTGGCAGGACTCAGTGAGCCTATTTGTCTCCCCCCACACAATGGGTATTTTGAAATAAGACATATCAGTTCGAGCAGGGCTCAGTAAACGTTCCTTCTCACCCTGCTCCAGCCTAAGACAAAGTACACAGAACCTTCGGGGTGATGACATACCCTCTGCCTAGTTCCTCACAGGAGCCCTCCCTTTCCCTAGTCGGAGCTGCTGGGCTCAGAGCAGAGGTCAAGGGCGCCGAGGGAAGAATAGACATGTACTCAGCTCCACTCTCTCAGCCCTGAGCTTACTGAGGCCACCATCAGGGGAAGGAGACCGAAAGACAATTCTACAGTTCCCTCCAGAGTTCCACAAACCTTGAGTAATTATACCCAGCTTCTGCTTGAGCCAGCCATCCTGCTCTGTCTCCTATCCCCAAGATATGTCCTCGGCCTGTCCATCTCTCCCTCCACACTTCCATTATCTTCACACGTGGGCCCAAGCCCTGTTAGGTGTTAGAGAGCCTCAGAGCTGCCCAGGGGGCTCGGAACATGGGAATCCTACCAGGCTTCCTCTGCTGGAAACATTTGCTGCCTCCCGCCTCCCCTACAACCACTCCCCCGGGATAAAGTACAAACTTGACTGGCAGGCCAGGCCCTGCCTCACCCTCCTCCACCAGCCTCTGGGCGCACAGCCAGAGCCAGGCAGAAGACAGCTGCCTCTGAGCCAGCCCCACTGAGCATGGGTACCTGGGTTTCTGACGGCCCTCCACATCTCAGCATAGCCAACACCTGCCCCAGGAAGCCACTTGAGCCCTCTCTTTGCCCCCCTGAACAGGGCTACGAGCCAGGAAAGGGACGCCACAGGCCCTGGTGGGAAGGGAAATGGCACTTGAGCAGAGGCCCAAAGGCAGACATGGGAAGGGTCTGATGAGGACCCAGAGTTGGCAAGTGGGCCTGAGGGATGGTGCTTGAAGGGGCAGGGAGAACAGCAGCCTTGCCCTGCAAAGACCATGGATCATGATGAGCACTGACCCCACATGTAGCTCTGGGGCTCTCAGGAATGAGGTGCCTCCCCCAGAGATCCTTCAAGTGCTAGCCAGGCCAGTTGGGGACACAGGCAAAAGATGATGGTCAAGGCCAAAGCCTAAAGACAAAGATTCCAAGCCTCCATCTGCATTGGTCTAGGTGCAGGTCCTGGCTAAGCAGTTGAGAGCACAGTGCCCCCCGCCCTTTAACTGGGCCTCAGTTTTTCCACCTAGAAAATGGGATGACCACACCCATCTTTAGGAGCTGCCCCAGGACCTGACCCTGGCACTGTCAGTCCTTGGGATGGCACCCACATCCCCAGCATAGTCATGTGGAGCCTTGCACGAGACCTTGTGCAGGCTTCCCACGTGGCTGCCCCACCGGCCACCCTTGGAGAGCCCCAGGGGAAAGCCTCATTCCAGCACAGCCTTCCAGGCTTCCTTCCCAATGACGCTCTTGACACTCCTCCAGGAGTGCCCTGCGCTCAGGCTCCAGGCCTGGCCCCCCTCACCCAGAGAGGCCTTGCCTGCCTTTCCACCTGCCAGTGTCTCTTTTGCAGAGTCTGGTAGGGCCTGGGGCGGCTGCACTGAATTCCCTCAGCCCTCTTGGCACATCTTGGAGGGGTAGTATTGCCAAGAACCAGTTCCAGAAGGTTTGTCAGATCCCTGGAAACCAAGCCAGCATGCAGGTTCCTCAAGGTCCCAGCCCACGTTCTTCACAAAGCGCTGGCTCAGCCCCTGGAGAGAATCCGGCAAGGCTACCTCTACTCTGGGTGAACCTGCTGAAGAGCTCCGAGCCAGGCTGGGCCTCCTTGCATGCCCACTGCTCTCTGACAAAGCCTGGCCCCCATTGCCCTCTCCCTGCAACCCCATCAGGAGTGGGCGCCTGCAAGCCAAGGCTGACTAGCTCAGATCTTTCCTGACTGACTTCCAGCTCTCTGAGCCTCATCACTGTCACTTTGTGGGGCTGTGAGCAGCCACTGGATAGCCTATCACACCCCGAAGCCCGGGGCAGGTGCTTGATAAGCATGTCCTTCTGAGTGAGGCTGGCTCTGTCTGCCCCCACCCCAGCCCCTGGAACCCCCAGGAGAGGGCGAGAGCTGGATTCCCTCTTGGAGCTGATCCTGATCTCTTTTCTCTCCCTCTCCCTCCCCCTCCCCCTTCCCCTCCCCCTCCCCTCTCCCTCTCTCTCTCCCCCTCCCCCCTCCCCTCCCCTCCCCTCCCCTCCCTTCCCCTCTCCTCTCTTCTCTCTCTTCTGCCTCCCCCAAAGCAGCACCCTTCTCCCTGCATCCACCCACCGATTGGATGCCCACCTTCCATCTCTCACAGCCATGCCGCGTGCCAGACCTGTGCCAAGTGCTGGTGCGCTCAGAGCGGCCCTCAGGGCTGTCCCTTCCTCCCTGTGAAAATCCTTCCCTTCTTCTTCCTGCCCATCCAGGCCTGAAGTCAGCACAGGAGAGAGAATCCCAGAGGCAAACATCATCTTGGGGGATCCTGCCCAGAGTGAGCCCCAGAGGTGGGGGCAACTCCATGCCCAGCCCAATGGCCTGTCCGAGGCCCTGGAGCAAACGTGGGCTAGCCCTGGGCACGGAGTAGGGAGTCCGGGCGCCGTCCCGCTGGGTCTGGGTCCCTTGTCTGGGTGGCGGGGCAGGGACGTCCTTTGCAAGCCCTGTGCTCTGCCTGCTGCACTCTGGACGCGGGACCACACCGGGGAGGAGGCGCCCAGCCTCGGCCTCTACGACTCCCCCTCGCGCGGCTCCGCTGGGTTCGGGGTCCCGAGGGCAACCAACTCTCCCCCAGCGCCCGCCGCGCATGCGTAGGCTCCCCGCGCCGCCGGGTTCCAGAGCACTCCCTCCCCGACTCTTCCCGCGGACGCCCGCATCCCGGGCCGGGCCGCCCTACCTGGGGCGGCGGGCGCGCAGCAGGCTGGCAGGAGGCAGGGCGGCCGCGGGAAGGCGCGGCACCCGGAGGAGGCCCGCGCGGCCGGCATCAGGCCCATGGCGCCCGGGCGCGAAGGCAGGAATGCCCGGCACGCGCGCAGGTATCTGCTTGCCCGCCGCCTGCCCCAGGCCCGGACCCAGGAGGGAGGGAGGGAGGGAGGGAGGGAGGGAGGGAGGACGGGCGGGCCCAGGACTTGCGAATGCCTGAACTGTGAAGCCTGAGGCTGAAACCCGTGCAAGATCTGCGAATCTGAACATCTGCTCCCCCATTCCTATACCCCATGTTATGACGCACCCTAGGAATACTAGCAACCCCTTGCCAAGGACTGGCGTTAGCAGTGCCTGATCCCAGCACACTGGGAGGCAGGTGCTCCAGGTGCAGCGATAGAGGCTCAGGAGGGTCAGGTAACCAGGTCTGGTCTCTCTGCCTCCAGAGTGCTGGCCCAGACCTAAAGCTGGCTGCAGCTTCGGAGCTGACGCTGAGGGCAGGACGGGTGCCTGGGGCTTAGCACAGGATCCTATGCAGTCCTGAGGTCCCAGTTTTGCAGATCACCAGCTGAAGCTCAGAAAGGTGATGTGCTTTCCTGGGCTCATGCGGATAACGACAGATCATCAAGCCTAAATGATCTTTCTGCAAAGTTTCTGATCTTCTCAGGCAGGATTTTGTCCCGGTGAAAAGAGACCACAGTCCCCTACTTCAAAAGTGTGAGGACCCACGTGGGTACACAGACCCAGGCCTGCACCAGGAGGGAGGGGTGGGGAAAAGAAGCAAAGCTGGGGGCCAGCGGTACCACCCGGGGCAGGAAGGAGGGGTCCTAGGGGCCCATGGGCAGAATTCTGCAAGAGAGGGGTTCAAGGGAGTCCTGAGGTGGGCGGGTGGGGGCCCATCTGAAAGCTGAGCGTGCAGGGCCTGGACTGGGTGGGGCAAGTGAGGCACTTGCACACGTGTAACATTTAAGGGAGTACCAAATACTTCATTAATTAAGGTAAATATTTTTTTAAATGTAAACTAGTGTAAAAAATTGTGAACAAAATAACATTTTCAATAAAAACAGGATCTGACCCTGCTCTCTGTGAGTGCCTCACCCTAGCCCACCCATGGACCTGGTCTTTATTGGTCATATTTTATCTATCGTGGATGTTAGGCTGAGTGAAGTCTCCTCAAAATGTGCAGGTCCTAATTCCTGGAGCTTGCAATCAAGTTACCTTACCTAGTAGAAGGGAATCTGTAGAAATGATTACATTAAAGGTGGAGAGCGTACACTGGGTTATCAGGTGGACTTTATAAGAGGAAGGCAGAGTGAAATTTGACTCTGCAGTTGACCCTTAAACAATATGGTTTGAACTACAACAGTCCAGTGGATTTTTTCAACAAATGCTATACATGTATTTTCTCTTCCTTATGATTTTCTTAATAACATGTTCTTTTCTCCAGCGTACATTAATGTAAGAATACATGTAACCACATACATACAAAATATGTGTTAATCAACTGTATGTTATCAGTAAGGCTTCTAGTCAACAGTAGGTTATTAATAGTTAAGTTTGGGGGGAGTCAAAAGTTATATGTGAGTTTTTGACTGCATGGGAGTCAGTTCCCTCATCCCCATGGAGTTCAAGAGTCAACTGTAGAAGAGGAGAAAATGGAAGGAGGGAAGCAGGGGCTGGAGTGATGAGGCCAGGGAATGTGGGCAGCCTCTAGGTCAGTGGTTCCCAACCTTTTTTTGGCCACGTCCCACCTAAGCATCTCTAAAATCCCGATGCCCCCCCCATGAAATATCAATTCTTATTATTCAAAAAGTGAACTCCCATTCTCATAGAGGAAGCCTAAAAAGCCATTAACTTGGTTCAAATTAGCTTCCAAAAAACATGGCATCCATGAAAGAGGAAAATAAAAGAACAAAAGGACAGTTGTACTGAGGAAGAAATCACTAATAAACTGTTAAATAATAATATGAAGCGATATGAAAAATAGCAAATACAGTTTCAAAAGATAATAGAGAACTGAAATCCATAAATATGTCACAATATATATTTACATACTGTATATTTAGCCCCTAGAACCTTAAGAAATACAAAAAAAAATCACTGTAAATAACTCATTCTCGAATTGCCCCCTTAAAAATCAAATTGCCCCCCCCCCCAGCCTTTCCTGCAGCCCTTCCGAAGGGGAGAAGAGAGGACAGCATCTCCTCCTGCACCAATGGTGGACCCTCAGGTGGACTGGAATGGACTGAGGGTACAGGACCAGGCCCCAGTGCCCCTTCTGTGGCCTCTGTGACCCAAAGCCCAGCCCAGCCCAGGTCAGAGCAGTCCTCTCTCTCCCCTTCGGAAGGGCTGCAGGAAAGGCCAGGCCCCAGCCTGCAGGTAAACATTCAAGAGAACTGGAAACAAGACCCTCTTCTGGAATCCCCATTAGAGCTGGGATATAGTGCAAGCAGCAATGGGGGAGGTGGTCCACTAGTATCTCAGGGTCTGCCACTGCCAGCCTGGGCTGGAGCCAGGGACTTTGCGCTCTGACCCTAATTGTGCCTGAGGGCTTCAATTTAGAGCTGTCACTCCAGCACAAATGACCACTGCCAGCTACACTAAGGAGGTGACTTTATGCTGTCCTGAGGCAGGAACTTTCTCCATGCCAAGCATCCTGCTGTGGCCTCTGGGAGCTGCATGTATTCCTCTCCACCTCCCTCTGCTCCATCATTTCTAAGGAACTTGAGGGCAGGAGAATCGGCTCCTGACAGGTCAGAAGAAAGTCCCCAGAGGCCTGGAAGAGCCATACAACCCGTCTTGGGCCCCGGGGCTCTGCTGGCCACTGCAAGCCTGCTATCTGGCCACTCATCCCCTCCTCAGCACAGACTGTCACTCCATGCTGCTGCCTACATGGCTGGGCTTCGCTTGGCAGTGCCCACTACCCTACAAGTGGGATAGTTACCATGCTCCTAGTTACTGACACTAATGTTGGCCTCCGACTCCTCCACATGACTGCCCACTCAGCATCTCTGCTGGGGCAAGGACTAATGGGCATCTCAAACTCACAAGAGTCCAACCTTCCAAATCTGCTCTGTGCTGAGCTGTGCCCTCTTGGTTGATGACAACTCTGTCCCTCAGCGCTCAGCCAGACCCCTTGGAGTCCACCTCACACTCCCTCTCCCTCACACCACATGCAGCGTTTTGCGGTCTTGCTTTCCAAATAGATTTGGAATCTGGCCATTGTCACCACCACCACCATAGTAAAGGCAGCTGTCTCTTCCTTGGATTACTGAATACATGTCTCCAGGTTCCCCTTGTCCCTCTCTGGTAAGCAGAGTGGTCCTTCTAAACTATACAGCAGATCACATATTCCTCAGCTCCAAGCCCCCAGCACCTCCTTCCTCATTTCAGTTACAAGTAAACGCTAACCCTCTGCCTCCCTCCCTCCTGCCCGCCCATCAGCGGCGCTGGCTCAGACCACATCAGATATTCTCTGCTTTTGTTGGAGCTGTTGCCCAATCTGGCACACTGTTGCCCGATCTGGCATACTCTCCCAGCCTGCCCTCACCAGTATGTTTAAAACTACTCTTCTTTTTTTCTTTCAATAGCACTCACTACGTTCAGTTGTCAAAATCTGGGCCCCAGACCAGCAGTACCTGGAAATACAAATGCTAGGGCCACATCCAAGTAGGTTGGAAACTATGGGTGGGGTTAGCAGTTTATTTTTACCACTTTCTTCTGAGCTGGGTTGAAGAACCACTGCTCTATGCCATGAAGCACGCCTCGGGGAGCAGGATGGAAGGTCTGTCTGATCTCTTTCCCCCTGCCACACACCCTGCCTGCACAAGGCAATGCTCTGTGTTTGTTGAATAAATGAGGATTAGTTAGTATTAGTAGAGTGTTGAGTATTTTGCACCCCTTTCTCTTTTGAGTTTCATGACAATCCTGCAAAGACAATATTTTCATTCCCACCTTGCAAACAAGGACACAGAGAGGATAAGTGGCATGGCCAGGTCACACAGCAAGCAAGGGAAGAGCCAGGTTATGCACCGAGACCACAGCCTGATGCTGAAACTGTGAGCACTTGCCTCCTCTCACACCGCAAAGCACTGTCCTGTGTACATAAGACACGTTGAAGGCTTGCAGCCTCTCTCCAGATAACGAGGCAAGCCAAGCAGCCCTGGTGCCCTTCTTTCCCCTCTCCCAGAGAGCTGGCCAGGAGAGCTGCCTGATGGAGCTCCAGAACTGAGCACAAATGCCAGAGACCCATTGGAGAATATTGCCCTTCTCAAAGCCTCATCTTCTGATCCATGAACATGGAATGTCCTTCTATTTAGTTAGGTCTTCTTTAATTTCTTTCAACAATGTTTTGTCATTCTAAGAGCATGATGTTTTGTATCTGTTAACTTTATTCCTATATATTTTATTCTTTTGGATGCTATAGTAAATGAAGTTTTCTTGATCTTATTTTCAGTTGCTCTTTGCTACTATATAGAAATACAACTGATTTAATCTTGCTGAAATTTTTATAGCTTTCTAGATTTCTTAAGATTTCCTATATACAAGAGCATGTTATCTACAAACAGAAATACTTCCTTTCTTTCTAATATGGACGAAACACATTATTTCAATTTCTTGACTAGTTGCTCGGACTATATACAATGCTGAACAGAAATGGTAAAAGCGAGACTCCCATTGTTCCCAGAACAGGAAAAACATCCAAACTTTCTCCATTAAGTATGTTATCTGTAGAGTTCTTCTTAGTAGGCTGAGGACATTCCTTTCTACCCCTGAAAGACTAAGTATTTTAATCCCTGAAAAAAGCACTTTATTAATGCCTTTTATGAGCCTATTGCGACAACCATGTGTCAAAATTGTTCTTTATTTTATTGATGTATTACAGTAATTGGTTTTCAGAGGTTAAACCATCTTGCATTCCTGGGGTATATCTCATTTGGCCATGGCGCATATACTTTTGTATATTGCTGTATTCAATTTGTTAGTATTTTGTTGAACATTTTTGCATTTATAGCCACAAGAAATATTGGTGCTCCAGCAATTTTTCTCTCTCTCCTGCAACATCAATCTTTTGCATTACTGTTTGTCTCCCAACTAAAGAAAATAAACAAAACCTTCTACCTGACCCCCCTCCAGCTACTGTTCCATTTCTCTTTACCTTTCCAGCAAACTTCTTGAAAGAGTTGACTATGCACACATTCCAATTCCCCACCTCTTATTCTTTCTCCTACCTACTATTTTCAAGCTTATCTCTAGCTCTCCACCAAACCACCCATGTTCAAGTCACTGATGAGTGGTGCTCAGTGTCCGTTCTCTACTGATTGACGTGTTGGCAGTGCATCACACAGCTAGCTGACCACTGCTCCTCTTCTTTAGACACTCTCTACTCATCTCAGGGACACCCCTGGCTCCTGGCTCCCTTTCTTCACTGGCTCTCTTTCCCAGCTGCTTCTGCTGGCTCCTCCTCTGCTCCTGACTTCTTACTGGGGAGCAGCTCAAGACTCAGCTCTGGTTCTCTGTTATTCATATACTTGCTTGGTAGTGTCTCATCCAATCTCATGGCTTCAAACCCCATCTGTGTGTTTGTGTTTCTCTCTCCAACCCAGTCCTCTCTCCTAATCTCTAGATTCAAACATCTAACTGCTTGCTAACTGACTTCTAAACTTGAGTCTCCCACAGGTATCTCAGACTAAGCCCTAAAGTAAACTCTCAATTTTCCTGCCACACAAATATACTTCCTGTGGTCTCTCTCACCTCAGTTAATAGCTAATTCATCCTTCCAGCTGCTCGGATCAAAACATCTTGGAATTACCTTGATGACTCTCATTCTCTTACACCTTTCTTCCATTCGAACAGGGAATACTATAGCCTCTACCTTCAACATGCTCCAAAAATTCAATTACTTCTCATCACCAGTACCATCCTGGGCCATGCCATCCTCTCTCACCTGTATAATTAGCATCTAACTGGTCTCCCTGTTTCGTCCTTGCATTCTTTTATCCATTCTCAACGTGCAGTCAGAGGGATCCTGTTGGAACCTGAGTCAGACAATGACATCTCTCTGTCCAAAACCTGTCAATAGCACTGCCTCACTCCAAGGAAAAGTCACAGTCATCACTGTGATCACCAGGCCCCACTGATTTACCAACCATTACTTCTCTGATCTGTCTCCTCCTCTCTCCCCTCACAGACTCTCTTCCTGCCACACTGGCCTCCTGCTGCTCTTCCATCATGGAAACTCCATCCTCTGTCACCAAAACTCTCTGCCCAGGAGTAGGTTTAATTCACCCTTTCCTCTCCTTTATTCAACTGCACCCCCCACCCCCATCACTCCTGCTTGCCTTCCCTCATCACCATCCAACCTACAATAGGCTTACTTACCTTGTTTACCTGTCTCCAGGAGGCTAGGGACATAGTCTTTCCTGATCATTGCTGTATCTCTGGCCCCTAGCACACATTCTTGAGTGAATGACTGACTGGTTGAGTGAAGGAATGAATCAATGAATTCACCACTGGGCAGACCACCAGCAGTACCCAGGCTCCCTGACCCACTGTCCTGCCCGTTTTCTCTGTGGGGACGTCCAGGCTCTAACCACAGCAGGCATGCTGCCCATTTAGCTCTGTCAGAGGTGGCCCGCTCTCTGCCAGAACAAACACACTTGAAAGGGCTCTTGGGCTCCGTTATGAAACAGTCAAAGAAGTACTGATCCTCTAAGCCTCCTTTCCAGTGGAACCCAGGCTAATAACAGCTTTGCCAGGAAAACTCCCGAGGCTGACAGCCCACCCGGGAGTGCCCATGCTTGCCCAGACATGTCTGCCATCACCAACCCCTGTGGTTTCTGTGTTTCCTCTAGATTTCGGGTAGAAAGAGATAAAGCACCTTTGATGATGGTTCCTGTTTTAATTCTCGCAAATTCTTCAGCATGCAGCCTGAGAAGTCTGATAAACACTGTGGGGTGGGGAGGGGGTTTGAAGGAGGGACAAGTCTGGTGTCTATGTGGGATTCTGTACAGGGCCCTCATCGCCAGCAAGCAAGGGAGGGGTGGGGAGGGAGAGGACAGACAGACAGACAGACAAGCAGACAGGGAGGAAAGAGAAGTGAGGAAAGGCTTGAGCAGGCGTGCACACTGGGTACAGGTAGACCCGTGTGACAGCCCGTGCGGGGGGACGAAGCACAGCCTTGGGCTCAGAACATCATTCTTCATTTCTCAGCTCTGATCCCTGACTAGCTGTGTCATGAGCTCAGACAGATTCTTTGACTTGCAGTTTCCATCTTTGTTTTATTTGTTGTTTATTTTTTATATAATAATATATGCACACATCCACTAAAGACATTGCAAGATGAAGTCCTATGTAACTGTTAGCACTATCCTTTTATGGCGTAATTTCTTCGCTTTTCTTTATGTTTTTGCTGCCTAATTAGCTATCTATGAATAATAGTTGACTGCTACCCTGTTTTGCAACCTTACATAAACGAAATCCTAAAGCACATTATTAGGCTTCCCTAGTCCAACCAGGTTTTTAAGACTCAGGCATGTTGGGTAGAGCTATAGCTAATCCTCACTGTTGTGAGTTTTCTGTTCTCAGAACGAATCCTATTTATTTACCCACTATATTGCTGTTACACACTTGGTTAGTGTCAGGTCGTCATCGATAAGGCTGCTATGAATATCTGGCATGTAGTCTCCTGGCACACCTGTGCACATAATTTCTGTTTGGAACATGCCTAGCAGTAGATCCACTAAAACATAGGTGTGCACAGCACCAACTTCTGCAGGTATCGCCGACAACTTCCCTAGCCACGTATGAAGCCCAGGAGGGAAACCATAACTTTCAAAGTTACAGCGACTCCGCTACATAGGAGCTCTGTTCTCTGAAAGACGGTCAGGCGTTCTGTAGCCAGGAACAGAGAGGAGGGCAGGGGAGGTGAGGTGGGCAGGGGCCCTGGCCACAAGGCATGCAGGACCTGGAGATGTGCTGCCAGCTGCCAAAGGTAACCTTTGGCCTCTGTCTGGACTGGGCACCAATTAACACCGAGTGGCAGAGCAGGGACTCCCGTGACTCCTGTGCCAGAGCCCGGTGGCTGAAGGCCCCTGGTCTACACACTCAGCAGGGAGCCGCTGGCCTAGCCCAGCTGGTGAGGAGATCCCCCCAAAAGATCTTTTTGTGATGATTCATGGGGACACCAACCCCTGGACACAGCAACTGCCCAGCTGGTGTCACCTTTGCTCTCTCCTGTGCCCCATGTCCAGACCATCGAAAACCTGCCTGCACAGCAGCTGCAGCGACCACTCTTCAGTCTTCACTCCCACACCAGACCTCACACACCCAGACTGCCGTGTCCATTCTTGTCCGAGGTCCACCCCCGCATGGCAACCATGGGGCTCCTTTTATACATCTAAATCAGGTCATGTCCGTCTCTTGCTAAGAGCCTTCCTGATGTCCCATTGATTTAGAACAAAATCTGAAATCCCATGTTCCCAGGCCCTGGTGCCCTCTCTTGCCTCAGGGCTCCACTCCGAAGCCCTGGCTCCTCAGAGGCACCTGCCTTCTGAGATCCCCTGTGTTCCCACCGCCCAATCCCACCACAGGGCTCACATACTCACTAGTCCCTCTGCTGCGCTTCCCTGTGTTCTCCTGGTGACTGCACTGAGCTGGCCACTAGGTATCATTGTCCTCCCACTGGCTGTAGCAGCTCACTGCCTCTCCCTTGGGACACAGGAACTGCAGAACTGCAGGCTTGTCTCCCACCCCCACCCCCGCCCCGCCCCGCCTCCTAAGAAAGCGCAGGGAGGGGGTGGGGTCACCACCTGCTTTGTTCACCACCCACTGAACTCCAGTACCTAGAACAAAATTCACCACCTTCTAGGCGCCAACACAGGTGTGAATACAAGAGGACGTGAGTAAGTGGAGCTGCCACTGTCCTGTCTGGGACAGGGCCTCTGTGTCTGCACAGGCACCAAGAGGGAGGGACACTGTGCTAGGCATCTGCTCTGACTCCAAGTGCTCACCCGGCCAGGCACAGACCTCACACACCCAAGCACAGCAGGGTCTGATGGAGAGGCCAGCATGCAAAACCCAGTGGTCAGTGGTCTTGGTTTTCCTTGCAGGGCTGCCTGTGCACCTGGGGGTCAGGTGTCAGGGCTGGCTGCAGAGGGCAGCACTGCCTGCCTGAGAAGCCTGGACCCAGCCAAGGGTCCTGGGCAAGGGGAGTCTCCCAGTCTGAGTGGGGGGAGGGGCATGATTACCTGGACGTAAGGGTTCTAGAGAGTGAGCATGCAGGCTACGAGCAGTACCTCCACCAAACGGGGCCCAGATGACCCGGCGGATGGCCTGCACCCAGTCCTCCATGTCACGCTGAGAACTGGCCATGAGCAGGAGCCCCTCAGGGCTGGCTGGCACCTTCTCCCGCTCCTTGGCACCACCTGCAAGACAGGGAGACACAGGCTTACTCCAGGGACCCTGTGCAAACCCAGTGCCCTCCCTTCACACCCTCTCTAGCCTCACACCAGTCATCGTTTTATTCCTGGTGTAAAAGGCATCTTTCCACAAACTTCAGCAACAGCCCTGCTCTGGTTCTACTTCTGCAGCCCATCCTTTCAAGCCTCATATCTGCCGTGGGGCACTTTCAGGGGATCTCTCCTTTAGTCTTGTTATTTTCCTGTATCGAATCGGCATCATTAAACCATCCTGGTTCACTATTTTACAAAGCATACAGATTGGAGGCCCACTTGGAGAAGGTCAAAGCCCAGGGTAAAATTCCAAAATTCTGCCCTGTCCCTGCTCCCAGCCACACATGCACTCTAATCTAAAGGCAGTTGGGGGCTCCCTGGTTTTGTTGATGGTTTCTTTCTCTGTGCCTTTTATATTAATGTCATCCCATTTGTTTATTTTCTCCTTGGTTTCCTTTGCCTTAGGAGCTGTATCCCTAAACATATTACTACAAGAGATGTCTGAGATTTTGCTGTGGTTTCTTCTAGGATTTTTATAGTCTCACCGCTTACATTTAGGTCTTTTATCCATTTTGAGTTTATCTAGTGCAGTGGTTGACAAACGCATTAGTCAACAGAGCCAAATATCAACAGTACAATGATTGAAATTTCTTTTGAGAGCCACATTTTTAAAACTTAAAATTTTTCTAATGCCACTTCTTGAAAACAGACTCACCCAGGCCATGATATTTTGTGGAAGAGCCACACTCAAGGGGCCAAAGAGCCGCATGTGGCTCACGAGCCACAGTTTGCCAACCACTGTTCTAGTGTATGGTGTAAGTTGGTGGTCTAGTTTCATTTTTTGCATGTATCTGTCCAATTTTCCCAATACTATTTATTGAAGACTGTCTTTACTTCATTGTATGCTCTTGCCTCCTTTGTCAAATATTAACTGAGCATCATCAGAAAAATGCAAATTAAAATGACAATAAGGTATCACCTCAAACCTGTGAGAATGGCTTCCATCAACAAATCAACAACTGACAAATCCTGGAGAGGATGTGGAGAAAAGGGAACCCTTATGCACTGCTGGTGGGAATGTAGCTTGGTGCAGCCACTGTGGAGAACACTATGGAGCTGCCATTTGACCCAATGATCCCACTACTAGGAATATAACCTAAGAAACCTGAAAAAGCAATCAGAAAGATTTATGCTCCCCTATGTTCATAGCAGCACAGTTTACAATAGCTAAGATCTGTAAACAGCCTAAGTGCCCATCAGTAGATGAGTGTATAAAAAGCTGTGGTACATTTACACCATGGAACACTATGCAGCAGTAAAAAAGATCTCTTACTCTTTGAGACAGCATAATCTGGAGAGTATTATGCTAAGTGAAATAAGTCTGTCAGAGAAAGACAAGTATCACATGACCTCACTCAGATGTGGATTCTAATGAACAAAATAAACTGATGAACAAAATAAATACAGAGTCATAGAAGCATGGAATAGACTGTTGAATCTCAGAGGGAAGACAGAGGAGGGTGGATTGAAGGGAAGTGATCAACCAAAGAATTTGTATTCATTTATGCATAACCCATGGACATAGACAATAATGTGGTGAAGGCATGGTGGGAAGGGGGAAAGGTAGAGGAGTGGCAGTGGGCTAGAAGAGGTCAATGGGGGGAAAAAAGGAAATATCTGTAATACTTTCAACAATAAATATCTTTAAAGTAAAATAAAATAAAATAAAGGCAGGAGGAAAAGCTCAGACAGCTATTGGTAATGTGAGGTTTTCCCTGCAGTAATTCCAGAGGGTCTCATGTGTTCATGAATTACTCTTTCATATGTAATTTTCAGAGTATTTGGGATGTATATAAACCATTTACACTGAACTTCATAGGTAATTTAAGGGATTTTCAAGAATAATCTTGTCTTTATGCAGCCCTCTCCCCTCCCCCCCACCAACATCATATAATATGTAACTTGCCTATATACTTGCCCCTGGTCTCAGAGCCTCAGACCCTAACCAGGACCATGGATGGTGAGGTGAGGCCCGCAGACCTGTGTTCCCAAGGAGATGGGATGGCGGTTGGGAAAATTGGACACTTGGTCCTCTCTGGAGGCCGCAGCCCCAAGGTGGAGACCAGGCAGAAGCAAGTGCTCACTGAGCACCTAGTACCTCCCTGGGACTCTTCTAGGAACTACAGACACTCAAATAAACAAAGCGACAGACACATCTGCCCTCCTTTAAGCTTCATAGGGCCTAAAGGAATACGTTTACCACCTGCATTTTACAGATGAGGACACTGAAGCACACAGGATTAAGGAGCCTGCCTGAACTCACACTGCCAATGCATAGCAGTCAGGGATTCCAAGTCCTCAGCTCTTACCCAGCTCATGGACCTGCTGGACCTGGTGTCATGGTCATAGCAATGCCACCAGATGGCTGGGAAAGCTGGAGCAGGGGGAGGGGCACTGGGAGCAAGGCCTGAGGCCAAGTGGGAAGCAGGAGAGGCCAATGGGTCCCAAAGCTGAGGAGGCTGGTGAGCAAGGAGACGAGACAGTCAGGGCCCCATGGTGCCCCTGGAGCCCTCACACACACACAGCCTGCTCCCGGGTTCACACAGCTACTAAACAGCAGCAAGCAGGGGTGGCGAGGAGACAGCTCAGGCAGATACATGGAGCCTGAAGGCCAGAATGGATCTACTGAAAGCACAGGGGCCACCCACAGCTCAGCCAGCTGCAGATGGCACCCATGAGGTTGTGGGGAGTGCCATGAGGTGGGGACAGTGGCTCAACACAGTAGAACTCCACACCCCATGGCCTTGAGGACTGAGATGGCTAAGGGTTCTAGGTGGGGAGGGGCAGCTGGTTGCCACCAGGGGCTTCTTCTGGAAGAGTCTCAAGATGACTCAGAAGAAAGGGGCCTGGAGGTCCGAGGCTCCAAGAACTTATTGTGGGTACTTGTTCACCCTAAATGAATACTCAAGTTTATGCTAAATTGGAATGTCTCATTTTTCAGTTCTTTTTCCCAAAGAGGGCCATCCACATCATATAGGCTTTATATGAAAATCACCTATAGAACTTGGCCCTGCCCTGCCTAGATGTTGACAGCTGTTCTCATGTGCTGCTGTGCCCTGCCCATGGTCTTGCTCTTATGGTGCTCTAAGCCTGTATATTTAACTTGTTAATGTATTTATGTATATACTAGAGGCCCGGTGCACAAAATTCGTGCATGGGAATGGGGGGGCGGTGTCCCTAAGCCCAGCTGTCACTCTCTCCAATCTGGGACCCCTTGAAGGATATCTGACTACCCGTTTAGGCCTGATCCCAGTAGCATAAAGCCTAAACTGGCAGCCGGACATACTTCTCACAATCCAGGACTGCTAGCTCCAAACTGCTCATCTCCCTGCCTCCCTGATTGCCCCTAACCACTTCTGCCTGCCAGCCTGATCACCCCCTAACCACTATCTTGCTAGCCTAATTGATGTCTAACTGTTCCCCTGCCAGCCTGTTCGCCCCCCAACTTCCCTCCTCTGCTGGCCTGGTCACCCCTAACTGCCCTCCCCTGTAGGCTTGATTGCCCCAAACTGCCCTCCCTTGCAGGCCTGGTCCCTCCCAACTGCCCTCCCCTGCTGGCCTGATGGCCCACAACCACCCTCTCTTGCAGGCCTAGAACCTCCCACTGTCCTCCCCTGCTGGCCATCTTGTGGTGGCCATCTTGTATCCACATGGGGGCAGGATCTTTGACCACATGGGGGCAGCCCTCTTGTGTGTTGGAGTGATGGTCAATCTGCATATTACTCTTTTATTAGATTGGACAGAGGCCTGGTGCACGGGTGGGGACCAGCTGGTTTGCCCTGAAAGGTGTCCTGGATCAAGATGGGGGTTCCCTTGGGGTGTGGGGCAGCCTGGGAGAGGGGCCTATGGTGGCTTGCAGCCAGCCACACCCCCCAGCGATCCAAGCAGAGGCTCTGGGATCTGGGATTAATTTATGTTTTACAATTGAAACTTTGTAGCCTAGAGCAAAATCAAGCCTTCTGCTCATCTGTGGTGACAGCCAGTTCTGTTTGAAACTTTGTAGCCTAGAGTGGAGACCTAGGCTAGGGCTGCAGAAATTTGTCTTCCCCCATCGCCCAGGCAACCCTAGCCTCTGCTCTCTCCAGCTCCATGGCTGCCACCATTTCTTTTGGGATTATGTATCTTCTATAATTGAAACTTTGTAGCATTGAGTGGAGGCCTAGGCAGGCAACAGCAGGTGGAAAGCTTGGCTTCCTCCATTGCCAGGGAAACCCAAGCCTCCCTCCTGCTCTCAGTGGCAGCAGCCATCTTAGTTGAGGTTTATTTGCATAATTTGCTCCTGATTGGCTGGTGGGCATGGCTGTGGGTGTGGCTTGATTGGAGGTATGGTCAATTTGCATATTACTCTTTTATTAGATAGGGTGTTATAAACATATGTTTGACTTTTTAAGAAATTGCCACAAACTGTTTTCCAAAGTGACTGCACCTTTTCTAGTACATCCCCCCAGAACTGCAGAGCTCCCCGTCCTCCACTTCCTCGCCAACACCTGATGTGGTTGGCCTTTGGATGTCCAGCCATTCTAATGGGTGCACAGTTGTACATCATGTGATTGAGTTTGCATTTCCCAAACAACTAAAGATGTTGAACATCTTGTTATGTACTTAGGTGCCATTCATGTATCTTCTTTGGAGAAATATATTTTGTCTGTTTTTTAAAATATGTTGTTTATTTTCATTATTATTGAGATTTGAGTTCTTCACATATTCTAGGTACACATCCTTTATCAGATATGTGCTTTGCAAATATTTCTCCCAGTCTGTGCCTTTTCTTCTCATTCTATTCACAGTGGATTTTTAAGAAGAGAAGTTTTTAATTTTGTTTTTTTAAATAGATTTTATTGATTTATTACAGAGAGGAAGAGAGAGGGATAGAAAGTCAGAAACATCGATGAGAGAGAAACATCAATCAGCTGCCTCTTGTACACCCCCTACTGGAGATGTGCCCGCAGCCAAGGTACATGCCCTTGACCGGAATCGAACCCGGGACCTTTCAGTCCGCAGGCTGACACTCTATCCACTGAGCCAAACCGGTTTTGGCAAGAAGTTTTAATTTTGATCAAGCCCAATTTATTAACCTTTTTCTTTTATTGAGTGTGCTTCTGGTTTTGTACCTAAGAAATATTTCCTTAAGCCAAGGTCATAAAAGTTTTCTTATAAAAGTTTCATAGTTTTAGAGCTTATATCTAGGTTTTAGTATATGGTGCAAAGTATGAGCTCATCCTTTTGTACCCGATTGTCCAGCTGTTCTGGCACCATTTGTTGAATAGACCATCCTTTCTCTATTGACTTGGGAGAGCACCTATAGAGGCGATTGTACCATCTGCAAATAAATACACTTTTAGTTCTTACCTTCCAATCTGGGTGCCTTTACTTCTTTCGCTTGTCATTCGTTGTACTTACTATAGCCTCAATTACACAATGTTAAATAGAAGTGGTGAGAGTAGACATCCTTGTCTTGTTTATCTTATGGCAAAAAGCATTTCGTTAAGTATATCTGCTGTAGGTTTTTTGTCGATGTCCTTTCTCAAGTTGAGAATGTTCTCTTCTATTTCCAGCTTGCTGAGACTTTGTTTTATTTTTTAAATCAGAAATGGATGTTTGGATTTTATCAAATGTTTTTATGTATCTATTGAGACATCACATGATTTTATTTTAGTTTTTTAATATGATAAGTTACATTGATGAATTTTCAAATCTTAAACCAACCTTGCATTCCTGGAATCCCAATTGGTCATGATGTATTATCCTTTTTATATATTGTTGAATTCAATTTGCTAAAATTTTGTTGAGATTTTTTCATTTATATTCATAATGAATATTGGCCTGACATTTTCTTTTCTTATCAAGTCTTTGTCAGTTTTGATATCAGGATAATTCTGGCTTCACAGAATGAGCTGGCGAGTATCTTTCCTTTTCAATATTTTTGGAAGAGTGTGTGTTACTTATTTGTTACTATTACTTATTTGTTAATGTTGGTAGAATTCACCAGTGAGGCCACCTATACCTGGACTTTTCTTTTGGAGAAGGTGTTTGAATAACAAGTTTAACTTAACATATGCATTTGTTTCTTCTTGGTGAGTGCTGGTACTTTGTATCTTTCAAGGAATTTGTTTCCTCCAAATTGTTGAGTTTATTGGTGTAAAGTTATTCATAATATTCCCTTACTATATTTTACTATTTGAAGACTCTAGTGACATCAACCCTTTCATTTCTGATATTGGTAATGTGTGTCTTCTCTCTTTTTACTCTATCAGTCTTGCTAGCGTGTTAATTTTACAACAGCAGGGTGGATAGTTGTGGCACAGACCATATGAACATAAAACCTAAAATATTTCTATCTAGCCCTTTTATTAAAAAATTTGTTAAGCAGAAAAACGAAGACAAAGACATAGACAACAAAGTCACTAAAACAAAAAGCTACTTTTATGGGATTAATAAAATCAGGAATCCCCTGAAACGCACGTGATGAGTTCTCAAAGGAGTTTTTCTCCTGAGCAGTTCTTTCCTCCTCCGTACTCTATCCTGAAAATCCCAGATACATTGGTCTCCTTGACTCATGGAGTCCTGTACCCTTCTCACCCCTGGGGTTCCTCTCCCTGCATCACAGCCCAGAAGCATCCTAACGGCAGTAAGCTGGAGCATGTGCAGGGCTACCATCACTTGTTCTCTGGGGGTGCGGAGGTCACAGTCCGTCACTGCCAATCTCCAGTATTTTGAAAAACATGTTGCTCACATTTTGTCTTTTTCTGGGCTGTTGTAGATAGGAGACTAAATCAATTAAGATCCAAACCAGCTCATACCATCTGCTCCAAATCCTGCAAAGACCCTCTCACAAATCCCTTCAGCCCTCTTCCTCTCTCCACTCTTTCTAATTCTTTGAGTTGTAGGATTAGATAATTTATTACCATCTTTTTTTGGTTGTTGTTGTTGTTTTTGAGATAGGCCTGAGAGCAATAAGAAAAGCCCAGCGTAAGCAGAAGGAAAGAAATAATAAAGATCAGAGCAGAGATAAATAGACACATAAAGAAAACAATGTCATCTTATTCAAAGATGACATGATACTATACATGGAAAGCCCCAAAGACTCCATCAAAAAACTACTGGACCTAATAAGTGAATTTGGCAAAGTAGCAGGATACAAAATTAACACCTAGAAATCTACGGCCTTTTTATACACTAATAATGAACAAACAGAAAGAGAAGTGAAAAGGAAAAACAATCCCATTTACCATTCCACCAAAAAAATTAAGGTAACTAGGAATAAACTTAACTAAGGACGTAAAAGACCTATATTAAAAAAAACTACAGGACATTGAAAAAAGAGATAGAGCAAGACATGAACAAATGGAAGAATATACCATGTTCATGATTGGTAGAATCAACATCATTAAAATGTCCATACTACCCAAAGCAATCTATAAATTCAACGCAATCCCCATTAAAATACCAATGACATACTTCAAAGACCTAGAACAAATTCTCCAAGAATTCATCTGGAATAAAAAAAAAAAAAGACCCTGCAGCAATCTTGAGAAAGAAGAGCAATGTAGGAGGGATCACAATACCAGATATCAAGCTATACTACAAAGCCACCGTTCTCAAAACTGCCTGTTACTGGGAACAGAATAGATATATAGACCAAAGGACAGAGAACCAAGCCAGTATGTTCAATTAATATTTGACAAAGCAGGCAATAGCATACAATGAAGACAAGACAGTCTCTTCAATAAATGGTGTTGGAAGAACTGGACAGATACTTGCAAAAAAATGAAACTAGACCACCAACTTACACCATACACAAAAAATAAACTCAAAATGGATAAAGGACTTAAATGTAAGATGAGAAACCATAAAAATCTTAGAAGAAGCTATAGGCAGCAAAATAGCAGACATTTGTTGTAGCAATATCTTTACTGATACAGTTCCTAGGGCAATGGAAACTAAAGAGAAAATAAACAAATGGGACTACATCAAGGTAAAAAGCTTATGCACAGCAAAAGAAACCATCAACAAAACAATAAGAAAGCCCACTGCATGGGAGAACATATTTGCCAATGTTATCTCCAATAAGGGTTTAATTTCCAACATTTTCAGGGAACTCATAAAACTTAACAAAGGAAAATAAACAATCCAATCTAAAAATGGTCAAAGGACCTAAATAGACACTTTTTGAAAGAGGACATTCAGAAAGCCAAGAGACATATGAAAACATGCTCAAAGTCACTAATCATCTGAGAGATGCAAATCAAAACAACGAGGTACCATCTCACACCTGTTAGAATGGCTACTATCAACAAATCAACCAATGACAAGTGATGGAGAGGATGCGGAGAAAAAGGAACCCTCCTGCACTGCTGGTGGAAATGCAGACTGGTGCAGCCACTGTGGAGAACAGTATGTCGTTTCCTCAAATAATTAAAAATGGAGCTGTCATTTGACCCAGTAATCCCACTTTTAGGAATATATCCTAAGAAATCAGAAACACCAATCAGAATGGATATATGCATCCCTATGTTCACAGCAGCACAATTTACAATAGCTAAGATTTGGAAACAGCCTAAATGCCCATCAGCAGATGACTGGATTAAAAAACTGTGGTACATCTACACAATAGAATATTATGCTGCTATATATATATTTTTTTTAAAAAAGGAATTCTCACCATTTGCAGCAGCATGGATGAAACTAGAGAGCATTATGCTAAGTGAAATAAACCAGTCAATGAAAGAAAAATACCACATGATCTCACTCATTTATGGATAATAAAGAACATTATAAACTGATGAACAAAAATAGATACAGAGACAGAGCACCATTGAACAGACTGTCAAACTATAGTGGGATGGGTGGGGAAAGTTGGGGAGGGGGGAAGTAAGAGATCAGCAGAAGACTTTTGTGCATCTATATAAGCATAACAAATGGACACAAGATACTGGGGGTAGGGGTGGCTGGGGGAAGGTCAATGCGGGGGGAAGAAGATATATGTATTACCCTTTGTAATACTAAAAGTATGAATAAACAAAACTCAATTACTGATTTAAATATATTGATAAATAATCTTAGTTACATATATGTACATATAACTAAGTCTTCAAAACCTGGTGTGCGTTTTGTGCCAACAGCACATCAGGACTGGGACCACCCACATTTCAGGTGCTCAGCAGCCACTCTTGGCTGGTGGCCACATTGTGGGCAGGCTAGACTGGCTGCAGTGAAAGGAGAGAAGACCACCTTCAGATATCCCAAGACTGCCACGCATGTGTGTGAGTATGTGTGTGTGGGAGTGGTGCCAACTCTGGCAATGCCTATGCACCAGCTGGGCTTTTCTGGTCGTCCTTGGCTACACAGGCTGCACCTAAGCAGGAGTCCAAGCTGCCCCTGTGTCCTCCTGTCCACTCATTTCTCTTAAGCTGCTTGGAGCCACCAAAAGCCACTGGCCCTTCGAGGCTTAATCATCCTCGGGCTGGTGTTCCCAAAGCCTGCTTGACCCTGGCCACCACTTACCCCGGGGCAGATGGCTGCTCCTCTTCAGGTGCCTGGCAGGGCAGAAGGGCATGATGCCGGAAGTGGTGAGACTGTGGTAGGAGGACCAGTCGCCAGGCACTGCTGGGCACTGCCAGGCCCTGCCAGGCCCAGGATGAGGCTCCGGGAACTCAAAGCAGGAGCAGTGCAAGGCTAGCACTCTGCTGGGCCTTGAGGCCCTTTTTGTCTCTCCTGGAACTTGTGCACTTCTCAGTGCCCCAGGGCTGGGACTGTCTGGGGTGGAGCAAGGGGGAAGCAATCCCCTGCTAGTGCGGGGCTGCCGGGTTTCCTACCATGGAAATCCCTGCACAGGTCCCTGGTCTGTGCCGCCTGGCATGCTCCCTCTCCTGCATTCTTGGGCCAGAGCATGGTCAGGAGGCCTGGCCGGTCCATCCCAACCCCAGCAGGCCAGGGGCTGAGAGCACAGGTGGACCCAGCCCCACCCGCTCTGTGCCTTCTGGTCCTCCTCCCATGCAGGAAGCTTGGTAAATGCAAGTGCTAACTGGAAATATGTTTCTATTTCTGTTTCCATTTCTTCATCAACAAGAAGCCAGTAAGTGGACTTGCATCACAAGGTTCTGGTGAAGACTAAATGAGACAAGGAAGTCCTGGCCTGGGTGGCATGCCAATGCTTTCTCAGTGCAGTCACACCCTCTAAGGTCACTGTCACCCTGTGTTACTGACAGGGCAGCCAGAGCCCCAAGAGCTTCCAGGGGCCCAGGGCCATCAGCTGAGAAATAGCAGGCATTTGAACTTCGCAGTTCTAGATTATGTCCATGAAATCAGCCGCTACTCTGGTGCTTCTGCAGTAGGTGATTAAACAGACAGGAGCAGAGCAGGGCCCATTGGCCACAGACAGTCCCCATGGTGGAAAGCACAAGCCTAGGAATGGGAAAACAAGGACTCACCCCCAGGGTGACCTCTTCTCCCAGGTACATCGCTGGTCCTGCGCTTCAGACCTCCCCTGACCTTTCCTCCTTTGGCGTGTTGCTAGTCCTGCGGGTTAGACCCCCTGCCCCCTTAGAGGGGGACAAACAAGGGAACCAGAGCGCAGCCCTTCAGCATGAAGCCCCAAGACAATGAGGTCCTGACCCACATCAGATACATCTAGGCCTCAGTTGTGCGTCAGCTCCAGGCCCAGAAAAGCAACAAAACCAGACAAACGAAGCCATGGCTGCCTCGGGACCAGCTGCAGTGATCAGTGATCCTGCCTCGACCAATCAGTAGAGACCACGACCTGAAAGGCCACACGTAGAAGGCTGAAAAGTATTCTATTGGGATCTTCCCTGAGACCACAAGATAAATACTCTTAAGAAAACCAACTCTTCCACCACCCCTGAGTCTGAGAGCCTGAGCCAGCTCTTGCCCAGCCTGGCAGCCGCTCCTCTGGCATCATTCGCTCCTGCTGGGACACAGTGTCAGGACCCTGGACCACAGGCTGCTGTTCTGAAGATACTTCTTAAAGGGCTGGGGCAGGCAACAGGAACCAAATTGTGTTGTGTTGATGCCACCCATTCAGTTGCCCATCTCCCGTCTGTCCATCTGTCCATTCATCCATCTAACCATCATCTGTCCATTCATTCATCTGTCCCTTCATCAAAGAAAATCATCCAATTAAGAGCAAAACACATCTGCTTAAAACTCTTCAGAGGGCCTATTGCTCTAGGAATAAAATCCAACTCTAATGTGCCCTGGGTCCACTGACCCATCTCCCATTTGCCTACCCTTCCTTCCATCAGCCTTTCTTGCCCCTTCTTCTTCCTCAAACTCCCTCTTTCACAAGAACCTCTTCACTTTCAGGGGCTCTGCGTGCTCCTCCCCCAGGCCCTGCAGGCGGTCCATTCAGCCTTGACCTTGCTCACACAGCCATTACAGCAAGCTCCCCAGGTGAGATCCTCTTCAAGCCATGGTCCCTCCTGCCCAGTGACCGCCATCCTCCTTTGTCTACAGAATGCATCCCTGTCAGAAGTGAGCTCACTTGTTTGTGTCCTTGTTTACCGTGTCTGTGAGAGGAATGCAAGTTTCTGGATAGCAGACCTCACCTTCCTTGGTCTCCTTGGTCCCCTGGGAACTAGTCCAGTGCCTGGAAAAGGGAAGGGGCTCACCAAATAGCGGTGGTCACTGTGAGGACACATGGAGGGTTCTGCAGAAGTGACAAGCAACCTCTCTTATAAAATATACATTGTCACTGGATGTTTACCACATGCTGGGCAGCATCCTAAGAGCTTTGCTCAATACCCTGACAGCAAGCCTCTAAGGTGATACAATGGCGGCAACCATTTTACAGACCAGCAAACAGGCTGGGGAGGAATCTGCCTGAGGCCATATGACTCAGAAGAGTAAGGAAAATTACTTGTCAACTGGCCTTCCAAGTGCCAGCCACTCACAAACCCACCGTGGAGAGCTGAGGCTCTGAGCCAGGCTGCTGGGAAGCATCTGACCTCCTGGTTGTGTCCCTGTGGAGGATGACCTCTGAGACGGCCCCATTGATCCCTGCTTCCTGCATTCCCACCTGATCAGTTACCCCTAAAGACGGGCGGGGCCTGGTCACTTGCTTAAATGAATAGACAACACAGCAAACCCTGACAGGCTGTCTATTCTGAGACCAGGCCTCTGAGACTGCTGCTACGCCTTGCATCCCGGCACTACAGCAGTTCAGCAGGGAGCAAGGAGGCGACACAGGCCTCTGTGTTTCCAGAAAGCCTTGCTACTACCCAGTGGAAGAGAAAAGGAGGCAGGAAGTGAACAGTGAGGAGGATGCTGCAAGTGGAGCTTGCTGAGCAGTCACCTGACCTGGGATTCTAAGGAAGCAGGTAGTGGCTGCCTTGTGGCCTCAATATGCACCACAAAATACTGAAGTCTGAACGAGGTTGGGGCGCATAGGGTGGTGGAGGGATTACGAACCCCAGGGGACCAGCCACGGAAGGAAGAGGCAGAGGCCTGCCGGAGGCACAGGAATGAAAGGCACCAGCTGTCTACCTGCCCGCCCCTCAGATCCTCTAGGAAAGGAATTAAGCCACAGGTGCCATCCTTGCAGCTCACCTGCAGGCCCAGGGCTGCCATGCTCACCTCCCACCCTGCTCCAGCCCAGCACTTCAGTGGGCCCATATCACCCTGGTCTGTCAGTACCTGGGAGGAGATGCTGCCCCAGGGTGCTGGAAGCAGGGGAGAAAAGGTGTGTGTGTGTTGGGGAGGGGGGCTGGGCTGAGAGGAGCAGAGGTGGTGGGTCCTCTGGTTCCTTTAGGGCCCTGTTGAATCTGTCCCTTATGTTGCTGCAAATGCCTGGGCCCCAGTGGAAAGAGGACACAACCCTGGGCAGGTCTGCAGCTTTCACAAACCCTCACACGGGTAACATCTACCTGGGGCCGCACACTCTGCAGAGAATGAGATGGAATCCTATGGAGGAAGGAAAACACTGGCCTGATCAGGATGGGGACCACCAGAGAGCCATCCACCACCCGGGCCAGCATGGATGGCGTCTGCCAGCATCCTGCCTGGGCACAAGTGCCCTGCTGCCCGCTCCTCCTGCGCATGCTGACGGGGGAAGACTCTCTCCAGGCCAGCACAAAGGGCCTGAGCAGAGTGCCTGGCCCCACTTGTCTTGGGGGCCCCAAGGTAGTTCACCCACAGACCCTCACTGGCTACCGTTCCTTTAGAGCCAAGACAGCAACAGAAATCAGACACACTGACAAAACATCCCCAGTCCCAATCAGAGTTAGAGCCCCCAGCCCAAGCCCTCAGTACCCAATGCCCCCACCATGGCCCTCATAGCCCAGCACCTGTCGTCTGTGGGGTTTGCACACCCTATTCTGGGCTTTCTATTGCACCTTTATATATATATATATATATATAATCTACTAGAGGCCTGGTGAACAAAAATTTGTGCACTAGGATGGGGGGTCCCTCAGCCTGGCCTAGCCCCTCTCACAGTCCAGAAGCCCTCAGAGGATATTCTATTGATGGCTTAGACTGGGCTGATCAGGGGAAGGCGCCGGCCCCATCACTCCACTGCTGCTGCCACTGGCCTCGCAGCCACTGTGGCTTTGTCGAATTGAGGTCCAGAAGTTGTCTGCCCTAATTAGCATATTACCCTTTATTAGTATAGATACTTTTTTCTTGATTTCAGAGGGAAGGAGAGGGGGACAGAGAGAGAAACATCAATGATAAAAGAGAATCATTGATTGGCTGCCTCCTGCATGCCTCCTACTGGGGATTGTATCTGCAACTCATGTCATGTGCCCTGACTGAGAATTGAACCTTGACCTCCTGGTCCATAGGCTGACACTCAACCACCGACCTATGTGGCCACACCAGCTGGGCTCCAATGCACCTCTTGATGAGCTGGAACCAAAAGTGAAATACTTGTTGACTTGATACAGCCAGGGGCACAGAGGGCTCCAGAATTCCCAGTCACCCAAACCAACAGCAGCAAAGCCCAGTATGGCTGCAGGGGCCACAGAAGTGGGGATGCAATGTGGTGCAATCATACGGAGCCATCAGAAATGAGCACTGCATCCCATTTTTAAAGACATAAAACACAGTGACACTACAGGCCAGCCTAAAACAGAGACAGAGCCTCTGAGACACGCAGGGGAGGCCCCAAAAGGCTTCTGAGAAAGGCTGCCTGACTCTCATCACAGGATGTGTCCTGCCTGCTGGCCCGATGCCTGGGGTCCGGTGGTGACCACACTGAGCAACCATGGAGTGAAGCCGCAGGCTAAGGCAGCTGAGGGGCCTGGTAGGCCTGAGACTTCCCTGACTGGCTGAGCTCCTGCCTGGGTCCCAGGAGCTGCCGGCTCGGCGTGTCTCAGTTTGTGAGAATAACACACGACTTTTTATCTGAGCTGGGTAGGTGGGCCTTCCTGCTTCCTGCAGTTGAGAGCACCTTGGTACCCATTCCCTGAGAGCCACCTGGGGCCCTTGCTGGCTGCCCTGGCTCCCCAGAAGCTGCCAGGGAGGGTCGGTCCCAAGGGGTGAGGACACCTTGAAAGGCATGGACAACACTGACACTCACTGTGATGAGAAGTCTCTGTCAGTAGGAACCCAAGATCCTTCCTCAGCATGGACAGCCCAAAGCCAGGGCTGTGCTCAGTGGAAACGCAGCCTTCCCCGCAGGGCCAGGGTCCAGGCCGCTCCTCCACGCTCCTCAGTTACCTAACATCCTCCTGGAAGTGCCGCCAGCGCAGCAGGCCAGAGGAAGAACAGACAACCCTCAAAGCTGCAGGGCAGGCACGGGTCACTGCTGCTGCTGCCCTTTCCAGCTACCTGCTTACAGAGGTGAAAACCTAAGTCCAGGAACTGAAAGCTACATGCAATAAGATCCAGATGCAAAATTAATACACAGAAGGTACAGTCGATTCATAGATTAGAAAAAACCGAAATGCATACCATCATATAAACAGGAAAACAGCACACAGGTGCCAATTTCCCCACATTTAGTCTGTAAATTTAACACAAAAAATAGTAATAGCATCTTTAAAAAATAGACAGATTTATTCCAACATTCATATGCAAAAATAGCAAATGCATTTTTGTAGAAAGAGTAAGGAGGGAAGAGCAGCCCTATGACGTCCACCCAGAGGCCTGAGCGGCAATAACAAACACAGCCGGCCCGGCCCTGCACTCCACGGACAAACAGGCTCACACACAGGAGGTGGAGAAAAAGTTAGAAGGTGATTTCAGTGGGCAAGCACAAGACTGTTTAACAAATGGGATAGGGAGAACTACAGGAAAAATTACCAAGTTAAGCCTTACATAACACCTTAAAATATAATGATGGATCAAGGATTTAAAAATGAAATGAGGAGAACCAGGATCAACTGTGGGATGATTTTGTATCACTTTAAAGTAGAAAAGGCCTATCTAAATATGACAGAAAGTCAGAGGCCACAAAAAGAACTCCAGTGCAGAAACGTGAAAAACATCTGCACAGGAAAGAAAAGAGGAGGGATTTGTACTCAGTTTTGGAATCATCTCTGCTGGGGAAGTGGAAAGCATTGCCGTGCTGTCACGTTTTGCAGAGGGAGTGGGGAGGGAGGGATGTGCGTATTTGTTTGAAAATGTGCAAACATCTGTGGAAGGAGAATGATGGCGGCGGAGCAGCGATCTCAGAGAGAAGTGGTGGCCAAGGAGAAGGGGTACAGGGGACTGACTCTTTGCCTTTTGGTATTTGAACCATGCTACCTATTTTAAGAACTAAATAAACATAGAATTTAATCTACAGTAACAAGTGAGAGAAACCTCACATCTCGTGGGGGCGGTGGGAACAGGGGGGCAGTGAGGGTGGGCTGAACACTGGGTGGAAAGCGGTGGCAGTGGCCAGTTAGGAGTAGATTTTGCACAACCTCTTCTTGTGGTAGGTAGTTGATAATATCTATCAAAATGTTAAGTTGTAAATGACTATCCATTCCTAAGGAATTCACTCTTCCGATCAATTTACTCATGCTTTAGGAGCTGGAAGAACAAATGGAGAACAACTTAAGCATCCATCAAATTAAATAAGGAATGATGTACTAATTATACAAATTATGTACATGCCCCAGAAGGTGATGGGAACATATGATACAGGACAATACATTATTATGTGGGAAAAGCAAGATACAGCAAGAAGAATATGCTGCCATTTGTGTCCGAGTGGCATGTAGGCACAGAGGTGTGGCTGTGCGGAGGAGGGAAGGCCAGGTTAGGGGTGTCTGTGCCTGCCTCAGGAGGGCAGGTAGGCTCAGGACAGCAGAGGCCTCCTCCTCCCCACAGACTCCAGGCATGTCTGCGTGTGTGTTACCACAGCACAAATTACTTTCTTGAAAAAGGACTTTATTTTTGCTGTTAAGAGAGGGGGCAGTTCCTGAGTGTGCCCTGGAAAAGTCAGACTGCCCTGACCTTTGATTGCTTTTGATTTAGGAAAACGTCCCCATAGTCTCCAAATTCCCCTTTGCCAGCCCATCCACACAGCAGAGTTTCAATTCTTGAAACCAGCAACTCCCTGGGAAATCTTTTGTGGTTCTAGGCATGTTCGGGTTTTCTGGGAATCCACGATGACCTTGCGCTGGGAAACCCCTGGGAGCACTGGGGCTGTGGCTTTTTTTACAGGGAGGATGGCAGAGGTGAAGGGAGAGTTCAGGCAAGCTGGAGGGGGCTTGAGCGCTGCCAGAGGTTCCCCCTACCTTCCTTACCCACCCAGGGCCTCTCTTCTGCCTTTAGGAGACATCCCAGTTCACCACTTCTGCTGGGGCTCCTCTGATGAGCTAAGAGCACCTTCGGAGCCCAGCACCTTCACACCCCGTCTTTGCACATGCTGTCCCTCTTCCTGACATGCCTTTCCACTTGGTACACATAGTAAATGATAGGTATCCCCCTCCCAACTGGTGGGCAGAGTTATGATGTAATTGACATCTGCCTCAGAGACATTGAGCCACCAATCAATCACATACCAGAGTGCCCTGTGTCCCACCCCTTCCCATTCCGCCCTGGGCCCAACCCCTGCCTTAAAAAGGGTGTCTCGGTTTGCCACGTGGCACCTTTTCTCCCGGACTGTTCTCCCAGGCAGTCCGGGAGGCGGTCCGGCTGGGTCCCCTCCTCCCCTCCCTTGATTTCTCTGCCTTTACCCCGCACGTGAGCTCTTTCTCCCTTGGGAAGGGTGGCCTCAATAAAGTCTGTGTCCTGATACCCTGCTCTCTCTCTCTCTCTCTCTCTCTCTCTCTCTCTCTCTCTCTCTCTCTCTGCTTCTTCTGTTTCATCTTTCAGTAAACTCCTACCCACTCATCAAGACTCAGCTCAAATATCCCCCTTTTCCTTCACCTTCCTTCTCTGTTTCCCCTCACCCACCCCGTTTCCCTTATCCCATTGCTCCTTCCACAAATACTTATTGAATGAAGGTCTACACCCCAGACATGGTGCCAGGGCTCTTGAAAGTGAGAAAACCAGGAGTCCAGGCCTCTGGGAGAACTGGAAAGGCAGGCCTCACACATTATCAAAAACAAATGCAAACCTGCAAGCGCTCAGCAGGAGCTTGGGACCTGGAGGCAGGATTCAGGCCACAATGAAAACCGCCTGCAATGCTGCCTCCCACCCACAGCTCCCAGCTGGGGTCCAGCCACAGACAAGCTGTCTCCTGACCCCCAGGGGGGCCAGGAAGCTAGGACCAAGGCAACACCAGGCTGAAGGCCAGCATCCCCCTAAAATCCCCACTTAAATATAACTTTGTGGGGGTTTTTTTTTTGTGTGTGTGTGTGTTTTTAAGTAAATGTAGTAACACATGAAAGGGGTTGAGAGGAGGAGAGATGGGCCTGGCACTTGGAATAAAAAAAATGCAATGTATGCTGACCAACCTGGAAGGAATAATGGCTTCCTTCATTTTTCTAAGGACGGCAAGTTATGAAGCGTCTCGTCAGCACCAGCTTCTCCACAAGCGGTCAGATCCGACCCCCCGGGGCTGTGCAGGAGCCTGGATTTCTGCAGAGAGGTCGCAGACTCCACAGCCGGCCTGTACTGTCCCTGGCGCGAACTACCTAGGGCTCTGCCACAAGGTGCACTCTGCTCAGCCAATCTCAGAAGTGATTGTCCCCTCTGTGCACAGGAGAAGGGGGGCCAGAGGACAGGTGACCTAGCTTAGAGCCCCCTGCACATCTCAGTCCAGCCCCCACACCGACCCTCCCAGACTCTGCCTCCTCTCTCCCCTCCTAGGCTTCTAGGGGGAGAAAAATCCAGAAACTCCACTTGGGTGTCTCCTCACCACTTGTGAAGTGAATGGCAAAGCCCGGGGCTCACCTGGAGTATGGGAACGCAGGAAGCCAGTGCCCCTCCCTGCTCCCGGCTGCTCCTGAGTGTTCCCCCCAGGGATGTCTGAGCCTGGGCCCCCCAAACCAAGACTCGGTGCAGGCTGTGGATTGGGGAGGCTATGCTGGGAGGCGTGCAGGACAGGAATGAACAGGGCAGGGGGAGTCAAGGGGAAGGGGGAGGGGAGCCCACCAGGATATGGGATGGAGCTGCTGGATGGTCGATGCAGCCTCAAGAAATGTGCAACAGAACTCCCGCCCAGGGCTGAGCGTGAGCAGGTGTCCATTAGATTCGGCCCCCTGGTCAAGGGTGGTCCCAGGAGCTCTTAACTCCCTGCTTCCCCATCTGCTCCCGCAGGCCTGGCTGGCGCAGACTGGGCCTGGCCTCTCTGCTTGTTTAGGGAGCCCTCTCAATGAGGCAACTGATAGGCCTCAAGACATGCTGTGTGCCAGCACTATGTTTGGCAAAGGGGTGGGATGGAGTGGAGTGCATGTGTGAACAGAACAGGCAAGGCCCCACCCTCCTAGGGCTCCTCTTGGGGGGCAATGGACAAAGTGGGAGGTGAGCTCAGACAGGAGGTGAGCTCAGACAGCTGCAGCACCCACTGAATGGCTGAGAGCCCCAGAACACCAGTTCCCAATTAGCACAAACACTCGGATTCAGAGGAGCTCTGCATTCCACCATGGAAAGGTCAGATTTCGCCTAGGATTGGGTTGGGTCCCTACTCCCCACAGGGGAGAGAAACTCGCATACAAAGAAAGCTGGAGGAATGGGGGAAATCTGCACCTATAAGAAATATGTCGCTATTGGGGCTGGCGAATCCATGAATGTGGAAGGGGATCCTCAGAGCTGATAACAGAAGGGATGCCTAGAAAGCAGTCCATTTAAATCTGAAAAAAAGGACAGCCCCCAAATTTTAGGAGTGTGCTGGCTGCTAAACCCAAGGGGGAAAGGGGGTTTGTGCAAACATATGTGCGGAACTGGAGTTCCCACACTTGCGTTATTTCCTTTCCAAATCCGTGCTTCTGATTACTAAGCCCAGAACATAGGATCACCTAATGAGGGACACCCTGGGAGACTACAGGGGAGAGCTGTTTTTCTGGAACCTGGGGATCAGAGCAGGAAGTCACCATTAGAGAGCCACCTCTCGGGCAGCCCAATCACACAAATCAGTATTGAGTACCACAGAGGTAGCAGGATCTTAGTTCAGGCTAGACTAAGACCAATAGACCCGGAGGTCAATCCAGAAACACTGCCACCCAGGAACCGAATCACAAATTGACTCTTGTGTAACACAAATTAAGGAATCAATTTTATTACTACTACTATTTCACCTTTTTTCTTATTGTCATTTTATTTTCTCTTTATTCTACTTTGGGATTAGTGTTCTACAGTCTATTTTCATCTTTACTTTAGCATCTTTTTAGTCTATTTCAACTCCACCTTTATGCCACCACTATTTTGCTAACCTTTCCCCATTTGGTGTCTTGTTTCTCTTACCCTTTTCCTGCTTTAGATTTTCCTTATTTTTCTTTTCACCCCCTGTTAAAATTTCACTCTACTTATAGACCTAATCTTCACCCCCCTGCTCCAAGTCCATGCACACCTCTCTCTTCTCTCTTCACTATCCTAAATTGTTTTCCTCTCTGTCCTGTTGTTGTTATTTACTTGACTGTTGATTACATCAATTTTTTATGCTTGTTTGGGAGATGGGTTTGCTTATTCTTTTCTTTTGATTTGTTTTTTTTGTGTGTGTGTTTTTTGTTGTTTGTTTTGGTTTTTTTCTTAGGTTTTGCTTCTGTTTTCCCTCAACTCGCTTATTAGTTGTTGTTTGTAGTTTCTATTAATCTCCAGGTACTTGTTTCTGGCATTTGTTGGGATGAGTGACTGTCCTATAGGAGTTTTCTCCCCATATTTATAGTTTGATCCCCTTTTCTTTCTTATTCTTTTTCTTTTCTCTTTTACCTTCTTTCTCCCCACCCCCCATTTCCCAATTTCATTTTGGAATTCCTTTCTTTCGTGTGTGTGTGTTTTTTCTTTTTCTCTCTCTTCTTTCTCACCTAATCCCTAATGTGCCCTTCTCTGGCGGTCACCTTTATTTGGAGTTACCAATACCGTGAATACATTTATGTTCAGTGCCTGGTGCATTGCATCTGGTTGTGTTGTATTTTGTGCCTTTAAATGAACTCAAGAGAGAGAAAACTACATAACCAGACACCCAGAGAAGAGAAACCATGAGGAGACAAAGAAACAGTCCACATATGAAAGAAAAACAATCCTCACCAGAAAATGAAGTAAACGAAATGGAGGCAAGCAACCTGTCAGAGAAAGAATTCACAGAAATGGTCATAAGGTGGCTGAAAAGAATGGAAGACAAATTTAACAATATGAGTAAGAACTAAGAGGAAATGAAGAAGATCCAAGAAGAAATGAAAAGTGACATCGCTGCAGTAAAGAACTCAATAGAAAGCATCAAGAGTATCCTAGAAGAAGCAGAGGACTGCATCAGTGAGCTAGAAGACAAGGTAGAAAAAAACACCCAAGTAGAGCAGTTTCTAGAAAAATAAAAATAAAAAGCAGGAGGAGAGCCTAAGGGAACTTTGAGACAACATGAAAAAAACAACAACATCCGCATAATAGGGCATCTAGAGGGACAGGAAACTGAGCAAGGAGTAGAAAACCTTTTTGAAGAAATAATGACAGAAAACTTTCCCTGATATAGGAAAGAAAAAACCCACACAAATCCAAGAAGCTCACAGAGTCCCAAGCAAAATGAACCTCAAAAGACCGACACCAATGCATATTATAAATAAATTGGCAAACACAAACAACAAAGTAAGAATCTTAAAAGCCACCAGAAAGAGACAGAAAGTCACCTACAAAGGAACCCAGATCAGACTAGCAACTGATTTCTCAACAGAAACTCATCAGGCCAGAAGGGAAAATTAGGCAAAGGAAGGGTCTGAATCCAAGAATACTGTACCCAGCAAGCCTATAAATCAAAAGTGAAGGTCAAATCAGGAGCTTCAAAGACAAAAAAGGGCTAATGGAATTCATTACCACCAAACCAACAATGCAAGAAATGCTAAAGGGTCTGCTGTAAAAAGAAATAGGAAGCAAGAAAAGGAACACAGGGTAAAGAATAAAAATGGCGACAAATAAATACCTATCAATAATAACTTTAAATGTAAATGGATTAAATGCTCCAATCAAAAGACATAGTGTAAAGGACTGGATAAAAAAACACAACTCATATATCTGCTGTCTACAAGAAACCCACCTCTGACAAAAAGACGCACACAGACTGAGGGTGAAAGTATGGAAAAAGGTTTTTCAGGCGAATGGAAATGGAGAAAAAGCTGGGGTAGTAATACTTATATCCAACAAATTAGATCTCAAAGTGAAGGACATAATAAGAGATAAGGAAGGCCACTTCATAATACTAAAGGGAGCAATCCAACAAGAAGAAATAACTCCAGTAAACATATATGCACCCAATACAGGACCTCCCAAATACATAAAAAAAAAACTCCTGAAGGATATCAAGAGGGAGATTGACAGCAATACAATCATAGTAAAGGATGTTAATACCCCACTATCTCCATTGGACAAATCCTATAAACAAAAAATCAGCAAAGAAACATCAATCCTAAATGACTCACTAGACCAGAAGGAATTAATTGACATATTCAGATCATTTCACCCCAAAGCCACACAATATACATTCTTTTTAAGTTCACATGGGTCATTTTCAAAGATAGACCATATGTTGGGTCATAGGGAAAGTCTCTCCAAATTCAAGAAGATAGAAATCATATCAAGCATATTCTCAGATCACAGTGCATAAAGCTGGAAATCAACAACAATAAAAACAATCCAAAGAAATCAAACACATGGGGACTAAAGAGCATGTTATTAAACAATGACTGGGTTACCAGAGAGATCAAAGAAGAAATAAAAAAACATCATGGCAACAAATGACAATAATAACACAACAGTACAAAATCTATGGGACACAGCAAAAGCAGTTTTGAGAGGGAAGTTCAGAGCTCTACAATCCTACTGCAAAAAAAAAAAAAAAAAAAAAAAAAAAACAACAACACACACACACACACAAAACCAAGAAACAATGGTAATAAATTATCTAACCAAACAACTCAAAGAGTTAGAGAGCAACAAGAAAAGCCCAGTGCAAGCAAAAGGAAGGAAATAATAAAGATAAGAGGAGAGATAAATGACATAGAAACCAAAGAAAGAATACAAAAGATCAACAAAACCAAGACTTGGTTCTTTGAAAGGATAAACAAGATTGATGAACCTCTAGCCAGGCTCACCAAGAAGCAAAGAGAGAGGACCCTAATAAATAAAATCAGAAATGAAAGAGGGGAAATAAGAGAGATTTGGCAGACCCCACCGGAATACAAAGATTGTTAAAAAAAAAATACTATGAACAACTCTACTACAACAAACTGGACAACCTGGAGGAAATGGATATATTCCTAGAAAAATATAACCTCCCAAAACTCAATCAGGAAGAATCTAAACAGCTCAATAGACCAATAACTATGGAAGAAATTGAAGCAGTTATCAAAAACCTTCCAGCAAACAAAAGCCTGAGGGGACAGACGGTTTCACAGGGGAGTTTTACCAAACATTCAAGGAAGAACTAAAACCTATCTTCTTCAGACTATTCCAGAAAATTCAAGAGAATGGAACACTTTCAAGCTCCTTCTATGAAGCCAGCATCACCCTAATACCAAAACCAGATACAGACAACACAATGAAAGAGACTTACAGGCCAATATCCCTCATGAACATAGATGCCAAAACCCTCAATTAAATTCTAGGAAATTTGATTCAGCAGTACATCAGAAAGACAATACACATGACCAAGTATGATTTATCCCAATAATGCAAGAATGGTACAATATCGACAAATCAATAAATGTGATACATCACATAAACAAATTGAGAGATAAAAATCACATAGTCATAACAATTGATGCAGAAAAAGCATTTGACAAAATCCAACACCCCTTCTAAATAATAACTCTCAACAAGGTGGGAATATAAGGATCATACCTCAACATAATAAAATCTATATATGATAAACCCACAGCAAACATCATATTCAATGTGCAAAAACTACAACCATTTCCCCTAAGAACCGGAACAAGACAGAGATGCCCACTCTCATCACTACTGTTCAACATAGTACTGGAAGTATTAGCCATTGCAATTAAACAAGAAGAAGAAATGAAAGGCATCCAAATTGGAAAAGAAGAAGTAAAACTATCCCTATTTGCAGATGACATGATATTGTACATTAAAAAATCTGAAAAACTCCATAAAAAACTAATAGACTTAATAAATGAGTTCATAAACATAGCAGGATACAAAATTAATACCAAGAAATCTATGGCATTTTTATACACCAGCAGTGAACTTATAGAAAGAGAGACTAAAAAAGCAATTCCATTTACCATCGCACAAAAAACATTAAGATACTTAGGAATAAACTTAACTAAGGAGGTAAAATACCTATCTGCAGAAAACTACAGGACACTAAAAAAAGAGATAGAGGAAGACGCAAACAGTTGGAAGAACATACCATGTTCATGGATTGGGAGAATAACATCATTAAAGTGTCCATACTAACCAAAGCAATCTATAAATTTAATGTACTCTCTATTAAAACACCAATGGCATATTTCACAGACCTAGAAAGAACTCTCCAAAAATTCATCTGGAATAAAAAAAAAAAGACCCTGAATAGCCACAGCAATCCTGAGAAAGAAGCACAAAGTAGATGGGATAGCAATACCAGATTTTAAGCTGTATTACAAAGCCACTGTTCTCAAAACAGCCTGGTACTGGCACAAGAACAGACATAAAGACCAATGGAATAGAATAGAGAATCCAGATATCGATCCAAACCATTATGCTCAATTAATATTTGACAAAGGAGGCATGAATATACAATGGAGTCAAGATAACTTCTTCAATAAATGGTGTTGGGAAAATTGGACAGATACATGCAAAAAAATGAAACTAAACCATCAATTTATACCATACACAAAAATAAATTCAAAATGGATAAAGGACTTAAACATAACATGGGAAACCATAAAAATACTAGAGGAATCCACAGGCAAAGAAATCTTCGACATATGCCGAAAGACCTTCTTCACTGATACTGCTCCTAGGGCAATGGAAGCTAAAGAGAAAATAAACAAATGGGACTATATCAAAAAAAGAACTTTTGCATAGCAAAAGAACCCATCCAGAAAACAACAAGACAACCCACTGTATGGGAGAACATATTTGCAAATGTTATCACTGATAAAGGTTTAATCTCAAGCATCTACAGGCAACTTATACAACTTAATAAAAGGAAGACAAATGATCCAATAAAAAAAATGGGCAATGGACCTAAATAGAATCTTTTTGAAAGAAGACAAAAGGAAGGCTCAGAGACATATGAAAACTTGTTCAAAATCACTAATTATCCGAGAGATGCAAATCAAAATGACAATGTGGTACCATCTCACACTTGTCAGAATGGCTTTCATCAACAAATCAACAAATGACAAGTGTTGGCAAGGATGTGGAAGAAAAGGAACCCTTCTGCACTGTTGGTGGGAATGCAGACTGATGCAGCCATTGTGGAGAACAGTATGGAGATACCTCAAGAAACTAAAAATGGAGCTCCCATTTGACCCAGTGATCCCACTTCTAGAAATATATCCCAAAAAACCAGAAATACGAATCAGAAAGGATATATGCACCGCTATGTTCATAGCAGCACAATTTACCATAGCTATGATTTGGAAACAGTCTAAGTGCCCATCAGCAGATGAGTGGATTAAAAAACTGGTACATCTACACAATGGAATACTACACTGCAGTAAAAAAGGAGCTCCTACCATTTGCAACAACATGGATGGAGCTGGAGAGCATTATGCTAAATGAAATTAACCAGGCAGAGAAAGATAAATATCACATGATCTCACTCATTTGCAGAATATAATGAATGGCATAGACTGATGAACAAGAATGGATCCAGAGACTGAGAAATGTCCATCAGAATGACAAACCTCAGGGTAAGTGGGGGATGGTGGGATAAGGAGGAGAGATCAACAGAGGGACTTGTATGCAATCATATGAACCTAATCAATGAACACAGACAACAGGGGGATGGGGCATGTATGTGGGCTAGGGAGTAAGGGGGGAATAAGGACACATATGTAAAAAACAAAAATTAAAAAAAAATTATATGAAAAAATATATGAAATAAAAAAAAATATTAGTTCTAATTCACACTTGTGGTCACCATAACCTTAAGAAAAAGGATTGTGACTGAAAGTCAATATATTTGATGTCTTGAACTAAGGTAAGTAATTTGTGTTTTTACCTCCCTGACAAAATTTATATAAAGTGATAAAAGATATTGGCAGCCAGTTTGAAATTGAATCGACATGGCCTAGAGCAAAAAATATCCTTACATAATATTATTCTACAATGCCATTATAATTTTCGATATTTTACAACAGCATATTGTACAATTACCCAAAGAAAATTACAAACTAATTCTTTGAATGTTTGGCAGCAATTTACAAAAGGACATGAAAGGATTTAATCCCTTTCAGAAGGTATTAAGGCACTGGGAAGGCACTTGAGCATTCTATATTGGCCCCTCTTGCCCTTTTTGCCAAAAGGCACCCTCTTCTCACAATCCAATTGTACACAGCTGTTGCCTGAGGTTTCAGTTCAAGCTGAGGTTGAAGCCTCTGGGTGGCTGGCACCATGGATCTGTCTCTCACCCAATGGTGTGAGCTGGGCCCTCCCTAGAGAAGAAACCTGAGTTCCCCAAGATATGTGATCAGTACCAGGACCCCACCAGGAGGTGAGGGTATCCCAAGGCATGTGCTGGGTGTGGAGGCCATGGGGGCATAGACTACCAAGGAGACAGAACTGAACCTCACTTTACCCTGGTTGGCCCCAGAGGATGGCTGGTTAGCCAGAGATGGGTAAGATTCCTCAGGGAAGGAACAACTTAAGACAGGCACAGTTGCAAAGGGGCAATCAGGAGAGAACTTGAAGGTCAATAGAGGTGGGGCAGAGACCCTCAACCCCCTAACCTTGCAGGGGCCTGAACTTTCATCCCTTCTGAGGGAGGTCTCCTCCCCTCATGGCTGCTTCACTTCCCATGCCCAGCTCAGATTTGGACCCAGGTAACAGACAGAGATTTGGCCTGCAATAGCTGCCCTATATCTAATTCTAGTCTAGCACCAGGAATGCTCAGGGCCTACTCAAGAATGGAAATAATTCTTTCCACTAATATTTACAGGGTAGAGGAGAAAAATCAAGATGGCGGCATAGGTAAAACACCTATCTTGCCGTCATACTAAACAATTTTAATACTACAACTTAACGAAAGAACAAACACCTTCCAGAATCACCAAAAAGCTCGCCGAGTGAAAATTCCACAAATAAAAGTGAAAATAAGACACTGTGACTCGGAGGAGTGGTGGCGGACAGCATTGAAAGATTCGCGCACAGAGAGAGGTTTGAAGTGCGCGCCGTGGAGAGGGTGGGCGGCTGAAAACTGACCAGTTTTCTCGAACGGGGAGACAAAGACGTCCCACTGGACTGAATCTCCAGATCTGGCGAAGTCCAGGGAACCCACTATCATACGGGGTGAAAACCGGACAGAGGGAGGGCATGCCGAAGCTCGGGCGCTGCTGGGGTCTCCCAGCTTGTGGAGAAGGCAGCTTGCGCGAATAGCATGGCTGCGTGACTGCACAGAGAGCGCTCTGAGACTTGCTTTCTCATTCGGAAAACCGTCAGTCTGCTTTGTTTTACGACCCTGGGTGAGACATTGGGAGTGTAGATTCATTTGGGGAGAGTCTGAATTCCCCGGCAGCCGGTGGAGCTCCACAGCGGCTCTCTCTCAGAGGTGCTGGCAGCCATTGCCCCCGGCACAGAGTCCCTAGGGCCGCAGAGGGTGGAGCTAACGCTGTCTGCTTGGCCCGGAGACTCCGCCCATCCAACCTGAGCACAGCTGAACTTCACAGACAATTGGCCTGGAGGTCAACCCCTCCAAGTGCTAACAACGATTTACCTGAGCTTAACTTCAACAAGACTGTGCAGCCCATATCCACCTCAGGTAACTGGGGAGGCTGAGCCACTGTCCCTAGTAGGAAGTCTACCACACAAAGCTAACTGACCAACTCAGGGAAGCAGCCACCATGCAGAGACATGGAAAGAAATCAGATGTGAAAGAAATGGAGGAAAAAAAACGACTGGACATGGAATTCAAAACCACGGTTATAGGGTTTTTCAAGAGGCTCCAACAAAAGGTTGAGGCCTATAAGGAAATAAGCGAGACTACAAAGGAAATGATCAAGACCAACGTGGAAATCAATGAGTCCTACAAGGAAATGAACAAGACCCTCAAGGATATGAACGAGACCTGCAAGGAAATGATCAAGACCAACGTGGAAATGAAGGAGACACTCAAGGATATAAAGGAGACTCTCAAGGATATGAAAAAAGACCAACCAGAAATTAAGCATACACTGACTGAAATAAAAAATATTATACAAAGACCTAAAAGTGCTCTGGAGCACCCCAAGAACCAAGTTAAAGATTTGAAATACAAAGAAGCAAAATCCACTCAGCTGAAAAAGCAAGAAACCAAAAGAATCCAAAAAATTGAAGATAGTGTAAGGGGCCTCTGGGACAACCTCAAGCATACCAACATCCGAATTATAGGGGTGCCTGAAAAAGAGAGAGACCAAGACAATGAAAGCCTATTTGAGGAAATAGTGACTGAAAACTTCCCACACCTGGTGAAAGAAATTGACTTAGGAGTCCAAGAAGTGCACCGAACCCCAATATATAGGAACCCTAAGAGGACCACACCAAGGCACATCATAATTAAAATGCCAAGAGCAAAAGACAAAGAGAGAATATTAAAAGCAGCAAGAGAGAAACAGTTGGTTACCTATAAGGGAGCACCCATACAATTGTCAGCGGATTTCTCAACAGAAACGATGCAGGCCAGACAGGAGTGGCAAGAAATATTCAAAGTGATGAACAGCAAGAATCTACAACCAAGATTACTCTATCCAGCAAAGCTATCATTCAGAATTGAAGGTCAGATGAAGTGCTTCGCAGATAAGAAAAAGCTAAAGGAGTTCATCACCACCAAACCAATATTATATGAAATGCCGAAAGATATTCTTTAAGAAGAGGAAGAAGAAAAAGATAAAAGTGCAAACTAGGAACAACAAATACACATCTATCAACAAATGAATCTAAAAATCAAGTGAATTAATAAGCTGGTGAACAGGATAAACTGGTGAATGTAACAGAATCACGGACACAGAGAAGGAATGGACTAACAACTCTTGGGAAGAAAGGGTGTGTGTGAAGTGCAGCAAGAGACTGGACAAAAATCATGCAACTACGGGAGAGGACAGTGGAGGGGGGTGAGGGCGGAGGGTGGGATGGGTACCAGGTGGAGGGGAACTATAGGGGGGGAAAAAGGGAACTATGTAATTAATAAACTGAACAATAAAGATTAAAAATAAATAAATAAATAAATTAATTAATTAATTAATTAAATTAAAAAAATATTTACAGGGTAAACTAAGATTATTGTTTGAGTATTAAAGTTGACAGTAAAATAGTAATCAAGTTTTTAGATTAATTTACATTGGCCAATTGAAGTAAGTGAACAGTCAAGAAAATTTAACTGTATTGCACAAAAAGCTGCTCCTAAAATATTAACTAAAATTTCTATTAGTAGTTCATCTCTTCGTAAAATGCTTAACATGCAAAGAACCTAAAGCAGTCATATTTTTGTACAAAAATTAAAATTTAAAGTTATCAAGACTGCAATATAAAATTTCCAAAAGCCTCCATTAATAAAAAATAGGGGGGGGGCGGGATAGTGGGGTAATATCATGTAAGGAAAAATATCCTATAAGTAAATTACATCTAAAAAATTCTTACTCCAGAAAATTAATTTCCATTTGTAATGCTAACAGCAGGACACCCACCCATGAAAAACACTCATGGTGTCAAAATAAGCCAAAGGAAAATCATTTGAGCAAAATAAAAAGATTTATAAGTTAAATTTACAGAAAAGATACCTTTATTAACTTTTTGTCAAGAATATGTTTGTATATTTTCAGAAAATAACTCCAAGACCATATGAATTCCTGCAACAAAGAGGAACTGACATGTCTGTTCCAACCACAAAGACAGTTCAGAGATGGAAGACGCTGAGGACACCTTGCCATGCTAGCAGTCAGCAGCTGTGTGTCCTGCAGGTTGCCCAGGACCAAACCAGAGAGGTTGGGACCTGCATTGCCATTATTTTTTCAACATCCAGATATCATTGCTGACATGTACACATTGAAACTGGGACTCAGAACTGTTGGACATTGAAATTGAGACTCAAACATTTTTGTTCTTACATGTTTATTTCTAGTATGCAGATGCAAGATTTTTTAAAGAAAAGAAATGGGAAAAAATAGATACAGAGGCAAAGACGCATTGAACAGACTGTCAAACTACAGTGGGAAGGCAGGGAAGGTTGGGGAACGGGGGCTGTGGGAGATCAACTGAAGGACTTGTATGCATGCATATAAGCAAAACCAATGGATACAAGACACTGGGCGGGGGCAGGTGAGGACATGTGCTGGGGGGGTAGGTCAATGGGGGGGAAAAGAAAACATGTACTACTATTTGTAATACTTTAAACAATTAAAAAAATAAAAAAAGAGCCTCTAAGCCTCCACCCTTCCACACACACACAGGAGCAGAGCCCAGGCAGTTAAGGGGCTGCCCACTGGCGAAAGGAGGGGTGTCCCAAGTTCCACCACACCCTGATTACTCTGACTCCAAAAACTGCATATTTTAGACTAACTCTAATAAATAAAAATCACTTTGTAATCGTATCAATTTAAAATGCTGGTGGTGGTTCCTCATGCCCCTCCCACATGATCCCCATTCTGGGCTCCATCCAGGCCAGCTGCTTAGGAAGCACAGATGCCAGAATGCCTGCCCTGACTCCGAGGCCGGCACCACCCCAGCCTGGCGTTATGGGGGGCAGGTTGATCATCCCCAGGAACTCCACTAGATTCTCACTGATACCAATAAGGACAGCCAGTCCAGGCCCCACATCTCCACCCTCCTTTATCAGGGGAAGTTCTTTACTCACAGGTAGTTGGCCACAGCCCCCAGGGCAGGTGTCCCAAGGGATATCCTGATTCTATCCTAGATCTCTGCCAGGCACCAGGCTAGGAGCTGGGGCATGAAAACGAAGCCATTGTGTCCTATCCTCAGGGAGCCCAGGGTGAGCGGGGTCCCTGCGGAGGGAAAGCCTCCAAGAGGCCGCATTGGCCACAACAAAGGCCTCCAAGTCAGGGCAGCGCCTGGGAGGATGCAGGTGTGATGCTCCTTCCCGCCTGCTCTTTACTGTGGAGATAAAGGTGGACCCCTGGCCCAGTTCTGCATCACAAAACCTCTGCCTCACAGGAACTCCTGGGCTGGCTGGGGGAAAAAAGGGGCGGGGGAAGGCACTGTACCACACATGCCTAAAATAACCAAATTCGATCCCTTCCTCCCCAAGAGGCAAGGTCAGCCCCCTCCCCCAGGTCTGGGTGGACAGAGGGGCAGTCCAGAGGGCTGCAGGGAGGTGCAGGCAGCAGATGTAACCAGAGGCCTGTAAGGAGTTCGGCTGACAGGAGAGAAGGGCAGATTGTGGAGACAGTCAGTGGGAGCCAGGCCCATGCTCTAGCTGCACACTCACCCCATCTCCCCAGGTTCTTTCTCCTCGTGTGGACATCAGTTGAGCCACAGAATCTATGCAGGGCACACAAGAAATTCCCTTAACTTGATATGGGCACTATTGAGCTCTAATTGATGCTTTCTTTCAGCATGGGTCTCGGCAAGGGCAAGCCCAAAGCAGGCCCACCTCCAGCAGGTGTGGGACCTCAGGGCTCCAGCAGACGTCCTCACTAAACTCTTTTTCACCCAAACGCTTAATTCTTCAGGTTCTCAAAAAAGCTCCATTTTTATAAGCTGTCTCTGTCCTGGAGGCCAGGTATAAGCAAGCAGAAAAGTTGGAAGTCTTGTTAGGGTCAGGAGGGAAGTAAACTTCACTATTAACCAGCACCACTTCTTAATACAACTCTAGGAGGCAGCCATTCACACTGTAGTCTAAGTGATTGGCAGTCATGTTCATTCATTGTAGTCTTTTTTTTTTTTTTAAATCCTCACCCAAGGATATTTTTCCATTAATTTTTAGAGAGGTGGAAGAGAGAGAGAAAGACAGGAAGAAATATAGATGTGAGAAAAACACATCAATAAGTTGCCTCCTGCACAAACCCTGACTAGGGCCTGGACTGGGGAGAAGACTGCAACCGAGATACATGCCTTTGACTGGAATCAAACCTGGGACCCTTCGGTCCCCAGGCCGATGCTCTGTCCACTGAACCAAACCTGCTAGGGCTCACTGTAGTCTTAAAAATGGCACCCTCTCAGGCACCGCTTCACCTTATAGCTTATGTGAACCCCTCTTTCTGAAATTATGTGACAAAGTGCCTATCTGTTCTCATAGTTAAGCCTCCAGACAACCACAGCAAAGGTCTTATCTTCCCACTTTCTACAGAAGAAAACCATCCAAGGACTCTCAGCCAGAGCTGAGATTTCATGCCTTGTCATTCTGACACTCCCTGCTGTTCCCCTTAGCAGGGCTGGAGAGCAAACCCCGACTCCTCCAGCCTCTCGGGACTGCTGCCTCCAGTCCCACCTGCAAGAGGGATCTAGGAAAATACCTGGTTCGCTGGGGTCTTCAGCAGCTTAGCCTCACTCGTTTGAAGAGTCTACTTGCACAGCCAGGAACTTGCCGGACCCTGTCCCTTCCACACACAGGGCATCACAGAAGCACCTTGTTTACCAAGAAATCACTTACCCAACAGCCTGTCCACCTAGGTCCAGGAACAGATGCCGAAACAGGCTTCAAAACACTAGGAGCCAAATAACTGAGCCTCAGGACCTTCCTTCTTTACACACATTTCCAACCTGCACGTCTCCCTGGCTCCATGGAACCCAGGGGATTAGAACAGGAGTAAGACGAGACTGAGAGAGCTACTACAGGCAGGAAGCGACGGGGGATGGCAAAAGAAGAAACAGAAGACATGAAAATCCAGAATTCAAAAAGATTAGCCTTTGGGGCAAAGGGTGAACAATAGCAACTGAATCTACTGCTCAAATAGACACAAGTCAGCCACCCTTTCAGTGCTCTGGGTGCCAGACCCTCCTTGGAGCAGCCCTCTGATTACATCTGCAGGCGGGCCTCTGGTTACATCTGCAGGAGGGCATTCCATGCGTGTGGGAGGCTGAGGACGCCAGGACCTGGGCAGCATTCCTGTCTGTAGGGAGCACACTGCCCCAAGGAGAGGCAAGGCAGCCACAGAAACTGCCAGGCCCACCATTCTGTGCTGATTCACTTAGGGACAGGCTGCCGCCCGTAACGAAGGTCTGCTTAGGCAGGCATGGCTATTTAAAAAAAAATTATATATTAAATTGATTGGGTGACATTGGTCAACATGAACATATAGGTTTCATGTGTGGATTTCTATATATTTGTGGATTTCTGTATATTGCACTGTGCCAGGAGTGGCTTTTACATCATTCCTTATCCCCATGGCAACTTGTAAACTAGGCCTATACATTCCACCTTACTGAGGGGGAAACTGAGGCACAGAAATGCCACGAGCCACCTGAAGTTCTATAGCTGGTGAGTGACCTGGGCCTCCTTGTCTCAGGGGCTACCAGCCACCAGGATGGCAGATTCTAGCTCTATCACCAGGGCTCAGAAGGAGGCAGCATTGTTCTTCCCAGGCCATTGTTGGGGTGGTCACCTGGCCAGGTCCTTGTCGAGGGTTGCACTTTGTGCTGGTTGTATGCAATGACCCACTACTGGTCCAGGAATGGGCCAGCACCCTTCATGCCCAGCTGTGACCAGGGACTGGTCTGTGGAAGATCTGAAGTTTAAAAAACCAGGAGGCCTGAACATCAGTCTTCACTGGTGTACTGGCTCAACCAGGGAGCGTTGGATCTTGGCTGCCAAGCTTTGCAGGCAGTGAGTTGTGTCTGTCAGGCACTACCAAACACAAAGCAAGGCCCACTGTGGGTTCTCTACCTCGGCAACGCCAGGACGGCAAAGCTGCCTCCTGATTTTTCTTTAATATATATATTTTAATTTTATTTATTTTTATTTTTTAATATATTTTTATTGAATTCAGAGAGGAAGGGTGAGGGAGATAGAGAGATAGAAACATCAATGATGACAGAGAATAATTGATCAGTTGCCTCCTACAAACCCCCTCTGGGGATCGGGCTCACAACCTGGTCATATGCCCTTGACTGGAATCGAACCTGGGACTCTTCAGTCCACAGGCCGACGCTCTATCCACTGAGCCAAACCAGGTAGGGCTAATTTTATTGATTTTTAGAAAGAGGAAAGGGGGCGGAGAGAGAGGGAGAGAAAGAGAGAAGAGCGTAACATCAATTGGCCACCTCCTGCTTGAATCCTGACCTGGAATTAAACCACAGCCTGGGCATGTGCCCTGACCAGGAATGGAGCCCACCACCTTTTGGTATATGGGATGACACTCCAACCAACAGAGCCACCACAGCCAGGACATAATTCTTTTATGCAACATGTGGTTAGAAGACAAAAATTGGGAAATCATCAAACCCATTGACTGGATGAGCCGCTGCGCACGCCTGGCACGCTAGCGTGGCAAAGGCTCCTGAGGCCCAGCAGGGAAGCACCGCTCAGCTCTGCTCGCCCCAGGCACCCCAGACTCTCAGGTAATGTGATACCATTAACACCCCATAGGAAGGATTTTGGAAATGCTCAGTGTGCACTGCTGGGGTGGGCAAGGACCCCAGTGCACCTGGGAACCTGAAATGAGTGTTTGGTTCTAGAGGAGAAAGCTTTATTCCTGGGACCCTCCCTAAGCGACACCTTTTTGGTTCTTTGCTCTGGACCCTCCATCCAACTGGAATTGATAGCTCTCAGTGGCCTGGTGACTGAGGGTGGAGGATGGAGACCAGGGCCAGATGGGCTGGACCACATGAAGGCCCCAACTTGCCCACAGAGAACTGAGTGCCTTCAGGCTAGCGTGGGGACCCTGTCCTTGCTGGAGCACACAGAGCCTGGGACACGGGGTGGGGACATGTCCTCCAGAGGCACAGCAGATGTTGAGCACAGCAGCTAGTTCCCACTTCGGCCACACTCCATGCAGGCTCTGTGAATGGCACCCTTGCGGTATTTTAGGAAGAGTCTACAAATAGCACTTCTCAGAAGGGGCCTGAAGCCAGCTCATGAATGTGGGTGAAAGGGCAGCCAGCCTGGGAGCTGAGTCCAGGACAATGGGGCCTCACAGGGAAGAGTGTCGGGTGACCTGGGCCTTTTCCGGGGCTCCAGGGCCTCTCTCCCCCAGGCACTCCCCTCCCCCAGAGTTTTCTGGGAAGAAGCAGCTCCCAGCTCTGAATAAAGGTGAGGGCGAGACCTTCTTTGGGCTCTGCTGCCCAGGTCTTCAGGAATCCCCAGGCTCTGACCAATCAGTTCTATGGGTTGTAGGGAGAGAGGCACTGGGAGGAGGGGTGTCCTTATTAGGATGTCATCAGAAGTCACTTCATTAGGTAGCCAGAGAAACCTCAAAGGCCCACATTCCCAGCGGCCAAGGACTATGACCTGGAATCTTTCCAGAAGAATTCGTTCTTGAGACTGGAAAGACAACTGAGGAAGAGAAAGATCCCATATTCGGGGTCATTAGAGCAGGGTTCAAACAGCTTCACGAACAGCATCTGGGTGGCCTGGGGCAATTGACTTATCCCTCACAGCCTCAACGTCTGATGTCTCAGACCAACAGGATTGCACTCCCTGGTAGGAAGCTGAGAACCTGAAACATAGCAGTGCTGGGCTTGGCATAATAAGTACTCGGGAATGTCAGCCTCTCTCGATTCCCAAACCAAGACCACTTATTCAATGGGTGAGTGCATTCCTTGCATAAAGTGCTTCTGAACTAAGGCTGAGAAGCCAGACAGACATAAGGGAAACCCCTATTGATCCTGTGAATATACAAAGACAGCAAGACCGTGGATCAAAGCAAATAAGCAAGACAGGCAATAGAGAGGGCTGAGGCCTATGGCAAAGTAGAGAGGTTTAAGTCTAAGCCCATTTGTCTCTCCTGGTACTTGAACAATGTTGAGACAACAGAGAAAGGTCATTTGTAATGGAGCATGTTCAGAGCAGGGCCAAGTCCAAGAGGCTGGCTGTGACTACCCAGCTGCTAGAGGGGCATGAAAGAGTGCTTCCCTCACATCCATCAGCTCCCCCCAATCCACACCCTCGCCTTGAATAACTCCTGTGTGTCCTGCTCGTTCCCCCATTGAATGCCTTGGAGAAAGGAAGGTGTGATACCCGCTCTGCAGGCATCTCAGCACTGTGCACAGAACTTGCCCGCAGGGTATATGGATGAACCAGAACAAAGTCTGGTACTCTTTAAAAAAAAAAAAAAAATATATATATATATATATATATATATATATATATATATATATATGTATATATTTTATTGATTCTTTTACAGAGAGGAAAGGAGACAGATAGAAAGTCAGAAACATTGATGAGAGAGAAACATCAATCAGCTGCTTCTTTCACAGCCTCTACTGGGGATTTGCCCACAACCAAGGTACATGCCCTTGCCAGGAATCGAACCTGGGACCTTTCAGTTCACAGGCTGATGCTTTATCCACTGAGCCAAACTGGCTTCGGCTGGTACTCTTGTTCAGAGTCAAAAGCACAGGCCCCCAGACTGGAGGGAACGTGGGTGAGCCACTCCCAGGTGGGCCCCTGGCATGCTGCTAGGCCTAAGGCAAATCACTTCCTCTTTGCAAATTCATCAGGAAATGAGGAGGGCCAAGTGATCTCTGAGGATTCTCAGCTCACCCCCTCGGAGCCTGCCTGTTATATGGATGTGGAGAGCGTCCTCGGCGGACAAAGTTCCTCCAAGACGGCTGGCCATGAGTTGGCCTGCCTGCTCTAAAAATTAGTCATGGTTTCTGCCCCCTGGAGAATGGTTATCTTTAATTGTAGTTTAGCAAACATGACTGTCCTCCAGCATATAACATTGTAAATAGCTAAGCTGTCTGTGGGAAAAGATTTAGGTGGCGTCTTGGGGAAGGTATAGCCTAAGGAAGTTAGTTAAGATAAGGGGTTTAGTGGGGAAACATGTTAACAATGGAATGTAGCTTTGCTGTTTGGGGAACAAGGAATTGTGTAATATGTAACCAGAACTGTTTAAAAGAGCGGAGTGAAATAAACTCGGGGCCACAGTCCTAAAGAGGGCTTTGCGGACCGCCTGATCCCATATCTTTTATTTCTTCTTTATTTCTATCCATCTTTCTATCTCTATCTTTCCGTAAGCCTTACCCCCCTTTCAGGGACTGTTTGACTGATGCCGGCGGGCTCCTGCATTGAGTGGCACCCGGACAGGATCCTGACACGGGACTTCGTGAAGGCTGCTGCCGGTTGAAGGGATGCGTGGGATCAAGTAAGAAGTGTGGGGCAGTGAATGTGATTGAAGGTATAGTCGGGAGTAAAATACCATGGGAGAAGGTAATAGTAAGGAATTGTTTGTGCACGTGCTTAAAAATATGCTTAAAGCAAGAGGAACTAAAGTAGGATATAAGCAGCTTGAGTGCTTTTTAGCTTTTGCCATAGATGTCTGTCCTTTGTTTCCTGAAGAAGGAACTGTGAATATTGAGAGTTGGGCTAAGTTTGGGGAAAAAAAAACTGCAGGGCTATTCTGATCATGGTCTGTGAAAGGTGCCTGAAATTTTTTCTTTGTGGAATCTTGTTAGGGACTGCCTTGATACTCCTTATGAGGAGAAAAGAGAACAAGGAAGGCTGAGAGAGAAAAGTCCTTCTTGTCTTAGTTTAGGGAAATTATCTTTGAGGGATAAAAAACCATCTTGTTCCAGCTTAGAGAAACTAGCTCCCCCGGAGGATAAGCCTCTGCCCAAGGAGCCTTTGGTGCTGCTAGCTGAGCGGCCCGCTGCCTGAAAATCTTTATGCAAAACATAAGAAAGAAGTAAAAGAAATATTGCTAGCACACAAAGAGTATCATCTTTATGATGAGCTATGGAGCCCACCTCTCCCTGAGAATGAGAAGAATTTAGAGGACACAGCTGTACATTACCATGATAGAAGAACCTGCAAGGAAATGCAAATCTTAGCAAAGTTAAGGTTATTGCTTTAGAAAAAAAAAAAAAAGAAAGAAAAAATTTAAGATCTGTCTTTATACAAAAAGAAATTGACAGCCAATAAGTTAAAAAATAAAAATAAAAAGGGATTAATTCTGTAATCCAGTTTAAATTTAATTTATATTCTTTAAGATAATTTAAGTATATAATCTTTAAATCATATATATAAATATGTATATTTGATCGTTCCAAATATATTTCAAGAGACTGTGAGAGTAACTTTTGGACATTTCAAGGGCCCCAAAATGTTTTAAAAGTCTGTTCTCTCTTAAAAGAAATATTTTTTAATTATACTTGAGATTGCATGGAAAGTTTTATCAAATATAATTAACCAGTATATATTTTGCTTATATACATGTATTAAGAGTTGTAGAGGTTTTGCCTCTGGAAGGGACAATGTAAAGTAACAATATATGTCTTAATTACAGCCAAATTTTTCAACAACAGTAGAATTTTAAGAAAGATAAAAAGCCCCAAGCCGCCTACACCTTTAAGTAGGGTGGGTATAGGACAGTGTCTTTTGACCTCTAAGTTTACTGAATAAGTTTCTTTTCTTTTTTAAATAAAGATACCTACACAAGTTACTTTATAAATTAGCCTTTAAAAAATATAATTAAGGTCTCATATAAATTGAGTTACATTGAGAAGCCAATGTTTTTATAAGTAATTGAATTTATTTATTTATTTATTTATTTATTTATTTATTTATCTTTATTGTTCAGTTTATTAATTACATTGTTTCCCCTTTTTATCCCCCTATAGCTCCCCTCCACCCTGTACCTATCCCACCCTCCACCCTCACCTCCCCCTCACCACTGTCCTCTCCCATTGTTGCAAGATTTTTGTCCAGTCTCTTGCTGCACTTCCCACAACCCTTTTCTCCCCAAGAATTGTCAGTCCATTCCCTCTCTATGTCCATGTCTCTGTTATATTCACCAGTCTATCCTGTTCAACAGCCTATCAATTCACTTGATTTTTATGTTCATTTGTTGATAGATGTGTATTTGTTGTTCGTAATTTTCATCTTTACCTTTTTCTTCTTCCTCTTCTTAAAGAATATCTTTCAGCATTTCATATAATGTTGGTTTGGTGGTGATGAACTCCTTTAGCTTTTTCTTATCTGCGAAGCACTTCATTTGACCTTCAATTCTGAATGATAGCTTTTCTGGATAGAGTAATCTTGGTTGTAGATTCTTGCTGTTCATCACTTTGAATATTTCTTGCCACTCCCGTCTGGCCTGCATCGTTTCTGTTGAGAAATTCGCTGACAATTGTATGGGTGCTCCCTTATAGGTAACCAACTATTTCTCTCTTGCTGCTTTTAATATTCTCTCTTTGTCTTTTGCTCTTGGCATTTTAATTATGATGTGCCTTGGTGTGGTCCTCTTAGGGTTCCTATATATTGGGGTTCGGTGCACTTCTTGGACTCCTAAGTCAATTTCTTTCACCAGGTGTGGGAAGTTTTCAGTCACTATTTCTTCAAATAGGTTTTCATTGTCTTGGCCTCTCGCTTTTTCTGGCACCCCTATAATTCGGATGTTGGTATGCTTGAGGTTGTCCCAGAGGCCCCTTACACTATCTTCAATTGTTTGGATTCTTTTGGTTTCTTGCTTTTTCAGCTGAGTGGATTTTACCTCTTTGTATTTCAAATCTTTAACTTGGTTCTTGGGGTGCTCCAGAGCACTTTTAGGTCTTTGTATAATATTTTTTGTTTCAGTCAGTGTATGCTTAATTTCTGATTGGTCCTTTTTCATATCCTTGAGAGTTTCCTTTATATCCTTGAGGGTCTATTTCATTTCCTTGTAGGACTCATTCATTTCCACGTTGGTCTTGATCATTTCTTTGCAGCTCTCGTTTATATCCTTGAGGGTCTTGTTCATTTTCTTGTAGGACTCATTCATTTCCTTTGTGGTCTTGCTTATTTCCTTATAGGCCTCAACCTTTTGTTGGAGCCTCTTGAAAAACCCTATAACCGTGGTTCTGAATTCCATGTCCAGTCGTTTTTTTCCCTCCATTTCTTTCACATCTGATTTCTTTCCATGTCGCTGCATGGTGGCTGCTTCCCTGAGTTGGTCAATTAGCTTTGTGTGGTAGACTTCCTACTAGGGACAGTGGCTCAGCCTCCCCGGTTACCTGAGGTGGATATGGGCTGCACAGTCTTGCTGCAGTTAAGCTCAGTTAGTCGTTGTTAGCACTTGGAGGGGTTGACCTCCAGGCCAATTGTCTGTGAAGCTCAGCTGTGCTCAGGTTGGATGGGCGGAGTCTCTGGGCCAAGCAGACAGTGTTAGCTCTGCCCTATGCGGCCCCGGGGACTCTGTGCTAGGGGCAATGGCCGCCAGCACCTCTGAGAGAGAGCCGCTGCCGAGCTCCACCTGCTGCCGGGGAATTCAGACTTTCCCAAAATGAGTCTGCATGCGCAATGTCTCACCCAGGGTCATAAAACAAAGCAGTCTGACGATTTTCTGAATGAGAGACAAGTTGCGGGGCGCTCTCTGGGCCATCACACAGCTGAGCTGTTCCCGCGCAGGCTGTCTTTTCCACAAGTCGGCAGACCCGGCAGCACCCGAGCTTCGGCCTGCCCTCCCACTGTCCAGTTTTCACCCGGTGTGATAGTGGGTTCTCTGGACTTCGCCCAGAGCCGGAGAATCAGTCCAGTGGGACGCCTTTGTCTCCCCGTTCGAGAAAACTGGCCGGTTTTCAGCCGCCCACCCTCTCCGCGGCGCGCACTCCAAACCTCTCTTCGCGCGAATCTTTCAATGCTGTTCGCCGCCGCTCCTCCGAGTCACAGTGTCTTATTTTCACTTTTATTTGTGGAATTTTCACTCAGCGGGCTTTTGGTGATTCTGGAAGGTGTTTGTTCTTTCATTAAGTTGTAGTATTAAAATTGCTGATTATGACGGCAAGATAGGTATTTTACCTTTGCCGCCATCTTAGTTCTCCCTATAAGTAATTTAAGTAAATTTAAGTAAATTTAAGTAAAATCTAAAAAACAGATTAGAAACCATCATTTTCTGCCTGAATTTGGTAGCCTCTTACATTGTTAAGCTAAAGGCAGGGCAACATTTACAGCTTGTAAATCAGATGTCTACATTTACTAAATTCGCTTTCCTTTTTAAATAAAGATGCTTAGTTAATTACTAAAATAAGTTACCTTTTTAAAATTAAAATTAAGGTCTTAAGCTAAATAAAAAGCCAATGTCTTTATGAACAATTTGATTAAATATTCTAAGTTACTAAGACCTCCCATAGTCCCTCTGGGTACAAATAAGCCTAAGGAGATACTCTTTAAAAATAATGTTCTAGCTTCATAAAAAGGAGAAATTTAAAAAATCACTTGTAGAGGAGCAGGACGCGTGGCAAAGCAGTGTTCCTCCGATAAAAGGATTAATAAAACAAAGAGCAGAGGTCTTAAACAACCTGGGCTGTGCTCCAAATGTAAAAAAGGGAAAACATTGGGCCAATGAATGCAGATCTAAGGGAGATAATCAAGGGAATGTGCTGCCTCCCCAGCAGGGAAGCGGGAGGACCAGTCGTAGGCCCCTCAACAATGCTTTGGGGCATTGCAGAAGAGACCCAACAGCAACAGGGAAATACCTTCAGGACTCATACAGCAACTAGCACTCAGAGAGGGCCAGGGGTGGGGTGGGGTGGGGCAGTGTTTTAGATCCTCTGACCTATACTGGGTTCAAGCTATTAAGGCTTAACGCCCAGAGCTAACACTTACAGTAAATGGAAGAAAATTAACAGGGGTGCTGGATACTGGAGCAGATGTATCAGTTATTACCCAAGAGCAATGGCCTTCATCCTGGCCAAAGCAGCCTGCTCTAACACAGCTCCAAGGCATTGGTCAAGCTAGTAGTCCAGAACAAAGCAGTAATCAATTGCATTGGCAGGATAATGAAGGACATAAAGGAATATTTCAACCACACATTATTCCTAAACTTCCTGTAAACTTATGGGGTAGGGATATCATGCAGGAGATGTGAGTTTACATTTATAGTCCCAGTGCTCCAGTAACAAGGCCAATGTTCAATCAAGGGCTACTGCCAGGTCAGGGGTTAGGAAGACAGGGTCAAGGAAGAATGGGACCAATCATGCCAGAGCTCAGACCTCCTAGAGTGGGGTTGGGGTATTTCTAGGAGGGGCCTTTGATTATCCTGCAACCTATGCAGATCCCATTCAGTGGAAGTCAGATAATCCAGTGTGGGTTGATCAATGGCCCCTAACAACGGAAAAAAATACAGGCGGCAGAACAGCTGGTGCAGGAACAGCTAGACAAAGGCCATATAGCACCCTCTAACTCCCCCTGGAACTCTCCTATATTTGTTATCAAGAAAAAGTCAGGAAAGTGGAGGTTACTGCAAGATTTAAGAAAGGTTAATGAGACAATGGAACTTATGGGAGCCTTGCAACAGGGACTTCCCTCTCCTTCTGCCATTCCAGCAGGCATGTATAAAATAATTCTTGATCTTAAGGACTGTTTTATACTATTCCCCTGGCACCTCAAGATTGTAAAAGGTTTGCTTTTAGTATACCATCCACTAATTTTCAGGAACCTATGAGGAGATATTACTGGTTGGTTCTCCCCCAAGGGATGGCTAATGTCTCACGTTATGTCAAAAGTTTGTTGCACAAGCTCTTGTTAGTACTAGGAAAAATTTTCCTCAGGTCTACATTACACAGCATATGGATGATATTCTGTTAGCTTTTCAGAATTAAGCAATATTGCTAGCTGCATATGCTCAGCTGTAAAAAGGGCTCGAAGAAAAGGGGTTAATTATTGCCCCTGAGAAAGTACAGAGACAGTCTCCTTTCTCTTACTTGGGATATACCTAACATCAGAATTGTATTACCCCTCAGAAAATACAATGAGAAAGGATGAGTTAAAAAGGCTTAATGATTTCCAGAAACTGCTAGGAGACATTAACTAGTTAAGACCTTATCTTACAATCACCACAGGACACTTAAGCCTCTATTTGAAGTACTCAAAGGAGATTCTAACCCTAACTCTCCCAGAGAGCTGTCAGAGGAAGCAAGACAGGCTTTACAGGTAGTAGAAACAGCTATTGGTCAACAGCAGGTGTCATATTTAGACTTTCCTCAGCCATGGGGAGCTTATATTCTTGCTACCCAACATACCCCCACGGAGTATTATGGCAGGAAGGTCCTCTATTATGGATTCTCCTGCCCGTATCGCCTGCAAAGGTGCTTACACCTTATTATGATCAAGTAGCTGCTCTGATTCACATGGTGAGGACTGAAGCTTGCAAGTTAATTGGATGTGAGCCGCCTTATATCTGTCTTCCTTATTCCAAACAGCAAGTAGATTGGCTGTTGCAACATAGCAATGACTGGGGAGCAGCTATGGGTAATTACCCTGGTCAAACAGATAATCATTATCCTCACAATAAACTTCTGCAGTTTGCAAGCCAGCATGCTTTTGTATTTCCTAAAATAGTACAAAAAGAACCTATTAAAGAGGCTGTGTTAATTTTTACTGATGGTTCATCTAATGGTAATGCAGCCTATAGTATTCAATGTGAGGTGACAACTTTTCAAACTACATATACACCTGCACAGGTAGTAGAACTGTGTGCCATCTTAGCAGTGCTACAATGTGTTCCAGATCAAGCATTTAACCTGGACTCAGACAGTCAGTATGTGGTAAGGGCAATGGAAGTAATTGAAACTGTTCCCTTTATTGGGACAGTTAATTCCATAGTGCAAAGTATGTTTAGAGACATACAGTGCGCCTTACAGCAGCGCACCCAGCCATGTTTCTTTGATCATCTCAGAGCTCATTCTGGATTGTCTGGACCGTTATCAGAAGGGAATGAACAGGGAGACACTGCAACTAGAACAATATTATATACCCAGGAGCAACTGGCTGAGCAATCTCACGCGCTCCATCATCAAAATAGTAATAGTCTCAGGCAGCAATTTAAGATTACCAGAGAAGCTGCCAGACAAATAGTAAAGCAATGTACAAGTTGTCTTACTACTCAATCAGTACCTCATTATGGAGTTAACCCAAGGGGGCTAAAGGCTAACCATTTGTGGCAAATGGATGTGACTCATATCCCCAGTTTTGGGCAGGTAAAGTATGTACATGTCACTGTGGATACTTTTTCTGGCTTTATTATGGCTACAGCTCAGATAGGTGAAGCAAGTAAGCACTGTATAGCCCACTGTTTAAAGTGCTTTGCAGTTATGGGACAGCCAAAATGTATTAAAACTGACAATGGCACAGGCTATACTGGAAGAAGTTTTCAACAGTTTTGCCAGAAGCTTGGCATCACCCATAAAACAGGAATTCCATACAATCCCTAAGGACAGGGGGTAGTGGAGAGAGCTCATAGCACTCTTAAGCTACAATTACAAATAAGAAAGAGGGGGGAGTTATATTCCCTGACACCACAGAACTTATTATATCATACTCTATTTATTTTTAACTTGTTAAATTTTGGATATGCATGAGCCATCAGCTGCCCAGCGGTTCTGGGATGCAGGAACTGCATCCACCTATGCTCAGCTCAGGTGGCAGGACCCTTTGACTGGACAATGGCATGCGAGGGCATGTTTGTGTTTTTCCCCAGGATGCCGAAAGTGCAAGGTGGCTTCCAGAAAGGCTTGTGCGCTTCGCAGGAGATGGGCAACCTGGTCAAGGGAATTCAACGACTGACTCTCCAGGAGCAGCCTTACAGCCTGGCTCAAGCGACCAGGACAGCGGCGATGCCCACCTGGGGACAGATGAAGAAGTTGGCAGTTGAAGCAGAACAGGTGCTGATGCAGACTTCTACCCCAAAGACAGGAGTCTCCATGTTCCTGGCTATGATGGCTATCTTAAGCTGCCAAGTGCCAAGGAGATACCCACTGGGCCTACGTTCCTGACCCTCCATTACTCCATCCAGCTGAATGGGGCGGACCGTCGTTTGCAGTGTATGTGAATGACACTCACACTTTGGGGATGCCTTCTAATGGACACATACGGCCAGAACTACATGTGGGTTTTAACTATTCTGGACAAGGGGATGGAATACCTATTTGTCCAAAGACAGTGATGTATCAGGATGTCTACTAATGTATCTTTAGACTTATTAGTTTTGCATAAAGAGATTCAAGGTTTGCAAGATACAGTACCCCTACACTTTGATGCTAGTCAGACTGCAAAAAAATTTTCTTGATCAATTTCTTAAGACTGTTCCCTCTGTAGGAGATTTTCAACATTTAGCTTTTGGAATTATAGGCTTGGGAAGTTTTGTGCTGATACTGTTTTGCTTATTTCCCATTTTAATTCGTAGGGTAGGTGAGAGCATTCTTGCAGTAGATGCTGGGTTACATGAACTAAGATTAATCCATTCTGCTTAATGGAAGGGAAAATATGTGGAGAGCGTCCTCAGCGGACAAAGTTCCTCCAAGAGGGCTGGCCACGAATTGACCTGCCTGCTCAAAGATTACTTATGGTTTCTGCCCCCTGGAGAATGGTTACCTTTAATTGTAGTTTAGCAAACATGACTGTCCTCCAGCACATAACATTGTAAATAGCTAAGCTGTCTGTGGGAAAAGATTTAGTTGGCGTCTTGGGGAAGGTATAGCCTAAGGAAGTTAGTTAAGATAAGGGGTTTAGTGGGGAAACATGTTAACAATGGAATGTAGCTTTGCTGTTTGGGGAACAAGGAATTGTGTAATATGTAACCAGAACTGTTTAAAAGAGCAGAGTGAAATAAACTCGGGGCCGCAGTCCTAAAGAGGGCTTTGTGGACCTCCTGATCCCATATCTTTTGTTTCTTCTTTATTTCTATCCATCTTTCTATCTCTGTCTTTCCATAAGCCTCGCCCCTCTTTCAGGTACTGTTCAACTGATGCCAGCAGGCTCCAGCATATGGATAGACTCCGAGTTTGCTCATTAGCAAGATGGGATTCAGAGTTTGAGTGGTGGCTGCTCTCCTTAACCCGCCATTGAGAGACCTTCACTGGAAGAGCCTATTTCCCAAATCAGAGAGTGGCCTGTTTGCAGCAGGTGACCCTGGACATGGCTTCCGGAACCTCGCTGAGCTGGCAGGTACTGGGTCTCCTAGAGGACCTCAGCAGACCTGGCTGTCTTGGGGAGACTCTTGGTTTCACAGATCTGACATCCTCTCCCTCCAGGCCCTCTGGCATCGAGGCAGCTGATGGGGTGTGGGGCAAGGCTCTCCTGGCCTGCACCCACAGAGGCACAGCAGGTCAAAGTGGGATGGTCAAAATTTAAAACTAGGACGATCTGACTCTAATGTCACTCATGCTGTCCCCACTCTCTGATTCCCAACTCTGACCAAATGAGCTTTGTGCTCCTGGAGAGTGACACAGGCTCTCTCCATCCCACTCTTCTCATCAGTAAACTGTGGGAATGGAAACTACCTTCCCAAGATCCCTCTGCTCCCAAGTGCGGGGCTCTCAGCCTCCAGGAGCCACTGCAGCAGACTGGGTGATGTCCAAAAGCCTAAAAATGGCTCTGCAGAGACGAACACCAATCAGAGCAGAAGTGGACCAAGGCCTGGACCAGGCCTGGGTGGCTCTGCTGGGCCAGGAAACAAGCTTCTGGTACTAGACAGTGAGGATGCTGAGGAGCTCCAGGAAGGCTGGAGGCAGAGGCATTTTACAAACATCCTAGTCATTCAGGTTGGTGCCATCTGAACTTCTGCAATAGCTTCAGACCTACTGGGCAGGTCTGCCAGGTAGGGTTCTCCCTGCGTGGCTGTGGAAGAAGGCTAAAGGGCAGGCACAGAGACTTTACGCCAGCTCCTGATCCACAGTGTGTGCTGTGCACTTGCAGGGACAGTCTCATAGTGGGCAGTGGCCACTGGAAACAGGATTAGCGTGAGTCATAACAGACTGCACTGAACTCATAGGAGTGCCTGTTCCCACACGGCCCTGGTGTGTCATGGTAAGCACCAAGTAATCACATATTCACTCTCCACAGGGCCTCAGGCTGCTAGGCTCTGCACCAGGAGCTGCTGGGAGAGGCTCCTACTTGCCTGTAGTCTGTGTGAGTCTGAGCAGACTCAGGAAAAGCTGGGGTTCAGGGTAGCTCCCAGCTTTAGGGACAGACTGCACCCCTGCCTCAAGAGGAACTCTGACTGGATGGGTGGCAGATCCTATGTGTGACTGATCCTCAGAGAGGAACTGAGCCTGGCCACAGCCACAAAGGAGAAGCTGCTGGCTTGTGACTGAACTTTTACTCTTTCCAAGTTAGAGGTTGACTAGGGAGTGTCCAGTCCTTTTGTTCCAAGTTTCATTATTAAAGGGCAGAGCTGATTTTCATTCTATTCTCACTTTAGTGCTCTCTACTGCAGTTGTAGAACTGAAAACCTGGCTTTGCATTGTGTGGTGTTAAAATAAACTAAACATGGAGTTCAGGTTACAAGTGCATGTTCTGGCACCAGACAGCCTGAAGTGAAATCCCAGCTCTCAACGGCCTGCACAGGAAACTTCATTTATCGAGTCCTCATCTCTAAAATGAAAGTAATAATAAAATCCACCAGAGGGTTATTGTGAAGAGTAAGAGAATTCCTATATATAAAGTGCCTGGGACAGGGCTTGGCACACAGTGAGTGTTGTATGTATTGTTAAGTGCTTTTACTGCAACAAAACAACGCTGGCCTCATCGTTTTTTAGACTCTCACCCTAAGTCTCAAGCCAAATAATAATTACTCCCATTAATGGACACTTTTGTGTGTGCCATTAAAGAGAGGCTACTTTAATTCTTTCATGGACATACCTGGTGAGGTAGCCCAATGTCCAGACAAAGGCATCCCTCTTTGGCTCAGAAGTAGCTTGTCCCTGAGGCTGCACTGACAGCTTGTGACAGAACCAGAATTCAGAACAAGATGTAATGAACTCCCAGCTTCATGAGCTTCCAACATTTCACACTGCTTGGGTGAGTAGAACTAAATACCTGACCACAGACCTTATATGAATTAGCATCTCAGAAAGACCCACCCCCAAAGCACTGTCACAGTTTGATCTGTCTTGCCATTCACTATAGAAACCCCATTTATAGAGCATTGTCATTAATTCACCTGACTCATTCTGTGGAAAAGCCTAGCTCCAGGGCATTGGTCAAAAACCATCAGTGGTCATTCTTTAATATTACAGATAACTAAAGCTACGCAACTAGTTGGAGGGAACATGAGCTCGCCAAAAGAAAAATCTGGGTAATGAGAAGCCTACTGGGGGATTTGAAAAGCTCTGATATATTTCTGGAGCTCTACGTGGCCATGTACATGTGCATAGCTGGGTACACGAGCAGAAAAGACCTTAGATGTCCCCCATTTTCTCACCTCTGGCTGATTTTGAGTCCCTGCACAAGCAGAAGAAAGTGAAGACTAAGGCAGAGTAATAAACTACCTATGCACTGAAGATGTCTCGCAACACACACACACACACACACACACACACACACACACACACACACACTCACACACACATATACTCACACACTCAGCAAAAGGTAGAAGACATTGGTTCAGGCATTTAATTACATCTTTGACAAATCATTAGCTGACTGCTAAACCAATTAAGGAGAGACTTCAGTGGATGCATACTATAGATCTTGTAGATTTAGGCCAGAAAAGTCATAAACAGCTACAACAACACCTAGGGAGAAAAGGAAAGACAATTTTCAGAGTTGCCACATTGTATTATCTACAATGTCCACTTTTTGAAAAAAGATTACAAGACAAACAAAGAAACAAGAAAGTATGGTTTGTATACAAGAAAAAAAGCAGTCAATAGAAACTATTGATCCAGATATTAAACTTACTGGACAAATACTTCAAATCGGGTATTATAAAGATGTTCAAAGCACTAACGAAAACCATGTCTAAAAAATGAAAGGTATATGTGACAAAAATATCTCAACAAATAAAGAATATGAAGAAAGGGATAGAAACAATAAAAAACAAAAAATTCTAGAATTTAAAAGTACAATAACTAAAATGAAAAATTCACAATGGAGATTCAATAGCAGATTTGAACTGGCATAAGAAAGCATCAGTAAACTTAAGCTATGTCAACTAAGGAACAAAAGAGGAACAAGAAGAAAAAAGAATGAAGAAAAATGAATTGAGCATCAGAGCCCAGTGAGACACCACCAAGTGTACTAACACCTCATGGAAGTCTTGGAAGAAGAAGAAGAGAGAGAAAGGAATGGAAAGGATATCTTAAGAAATTGGTGAAAACCTCCCAAATTTGTTGAAAACATACATCCATGAATCTTAATGAACTCCAAATATAATGAACTCAAAGAAATTCACACCTAGACATACTATTGTAAATTGTTCAAAGACAAAGCATTGTAAAAGAAGAAAAAAGAAAAAAAGGACTCATCACATACAAGGCAATCTCAATAAAATTAATAGTCGACTTTCATCAGAAACAATGCAAGTTAAAAGGCAGTGGAATAACTTTTCAAAATGCTGGGGCAAAAAAACCTATCAACCAAAAATTCTATATCCTGAAAAACCATCCTTCAAAAACAAGGAAGTAATGTAGACATGCCCAGATAAACAAAAGGAGAGCACTCAGTTCTCTATCCTAGCATACCTATATTACAAAAAATTTTAAAGGGAGCCCTGGCCAGGTAGCTCAGTTGGTTAGAGTGTCATCTCAGTAAACTAGATTGTAGATTCTATCCCAGGTCAGGACACATACAATAATCTATCAATGAGTGCATAAATAAGTGGAACAACAGGTCAATGTTTCTCTCTCTCAAAAATAAATCAATAAACAAAATATATTTTTTAAAAAGTCTAAAGAAAGTCCTTCAGGTGAAACAAAAGGACATTAGATAGTCACTCAAATCCACCTGAAAAAATAAAGGACACAATAAAGTAACTATATAATTAAATATAAAAGACAGCATAAATATATTTTAACTCTTCTATCTGATTTAAAAGACAATGCATACTGCAATATTTATAAAATTGTGTTGATGGACTTATAATGTATAAAGAAATAATTAGTATATAAGTAATGACACAAAAGAGGGTGAGAGGACAAGCAATTATGAGGATAAAAGGTATACTATTGAAATTAATGTAGTATTAATTTGACTAGATTGTGTTAAATTAAGAAATTAATTGTAATCCCAAGAATGACCACTAAAAAATAACTAAATAAGAAAATACTGTTAAGAAACAGTAAGGAAATTAAAATGTTACAATAGAAAGTATCTATTTAATACAAAAAGAAGAAAATACAGGCTTACAGAAAACAAATAGCAAAGTGTCTGACATAGCACTATCTTACAGTAATTACATGAAATGTAAATGCACTGAACACTCCAATAAAAAGGCCAGAATTGACATGATATATTTGAAAAACAAACTAAATTCTCTCTATAAGAGACCTATTTAGATTTAAAAACCCAAATAGGTTCAAAGTGAAATAATAGAAAAAGATATACCATGCAAACTATACCCAAAAAAGAGCTAGAGTAGCTATACAAATATCAAAGAAATTAGATTTTTAAGACAGAAATGTTGTTGGAGACAAAGAGGAAAATTTTGTAATGATAAAAGGTTTGATCTAGCAGGAAGATATAACAATTATAAACATACTATGGGCCCAGTGCACAAATTTGTGCACCTTGAAAGGAATGGTGGGTAGAGGGATGGGTCTCAGCCCATCCTCCATGCTCGCGCCCGGCCCCTCCTGTTGTGAACCTTGGTACCTGTCTGCCAGCAGCCCCGCTCTGACTACTGCTGCTCCCATGCACTGATGGTGCCAGCCCCACTTGCACCCGCTGATGGTGCAGAGTGATTGGGGCTGGCGTCAGCAGCAGGTGTGAACGGGACCAGTGCCATCAGCAAGTACAAGTGGCGGCTGCTGCCCCGATCACCCCTCAGGAGCAGGGAAAGGTGGAGAAGTCCGGAGGGATGATCGGGGCTGGCAGCCGCCAATTGCACCCACTGACAGCACTGAAAGATTGGGGCCGGCACCAGGCACCAGCAGTGCGTGCGAGCAGTGGCTCCAGCACTGACAGTGTGTATGAGCAGGGCCGGTGCCGGCAGCAGGTGCAAGCACCGGGTAAGACTTCAGCACAGGAGCAGAGAATTTTTAGTAACCACCCGAGGCTCGCCCTGATGACAGTGACTGACACCCCACCTTGATCTGGTGCCCCTACTCACCTGCTCCACCATCTCGCAGCAGCTGATGCCCACTATGTTCCATGTGTGCTCCTGGTGATCAGTACACATCATAGCGACTGGTTGTTCAGTTGTTTGCCATTTGGTCTATTTGCATATTAGCCTTTTATTATGTAGGATATGCCCCTAACAACAGAGTATAATAATTCATGAAGTAAAAAATAGAATTGAATTCAGATTCTCTAATAATAACTGGAGACTTTAGTATTCCACTTTCAATAATAGATAGTACAACTAGGCAGAAAATTAATAGGAAAATGGAAGACTTGAACAACACAATAAACCAATTAGGCCTAACATACATCTGTAGGACACTCCACCCAATAACAGCAGAATACACATCTTCTCAAGTGCACATAAAACATTTTCTAGGATAGACCATATGCTAGATCATAAAGCAAGCATTTAACACTTACAAAGATTGACTAAAACAAAATATGGAAGTATATTCACCAACTACAGAGGAATGGAATTAGAAATAAAAAAGAAAACAAAAATTTAGGAGAATTCATAAACATGTGAAAACTAAGCAACTCGGTCCTAAATAAGCAAAGAAAAAGTCACAAGAGAAAATTTAAAAAACACTTTGAGGTAAATGGAAATGAAAACACAGTATATCAAAACTTATGGGATGCAGTGTGCTTAAAGGGAAACTTATAGCTATAAATGACTACATTATTAAAAAAATAAGTCAATAATCTAACATTACACTTTTAAAAACTAGAAAAAGGACAGGCCAAACCAAACACATGGAAGGAAATAGTTAAGATTTAAGTGAAAATAAATCATATGAACACTAAAAAGGAATAGAAAAAAAGTCAGTAAAACAGAAGTTCATTCTTTAAAATGATCTCATTTGACTAACTTTAGCTAGACTGACCAAGAAAAAAAAAAAAAAGAATTACTAAAGTCAGGAATGCAAGAGCAGACATCACTGCCAATCTTACAAAAATAAACAGGATTGTAATAGAATAATACACATTTTAAAGATTTTTATTGATTTTAGCAACAGAGGAAGAGAGAGAGGGAGAGAGAGAGAAACATCGATTCAAGAGTGAAATATGGATCAGCTGACTCTTGCACGCCCTCACCAGATGTTGAGCCCTGTATCTTGACTGGGAATTATGCCAGCAACCCTTCAATGCATGGGCGATGCCCAGCCAACTGAGTCACACTAGCCATGGCTCTAATGGAATAAAATATTTTAAAAATGTATGCCAACAAATTAGATGACTTAAATGAAATAGACAGATCTTAGAAAGACATAAATTAGCAAAACCAACTCAAGAATAGAAAAATCTAAATAAATCTTTAACAAGAGACTGAATAATTTCAATATGCCCACAAACGTTTCACTGAAGAATTCTACCAATCATTTAAGAAGAACTAATAGCAGACAGTTTCACTGGTAAATTCTACCAAGTATTTGAAGAGTGAATATCAATTGTTTACAACATCCTTCAAAAAACAGAAGAGGAGGGAACAGTTCCCAACTCCTGTGCAGCCAGGGTTCCCTTGATAATAAAGCAAAGACATTGTAAGAAGCATCCCTACGAATATACAAACATCCTCAACAAAACACTAGCAAATGCAATCAATGCCTCATCAACTGATGAGTGGACAAACAGAAGGTGTTGTGCTCATATTGACTATATTCAGCCATAAAAGGGAATGAAGCAGCAATACCTGCTACGACATGGATGAACCTTGGAAACAGCTTGGAAGGGGCAGAGCCAGGACCACGGCTGGGCCTTCTGACAGCTCCTGAGGTCAGTATGCCTGTCTGGGTTACAGGTGGGGACGCAGGCTCAGAGAGATAACAGGGGGTCTCTGGCCTCCCGGTTAGGACCTGGGACCAAATCCTCTGCCTGAGGCTGGTCCCTTTGTTGAAACACCCACAGGACTGTGGGCTGCTGGGGACACTTGCAAACCCTGAGCTACAGAGGGAAGGCCTTAGCACTTTGGCCCAGGGGACAGTCTCTGCAGCCCGAGGTTGAGTCCACTGTGAATGTGGTCCAGTGAGCAAGAAGCAATGAAATCCTGTAGGCAACCCAAACAGTCACTGGCTGCTGCTGGAGAATGGGCTGGACCAAGGTCCAAGTTGAAGACCCACCAGGAGGCCATTGGCACTGTGGGGCAGCATGCTGCTGGATGGGCAAAGCTGCTAGGTATGGGAGACAGACAAGCAGCAAGACCCAGATGCATTCTGGAAATAGAAATGGCAGGACTTGTGATGGCAAATTGGAGCAACAGGACAAAATCAAGAGTTCAGAGTTAGTCTGATTAGCTTGGCCATCGCTAGCCCAGGAGACATCGAATGGAGGAGTCAAGTGGGCCCGGTGCCCCTGCAGCTCAGTTTCTCTGCTGGCCTGGCTGTTTCTCCCTGAAGACCTGGCTGCACGCCAAGCTTCCTCATCTCCAGGCTTTCTCTTGGCCTGCAGTGTCACTGACCATTTTCTGGGTTTCCACTTAGCCAGGCTATAAGCCTGGTGGGGCAGAGGCCCAACCTTCACAACTGTTTTTGTTTTTTTAAATACATATATATTTTTAATTGATTTCAAAGAGGAAGGAAGAGGGAGAGAGAGGTAAAAACATCAATGATGCGAGAGAATCATTGATCAGCTGCCTCCTGCACATCACCTACTGGGGATCGAGCCCACAACCCAGGCATGTGCCCTTGACTGGAATCGAACTGGGACCCTTCAGTCTGCAGGCTGATGCTCTATCCACTGAGCCAAACTGGCTAGGGCCCTCCCCAACTCTTTATCCTCATACCAGAAATGAGGCCTGCCTGGGAGCAGGTGCCCAAGGAATGATTGTTAAATGCACAACAGAAGCCAGGATGGCAGTTTCCCACTAGCAATTCTGGAGGACTCCATGGAAATGGAACTTTTGCAAGAAGTAGGCCCAAAGGCTGTCCAGAGTTTTACAAGGAGAGCCCATTCTATCATCCCTGCTCAGGGGTGCAGCAGCAGCAGCAGCAGCAGCAGTGGTCCTGCCCACCCACGGGCCCAGACCTGACTACTCGTGCCCGACAAGCCTATGTCCATCAGAAAGTGGCATGGAGTCCTTGCCCAGCAGAGAGCTACACCAAGTGGGACCACTCTCCCAGCTGGGCTCCCTATTGGATGCGCTAGGTGCTAGGTGACATGGACAGATGGACGTGAGCAGGATCATCTCCCATCTCTGCTCTGTTGCCAATGTTCACTGAGCAGATTCTCTGCGGAGCATGGTGCCCAATCAGAAGGGTGACAGGATGACTGTCAGCTAGGATGACAGTCCCAAATCAACCAGGTACTTGAGAGTGAAATGAGCTGGGCCAGAGTATCAGAAGGTTCCAGGTGCAGGCCAACTTTCCTGGGACTTGATCTTCTCAGGCCAAATTGAAGGTGTCATGAGAGGGTTTGGTGTGTACAGGGACCAGAGAGGTCCAGCCTGTGGTGGGAAATGTGGAGAGGGGGATGGGAGACTGACACCCACCACTAGCAGGGCTAGAGGCTGAGCTTTTTCCTAGATGCATTGGGGGACCAAGTGGGAGTTTGAGGAAGGACTCGATGTGACAGGAGCTCAGCATGGGATGCTGCTGGGCAGAGGACTAGAAGAGGCAAGGGTGAATCAGGATGACCAGTCAGGAAGCCAGCATAGTCAAGATGCTGTGTCCACAGGTGCCACAGAAGCCTTGGGGGCAGGAATGGGGCTTGGCCCTGGGCAGGAGCGCAGGAGCCATCAGTATTTGGTTGTAGGAAATGAAGTAGAGGGCAGTACTGAGAGCCCAGAAACCTGGAGAAGGGCAAGCAGCATTGCAGGACTTCAGCCTGAGTCCTGGGTTTGCAAGATGAAGCTGGGCAAGCTATAGATGATAGGCAAGCCAGAGATGATTGGTAAGATAGAGATGATGAGCAAACTGGAGATGATGGTTGAGATGGAGATGATGGGTGAGATGGAGATGATGGGCAAGATGGAGATGGGCATTGCAGAGGATTTGGGAGGCTGTGCCTTAGAGGTAACCACAGTCATCATGGGCCTGGGCGGACTTACAGACAGAGCTCAGAAGGTGAAACAAAGAGAATTCACAGCTGACTGCAGTGTATTAAATGGGGTGGGGGCAGAGAGGGGCAGGCCAAGGAGAGGTAGGAGAAGTGGGGGCGGGGGTCTCTCAGGTGTTCAGTGAGCCAGGTGGTCACCAGATCCAGCATGGGGACAGGGCTAAGTGCAGGAGGAAGACAAGGGGAAAGCAGGGCAGGCAGCTTCCTGGGGAGCTGGGGATGGAGAGCTGCAGGGATGTGCAGGCCTGTGTGCACACAGGGAAAGAGACTGGCTTTTTTAAAAGGTTCTGATGAATGACTCAGGCGGGCTTGTGGGCTAATGCGGAGCCAGTGGAAAGAAGGATGAGGGTATGGGGAGACAGGACATGACAGGGAACAAGATCCCAGGAGACAGAGAAGGCTCTCAATGCTGAAACCAGCAGGAAGTGTTATATGGGTAAATTTGAGGATGAAGTGACAGCAGGAGGCCAGTGCTCCCTAAAGGTCTTAGGGGCCTATCAGTCTGCCAGGCACCCTCCCTGCCTTGAACAAAAGCTGCCTCAGTGCTATACTCTGAACAACTTCCTTCAAATCTCAGTTTTGGGCCACAGTAAAAAGCTGAAGAAAATGAAATTTTCCACTGAACAGACCCACCACAGAGCTCTAGTGCCACCGCAGGAACATCTAGAGTCACACCCAGAAACTGGACTCAGACAGTGTCCTCAGAGTTCAGAGCAAGAACGCCTGCGCTCTGCTTTGAGGAGGGCCTCACACTTCACGCAGCAGGTCCCGCTCACTGATCTACCTCAGAAGCCAAGCCTGCTCCCTTTGCAACCATGTCTTGCATGAGATGGTGTGACTAATATCACAGCACCTCACACCCTGAAAAGTGCCTGTGGCCCTCCCAGGTACAAGCTGCCCAGGTGCAGCTCTGGAACTCTCGGGAAAGGTGGTGTCTCCTAGGGACTGTGTTAGGCTTTGGATTTTATTTTTTTTAATACATATTTTTATTGATTTCAGATAGGAAGGGAGAGGAAAGAGAGATAGAAACATCAACAATGAGAGAAAATAATTGATCTGCTGCCTCCTGCACGCCCCCTACTGGGATGGAGCCCACAGCCCAGGCATGTGCCCTGAAGGAATTGAAGCGAGACCTGTTTCATGGATCTATGCTCAAGCACTGAGACACGCCGGCTGGACCACGCTTTGGATTTTAAAAGGATGATGACTACCCCTGGTCGGGTGGCTGAACTGATTGGAGCATCACCCCACACGTCAAAAAGGGTGCAGGTTTGATTCCCAGTCAGGGCACATGCCTGGGTCATGGGTTCCATCCCAGTCAGGGTGTGGGAGGCAAGCAATGGATGTTTCTCTCTCACATAGATGTGGCTCACTATCTATCTCTCTCCCTTCCTCTCTCTCTAATATCAATAAAAACATATCCTCCAGTGAGGATTTAAAAAATAAAATAAGTAAAATAAGAGCACCGAGCTGGTTTGGCTTAGTGAACAGAGCTTCAGCCTGCGGACTGAAGGGTCCCAGGTTTGAGGGCACATGCCAGGATTGTGAGCTCGATCCCCAGTAGGGGGTGTACAGGAGGCTCTCTCTCATCACTGATGTTTCTCTCTCTCTCCCTCTCCCTTCCTCTCTGAAATAAAAATATATATTTAAAATGATCCTATATAATAAGAGTAATATGCAAATTGACCATACCTCTGATCAAGCCATGACCACAAGTCACGTGTACCAGCCAATCAGGAGCAAACAAACCCCAACCAAGATGGCTGTGGCCACTGAGAGCAGGAGGGAGGCTTGGGTTTCCTCGGCAATGGAGGAAGCCAAGCTTTCCACCTGCCCTTGCTGGCCTAGACCTCCACTCAATGCTACAAAGTTTCAATTATAGAAGATATATCCCAACAGAAATGGTGGCAGCTACGGAGCTGAAGAGAGCAGAGGCTAGGGTTGACCGGGTGATGGAGGAAGCCAAGCTTCTGCAGCCCTAGCACCTAGGCCTCCACTCTAGGCTACAACATTTCAATTATAGAATTTAAATAAACCCAAACAGAAATGGCTGTCGCCACGGAGCGAGCAGAAGGCTTGGCTCCACTGTAGGCTACAAAGTTTCAATTGTAGAACATAAATTAATCCCAGATCCCAGGGCCTCTGCTTGGGTCCTGGGGGCATGGCTGGCCTGCAAACCACCACAGGCCCCTTGCCCAGGCCACCCCATGCCCCAAGGGAACCCCCACCCTGATCCGGGACACCCTTCAGGGCAAACCAGCTGGTCCCCACTCATGCACCAGGCCTCTGTCCTATCTAATAAAAGAGTAATTTGCAGATTGACCATCACTCCAACACACAGGAAGGCTGCCCCCATGTTGTCAAAGACCCTGCTCACATGTGGACAAAAGATGACCACCACAAGATGGCCAGCAAGCGGGGGGGGGGGGGCTGTTGGGAGGTTCCAGGCCTGCAAGGGAGGGCAGTTGTGGGCAATCAAACCTGCAGGGAGGGCAGTTAAGGGTGACCAGGCTGGCAGATAAGGGAAGTAGGGGGCAAACAGGCTGGCAGGGGAGCAGTTAGACATCAATTAGGCTGGCAGGGTAGTCGTTAGCGGGTGATCAGGCTGGCAGGCAGAAGCAGTTAGGGGCAGTCAGGGAGGCAGGCAGGCAAACAGTTTGGAGCTAGCAGTCCTGGACTGTGAGAAGGATGTCCGACTGCCAGTCAGACATCCCTCAAGGGGTCCCAGATTGGAGAGGGTGCAGGCTGGGCTGAGGGACATCCCCTACCTCCCGTGCATGAATTGCATGGTAAATAAATAAAATTAAAATAAGAGCATGATAACTATATCCACTATGGTGACTCTGGCATGTGATGTATTTTTGCTGCTGTCTTCATGTAATTTATGAGTTATTACTTGAGTTTTTGTACTTTAATGAGTACATTTTTACATGGGGGCAGCATGGTCAAATATTCTGTTGTGAAAGTTCTGCTTTTGAAATACCCAGGATAAAGTCAATACAACAGCTGTTGTTGTCTTGGGAAAATGTAAATTCTATCAATGACTAAGGCACTCTCTTTTGACCTTTTATACACACATTTCTAGTCTGAAAAGTCAGAAAGCCAAACGCATGGCACACACAAACATACGCGACCTGCTTCAGAGCAGTTGGACTGTATCACTGCTATGGCAACTGAATTGGTTAGCATCTAAAGTAGCATTTCTCAAAGGTGTCCCGGATGCAGGTGCCCCGAGCTGCTCTACCAAAAGCCAGTTCCTGGGGGACAAAGGTTTGGAGATTGTACCTACAACCCACCTGACTTGGAGACACACAATCACAGACATGACTTAAACGCTCTGAGAAGTCATGCAGTGAAAAACCTCCCCAACTTTGATAACTCATGATTTCCAGGGTTATTTGATCAAGGAGTCCCCCTGTTTATGGCAGAACTCATTTTGAACAATGGTCCAAACTGTCCACTTACCTGGCCAGATCAGCCACCAGTTCAGATTGGTTAATGAGGCAATATCTACATCATTTAGCGATTTTATGCTTAAAAAAATGGCAGCCTTCCTAGGAAGGAAGTGGCTGGCTGTGCCTGGCAGTGGCTGGCTGTGCCTGGGACTGGGCAGGTGCCCTCTCACCATGGTGCTCCCAACCCCCTGTTGGCAGTCTCACTAATTTTATATATATACTAGAGGCCCAATGCATGAGATTCATGCACTCAGATTGAGGGTCGGGGGGTGGGGGGGGGGGGGATCCTCAGCCTGGCCTGTGCCCTCTCGCAGTGGGGAGTGGGCCTAAGCCATTAGTCATGACATCCTTAGCACTGCTGCAGAGGCAGGAAAGGCTCCTGCCATCACCATTGTCCTCACCAGCTGTGAGCCCTGCTTCGGGCTGAGCAGTGCTCCCCCTGTGGGAGCACACTGACCACCAGATGGCAGCTTCTGCATTGACTGTCTGCCCCTGGTAACCTGTGCATGTCATAGCAACGATTTGTTCTTTCATTTGGTTGATTTGCATATTAGCTTTTTATTATATAGGATTAGAGGTCCAGTGCACAAAATTCATGCACGGAGGGCGGGGTAAAGGGGTGTCCCTCAGCCCAGCCTGCACCCTCTCCAATCTAGGACCCCTTGAGGGATGTCTGACTGCCCTTGTAGGCTGGATCCCTCAGGCCTAAATGGGCAGTCAGACATCCTTCTCACAATCCAGGACTGCTAGCTCCAAACTGCTCACCTGACTGTCTCCCTGATTGCCCCTAACTGTGTCTGCCTGCCAGCCTGATCACCCCTTAACCACTACCCTGCCAGCCTTATTGATGTCTAACTGCTCCCCTGCCAGGCTGGTTGCCCTCACTTCCCTCCTCTGCTGGTCTGGTCACCCCTAACTGCCCTCCCCTGCAGGTTTGATCACCCCCAACTGTCCTCCCCTGCTGGCTTGATAGCCCACAACTGCCCTCCCTTGCAAGCCTGGAACCTCCCACTGTCCTCCCCTGCTGGCCATCTTGAGGTGGCCAACTTGTGTCCACATGGGAGCAGGATCTTTGACCACATGGGGGCAGCCTTCTTGTATGTTGGAGTGATGGTCAATCTACAAATTACTCTTTTATTAGATAGGATAGAGGCCTGGTGTATGGGTGGGGACCAGCTGGTTTGCCCTGAAGGGTGTCCTGGATCAGGGTGGGGTTCCCTTGGGGTGTGGGGTGGTCTGATTGAGGGGCCTATGGTGGTTTGCAGGCTGGCCACGCCCCCCAGCAACTCAAGCGGAGGTCTTAGGATCTGAGATTAATTTATGTTCTACAATTGAAACTTTGTAGCCTGGAGTGGAGCCAAGCCTTCTGCTGGCTCTGTGGTGACAGTCATTTCTGTTTGAAACTTTGTAGCTAGAGTGGAGGCCTGGCTGGCAATGGCAGGTTGAAAGCTTGGCTTCCTCCATTGTGGGGAAACCCAAGCCTCCCTCCTGCTCTCAGTGGTGGCAGCCATCTTGGTTGGGGTTTATTTGCATAATTTGCTCCTGATTGGCTGATGGACGTGGCTGTGCATATGGCTTGATCGGAGGTACGGTCAATTTACATATTACTCTTTTATGAGATAGGCTATTTGATTTTTTACAGAGAGCAAGGGAGAGGGATAGAGAGTTAGACACATAGATGAGAGAGAAACATTGATCAGTTGCCTCCTGTGAACCCCCTACTGGGTATATGCCCACAACCAAAGTACATGCCCTTGTCTGGAATCAAACCTGGGACCTTTGAATCTGCAGGCCGATGCTCTATCCACTAAGCCAAACCGGTTAGGGCCATACTTGCTAATTTACAGTGGCCCTGGAAACATGTGGGCCCTACTGACTGGTCCCTGTCCCCAGGCTGCTGGGGCCAGCAGTGCCTTGAGGTGTGTGGGAGGGTGAGGGCAAGCTGAGAAACACTCCTGCACCAGGCCTGGGCACAGCCCCAGAAGACAAACCTAGCAGGGGTTGCTCCAGCTTCCCTCTGGGGCTGCAGCAGAGTAAGTACCCTTTCTAACCCATGCCTGACAAATCTGCCCTAGCTTCTGGGACTCAGGCTCCATCCCCTGCTTGTTTGTTTACTGAAGAAGAATCAGGACAGACTGGGGCTACTCCAGCCCAGCCAGTCCTCAGGGAAATCCTGCCAGCTGGAGCCCACCAGCAGCCCAGCACCCACAAGCCTGCAGCCTGTGCGTAGAGAGGTCTTGCTCTCAGCCCCACAGGTACAACCAGGCAGGCCTCCTCTCAGACCCTCCAAAGAAGAAGTCCCACACAATTGTGTTTTTTTTTTTTAATCAAATGTTAAGATAATGTTGCTCTGGGGCAATGAGAAACATGTGACTATTCACATTTCCTATTTGGTTTTGGCTGCAAAGTGGCTGAAAACCCACAGACAATACTTTCCTGAAGGCAGGATGAACTTCTCTTTGCTTACATGTTGTTCACTTTCAGGGTCATGCCTAGCTTTTTTTTTCTTTTTAATAAATCTTTATTGTTCAGATTATTACAGGTGTTCCTCTTTTTTTTCCCCATAGCTCCCCTCCACCTGATCCCCCAACACATCCCATGCCCTTACTCCCCAAACCCAGTCTTCATAGGTGTAAAATTTTTGGCCAATCTCTCCCTGCTCCCCTCACACCCTCTTCCCCCTGAGAATTGTCAGTCCACTCCCTTTCTATGTCCCTGATTCTGTTATATTCATCAGTCCATTCTGTTCATCAGATTTTTCATTCACTTGATTTTTAGATTCACTTGTTGGTAGTATGTATTTGTTGTCATTATATTGTTCATAGTTTTTATCTTTACCTTTTTCTTCTTTTTCCTCTTCTTAAAGAATACCCTTCAGCATTACATATAATCCTGGTTTTGTGGTGATGAACTCTTTTAGCTTTTTCTTGTCTGTGAAGCTCTTCATTTTCTTGTCTGTGAAGCTCTTCAATTCTGAATGATAACCTTGTTGGGTAGAGTAATCTTGGTTGTAGGTGCTTGCTGTTCATCACTTTGAATATTTCTTGCCACTCCCATCTGGCCTGCAAAGTTTCTGTTGAGAAATCAGCTGACAGTGGTATGGGTACTCCGTTGTAGGTAACCAACAGTTTTTCTCTTGCTGCTTTCAAGATTCTCTCTTTGTCTTTTGCTCTTGGCATTTTATTTATGATGTGTCATGGTGTGGTCCTTTTTGGATTCCTCTTGTTTAGGGTTCTCTGCACTTCCTGGACTTGTAAGTCTATTTCTTTCATCAGGTAGGGAAAGTTTTCTGTCATTATTTCTTCTAATAGGTTTTCAATATTTTGCTCTCTCTCTTCTTCTGGCACCTTAATAATTCTGATGTTGGTATGCTTAAAGTTGTCCCAAAGGCTCCTTACACTATCTTCATATTTTTGGATTTTTGTTTTGTTTTGTTTTTCTGGGTGGGTGTTTTTTGTCTCCTGTTTCAGATATTTGGTTTGATTCTTAGAGTCCTTTGATCTACCATTGAATTTCTGTATATTCTTTATTTTAGACAGTGGATGCTTAATTTCTGACTGGTCCTTTTCCATTTCCACGCACAACAATTTCAAAACTGCATCTAAAAGACAAAATATCTATCACCCAGAACCACGGGAAAGCTGGCCAAGTGGAAGTTCTGCAACTAGAAGGAAAGAGAGAGGAGCATTAGGAGACTCACAAGCGCTGAAAAGCTGAGGTGCGTGAGCTGGGCTGGCAGCGGTCAACTTTGGGCACTGCTTTTTGGCGTTCTCATTAAGGTCCTTGAAGGTCTCACTAAGCTCCTTGGAGGTCTCATCAAGTTTCTTGGTGGTTTTTATAAGATTCTTGAGTAACCTTATAAATGTGGTCCTGAACTCTATGTCCTCCATTTCTTTCATTCGTGACCTGTTTCTTTGTCTCCGCATTTTGCTGCATCCCTGTGTTTATGGAGTGGAAGAACTGCCGTGCTGGAGACACGCCTGTGGGGCTGGACTTGCTTCAGTGGGGCTTTGGTGCTCACAGAGTCTGCCTCTTGAATGTGTAACTTATGGATGTGAGAAGTTGAATTCTGGTGTCGTCTCACACTGACCTCTAGATACACTAGCTTCTGGATCTCCAATGGGATGCAGGTCAGCTACACCTCAGGTCTGAGTTGACCCAGCAGGAGTTACAGCAAGGTGTACAGATTTCTTCTGGTCTGACCAGAGCTGCAGTTTAGGTTAAGCTGTGATAGTGCAGGCCATTTATATGCAAATGCCTCAGGTGGGTTTGTAGATTGTGTGGGGAGGGGTATCAGGGAGTCACTAAGCTAGGGTGTGGCAAACAGCAATGGCTGCCACTCAGCCTTCTCTGCATCTCCACATCTCCAAGTCCCTGTGTCCCGCACCCCCGTGCAGTGAAAAATGATAACTTCAGGCACCTCTGCAAGGGAGCCACCCCCACTTTCCAACCCAATGGCAGACTATCCAGCTTTTCCCTGTAGGAGTCTGGGTTGCCAGCATCTTCCCAGAAACTGGAGTTGAAAGTAATCAGGAGCCCGTTTTCTTTCGGGTTGAAAAAAAGCAGTGCCCAAAGTTGACCGCCACCAGCCCAGCTCACGCACCTCAGCTTTTCAGCGCTTGTGAGTCTCCTAATGCTCCTCTCTCTTTCCTTCTAGTTGCAGAACTTCCACTTGGCCAGCTTTCCCGTGGTTCTGGGTGATAGATATTTTGTCTTTTAGATGCAGTTTTGAAATTGTTGTGCGAGGCAGCAGTTTGGATGTTTACCTATGCCGCCATCATGGCTTCTCTCATGCCTAGCTTTTCATATCTATTTATTACACACATGATGAGCTACCCAAAACCCTTTGGGAAGCAAGCCTGCACACACAGTATCATTCCTATCGCAAGGGAAGAGTCCTTCAAGCCACTGGACACTTTCACATGCCTTTGCTTTATCTGGATTCAAACTACACTTTTCAGGGAGCAGGGACTTGGCGGCCATCCAATAAAGCCCTCACTGACCCTACAGTTTATCTGCAAAGTTTCCAACTCATTGGTCCCAGCAGTCGCATGGGAAAGCCCTGAAACAGTCAGCTTTGGGGCCCTCCCCAATCCAGGGGTGCCCAGAAAGCTGAATCTATCTATCTATCTATCTATCTATCTATCTATCTATCTATCTATCCACCCACACTAGGGGCCCAGTGCATGAGTTTATGCACCTTGAAAGGAACTGTGTGCTGTAAGGCTGAGGTAGGCACAGGGTTGGGTCTTGGCCCATCCTCCACACCCCGACCTGGTCCCTCTCACCACAGCCCCTTTCACCCCCTGTCCCCTGTCTGCCAGCAGCACCGCTCCTGCTCCTGCCACTCCCATGCACTGACAGAGCCAGCCCTGCTCACACCTGCTGAAGGGGCAAAGCGATTAGGGCTGGTGCCATCAGTGGGTGCAAGCAGCTGCTGCCCTGATTACCCTTCAGGAGAAGAAGGAGATGGAGAAGCCCTCAGGGGTGATTAAAGTTGGCAGCCGCTGCTCACACCTGCTGATGGTGCCAAGCAATCGGGACCAGCGCAGGGCACTGGCAACGGGTGAGAGTGGGGCTGGGACTGGCAGTGGGTGCAAGCAGGGCTGTTGCCAGCAGCAGGTGTGAGTGCTGGACAGGACCATGGTGTATGGAAGCAATGAATTTTCAGTAACCACCAGAGGCTCACCCCAATGGCAGCAACCAGCACCCTGCCTTGGTCTGGTGCCCCCACTCACCTGCTCCAGCATCCTGTCACAGCTGAAGCCTGCCATATTCCATGCATGCCCCCTGGTGGCCAGCGCATGTCATAGCAACTGGTTGTCCAGTTGTTTAGTTGTCCTACTGTTCGGTTTGTTTGTATATTAGCCTTTTATTATATAGACTATGCAAGACTAATATGCAAATTGCCCGCTTAGGAGCTTGAATGAGAGCAGTTTGATTGCTTGCTATCACATACGCTGACCAGCAGGGAGCGGGGCAGGGCAGGTGACCAGCAGCAGCGGGGCGCTAAGGGAGCAAGGGAAGGAGGCAGGGAGGCCAGGCCTAGGGACTCTACCTTGCATGAATTTTGTGCACCACACCTCTAGTCCTATCTAATAAAAGAATAATATGCAAATGGACCATCAGTCCAACCCACAAGAGGGCTGCCCCCATGTGGTTAAAGATGGCTGCCCCCATGTGGATATAAGATAGCCGCCACAAGATGGCCAGCAGAGAAGGGCAGTTGAGAGGGACCAGGCCTACAAGGGAGGGCAGTTGGGGGTGATTAAGCCTGAAGGGGAGGGCAGTTAGGGGTGACCAGGCCAGCAGAGGAGGAAAGTTGGGGGCAACCGGGCCTTCAGGGAAGGGCAGTTGGGGGGAATCCAGGCCTGCAGGGGAGAGCAGTTGGGGGGACCAGGCCTGCAGGGGAAGGCAGTTAGGGGCAAACAGGCTGGTAGGGGAGCAGTTAGGCACCAATCAGGCTGGCAGGGTAGTGGTTACAGGGTGATCAGGCTGCCAGGCAGAAGTGGTTAGGGGCAATCAGGAAGGCAGGCAGGCGAGCAGTTGGGAGCCAGCAGTCGTGAATTGTGCCTATCGGGCCTAAACAGGCCGTTGGACATCCCTCAAGGGGTCGAGATTGGAGCAGGTGCAGGCTGGGCTGAGGGCCCCCCCCCCCCCATGCATGAATTTCATGCACTCGGCCTCTAGTGTTTAATAAGCAGGCAGGTGAGTTTTGAGGTCAGGAGAGTTTGGAATGCGCTGCTGTATAGGGATGCCTCAATTAATTTTCCTAAAATCACAGGCATCTTGTCAGTCAGCCCACGGTGACAGAGACATGAAAATGGCCCCTGTGAGGAGCTGCCAGATCTCATGCAGGGCCAGCAACAGGGTCCTTGGCGCACTATCCCAGAGGAGCCACGCATTCCACAAGCTGCTACCCTCACAGGTTCCACCGTGGCCTTTGGAAAACTGAGTCAGAGGCCCTGGGTTCATGTCTGTGACAGAGGTGGGCGAGGGGAATGAATGGGCCCGCTCCCGGAGGTTAAGCCGCAGAGGCAGCGCAGACCGGGCGCTGGCCGGGCTCCCCCTGCAGAGGACCAGAGGCCGGGCAGGTTGGCCGCCCCAACAGTGAACTTGGTGGACCCGGCGCGGCAGAGCAAAGGGAGCTCCTAGTCGCACAAGCCAAGTTCGAAGTCTCCGGACTTACAGCCGCACGTGAGCCCGTTCCAAGCAAAGGCAGGTGTCGGGAGGCCCCAGGAAACGGCAGACAAGTCCCCAAGGAGGAGCTCGCAGCCCAGGCCACGCCCCAAGGAGGCGGCGCCCCGGAGCGCAGAAGCCCGGAGCCCGCGGCGCACGTGCGCACCGAGAGTTACTTTTGGGCGCCCACAGGTGTCCGCTCCAGGCCTTGCAGCAGCACAGCCCCATATGGCCCCGGGCGGAGCCCCATATGGCCTCGTGCCCAGCCTCGAGCCGCCAGTCCGGCCTCCCTGACCCTCACTCTCCGTCCAGGCCCCGAGCCGAGGGCATCCCACTCCGGGCGGACTCGGCTGATCAGCAGAGAATGCGCAGGTCCCACCGCCAGCCTCCAGCCTCTCCACGCCGATCGCCCGCGTGGCTCGCTGCCCTCGCGGCGCCCGCCCCTCGACCCGTTACTCTCCTGGGGCGTTGAGCTGCGCGCTCCCGAGGGAATGCCAGGGGGCGCTGTGGGAGCGCCGCGGTCAACCCCCCACCTCCACCCCCGCCCAGCCCCGAGACACACATCCCAGTCCCCGGGAGCCGGGAGCCGGCAAAGACGGCAAAGACGCAGGAGCAACGCCCATGCCCGCACACTGAAAAGAAAGGTGTCCGCGCTCTGCTCGAGGGCACCTTCCCGCCCATCCTCTCACCTCCAGAGTGACTGGCTGTGAGCTCACCTGCACCCTACAACCATATAGTAGAGGAAAAAGAAAGGGTTTCCCAAGCAAACCCCACCCTGACTTTGTGACTTCCTCTCTGAGGCTGTTGCTTCACCTGAAAAGCGAGGGAGGGAATCAACACCCTTTCGGATGTCATTTAGCACAAATTAAAGGTCTGATGGTATCAAGTTATTTAAAAGCCTTGTGCTTAGTCTTCCCATCTACAGGAAGGAGAAGGACTGCTTCGCAAGACCTTCTATGACGAGCTGGGTTAGATAGCTGACTCTTGAAGTGCATGGATCCACTTATAGCTGGAATTCTTTTAATAAATACATGCAGTATAGTGAATGTATATTCTCTTCCTATGATTTTTTAGCAACATTTTTTTCTCTAGGTTCCTTTTTTGTAAGAATAGAGTATAGAATCCTATATAATAAAGAGGTAATATGCAGCTTTCACGCCCTCACAAGATGGCTGCCTACGACCAGGCTTGCAGGGTGGTTAGTGAGGGATGACCAAAGGATTGAACAAGCAGGCTGTGGGGGACTATGAGGGGTCACCAGACCGGCAGGGGGGACAGTTGGGGGGACCAGGCTGCACGGAGGGGGGGCAGTTGGGGGCAATTAGTCTAGCAGGGAGGGCAGTGAGGGGCAACTAGGCTGGTGGGGGGCAGTTGGGGGTGACCAGGCAGGTGTGGGGGGGCAGTTAGGGGATTCAAGCTTTGGCAGCCTGGCCTCAGGCCTGACCCTGACACCATTTCCCCCTGGCCCATCTGGTTTTTCAAGATGGGTTGAGGGTGGGGTGGAAAGGAGAAATTAGGGAGCAGATCAGGCTGGCACACAGAGGCAGTTAGGGGCAACCAGGCATGTAAATGGTTAAGAGTCAGTGGACCAGGATTGTGAGAAGGATGTCCAACTGCCAGTTTAGGCCCGATTCTGGGGATTGGGCCTAAACCAGCAGTTGGACATCCCCCAAAGGGTCCCAGATTGGAGAGGGTGCAGGCTGGGCTGAGGGGAACATCCCACCCCCATGCACAAATTTTGTGCACTGGGCCTCTAGTATGTATACAAATAGAAACATGTGTTCATCACAGTTTATGTTATCAGTGAGACTTCTGTCAACCAACCTTTAGTAGTTAAATTTTTGGGAAGTCACACATTAAAGGTGGAATTTGGACTGGGGTGGGTATCCCTAAGTCCCACCTTATTCGGGTCATATATATCTTTAATTGAATAGATATGTAAAACTTAGAACACAACTGGCACTTGCTGAGTGCTTTGTAAGGTGTGAACTATCATGATCAAGGGTTGGTGAGGATTCAGGTGCCTTTGTCATGAAGGTGTGTTTTGGGTGCAATCACCCTAGAAGTTAACATGTGAGCTGCTTATTGAAACTGACAATACCATCCCTTCGGATCAACACTTCCATTTATCAGTGTGTACTCCCCAAAATGCTTGCCCATGTGCCCCAGGAAACCTGGAGAGGTATTCCTAAGTGAAGGGAAGATTGAGTACACCAGCACTTTCAGAAAATTCAATACTGTCTTGAAGGAGGGCACTGGAGCTGGTGCTGAGGTCTGTGGGTCATAGCACTATGTGAAGCACCTCCATGAACTCTCCCTCTAGTGTCCTCCAAGCTGAGAGCTGCTCTAGGTGCCAGGCTTCAAAAACACTCAGGAAGAAACCAGGAAATACAGGGTGGTTCCCTCTGGGCCCCAGAGCCTGAGGAGAGGGCGAGTGGCGTGGTACGAGGGTGTCAAGGGACTTCGCTGTTCTTACAGTGGTCTATTTCTTAAAAGGAAGGTATGTTTATGTATTATTGTAATTAAACAATCAGATGAGAGAAATTATTTCCAGTGTCTGGCTCTGAGTAGGGTTCTTAGTACCAGGTTCTTTCCCATTCCTCCAGTTCCTGGCATCTCTTCCTGCCCCTGAAGCAGGGCTGCAGTCAACCTCTGCTGGCTTTTTGGTTAGGCTGGGATTTTCTCCCTTCCACCCCACCCCCAACCCATCTTGGGAAAACAGGGTGGGCCAGGGGGACAGGGTGTCAGGGCCAGGCCTGAGGCCAGGCTGCTAAGGCCTGGAGCAGAAAAGTTCAATGGCCTGTGGGGAGGGAGGGAGGAAAGAATGACTAGGAGCAGGAGAGAGGTTTTCCCAGGAGGTAAATCTTATTCAAAGGAGAGATTAACAGCAGTCAGGCAGATGTCTGCCTCCCTTCCCTTTAATTCTCCAGAAACACCAGGCTGGGGCATCTTTGGGGAGACAGGAGATGGTTCTGCCCTGGATCTGGAAAGAAAGATGTTTTCACTTCAGGACATGTAGGCAGGACTGACATGTCATTTTAAACAGTTTTAGCACTGGCAAGATGGCTTAGTCACAGAGGCTTAATGAGGCCCAATGAATTCCCAGCTAGAGTTTGCATTCACGGAGAGCATGTGCAGGGAGCCAGTGACTGTCCAACGGCCAAGTCCTGCATTTGGAAAGGAAAAGAAAACATCACAGCAGCCACTGTGGGCTCTTGTTTATCTTCCAGAAGTTAGTAGAAGATCATTTCAAATGAGCCTATTCACTGAATTGTTCAAACGTATTTTGGGATACTTAACTTTTCAAAGTGGCTTTTAATACCAACTCCCAGAGCAGTTTAGGAGGTAGAAAGCAAGGAAGAGCTTCTGTTATTATTGCTTTGGTTTCACACAGTTCACTTCTTGCTTGTACATTGTCTTTTCATAGTTTTCCAGTTGTGTGTTTATTTCTCAAAAGGGAAGGAAAATAATATTTGTATGTGATTCCCACCAGGCAATTCACAAAAGCTGTTTATCTCAGTTACCACAGGACGACCCCATGAGGTAGATGCCATTAGATTTGATTTATAGAGGACGAAACTAAAGTTCATGGGGATAAAGAGACTTGCTGAAGGTGAATTAAGTGATAAATGTCAGAGCCAAGATGGATGGTGGATGGATGGATGGATGGATGGACGGATGGATGAATAGGTGGATAGAAGGTTGGGTGGATGGATGGATGGTAGATGGATAAATGGATAGATGGATGGTGGACAGATGGATGGTGGATGGATGGATGGATGAATGGATGGATGGATGAATAGGTGGATAGAAGGATGAATAAATGGATGGATGGTGGATGGATGAATGGATAGATGGATGGTGGACAGATGCATGGTGGACAGATGGATGGTGGATGGATGGATGGATGGATGGAAGGAAGGATGGATGGTGGATATTTGGATGAATGTGTAGTAGATGAATTGTGGGTGGATGAATTGGTAGTGGATGAATGGATGGATGGTGGATGTGTGGATGGTGGGTGAATGCATAGATAGATTAATGATGGGTGGCATTTACACAGTAAGGTGGAGTCATGGGCTGCAATTGGAAAAAGACCTATTGAGCATGGGATTTGCCTAAAAGTCAAACTCCCAGAATTGATCATGATCCCAAACCATCTTGAATTGAGTCACAATGTCAGGGTCAGTTGGTGCTGCAAGGCTCTCGCTGAGCTCCAGCCACTCGACTCCAGAAGAGTGATCAGGGAGGGCCTCTGGAGCATCTTCCTGAGCTGGAAGGCTGGCATCCTCCAGACCACAGGGAAGTGGAGCCAGAACCAGGTGTGTGGGCATCCTAGAAGTGGAATGGGCTCAGGAGGAGGGCTGAGTGCCAGCTTTGGAGAATAAAGGCTGTATAGGGCAGCAGCTACCCCCAGCCACCCAGAGCTCTACCCTCTACCGCCTGCTGCTTTGTCCTATTTCTCTGGGAGACCCCAAGTTTAGGAGTTGTTTTTAGGGAGGCCACTGCTGCTGCTGAGATCCCTGCCCTTCCAGATCTGTCCCCTGCCATTTAGGGATTTGCTTAGGAGCATCGGGACCAGGCTTTGCTACCTCCCTGCAGGAGCCTGGCTGCTCCTCCTCACACAGAGCTAAGGTACCTTCATGATATCATCTCAGGGAGTGAGCTCAGCCCTGGGAAGCTCAGAAATGGAGACATGGCCTCTTAGTCACAGGTGTGTAGCTATGGAGGATATATTGATCATTCATTCATTCTTTCATCCATGTATTCATCCATGTACCACATAATGACTCAACACACTGAACACCTAAGAAAGCCTAGGGCCTGCACTGAGTAGGTCTGGAGGTCACCCTGGGAGCTCCAGGAACAGTGACCCCATGACAGAGGAGATGTCACTGAGATGACAGTTAAGACGGAGTCGTGAGAGTCTAGCACCTTGGGGGATGGTGGAGGAATGGTCTTCCAATGGGCAGTATTATGTCTAGGAACTTGGTTTGGGTTAGGGTTGAGCTCAGAGCTCTTAGGGTAAGAAACACATCACTGCCTGTGATTCTGACTGGTTGGCCTGGCCCCAAGTGAAGTGGGGACTGGAAGGGGCTACATCCTCCAGACTTCAGGGAAGAAGCTAAGAAGCAAAAGGCCTGAGCCAGGCGAGAGGTCAGAGGCGATGGAGACCAGGCAGAGTTGTGTGCTAGCGGGGTGGCCCCAGTGACCCACACTCCCCACTTCTCACTCCCATCTGGCTCTGAGTTCTGGAATCTGGGCTCCCCTATGACAGGATGCAGCCAGCAAAAATGAAAGAAGGGATGCTGGCCATATCCTAAGAAGCCTGGCAGTCCTATGGCTGCCTTCCAAGGAAAGCCACTGCCTTGTGAGCAGCAGAACCATCCTGAGACCACTGCGCCCAGGAAGCCAGCCTGATAGTGGGGAGAGGCCACATGGAGAACAGAGGGCCAGGCTGGCAGCTGCTTCTTCAGTCATGTGACTGAGGCCACCCTAGCAGCGGATCCTCCAGTTGATACCTGTGGAGCAGAGCCAGCTGTCCCTGCCGAGTCCTGCCCACAGCAGAACAGTGAGCAAATGCAATGTTTCAATGCCAAAGCTTTGGGGCAGATTTGTGCAGTAACGCGGGAGTAATGCATACACTAATAACTAACACTACCTGGCCCTGATGGCGAGCCAGGCTCAGAGCTGGGCATCCATTAGAGTTGAGAACAACCCTATGCATTGGGCGACATATTATTTCCACTTTAAAGAGGAACATGCTGAGGCACAGAGAGGTGAAGTAATTTTCACAAGGTGACATTAACGGCTGAAATCAGAGTGGAGCCAGCCCATTTTGCTTCAGAGCAGTGCTCTTAACACCACAATGGTGGGTATGTTGGAGGCAGAAGGGAGAGCACCTGATGATGAATTCAATGCCCCATGGGTCTAAGGCCACGTGAGGTTCATTGCTTTGCTAGCTTTTCAGACTGATGTCTGCTTTCTGTTGGCCTTGGCATCTGGCGGAGGGAACTTCTTGCAGATGGGATTGATAAAGGAAGTCGGCTGATCCTTATTGCCTGCCTGCCTCATATGAGCACCAGTACCTCACAGGCATTCTCTCATCTAATGACACTGAGAGGCCGCCCAACAGCCAGTGTAGTGCTGTCATTATGCTCACTTTTCAGTTAAGAATGTGCACACCCACTCCAGTTTTGTGCACTCTCAAAGGCACACAGCTGGTAGGTAAAAGAGCCTGCACTTGAATCTGGGCAGTATGACCTACCACAGGTCTCTTTCCTAATGACCAGCCTCTTCCTCCTGCCTCCTGCCTCCTGCCTCCTGGAAGTGAGGCTCTCCATCTGGGCCTGCCCCCTCCCTCATCCACTCTCCTCCTCACAGTTCTGCTCTGTGTTAGGAGTTTGACCAAAGTCCCAAGGACACACACCAATGAACAACACCATAGACTCTACATTTTAACCCACCTCTTCCTTGTTCTGGGAAATCTGGGGTCCAGAGGGGCTAGATCAACTCCATATCGAGTATTTCTTGAAGGCCTGCTACGTGTCAGGCACTGAAAGGTAGTTAGTGACAAGTAGGGGCTACGTCCAGTCAACTTCAGTTTTCACTCTGAAACAAGAAGACCTACAGAAATGATAAACAAAAAAGAGGCCTCTCAGCCATTTCTCAAAATGTTTTGTGCACTTTTACCATGTTGAAAACCAACTGATTTCTGGTTAATCAGACCCCTCTCCCTCATCAACAGTATTGTAGTTGTTATTCACTTTATACACTCATTATTTAATTTTTTTAATGAAGTATATGATACTGGGAAAGGTAGAGTCTGAAATAAGCCCACACTGCTTGTGTTGGAAAAGGCTATGAGTCCCATAAAGACTTTACCCCTTCTCTTAATGAGACTTAAGGCACATTTTCCTTTTTCCATTGGCTACCAGGAAGCTCAAGGCAAATTTAAAGTTTGACTCTGGTTGCCGAGACCGGTTTGGCTCAGTGGATACAGCGTAGGACTACGGACTGAAGGGTCCCGGGTTCGATTTCGGCAAGGGCATGTACCGTGGCTGCGGGCACATCCCCAGTAGGGGGCGTGCAAGAGGCAGCTGATCGATGTCTCGCTCATCGATGTTTCTGACTTTCTATCCCTCTCCCTTCTGCTCTGTAAAAAATCAATAAAATATATTTAAAAAAAAAAAAGAAGTTTGACTCTGGCGAGTGTGAAGGTCCTAAAGCACGCCTTCATATTTGTTCTTTGCCTCCTGATTTTGCTTTTCTACTTTTATTTGTATTGTCTCAGGTCCTCAATTTTTTTTACTTTATTTTATTTTATTTTATTTTATTTTTAAATCCTCACTGGAGGATATTTTCCCACTGATTTTTAGAGAAAGTGGAAGGGAGAGGGAAAGACAGAGAGAAGCATTGATGTGAGAGAGACACATCAATTGGTTGCCTTCCACACAAGCCCAACCAGAGCCTGGGCCGGGGAGGAGCCTGCAACCACGGTACATGCCCTTGACCAAAATCAAACTCGGGACCTTTCAGTTTGCAGGCAGATGTTCTATCCACTGAGCAAAACGGGCTAGGGCCAGATCCTTAATTTTTTAATTACCATTGTATTATCTTTATTTCATTCTAAGTTTTCTCACTAGAAGCCATTTCAAATATTTGGTGGAGTAACATAGGAGTATGAGGTCTAAGTAAATACCTTCTATTCTAAAACAGGAGCTGGTTACCTTTTCCGAGGGGCAGATAGCCGTACAGTCAGCTATTCAACTCGGCCCCTGTAATGTGAAGTTAGCCTCAAATAGTACAATGGGTCAGGCTGTATTTCAAGAAACTTTATTTCCCAAAGCAGGTAGTTAGCCGGATTTGGCCTGTGGGCTTTACGTGGTTGGCAGTCCTCTGACTAGGAAGAACTATAGAGCTTTTGGAAGTATTTGACTCAGAAAAGAGTGAATTCCCATCTCTGAGACGCCTGGCTTCCACTTCTGGTGACAGACAGGGAGAAGCAGCCTCACACATTCTGCACCATTGGCTCTGGAGAGAGGCCTGCAGTGCTGAAGGGGACAGGCTGGCAGAGCAGGCCCTGAGGTCTGCCAGCAAGAGCCCTTCTCTCCATCTCTGTCTTGTCCACTCCTCAGGGAGGAGGCACAGGGGGCAGAGCCCTCCGGGTGCAGGGTCAGCTCGTTCCCCAGTGTGGGCCAATGGTCCTCTGGCTGCTGTGGACGTTTTTCATGGAAAGAATGTGTCTGCAGCTCCAAATTCCCACAGAGAAAGACAAGGGGAATCGTTGGGGAGGAATTCCTGGGCCACATTTTTCTTGCTGTTCATGTGGCCTGAAGCCATTGAACTTGGTTAGCCTGCCCAGAGAGGGATTTTACACATCCATTGTCCTTCCCCAAAGGCTCCCCTCCTTGCCCCCCTGCTCTTTCCACTGGCCCTTCTTTTCCCCCTCACCCCAGGAGACCTGCAGCCTGGGAAAGAGGAGGCGCCCTGTCCTTGAGGACTTTTGGACTGAATGGCTGCAGCAGTGGCTTCTGAAAGGTGGTGGGCACTTCCCAGCGGCTGTGGTGGCATCGGGCCTTCCAGGTACTACAGGGGCAGGAGAAGTCTTGGCTGCTTGACCAAGCAGGAAACTTGCTCCAGTAATAAGAGCAACACATAATGAGCACCTACTACGTGCCAAGCACTATTTCGAGAATTCTACATGTATTAACTCACCAAACCCCACAAGAGAGATCAGTTAGTGGGGAGGAAGGGAGCCTAGTTACAAACGCTGACTGGGAAAGTGAGGCACAGAGCTGTAAGTGACTCATCTGGGTCCCACAACTAGGAAGTGGGAGAGATGGGTTTTGAGGTGTGTGGCCGCAGTAGAACTCTGACCTCTCATGTCAATATGTGACCCTCACATCTTAGCAGTCACCTATAAATACTGCCCTAGTGGCATGTCCCAGCAGTCATAACAAAAATCCAGGGGGCAAAGCATTTGCATAGCTAGGACCCACATCCCTTTGAAGATGCCCAGCATCCCTGTGTGTCACAGAAGACAAGACCCACTCGGCTAGGGACTCAGCACTGTGAACTGGGGGTTACCCAGTCCTTCTTATTGTCACCATTATTGCTATAGCTGCTGACAGCACCAGGGACCACAGTTACTCAGTGATTTGATTTGCAATGTGCCAGCACTCAGGTTTGGTGTTTACATACATACACTGCCATACATGTATTTCACAGACTGAGTGTTGATACCCCCATGTCACAGATAAGGAAACAGGCACATTAATCAGCTAGTGAACGTTTGCTGCTGTAGCAAACTGCAAAAGATCAGCGCTTAACCATATAAAGACTCTTTCTTGCTCTTGTCACCGTGTCATATAGGTCAGTCTTGAAAGAGGTCACGCAAGGACTCAGGCTGCTCTGAGGACCTCCATGTCTTCTTGAGTCCTCCCCACCTGCTTTGTCAAAGGGGAGAGGGATCAGGGAACTTCTGGGAGTTTTAGGGGCTCTGGCTGCCTCTATTAGCTCTCTCACTGTGAAAAATGTAGGGGGCTAGCAGCCTGACTCTGTACCTAGTTAATCAGTATTGTAATGCACATTCTTGTTCGCCTATAATCAAGTCACTGCCCCTTCCTTAATTATCTGGTCTTGCAAGACTTATTTACCTAAATGCTCCCTGTTTACAAGGGCCATAAGCCAAAGATGTAACCGCTTAGCTAGAGGGAGGTCACTGGCCAGTCAGGCTTTTAGATACAATTTACATTTCCTCTTCTAACTGACTCGGGAGGGGCTGTGGAGGCACACCAAGAAGCCCGGTAGTTAGGAAACAAAGACACTCAGGAATATACATAAGGAGAAATCTCATTGTGTAGGTTGTTCAGGCTTTGGATGCTTGAATCCCCTGAGCCAGCAGTGCTGCTTTGAATAAAGGTTTTCTTTCCTGATACCTCCAAGTGTTCAGCTGTCCCTTCTTCAGTGCCAACTCCACAACATTTTTGTTGTGGAAGCATGAGTTGTGCTGGCTCTTGGGGCCACTGCTGATGAGAGTGCTCTCTGGGGTACTCAACCCGGGCTCTGTGACCCTGGGAAAGCGCCACCTGCACATTAGCCGGTTCCTGGTCTTGTGGGGTCCGGGGAGACTGCTGCGCTTCTGTCCTCCTGCAGACTCTCTTGAGGCAGGAAACACCTTTTCTGGACCAGATGTCTGACAGATGAGTGTCCCCGGGAAATAAGTCCAAGATCAGGCCTCTCTTTTGAGACAGAATAAGTGGCTGATCACCACTTAAGCAAAATATTTGCCTCAGTTCAGGAACTTTCCATGGATGGAAGTCAAAGCTCAGACTGACTGGCATGTGAATAATAGTGTGAAAGCCCCTGCTCCATGGCAAAAAACTACGGAGCCTGTGTAAGCCTCACCTTGCAGTTCTGTGGTGACCTTCATTCAGCTAAGAGAGGCATTGTCACTTGGGGGACTGAGGCAACTCGGTCCCTTCCTGCAGTGGCGATTTGGGTCTGGGGTTTATACGGATCCTCCATCAAAGTGAAGAGGCATCTAAATCCAGGCGACTGGAGTGGCCAGGTGGGCAAAGCAGAAGTTACTTCCTGTGTTTCTCTTCATTGGGTAGGGCTACATACTTGCAACATGGGAAATAGCTCCTCAACACTCACTGTGTTCAAATGTATGTTAAGGAATTTTAAGAAAGAATTTGCTGGGGACTATGGGGTAAAGTTGGTTCCTTGGAATAGAAAAAGAATGTGTGAAATAGACTGACCATCTTTTGGAGTAGGATGGTCATCGAGGGCACATTGGATGTCCCCACAACCAGGAATGTTCACAGAATTATAACAGGAGACCGAGGTCATCCTGGTCAGTTCCCTTATATTGATCAGTGGCTAGAAAGAACTCAGTACAGGCCTCCTTGAATCTGGCTCTGCGTGCGTAAGAAGGGACAGAGTAAGATTTTAGTGGCAGGAGAAGAGAAGCAGGTCCCTCAGAAGGAAGTTTGGCCCCTTATTCTACAGTAGTGGTTCTCAACCTTTCTAATGCCACAATCCTTTAATACAGTTCTTCATGTTGTGGTGACCCCCAAATATAAAATTATTTTTGTTGCTATGACCAGTCAGTTTTACTTCTTATCCAACAGTTCAGGCCCGAGGCTTCAATTGTTCCTTTCCTTCCCTCTCACTTTTTCCTTGGATAACACCTCATACTAGTAGTATTCCTACCCATTTTCACAACAAAAAAATCTCAACCTCTCACTGTCACCCTTCACTGGTAGCGCCATGGCAGTCACCCTCTTGGTTTGGAGCATGGAATCAGGACGTAGACCTCCATTCCATCAACCCACCACTTTCCGCTACCCCTTTCAGTTTGTCTCCATAATCAGGGAATCTTCTTCTGTGGACAAAACACACAGTCTGTCTCCCCACAAACTGGACAGGGATTTGCACTCTCATCTACCTCTCACCTAATGTAGATATAGCCCCCAATAAACAGTCCTTGCCCACTCCCATAACACATCATATCCGATACAAAAGAGCAGGCCAGCTAATCTCTCTCCTTATAACACTCCGCATTACAGCAGGGACTAGTACTGGAATAGGGAGACTGGCAACTTCTCTCTGCTACTATCAGAGCCTATCCAAGGACCTTGCTGACACCTTAGAAGAAATAGCCCGAAGTATTGTTGTGGTACAGGATCCAATTGACTCACTGGCAGCCATTACCCTTCAAAATTGAAGAGGACTGGAGCTTCTCACAGAGAAAAAAGGAGGGCTGTGCGTGTTCCTTGAGGAAGAGTGCTGTTTTTATGCTAAGCAGTCCAATGTTGTAAGGAATGGGGCCAAGAAGCTAGTGGATCGGGCCTCTAAAAGAAGACAGGAATGATCGGAATCTTAGAGTTCCTGGAATAATATGTGGAACTGGGCCTCACGGGTACTTCCACTAGCAGGTCCCCTCTTAATTATAGTCCTAGCTCTGCTATTTGGCCCCTGTATACTCAATATGCTGACACAGTTTGTCTCTTCTTTTTTAGAAGTCTTTAAGTTCCAAATGGTACTACAAGCCAGGACCCCACACTACTATGACCCCCTTGGGAAAGATGATGATGATGATGATGATGATGAAGACTCGCATGCTGAACTCCCTTTATCTCGATGCCCCCCTTCAGCCAGAAGTAGCTAGATCTGTCGTCGTCCCTATCCCTAATCTCCGAGTCTTTTGTAATCCCCAAAGCTAAGGCTAGCTTGTGGATCAAGCGGAGGGAATGTGAAAGAATGTGGGGGGGGGGGGGGGGAGCAGCCTGACTCTGTACCTAGTTAATCAGTATTGTAATGCACATTCTTGTTCACCTATAATGAAGTCACTGCCCCTTCCTTAATTATCTGGTCTTGCAACACCTATTTACCTAAATGCTCCCCATTTACAAGGGCTGTAAGCCAAGGATGTAACCTCTTAGCTAGAGGCATGTCACTGGCCAGTCAGGCTTTTAGATACAAACTACATTTCCCCTTCTAACTGACTTGGGAGGGGCTGTGGAGGCACACCAAGAAGCCTGGTAGTTAGGAAACAAAGACACTCAGGAATATACATAAGGAGAAATCTCATTGTGTAGGTTGTTCAGGCTTTGGATGTTTGAATCCCCTGAGCCAACAGCACTGCTTTGAATAAAGGTTTTCTTTCCTGATTCCTCTGAGTATTTAGCTTTCCATTCTTTAGTGCCAATTCCACAACACCACCACATTCCACTGCCCACAGCTCATTCCCATGACCTGTCCTACTGTGGGGAGGCTGGGGAATGGAGTCAGTCTGTCCAGCCACAGGGAAAGAAACCAGTTTGGCTGCCACCCTGGGCTCAGAAGAATGAGCTGCCATGAGGGGTGGCAGGGCTTCAATGCCCAAGTGCGTGGTGTGCCACCATACTGCCTTTACTGAAACCAGCTCCAAAGCTGTTTGAACTGAATCCCAGTTTCCTCCATCTTGACAGATCCTATCCGCCATGGGGCCATGACAGGCTGCAGGTCCTGAAGCGCTGTGAGGATAGGTGGGAGTAACAGCTAGAAAGAGCTTGACACAGTTCCCACAGCCTTCCCCTCCTTGGTGGAGCTGGGGCCAGGGATGTGATGGTGGGCGGTGGCCCATTCCCACAGAGCTGTGATCTCATTGCCACTCCCCAGGCCCACTGGGAAGGGCCAGTTGTGCCCACCACTGACCTTCAAATAGAAGAGTGGCACTCTCCTCCCCTCTGGCAGTGTGGGCCGAGATTCCAGTCTGCAGAGGAGGGCAGGAGCGCATGGTGGAAGGAGAAACTGCAGAACACCCGCTCCCCATTTCCACTTCTTGTGGGTGCCTTCTCTATCATCCTAATGCCAGCAGTCTGCTGAACAGAGGCTGGCCTTGGCCATGACAAAGCACAGATGCCAGGGTAGGTGACGTCCTGCTCCCAGGGTTTTGCTATGGAAGTAGCAGTCTCTCCAGGGAGTTCCGCCTAGACCTCAGCCTTCTGCTGTGTGGATGGCACCCTACCACATAAGGCAGGGCTGGGGTAGGACTGTGGATTCCCTCAACCGTCACTCCCACAGGGTGCTGTCTGCCCTGGATAGTGGGTGCTGGCCTAGGTAGTGGCAATGAGATTGCAGCTCCATGGAAATGGGCTGCTAGGTACAATGGCAATAGCCCCATGGGAGCAGAGAGGGCCACCAAGTCTCCCAGGGACAGCATCCACAGCACATAGCTTCCTGCTTGGGGAGAGGGTCCACACGCTCTGGGTGCTCCACCCTATCAGATCATACACAGGTTTGCGCACACACATACACAGACATTCACGATTTCAGAGGTGTGTTAGCTTCAGTTGGCCTGGCCAGATCCCAGTTCATGTCTGATAACTCCTCTAGGATCGCCGCTTCTCATCTCTTCATTCCTCAGGACCAGGCGGCTCATTAACCCCCAGGGCTCTGTTTCCAGGCCTCCCTCGTACTCCCTGCAGCCACCCAACGGGCAACCGAACACCAAATGCCAAGATGTCTTGTTCAGACTGTGGACTCCAACCTATTAGGGCAGAGGTCGGCAAACTGCGAGCCACATGCGGCTCTTAAGCCGCTGTTTGCTGCTCTGTTGACTAATGAATTTGCCAACCACTGCCTTAGGGGAAAACACTTAAAAAACATTTTATTTTTTTTATTTATTTTTATTTTTTTTAATCTTTATTGTTCAGTTTATTAATTACATTGTTTCCCCTTTTTATCCCCCTATAGCTTCCCACCACCCTGTACCTATCCCACCCTCCACCCTCACCTCCCCCTCCCCACTGTCCTCTCCCATTGTTGCTAGATTTTTGTCCAGTCTCTTGCTGCACTTCCCACAACCCTTTTCTCCCCAAGAATTGTCAGTCCATTCCCTCTCTATGTCCATGTCTCTGTTATATTCACCAGTCTATCCTGTTTAACAGCCTATCAATTCACTTGATTTTTATGTTCATTTGTTGATAGATGTGTATTTGTTGTTCATAATTTTCATCTTTACCTTTTTCTTCTTCCTCTTCTTAAAGAATATCTTTCAGCATTTCATATAATTTTGGTTTGGTGGTGATGAACTCCTTTAGCTTTTTCTTATCTGCAAAGCACTTCATCTGACCTTCAATTCTGAATGATAGCTTTGCTGGATAGAGTAATCTTGGTTGTAGATTCTTGCTGTTCATCACTTTGAATATTTCTTGCCACTCCCTTCTGGCCTGCATCGTTTCTGTTGAGAAATCCGCTGACAGTCGTATGGGTGCTCCCTTATAGGTAACCAACTGTTTCTCTCTTGCTGCTTTTAATATTCTCTCTTTGTCTTTTGCTCTTGGCATTTTAATTATGATGTGCCTCGGTGTGGTCCTCTTAGGGTTCCTATATATTGGGGTTCGGTGCACTTCTTGGACTCCTAAGTCAATTTCTTTCACCAGGTGTGGGAAGTTTTCAGTCACTATTTCTTCAAATAGGTTTTCATTGTCTTGGCCTCTCGCTTTTTCTGGCACCCCTATAATTCGGATGTTGGTATGCTTGAGGTTGTCCCAGAGGCCCCTTACACTATCTTGAATTTTTTGGATTCTTTTGGTTTCTTGCTTTTTCAGCTGAGTGGATTTTACCTCTTTGTATTTCAAATCTTTAACTTGGTTCTTGGGGTGCTCCAGGGCACTTTCAGGTCTTTGTATAATATTTTTTGTTTCAGTCAGTGTATGCTCAATTTCTGGTTGGTCCTTTTTCATATCCTTGAGAGTCTGCTTTATGTCATTGAGGGTTTCTTTCATTTCCACGTTGGTCTTGATCATTTCTTTGCAGCTCTCGTTTATATCCTGGAGGGTGTTGTTCATTTTCTTGTAGGACTCATTCATTTCCTTTGTGGTCTTGCTTATTTCCTTATAGGCCTCGATCTTTTGTTGGAGCCTCTTAAAAAACCCTATAACCGTGGTTCTGAATTCCATGTCCAGTCGTTTTTTTTCCTCCATTTCTTTCACATCTGATTTCTTTCCATGTTGCTGCATGGTGGCTGATTCCCTGAGTTGGTCAATTAGCTTTGTGTGGTAGACTTCCTACTAGGGATAGTGGCTCAGCCTCCCTGGTTACCTGAGGTGGATATGGGCTGCACAGTCTTGCTGAAGTTAAGCTCAGTTAATCGTTGCTAGCACTTGGAGGGTTGACCTCCAGGCCAATTGTCTGTGAAGCTCAGCTGTGCTCAGGTTGGGTGGGCGGAGTCTCCGGGCCAAGCAGACAGCGTTAGCTCCGCCCTATGCGGCCCCAGGGACTCTGTGCTGGGGGCAATGGCCGCCAGCACCTCTGAGAGAGAGCCGCTGCCGAGCTCCACCTGCTGCCGGGGAATTCAGACTTTCCCAAAATGAGTCTGCATGAGCAATGTCTCACCCAGGGTCATAAAACAAAGCAGTCTGATGGTTTTCCGAATGAGAGGCAAGTCGCGGTGCGCTCTCTGTGCCGTCATGCAGCCGAGCTGTTCGCGCGAAAGCTGCCTTCTCCACAAGCCAGGAGACCCGGCAGCACCCGAGCTTCGGCGTACCCTCCCCCTGTCCAGTTTTCACCCCGTGTGATAGTGGGATCTTTGGACTTCGCCCAGAGCTGGAGAATCAGTCCAGTGGGACGTCTTTGTCTCCCCGTTGGAGAAAACTGGCCGGTTTTCAGCCGCCCGCCCTCTCCGCGGCGCGCACTCCAAACCTCTCTCCACGCGAATCTTTCAACACTGTTCGCCACCGCTCCTCCGAGTCACAGTGTCTTATCTTCACTTTTATTTGTGGAATTTTCACTCAGCGAGCTTTCTGGTGATTCTGGAAGGTGTTTGTTCTTTCGTTAAGTTGTAGTATTAAAATTGCTGATTATGACGGCAAGATAGGTGTTTTGCCTTTGCCGCCATCTTAGTTCTGAGATTTTTTGTTTGAGGTCAAGCTGCAAGTCACTCTTAAAAAACATTTTAATAATGTACTAATATCTTTATCCTAAAGTCATAACTTCTGGGTAAGGGTAATGCCTTAGCACAGGTAGAGAACTGCTAACAGGGTCACCTAAGACCATCGGAAAACAGATATTTACATTACTATTCATAACAGTAGCAAAATTACAGTTATGAAGTAGCAACAAAAATAATTTTATGGTTGGGGGTCACCACAACATGAGGAAGTGTATTAAAGGGTCGTGGCATTAGGAAGGTTGGGAACCACTGCGTGTAGCACTTCAGTGTGCTGTGTCCGGGATGCCATTTGATGCTTACCTCTTGTCAAAAGGTGTGAAGACACGGTGCTGGTGTGCCCACCTCGCGGCTTCCTGAGCACCTGGGCTCCGTGTGACAGTCAGTCCACTGATGTCTCCTCCTTCCTCAATTCACCTGACATATCCCCTGTCTCTGGCACGCCAACGAAGGGCATACTCTCTGCCAAGCCGCTCAGATGTGAAACGGAGCCCACCGCCACCTGCAATCACAGGTCCTGCTGCACACGGACCCCAGGGTGCTGCTGCAGTTGGCTGGCATTTGCATGTCCATGAGGACCCTTCTCAGAACAAAGGCCAGTTTCTATCAATTCAAAAAGAATAGGGAGGAGCAGTGGGCTCTGCATGTACCTCTGTGTGCTCTCCCATAGCTGGGCGGGCAGCATGTCCACACCTGGCAGACAGTTCTTCCCTTCCTTCTCCAACATGATTCCTTCAACAGTTATTTCTGTGGTGCCACTTGATGCCACAGAAAGGATCCCCCTGCCAGATACCCCTCTCAGCCCGACCGGTGAGGAGTGGTGCAGACTAAGGGTCTCTTCCTCCCATAGGAAGGCGCTGCCCAATGTAGGCATGTGCCAGCCTGGCCCCATCCACTCCAGCCGGGCCCCCCACTCCAACCTGGCCTCCCACTCCTGCCTGGCTCAAGTTGGGTCAGAAAAGGTGAGACCCCCATAATACGGGTATTCTCCATCATGCCTACTCTGTTGGTTCTCGCATGTACTGAGCACCTGCTATGTACTAGGCACTGCTGTATCTCGCCATCCCTCCAAGGCCCATCTTGTCACCATCCACTGAGGCTCAGGGAGATGAGGTGACCTCCAAGTCAGAGTTCTCAGCCAGGAAAAGCCAGGAAGCCTGCCTCTTTCAGCAGCGGGCACTCTGTTCCTCCCACGGCACCACAGGCGGCACTTGGGCATCGCCAGGTGGCGGCGGCTCAGGAATACTGGCCAGCAGGAGCAGCATAGCCTGCCCGCATGCCCAGGAAGGGCTGGGCAGAGAAGGGTGCAGGAAGATGAGGGCCCTCCAGGGGAGAAGGGGAGGAAGATGAGCCAGGTCTTCTGGATTCAGCCCCTGTGGGCTGGACTCCAAGCTCAACACAAGTGGTATCCTGCTCTAAAGGGCCAGAGGCCTAGCAGCTTTGTGTCCCACTTCACAAATGCATCCAATCCTCAACTGCCATACCAAATTGCCACAAACTGGGGGCTTAAAACAACAGAGGCTTGTTCTCCGGAGTTATGGCAGCCAGGAGCCTGAGCACAAGCTGTCGCAGGCTGCTGAGCCTCCAGGTACCCCCTCCAGGCCTCTCTGCAGGATCTGTGTTATGGGAAACTCAGGCATTCTTTCCCTTGTACCCACCTTACTCCAATCTCTGTCTCCACCTCCACATGGTCTCTCCTGTGTGTCCACATTTTCTTCCTCTCAGAATGACACGAGTCACTGAAGGCAGGTCCACCCCACTCCAGACCTCACCTTAACAACTACACAGGCAAAGGCCTTGTTTCCAAATTGAGGCTCCCAGTGCACATCCGCATCCATTGTGGGGGAACATTCTTCAAAGCAGACCAGATCTCCCTTCTTCCCAGCCACCTCCTCAGCTGTTTCCTCCCAGCAGCTCAGTGGATGGATGCGCTGCAGGAGACCTGTGGCCTGACCCAGAGATGTCTCTGACCTTCAGGAGAATGTCCACATCTGATGCACTTGACCAATGGGAATGCCAATTTTTAACATTCTCTGTCCCAGAATAATGTGCTTTTAGTTATTTATTTACTTGTAAAGAATCGTTTTATTGATTTTTAGAAACAGAGGAAAGGAGAGTGAGAGAGAGACAAAAATATCAAAGTGAGATCAGTTGCCTCCTGCACACACATACATACCACCACCAGGAATCGAGCCCACAACCTGGGTATGTGCCCTAACCGGGAATCAAACCAGAGACCTTCTGGTGCATGGAGTGATGCTCAACCAACTGAGCCACACCAGCCAGGGAAGAATAATGTGTTTTTTTTCAAAATGCGGAATTTCAGATATTTTGGTGATATGTATTTTTAAATGTGAATTATTTATACTCAAAGATCCGCTATAGCAGATGGGAGGATCTCGTAGAGGAGGACTTGTTAGAAAGTGGTTTCTACTCCTTGGAGCCCAGGGGCCTCTGTCTTAACCTAAATCTTTTCTGTGGTGCAGAGACTTTTCAACCAGGGAATTCAAGCACAAGGGCCAGGGAAGTGTTCCAGGGGACCTGCGGGGATCTCCCCCTGCTGAGGAGAGCTCAGGGAGGAGCTGGAAACTCCTTCAAATCAACCAGAGCTCATGACTAATTAAAAGTCGTCTTCCAGCAGGCGGCCCAGGACCATACCAGAGAGGATGGATCTTGCATTGCCACGATGTGTCCACTATCTGGATACTACTGCTGACATGTACACATGAAGAACTATTTGACATTGAAACTGGGACTCAGAACAGTTGAACATTGAAACTGACACTCAAACATTTTTTTTTGTTGTTGTTCTTATACGTCTGGTTCTAGTATGCAGAGGCAAGATATTTTTGAAGAAATGAAACAGGGGGGAGTGATTGATTTAGAGGCAGGGTGGCCTTGAACAGGCTGTCAAGCTACAGGGGGAAGGCTGGAGTGGATGGGAGGCGGATGCTGGGGGAGATCAACCGAAGGACTTGTATGCATACATATGAGCATAACCAATGAATGAAAGACACTGGGGCGGGAAGGGGGGCAGGTGGGGGCATGTGCTGGGGGGTAAGGGAGGCTGGGGGGAGGATATTGGGGGGGAAAGGAAAACATATGTACTACTATTAAATATAAGTTATATTGTAAATAAAAAATAAAAAAATGAATAAAAAAAAGAAAACTTGAAAAAAATAATAAAAAATAATAAAAGACATCTGAGCCCTCAGTAGATATAATTGGCTCAGTAGATAAGAGCATCAGCCTACAGAACGAAGGTCCCTGGTTCAGTTCTAGTTAAGGACAAATGCTCAGGTTGAGGGCTCGATCCCCTATAGGGGAGGAGCAGATGCTTTTACTATAAGAGAATTTGGTTACAAAAGAATTATTGGAACAATTGACCAAACTTAAATGGGGACTATGTATTATTAGGTGGTATTGTTAATTTCTGGATTTTGGGCTATGTAGGAGAGTAGTCTTATTTGTAGGGAAACACAAAGAAATAGAAGTGATGTGGTGTCAAATTGACAATTTACCCTCAAATGAGTAAGGAAAATAAAATTCTTTGAACTGTAAAAAAAAAAAAAAAGTCGTCTTCCAGCCCCCAAAGAGGTAGTCCCTGCCAACAACAGAAAAGGAGTATAGAAAACACCCCAAAGTCACGAACAAGAACTGGGACTTTCTGAAGATGATGAGCTTAGGGTAATATTTGGAGTTAGCTTGAAATTCAGCTTAGAGTAATCTTTTCACCAGTGTAGGGTAAATTTTTATAGCATCTAGAAAATACGCGCACAAAAATACACTCAGTATTAAAAAAATATTATCTCAAGTTTTCATTATTATTAATTTTCCTTTATTTTATAGGGTTTGGCTTTTAATTTAAGTGCTATTTCATTACTATCACTGCTAATAATCCCCTGTGAAGGGGAATTACACAATTTCATGGTGAAGTAGTCACCAATTTGCTTCTGGGTGCCGCACGTTGGGCTTTGGCTCACTGTCCTCCTGAGCCAGCGAGGGCATGAGGGTCCCACGCCACCGAGCCGCGGTGCCCGGCGTCCTGTGTCTGATTGTAGTGCGTGTGCGGGCACAGAAGGTAATATTTTTAATGTTTCTATGTCATAGGCTATGTTTTCACTTCATGCTTTTAATATTTATACAGTGTTATTTAAAATGTATAAAATATTTAGCTCACTAAGTTTAACATTTTATTTTTTGCATATCTTTTAAAGGAAAGTATTGATAACGTCGGCATTTTAAAAATCCAGGGAATCAATACCTGCATTCCTATGGGTTAGTTTGCTGTGGCAACTGCAATTACTAATGCTAACCACATGCTAAGCACAAGTTTGCTTATTGCTCAGATTGGGGCTCCAGCCCTGGGAGGACAGTGTGACTCACGCCTCGCCCTCAAGCCCAACATTAGGTGACAACTAATTGGGGCATCACCTGGTTCGGCCCTATCACAATACCTATCATTTTCTAGCAGTCTTTGATTTTGAGTTTTTATTATCTACAACATTAGGGCTCACAGACTCAAACCCCTAAAAGGGGATCAGTTGAGTGAGATAAACTAGGAAAGATAGTTGGGGGTGGAATGGGACAATCGGGAGAGGGGATTCTGGCCCAATGCAGAATAAACTGTCTAAGGGGCAGACAAGTTTCTTGAGTGGACACTCACTGGGGCGATGGTGGGACACAGCTGAGGGTGGCAGCTGTGGATTGCACACATGCCTCCTGCCTGTCTGTGCAATCCACATCACTGCCAGCGGCTCCCAACAGCCAGTTTTGGTTTCAACCATCCCTCGTGCCAGCCAAAGGTTTCCAACAGCAGAAACCCAAGCCTCTGCCCACATCCAGCCTCCTCCCCACCCCACCCTACGCCCCGCCCTCTGCCCGCATCTTTTGCATCTCCTGCGCTCCCCATGCTTCCCCAGGGCTCTGCCCTGTGGACTCTGTCCCTTCTTCTGGAGCACCTGGGCGTGCCCTCTCCTGCTTGCAACATCTGGGTAATTTTTACTTTCCTGTTAAGGCTTAGTGAAACCCTCCCTGACCACACAGGCAAGCTCCCTGACCCCTGCCCCATCCCCCAGGCGACACCTCTGTGTGAGCACTCACTGTGCGTATTGGGATTGTTTACTTACAGGTAACTGCTAAGCAGTCATTGTTATTACTGAAGTATGGCAGCAATCATCTCAGGTAGAAACTGCTGTTTGGATTCTGTACTCATTTGTTTGCTAAAACAATAGAAAGTTATTTTGATTTTCTGAACTTACTTATGATTGAATACTATGGTTTGAAATCTCATTGATTGTTATCTCACTGGTCATCGAAGCACATTCCTCTGGGAACCAGGACAGACAATTATCCCAATTGTCTGAGTAACTACAGATAACTGAGTTTCAGTTGACTCAGTGGTCCTGGAGTCAGGAGAGCACAATTATCCTAAATTGCCTCAAGCAGCTACTGAGAGTGCATTCCTGTCTCAGTGATCCCAAAATAATGAACAGCACAATTATGCTAAATTGCCCGACCTGGTGGTCCCAGATAATGTGTTTCTGTTGATTTAGTGGTTCTTAGATATTAACTTGCTCAGTTTCTGCTTCTGTAAAAAAAAGAAATGCTTTTTCATGAAGTAGGTTCCTCGTTCCAGACCCAAAGATGTAATCAATACTTTTGTGATATTCTGCCAATATAAGCCAGAAGTGTTGAGCTGTTCAGGGCTGCAAGGTTTGAAGAGCATTAGCCACTCATATGTCGCTGGCTTTTAAAAAATAAAATGACTCCATAATTCAACTTTTTTTTAAGGCGTCCTCTGTAAGATGGGGGTACATGATAACATTACCCAGAATAACAATAAACAGAGACTGCAGAGAGGGGGAACACAAGCATGAGCCAGGGCATGGGTCTCTTGCATCCTCGCCACTCTAGGCAGCTGGCTCTGTTTACACATGCTGAGGCAGCTTGGCAGTCAGTGACCTGTCCCAGGCAGAGCCCAGCTTCTGTCCAGTTTCTCAGACTCTGATAGAAAACAAGGGGGAACAGGGAGCCATGCCTGGGCTTGCTCTGACTTCCTCCCTGGAGCCTCCCATCCGCGTGCAGACCCCTCCTGCCCCAGGAGCATCCACATCCCTGCTCTCTGGGTTACAATCGCCTGTCTCCCTGTCTCCCTGGGGTGCTGGAGTTGGGGGTGAGGCACAGCAAAGCGGCTCGCTTTGCTGTGCCTCACCCCCAACTCCCTCAAGGTCTCAAAGCCACCCTCACTGCCTACTGTGGCGGGTGCCCACCAGATGCTGGGGAGCAGGTGGAGGCCCCAGGAGCTCAGGGAGGGAGTCAGCCCGGAGCTGGGTGGACAGCAGGGACCACCGAGCTGGGTGCTTCCCTAGAGGAGGGTCCTGGGAAGGTGCCAGCTGGGGTGGCTGTGGCTGTGGGAAGGCCAGCAACCTGGCACTTGGCCTAGCACAAACAGGCCAGACTACGTCTGGTGCGGGCACATTGATGAGACCCCACCTGCCCCCTCCCTCCCTCCGTGAAGGCACCCAGGCTCCTTTGGGCTCCTTGCTTCCACTGTTACACGCCTCGGTGGCAGGGCCTGTCCAGCCACCATCGTGAGCAGGCCTGTCCTCAATGGCCCGCTGTTTTCAGGGGCAAGAGCACGGTCTGAACACGCCAGTAGACTTGGGACACTGAGCAAGTGATGCCGGGACTGAAGGTCAGGCAGGACTCAACCCTGGCACCTGCCCCTGCCACACTCAGCTCTCCAGCTTACATGATTCAGCATGGGCCCAGCCACTGGCCGCACCCCTTCCCCCAAGTTAGCCACAGGGGCTTCTGCTACCTCCATGGGGACCTTGAAAGATGCTCATCAACGGAGGAGGCTGCTCCCCAGAAAGACTGAGCGGCCCACTCTCAGTGGTGAGCTGCTTGCTTCCCTGGGTGAGCACCGGGTGGACACTGCACAGGGGCTGCCATCAGTGACTTAACTCTGCTGTATGAATGATTCCTGCTTCTTCTCTTCAGACGCAAGCACCTCTGCAGTTAGCGGCGCTTTCTATCCAGAGCGCAGCTCAGTCCTGTCCACGCCTGCCCATCCCCTGGGTTCAGCGGGAGGCCTGAGCTGGGCCTGTGGCCAAATGCTGGCACTGCCAAGAAGTCAGTGCCTGGGAGGCTGAGAGGATAAAGCCTGCAAGGAAAAGAGCTTTCGAAGGCGGGAAGTCATCAAGCACTATGCGAGTTAATTTTTCCCACACCATTAAGCATTTCTCAGACACAGGCTTTAGACAGTTTAACTCAGTTCTATCTGCATGAACCATGATTTCTACCCCTTTCTTCGCATGGCACATAAGTAATTGCTAAAATTCTGCAGCACACCAAATATATATATATTTGCCAAACTGACTAAGAGAATAGGTATAATTTTGATCCATTCACACTGGATGGCTATTGTATTGGCTGTTGCCATTTATTAATTTGACATTCTAAGTTGGGGTGGGGAACGTCTGCCCCAAGGGCCTGTGAAATCATTTGATCTGGCCCTGCTAAGACACTAGGTGTGAGTTAATTAAATGTTTGCCCAAATAGAGCAGGCTAATTTTCAAATTGATATTTTTTTTATGGCCCGGGAATGATATTATAAACATTCAAATGGCTTTTGTTAGAGAAAAGGTTCCCACCCCTGGTCTAAGGGAAAAGAGGTCAATGGCCTGACTAAATATTCAGGTGTTGTGTGTTTTAAAAATTCTTACAGCAGAAAGTCACTGTAGAAAAGGGGACCCTAGTACACTGCTGGTAGGAATGTAGACTGGTGCAGCCATTATGGAAAACAGTATAGAATTTCCTCAAAAAATGAAAAATGGAACTGCCATATGAACCAGTGATCCCACTTGTAGGAAGATATCCTACTAAGCCTGAAACACCAACAAGAAAGAATGTATTCACCCCCATGTTCACAGCAGCACTGTTTAGAAGAGCTAAGATCTAGAAACAGCCCAAGTGGCCACCAATAGATGAGTGGATAAAAAGGCTGTGGTACATTTACACCACGGAACACTATGCAGCAGTGAAAACGAAGGATCTCTTACGCTTTGGAACAGCCTGAAGGGACCTGGGGAATATTATGCTGAGTGAAATAAGTCAATATGAGGAAGACAAGTATCACATGATCTCACTCAAATGTGGAATCTAATGAACAAAATAAACTGACAAACAAAATAGAACCAGAGACATAGAATCAGAACAGACTGTGGAATCTCAGAGGGAAGGGGGATGGGCAAGAGAGGGGTAGGGGACAAGCGGGAAGAGATTAACCAAACAACTTACATGCATGTATGCATGGTCCACGGACAGACGATAGTGGGTGAAGACCTGGGGAGGGGGTGAGAGCAGGGTGGAGACTAATGGAGCGAAAGGGGACATCTGTAATACTTACAATAACAAAGATAAAAAAATTTTTAAAATTGTACACTTTACTTTTTTTCACATTCTTTTTTTTAAATGTATCTTTACTGTTGGAAGTATTACAGATGTCCCCTTTGTTTGTTTGCTTGTTTTTCCCACTGACCCCCTCCACGTGGCACCTGCCCCTTTCAGGCCTTCACCACACCCTTGTCCATGTCCATGGGCTTGCAGATATTCGTGTAAATTAATAAAGATACATTTAAAAAAGTCACTGTACCTGGAGATAGCATCAGATCCCCAGGTTAAGGGTTCAGTCCGAGAAGATTGTCCTATCCCCCCACACACCGCATGCCAATCACAAGACCAGGTTGTCACCTGTGCTTCTGACCAACTTGCTGTGGACCGAAGCTTCCACGGAGCCCCTGGGATTGATCCATTTGCTGGTGTGGCTCACGGAGCTCAGGGAATACTTCACTCTCCAGACTGTGGGTTTATTGTGCAAGGACATACCTCAGGAACAGCCGATGGGGGAGTGTGTAGGGTAAGGGGTGTGGGAGGGGCCATAGAACTATCTGACTCTGAGCCTGCCACTCTCCCCAGTCTCCACCACTTTCCCAACCCAGAAGCTCCCACAAGCTTTTCTGCTGGATGTTCATGAGACTTTGTCAGACAAGGGACAGAAAGCTCCCACCCTCTCATCACAAGGCTGGCTCCTCCGGCAACCAGCCCCATCCTTAGGTGATTCCGGGAAGGTCACCTCATTAATATGATAAAGGACACCTGATCACTCTATTCAAGTAGGAATGACAGACTTTTAGGAGCTCCGCGTCAGGAACCAGACAAAGATCAAATACAGTACACATTTCTTATAAATCACAAAAGCTCAGCAGGCAGCTGACTGCCCGGCTGGTGAAAAGGCCAGGTGGGAACTGACTCATCCCAACTGCTGCGAGGGAGGGGGGGGACTGTCCCAGAACCCGCCGCAGAATGTGGGTGGAAGGGGTTCTGGGGAAGGAGCTGGAGCTGGCTTAAGGACTGTGGATGCCTGGCCAGAGTCAGAGGTAAGGCTTGGCGGGAATGGTCAGGGTGTCAGGAGGCAGGCCTGGCCTGGAATTGGCAGGTCTCTCCACTAGATGGCACTCACAACCTAACTTTCTCTCACATTTTTATTCTAGCCTGATGAACAATTGCAATATTTTTATACCCTTGAAGAGCACAAATAGGACTCTGACTTAAAATTCACCTAGCTGATTTACGCGTTGTCATACTTGGGTTTCTGCCTCATTTTCAGAAGTTGGCAAGCTTCCCAACCCCGGGTATCGCGTGTGGCAAAGGTGCTCCACCTGACCTTCCCCAGCCAGGACGAGTCCAGGGGAGGTGATGGAGTCTTCCTCCCTTAGAGTTCCCCGACGCTGACTGTATCCCCGTGCCCCCGCCTCCCCGCCCACTGCCCACACCAGGCCACTTTCCCTAGGCAGCCTCCCAGCTGCTGCGTGCCCCTCCCCAGCCTTCAGGCCTGTGTAAAGGGAAAGAGGGTGGAAACTGCAATCCTGGAGCCTGTCAGAGCCAGGTGCCTAACTGCTATGCTGTGTACAAAGGGCTGTTCTTCCTACAACCGCATCCTGGCCTCCCAGGCCCAGGTGGTTAAGATGCTAACACCTGTGCCAGGTGCCTATGTTGGAGGGCAGCTTTGGAAACCAGACAGCCTGGGTACAAGCCCTGAATCTACCACTACCTGGCTCTATGTCCTTTCTAATATCCAGTGCCCTTTTTCATAAAGTGCCACTGCCTTAGATGGATGTTTTGAGTACATGGGAGACAAGGTAAAGGCCCACAGAGAGGTCCTGTCCTAATTCTTGGACCTGGAACTGTTACCTTATGGTCCCCCCTACCCCCACCCCTCCACAACCCCCACCAGTTGGAAATCCTTGCAAATAGCTCTGACCCAGCAGAAGAGCGGGCGCCGTGGTGACTTTCAGTGTCTGGTCCTTGGGCACATGCTCAGTGCTTTTCTGAATTTATGGCCGGGATGTGTTGACTTCCACCTTTTCCTTCTCCAGGCTCAGGGCCCCTCTCCCAGTCCCTCCTTCCCTGTGCCCAGCTCCCCCGCCTGAGATGGCAGGTGTTAGCTTTGATCAAATAATTGAATCGACACCCCTCCCCTGGGAACTGACCTTCAGGCACTCAGACCAAATTCCACTTGCTAAGACCACTCCCTCTCCCCTCCAGAGTTTCCCAGAATCCAGACCTTCACATAGAATTCTCCGCCCAAAAAAAGCCCATGTCCTTTAAAAATCTCTGACTCCCCATCTTTGGGTACTGGCGCCATTTGGGGCTCAGCCCATCTGGTAACCAGATGACCTGAAAAATTTATAATCCCTCACCACATTGGTCTCGTGCGGTCTCCTTTGGCCACCCTAACAGCAGGGCCCTGCCCACCTCACTGCCCTTCTTTCTCCTCTGTCTTCTCTGCAGAAGCCTTCACTCATGGAGCCTCAGTACCACCCCTCCTTCCTCCCCGCCCCCGCAACTGGGATTGCTCTGTTGCCACCTTCTCTGGCACTGGCAGTGGGTGAGATGCCTAATGGAACCAGGCTGCTGGACCTCCATGCAAGGCCTGTAGTGGGAGGCTCTCCCCACCCTTCAGCTCCAGCCGGTGCCTCCTGGGGTCCCAGGATGGACAGAGCACATGCTGAAGCCACCTGCCCAGCTTGCTTATGCTCCTGGGCTCCCAGTGGGTGGCTTGCTGCTGGCTGGCCTGAGCCTGGATGATCCAAGCCATGCTGGTCACCTTGTCCGATGGTTGGGTGCCCAGGTTGTTCTGAGACCCCAGAGTGGCCTGGCACAGTCGGTTCACAGCCACCGCTTCCCAGAGGAACATCTCCCATGGACACACTGATGGGACTCCAGACCTCCCACACACATTCCCATCCAATTGCTAGCCTTCTCTGTCCCAAAGGGAGCCGGTCCCTGCAGAGCAGGCCAGATGTACCAGCATCAGCTCCCCAGGGAGCAGCTCCCAGGCTTGGCTGCTGTATACCCTGCCTCCTCACACCTTGGGCGAGCGAGACATCTCTGAGGCCTGCTCCCTACTCAGTGTCCACTGGAACTGAGTCCCGGTGCCCAGAAGCAGCCCGCTTGCAGCACAACCTGACTGTTCCCTTCTCCATGCTCTGTGGGTAGTGCGTTAGGGACAGAAATAGAATTTGGGACCAGCTATAATTGTAAGAAATATTGACCAAGCTGTTAACTGGGATTGTTTTGTTCTGATTAAAGAAGGCACTTTCTAACCTGCTGGGAGTTGCACGTGGGATCTGGGAGCTCACCTGGAAGTGCAGCTCATCTTCCCCATTCAGGAGTTGCCTATTATCACAGAAAGACTAACAACCTTGTTGCAGAAAACATAGGTGTCAGCCCTTTGCAAACCCTCAACCGCTTTCAAATCCCCAGCTGTATTGCCTGTAGCCTATAACAGTTACACCCATTTTTCATGCCCATTCTGATGCTTTTGCCTACTTCCCCATGTGATCTTTGTCCTGAACCCCACATAAGCAGCTGGCTTATAGAGGGACAGAGAGCAGATTTTTGTGGATGACCTGTGGCTCTCTCATGCTGCCGGCAGGATTGAAATTAATTCTCATATGTGATTCAACCCTGTCTCTGATGAATGGGCTCAAGTATGACAGTAGTTCGGACCCTTTGGTTGTCCGGCTTTAGTGCCTCCTATAAAGGACTCAGATGCGGCTCAGCCTCTGCTTCCCAGGCCAAAAGGGGTGTCAAGTGGAATGCCACCTGCCAGCCTGTATCACCTGTCCCTCTGAGCAGATGGGCTCAGGCACCTACAGGGTCAGTAACAGTAACATTTCAAAACAGGGAGCTTCAAAGAATGGTTTTGTGACTCTACTGTGATAGCAATTCTTTGGTTAATTATTCCTTCACAATGAGGGGGAACATACGACATTTTGGGGGGGGGGCTAGCAATTTGAATCTGTATCAACAACCTGCCTTCCACTGCACACTCTTGCTAGCTGATAATTAACTCCATTTGTGAAAGAATGTAGATGACCAGCAGCCTGACTCTGTACCTACTTAATCAGTGTCCCTAATGCACATTCCTGTTAGCCTGCAGTCTAGTCACTGCCCCTTCCTTAATTACCTGGTCTTGCAAGTATTTACCTAAATACTCCCATTTTACAGAGGCCATAAACCATGAACCATACACAACTGCCAGAGGTGGGTTGTCAGTGCTAGTGCCAGGCCAAGCCTTTAGGCGTGGTCTCATGGCCCCCATCCCAACACACGGGGCTTTTTGCAAAGCCCAAGAAAGGTCCAGAAGTCTGATCCATGTTTGGGAGACAAAGAAACCAAAGGGTATAAAGAAAGCTTCCTCCTGGAAGGAAAAGATGGCGGTGGGTCAGAAGGACGCGTAATCATTTGTGTCCCGGGGTAGACGGGGTGAGCAGCTGAGGGTCGCGGGGGGGGGGGGGGGGGGGAGTGTTTGTTGGTGAGTGGGGGGACAGCAGGGCTTTGGGAGAAGGAGGGGGACTGCCAGATTAGCCGCCCTTAACGGAGCAGCTCCGGTGCGGCTCGGTTCTCTCCCGGAGCCTGGCTCAGAGGCGGCTGCGCCATCTTAAAGGGGAAGAGCCTGAAGATTTTACAGTTGCCATACCCACTGGGCGTCTGAGATGCACACCTCCCCCCCAACATCGGTTCCTAGTTGGTGAAGAAGCGGACTCCGAGGAAACCTGAGCTCAGCCACGGAAAGGTCAGGTTTCTCCGAGGGTTGAGGGAGCTGGTAACACAGGGAGATTCGCGCCTGGCGAAAAAAGAGGAAAAGTCTGTGGCTGTTGGAGCCGGCAAACGTGGAAGAGGGTCCTCGGAGCTGGTGACAGGAGGGGGGATACATAGAGGGCGACACATTTGGATCTGAAGGAGAGGGCCAGCCTGGCAGTTTTGGGAGGGAGCGGGCTGCCAAACCCAAGGGGAGAAAGGGTTTCGCACAAACATACCAGCAGGACGTGAGTTCGCGCACCTTCGTTTGTCCCCTCTAAATCCGAATTTCTCAGCACTGAACGAGGAACGGGGGATCCCCTGGTGGGGGAGAACCTGGTTGACCACAGGGGCGAGCTGTTTTTCTGACGCTGGGGATCAGAACAGGTCCTCACCATTAGAGAGGCAGCTCTGGGGTAGCCTATTTTCACAAATCAGTAGTAAATACCATAGACATAGCGGGATTTTAGATCAGGCTAGAGAGGACCAATAGACCCGGAGGTCAGTTCAGAAACACTGCCACCTAGGGGCTGAATCATAAATTGTCTCTTGTGTAACACAAATTAAGGAATCAATTTTGTTCTACTACTATTTAAAATTTTTAAGTGCCATTTTATTCCATCTTTATTCTACTCAGACATTAGTGATATATAGTCTTTTTTCATCTACCCTTTAGTATCTCTTTAACCTACTTCAACTTCCCCCTTATGCCAGAACTCTCTTGCTAACCTTTCCTTAGTTAGTGTCTTATTCCCCTTACACTTTTTCTGGTTTAGATTTTCCTTATTCTATCTTTTTAGCCCCTGTTAAAATTTCACCCCACTTTTATATCCAATCTCCAACCACCTGCTCCAAGTCCATACACACTAATGCTTCTCCGATTTCACTATCCTAAAATGTTTTTCTCTCGGTCCTGCTGATGTTGTTTATATTTTATGCATATTTGTGAGATTGGTTTGGTTATTTTTTCCTTTTAATTTGTTTTGTGGAGCGGGAGTTGGCATTGTTTTGTGTATTGGTGATGTTTATATTATTTTTTGATAGATTTAAGCTTCTGTGTTCCCTAACCTCCCTTGATATTAGTTGTTGTATGTAGTTTCTATCAGTCTCCAGGTACTAGTTGCTGGCTTTTGCTGGGATTAGTGGTGGTCCTCTGGGAGGTTCCAACCCATATTTATAGTTTACTCCCTTTTCCTTTCTTTGTACTCCTCCCCCTTTTCCCAACTTTATTTTGGCATTCCCTTTCTTTCTTTCTTTCTTTCTTTCTTTCTTTCTTTCTTTCTTTCTTTCTTTTTCTTTCTTCCTTTCTTCCTTCCTTTCTTTCTTTTTTTCTTTCTTTATTTTGTGTGTGCGAGTGTGTTTTCTCTTACTCTCTCTTACCCCACCTATCACCTAATTTACCTTTCTTTGGCAATCACTTTTAATTTGGAGTTATCAATTCTGTGAATACATTCTTCTTCTGTGCCTGGTATGCTGCACTTGGTTGTGTTGTAGTCTTAGCCTTTAAATCAACACAGGAGAGTGAGAACTACATAACAAGACACACAGAGAAGAAAGACTATGGGGAGACAAAGAAATAGCCCACCAATGAAAGAAAAGCAAGCCTCACCAGAAAAAGAGGTAACTGAAATGGAAGCAAACAACCTGTCAGATAGAGAGTTCAGAGAAATGGTCATAGGGTGGATGAAGAGAACAGAAGCCAATACAAGTAAGAACCATGAGGAACTGAAGAGGAATCAAGAGGAAACAAAGAAGAGCCAGGAAGAAATGAATAAGAAATATGAAGAAATGAAGAAGAATTATGAAGAAATGAAGATGAATTATGAAGAAATGAAGAAGAATTATGAAGAAATGAAGAAGACCCAAGAAGAAATGAAAAGTGACATTGCTGAGGTAAAGAACTCCATAGAAAGTATCAGGAGTAGACTAGATGAAGCAGAGGACCGCATCAGTGAGCTGGAAGACAAGGTAGGAAAAAACACCCAAGTAGAACAGCTTCTAGAAAAAAAAATTAAAAAGCAGGAGGAGAGCCTAAGGGAACTTTGAGACAACATGAAACAAAACAACATACGTATAATAGGGCTTCCAGAGGGACAGGAAACTGAGCAAGGAATAGAAAACCTGTTGGAAGAAATAATGACAGAAAACTTCCCTGATGTAAGAAAGAAAAAACCCACACAAATCCAAGAAGCTCACAGAGTTGCAAGCAAATTAAACCCCAAAAGACCTACACCAAGGCATGTTATAATTAAATTGGCAAACATCAACGACAAAGTGAGAATCCTAAAAGCTGCGAGAGACAGACAGAAAGTCACCTACAAAGGAACCCCCATCAGATTAGCAAGTGATTTCTCAACAGAAACTTATCAGGCCAGAAGGGATTGGAATGAAATATACAAAGTTATGCAAAGAAAGGGTCTGAATCCTAGAATACTGTACCCAGCAAGGCTATCAATAAAAATTGAAGGTCAAATCAGGAGCTTCACAGACAAAAAAGGTCTAAGGGAATACATTACCACCAAACCAGCAATGCAAGAAATGCTAAAGGGTCTGCTGTGAAAAGCAATAGGAAGCCATGAAAGAACATAGGGGCAAAGAACAAAAATGGCTACAAATAACTATCTATCAATAATTACTTTAAATGTAAACGGTTTAAATGCTCCAATCAAAAGACATAGGGTAATAGACTGGATAAGAAAACACGACCCATATATCTGCTGTCTACAAGAAACCCACCTCCAAAAAAAAGATGCACACAGACTGAGGGTGAAAGGATGGAAAAAGGTTCTTCAGGCGAATGGAAATGGAAAAAAAGCTGGGGTAGCAATACTTATATCCGACAAATTAGATCTCAAAGTGAAGGATGTAACAAGAGATAAAGAAGGCCACTACATAATACTAAAGGGAGCAATCCAACAAGAAGAAATAACTCTGGTAAACATATATGCACCCAATATAGGAGCACCCAAATACATACTAAAACTCCTAGAGGATATCAAGGGAGAGATAGACAGCAATACTATCATAGTAGGAGACTTTAATACCCCACTATCACCATTGGACAAATCCTCTAAACAAAAAATTAGTAAAGAAACATCACTCCTCAATGAATCACTAGACCAGAAGGAATTAATTGACATCTTCAGATCATTTCACCCCAGAGCCACAGAATATACATTCTTTTCAAGTGCCCATGGGTCATTCTCAAAGATAGACCATGTGTTGGGTCATAGGCAAAGTCTCTCCAAATTCAAGAAGATAGAAATCATATCAAACACATTCTCAGATCACAATGGCATAAAGCTGGAAATCAACTACAATAGAAACAACCCAAAGAAATCGAACACATGGAGACTAAACAGCATGCTATTAAACTATGACTGGGTTACTACAGAGATCAAGGAAGAGATAGAAAACATCATGGAAACAAATGACAATGACAGCACAACAATCCAAAATCTATGGGACACAGTGAAAGCAGTTCTGAGAGGGAAGTTCATAGCTCTACAATCCTACTGCAAAAAACTAGAAACAGCGGCAATAAATTATCTTACCCAACAACTCAAAGAGTTAGAAAGAAAGCAACAAGAAAAGCCCAGTGTAAGCAGAAGGAAGGAAATAGTAAAGATCAGAGCAGAAATAAATGACATAGAGACCAAAGAAACAATTGAGAAGATCAACAAAACCAAAAGCTGGTTCTTTGAAAGATTAAACAAGATTGATGAACCTCTAGCCAGACTCACCAAGAAGCAAAGAGAGAGGACCCTAATAAATAAAATCAGAAATGAAAGAGGTGAAATAACAACAGACCCCATTGAAATACAAAGGATTGTTAAAATATACTATGAACAGCTCTACTCCAACAAACTGGACAATCTGGAGGAAATGGATATATTTCTGGAAAAATATAACCTCCCAAAACTCAATCAGGAAGAATCTAAACAACTCAATAGACCAATAACTGTGGAAGAAATTGAAGCAGTCATCATAAAGCTTCCGGCAAACAAAAGCCCAGGGCCAGATGGCTTCACAGGGGAGTTTTACCAAACATTCAAGGAAGAACTAGAACCTATACTCCTCAGACTATTCCAGAAAATTCAAGAGGATGGAACACTTCCAAACTCCTTCTATGAAGCTAACATCACCCTAATACCAAAACCAGATAAAGATGACACAATGAAAGAGAATTACAGGCCAATATCCCTCATGAATATAGATGCCAAAATCCTCAATAAAATTCTAGCAAATCGGATCCAGCAGTACATCAGAAAGATCATACACCATGACCAAGTAGGATTTATCCCAGGAATGCAAGGATGGTACAATATCCGCAAATCAATAAATATGATACATCACATTAACAAATTGAGAGATAAAAATCACATAGTCATATCAATTGATGCAGAAAAAGCATTTGACAAAATCCAACACCCTTTCTTGATAAAAACTCTCAACAAGGTAGGAATAGAAGGATCATACCTCAACATAATAAAAGCCATATATGAGAAACCCACAGCAAACATCATACTCAATGGGCAAAAACTACAACCATTTCCCTTAAGAACAGGAACAAGACAGGGCTGCCCACTCTCACCACTCCTATTCAACATAGTACTGGAAGTATTAGCCATTGCAATTAGACAAGAAGAAGAAATAAAAGGCATCCAAATTGGAAAAGAAGAAGTAAAGCTATCCTTATTTGCAGATGACATGATATTGTACATAAAAAACCCAAAAGACTCCATAAAAAAGCTAATAGACTTAATAAATGAGTTCAGCAATGTAGCAGGCTACAAAATCAATGCCAAGAAATCTATGGCATTCCTATACACCAATAGTGAACTCACAGAAAGGGAGACTAAAAAAGCAATCCCATTTACCATCACACCAAAAAAATTAAGATACCTAGGAATAAACTTAACTAAGGAGGTAAAAGACCTATTCGCAGAAAACTACAGGACGCTAAAAAAAGAGATAGAGGAAGATGTAAACAGATGGAAGAACATTCCATGTTCATGGATTGGGAGAATCAACATAATTAAAATGTCCATACTACCCAAAGCAATCTATAAATTTAATGCACTCCCCATTAAAATACCAATGGCATACTTCACAGACCTAGAAAGAACTCTCCAAAAATTCATCTGGAATAAAAAAAGGCCCCGGATAGCCACAGCAATCCTGAGAAAGAAGCACAAAGTCAGAGGGATTTCAATACCAGATTTCAAGCTGTATTACAAAGCTACTGTTCTTAAAACAGCCTGGTACTGGCACAAGAACAGACATATAGATCAATGGAATAGAATAGAGAATCCAGATGTCAACCCAAACCACTATGCTCAATTAATATTTGACAAAGGAGGTATGAACATAAAATGGCATCAAGATAGTCTCTTCAATAAATGGTGTTGGGAAAATTGGATAGATACATGCAAAAAAAATGAAACTAGACCACCAACTTACACCATACACACAAATAAACTCCAAATGGATACAGGACTTAAACGTAAGACAGGAAACCATAAAAGCATTAGAGGAAGCTACAGGAAATAAAATCTCAGACATATGCCAAAAGAACTTCTTTGATGATACTGCTCCTAGGGCAATGGAAGCTAAAGACAGAATAAACAAATGGGACTACATCAAAATAAAAAGCTTTTGCACAGCTAAAGAAACCATCAACAAAACAACAAGAAAACCCACTGTATGGGAGAACATATTTGCAAATGTTATCAGTGATAAAGGTTTAATCTCAAGCATCTACAGTCAACTCACACAACTCAATAAAAGGAAGACAAATGATCCAATAAAAAAATGGGCAACAATCCTAAATAGAACCTTTTCTAAAGAAGACAAAAGGAAGGCCCAGAGACATATGAAAACTTGCTCAAAGTCACTAATTATCCAAGAGATGCAAATCAAAACGACTATGCGGTACCATCTCACACCTGTCAGAATGGCTTACATCAACAAATCTACAAATGACAAGTGCTGGTGAGGATGCGGAGAAAAAGGAACTCTCCTGCACTGTTGGTGGGATTGTAGACTGGTACAGCCACTGTGGAGAACAGTATGGAGTTTCCTCAGAAAACTAAAAATGGAGCTCCCATTCAGCCCAGTGACCCCACTTCTAGGAATATACCCCAAGAAACTAGAAAGGCGAATTAGAAAGGATATATGTACCCCTATGTTCATAGCAGCACAATTTATCATAGCTAAGACTTGGAAACAGCCTAAGTGCCCATCAGCAGATGAGTGGATTAAAAAACTGTGGTACATCTACGCAATGGAATACTATGCTGCGGTAAAAAAGAAAGAGCTCCTACCATTTGTAACAACATGGACAGAATTAGAGAGCATTATGCTAAGTGAAATTAGCCAGGCAGAGAAAGACAAATATCACATGATCTCACTCATTTGAGGAATATAATGAATGACACAGACTGATGAACAAGAATGGATCCAGAGACTGAGAAAAGTCCATCAAAATGTCAAACCTCAGGGTAAGTGGCAGGTGGTGGGAGTAAGGGGGAAAGTCTATATATTTGAATGCTTGAACTAAGGTAAGTGATTTGTGTTTTTATATCCCTGACAAAGTTTATATAAAGTTATAAAAAATTGGCAGCTAGTTTGAGATTGAATTAACATGGCCTAGAGCATGTCATCTCTTATGGACACCAGTTCTTACGCTAGGCCCTCCTTAACCTCCCGTGACACCACAATACCCTTACATGATATTATTCTACAATGTCATTATAATATTTGATACTTGACAACAGCATATTATACAATTATCCCAAATAAACTTACAAACTAATTCTTTGACTGTTGGGCAGCAACTTAAAAAAAGGATAGGAAAGGAATTAATCCCTTTCAGAAGGGATGAAGGCACTGGGAAGGAATCCGAGCATTCTATATTGGCCCCTCTGGCCCTTTTGCCAAGAGGGAACCTCTTCTCATTATCCAAATACACACAGCTGATGCGTGAACTTTCAGTTCAAGCTGTGGCCGAAGTCTCTGGGCAGTTGGCACCATGGATCAGTCTCTCGACCAGTGGCGTGAGCTGGGCCCTCTCTGGAGAAGAAACCTGGGTCACCCAAGATATGTGATCAGTACCGGGACCCCGCCAGCAGGCGAGAGGACCCCATGGCAGGTGCTGGACGTGGAGGCCACGGGGGCATAGACTACAAAGGAGACAGGACGGAACCTCACATCACCCTGTTTGGCCCCGGAGGATGGCTGGTTAGCCAGAGACGGGTAAGATTCCTCAGGGAAGGAACAACCTAAGACAGGCACAGTCGCAGAGGGGCCAACAGGAGAGAACTAAAAGATCAACAGAGGTGGGGCACAGACCCTCATCCACAAACCTTACAGGGGCTTGAATTCTCACCCCTCCTGAGGAAAGTCTCCTACCCCCACGGCTGCTACACCTCCCACGCACAACTCACACCGGGACCCAGGTGGTAGACAGAGACTCGGCCAGCAATAGCTGCCCTATTTCTAAATTTAATTTATTACAAGGAATTCTGAGGCCTACTCAAAAATGCAAATATTCCTTTCCACAAGTATTTACTGGGAAAACTATGATTTCTGCTTGAGTATTAATATTGACAGTAAAATAGTAATCAAGTTTTCAGATTAATTTAAATTGGCCAAGTGAAATAAGTGAATACTCAAGAAAATCTAACTGTACTGGACAAAAAGTTTTTCCTAAAACATTAACTAAATTATCTATTAGTAGTTCATCTCAGTGCAAAATTGCCTAACATCCAAAGAACCTAAAGTAGTAATATTTGTATGCAAAAATTAAAATTTAAAATTACCAAGACTGCAAGATAAAATTTCCAAAAGCCCCTATTAACCAAAAAAAGGGGGGAGGGGGACAATGAGGTAATATCATGTAAGGAAAAATATCCTATAAGTAAAATACATCTAGAAAATTCTTACTCCAGAAAAGAAAATTCCATTTGTAAAACCAGCTGCAGGACACCCCCCAAAAAGACACACATGGTGTCAAAATAAGCAAAAGGAAAATCATTTAGACAAAAAATTAAAAAGAATCCCAAGTCTATTTTGCAGAGAGGATCCCTTTGTTAACCTTTGGTCGAGAATGTGTTTGCGTGTTTGCAGAGAACAACTCCAAGACCATGTGGGTTCCTGCGACAATGAGGAACTGACGGGCCTGTTCCATCCACGAGGATGGTCCAGAGATGGCGGATGCTGACGACACCTTGCCATGCTAGCAGTCGGCAGCTGTGTGTGGCTGCAGGCGGCCCAGGAACATACCAGAGAGGATGGATCTTGCATTGCCACGATGTGTCCACCATCTGGATACCATTGCTGTCATGTACACATGAAGAACTATTTGACATTGAAACTGGGACTCAGAACAGTTGGACATCGAAACTGACACTCAAACTTTTTTTGCTCTTATACGTTTGTTTTCAGTATGCAGAGGCAAGGTATTTTTGAAGAAAAGAAACAGGGGAGAGTGATTAATATAGAGGCAGGGTGGCCTCGAACAGACTGTCAAGCTACAGGGGGAAGGCTGGAGTGGAGGGGAGGCAGATGCTGGGGGAGATCAACCGAAAGACCTGTAAGCATACATATGAGCATAACCAATGAATGAAAGACTCTGGGGTGGGGAGGGAGGCAGGTGGGGACATGTGCGGGGGGCTAGGGAAGGCTCGGGGGAGGATATTGGAGGGGGAGGAAAACATATGTACTACTATTAAATATAAGTTATATTGTAAATAAAATTAAAAAAAAAAGAAAGCTTCCTCCTTATTGGCTTGCTCAGGATTTGGAAACAGGCTTCCCAGAGTTACGGTCCTAGTGCATCTGGAAATGGGCTTTCCCTGTATCTCCGAGCACTCTTGTGTGTGTTTTTCCAGTTGCCTGGTGAATTCCATAACAGCTGTACCACGGTTCTGGTGGAACTCATGCTGCAGCTTTGCTCATGCTCTGGGGTTTGGACCTTCACCCTAGGACGCACAGTGATGAGTTTCTTCCCTTGTGTTTACTGTGAATTTAAAAATCCATCAAAAGCTAATCACCCACATGATTGATTGAATTTTCTAATTTCCCCCAAATTCACCATATCCTCTAGATTTGACCCAAATTTCGGAGTTGTGAAAAGAGATGGTGCTGGAGTTTCAAGAAGGAGCTGCACCTTCTCAGGCTCAAGGCATGACAACACTCCCATGGGACCCCAGGGCCCACTTACCTGGGCTGATCTCAAAGAGGTGCTTCCCCACATCCTCAGGGCCAGGAAGACGCTGGGCCACCTGTGTCCCTTGCAGAGAAATAAGTCCCTAAAGTAGAGAGACAAACACAGACACAGTGGCATGAGAGGACAGGGAAGGACTGGTGTGGCCAGGTCTGTGGGGGAGAGGGGTGGGGCCCTGCTGGTAGGCCTGGGTGCCAGGCAGAGTGCAGGGCTCCTCCAAGCAGGTGTCAGGCTTTGCAGAGGCCCTGCACAGTTCCCAGTGGGGTGGAGCACACAGGGGCTCCACCCACAGGCACCGCCAGCACTGTCCAGAGCTGTTACTCTCCTCGTGGTGGGTTGGGGGTGGGGCAGGCTCTTCTCAAGCAGAGGGCTCCCTGTTCCAATGTCCTCTTTCTGGTTGAAGAGGGTCAGGGAGAGAAAGTTTGGCTCAGTGAACTGGGTAACGTGACGTGGGGTAAAGGAGCAGCAGATCTGTGCAACTCTAGCCTGTCCCTCCTGGTCAGTGTGATCATTTCACTGTGCAATGAAAGTTGGCTGTGACACACAGGGACATAGCACACCTGGTGCCAAGTGCCTGGTATACCTGTGTGTGTACATTACTGGGGTCAGTAAATAGCTGAACCAGGATTTGAACCCAGTTAGGCTATAGGGATGGAGTTGAAAATGGATTGCCATAAAGAGAACCAAAAATGTGTAGTCAAAACCACACGCAGTCTGAGTTGGCATCTGAGCATGAATGAAAAGGAGAAAGACCTCAGAGAGATCAGTCACTAACTGAGAGGAGGAGGAGAAGGAGGCCCATCCAACTCTCTAACCCTGAAATCTAGTAGCAATGCTGAAAGGTGCCCGGAAAGGGCAGAGTGTCAGAATGGGTAGGCTGACATCTGTTAAGGTTGTGATGAAAAGATGTGTAAGGAGTCAGTCTAAAGCACCCAACTGAAACACTCAGGGCAGGTCTCTACCTTGAATAGACATCAGGATCCCCCAGGACTTGCTAAAACATGGAGCGCCGAGCCTGATGGTTGGTGGTAAAGGAGAAACAGGCCCTCCGAGAGAAAGAAGCTTCCTGATTTGTAGTGCTTGCCAACTACTGTGATCTAAGTGCCCACCCCCATGAGACAGATTCCATGACACAACTGAACATGGTGCTGTGACAAGTTGCACACCAGTGCTTCTACACACAGGTACAGTAACCTCCAGAGCACAGGTAAATGAAATAAAGCAATCAAAACGCCAGAAGCCAGTTCCAGCATGTCATAATTGCAAGAGTTTCATCAAAAGGTTGGTGGAACTCAACAAGGGCCGAGTCACATATGTTATTGCCTATCGGAATGGCTAAAAACGTTTTCCCCAAACCTGAATAGGATGATTGTTTACTGCCAGACAGCTCAGGGCATCTTAATATATATATATTATTGCCTTCTATTGGCCAAACACCTGAATAGCTGTAGGGTATTCCCCAATCTAACAATGGCTTCTGTAAGAAACCCTGGCTCAAAATAAGCCAAAGGAAAATCATTTAGGCAAAAATAAAAAGAATCCCAAGTCTATTTTGCAGAGAGGCTCCCTTTGTTAACCTTTGGTTGAGAATGTGTTTGTGTGTTTGCAGAGAACAACTCCAAGACCATGTGGGTTCCTGCGACAGTGAGGAACTGACGGGTCTGTTCCAGCCATGAGGACGGTCCAGAAATGGCGGACGCTGACAACACCTTGCCATGCTAGCAGTCGGCAGCTGTGCGTGGCTGCAGGCGGCCCAGGACCATACCAGAGAGGATGGATCTTGCATTGCCACGATGTGTCCACCATCTGGATACCATTGCTGACATGTACACATGAAGAACTATTTGACATTGAAACTGGGACTCAGAACAGTTAGACATTGAAACTGACACTCAAACTTTTTTTGCTCTTATACGTTTGTTTTCAGTATGCAGAGGCAAGATATTTTTGAAGAAAAGAAACAGGGGGAAGTGATTGATGTAGAGGCAGGGTGGCCTCGAACAGGCTGTCAAGCCACAGGGGGAAGGCTGGAGTGGATGGGTGGCAGATGCTGGGGGAGATCAACCGAAGGACTTGTATGCATACCAATGAATGAAAGACACTGGGGCGGGGAGGGGGCCAGGTGGGGACATGTGCTGGGGGGTAAGGGATGCTGGGGGGAGGTTATTGGCGGGGGGGAGGAAAACATATGTACTACTATAAGTTATATTGTAAATAAAATTAAAAAAAATAAAAATTAAAAAAGAAAAAAAAGAAACCCTGGCCTTTGAAGTGTATATCTTCACCTTGTCTTAGGACAATTTGTGTTAATAAAAAGCAAGGGCTCCTGAGACAAGAACTTAGCTCCTTTAGCTAAAGCTCCTCTGACCCCCAATGCCTTTCAAAATTATCTTTCATCTCTGGATGCTTATTTAATCTACACACAGCCTTCTCCAGATTCCAGAACCCTTCTAGATGCCAGATCCAGACCCACTGGCATTAAATGTTAGCCAAGGCCCAACATTACCAGAGAGTGATACATTTTGAGTATTTAAACCTATTGGTTGTTGTTGTTTTATTTTTGTTGTTTTTTCAGAGAGAGAGAAAGATCAATGTGTGAGTGAAACATCAATTGACTGCCTCTTGCATGTTCCCCACTGGGGACTGAGTCTAAACCTGGGCATGCGCCCTGACCAGTAATTGAACCAGCAACCTTTCTGTAAGGTCTGGGGTTGAGAAAATAGGGACTTCCCCCATCCCACCCACTGAAGATGTAAGGTTTGGGGCTGGGAAGATAGGGACTTCCCTGATCCAATCTGCTGAGTTGAACAATAGCAGTCCCCAGGGACATATCAGAGCTGTGGTAACATCCTGCTGGACAATAAACGACTATCCAGACTTATCAAGGATGGCCAGGTTGCAGTTGTATGAATTTCCCACTCATAAATCACCTGCCACAAACTACCTTGGATAAACCTGATTGGTCCAACAGCAGCATAAAAGAAACCCTGCCAGGCATAGGTGGGTGTGACTCCCCCTGCCTGAGTTTTCGGACCATGGGACCTCACCCAAGGGCTCTCAATAAACATGATCTTTCACTTGTACCCTGCTTCTCTTAGTCAATTTATTGGCTTTGGTCAGATTCAATCTTACATCTCAGATTAAAACCTTATACTTTCAGTGCATGGAATAATGCACAACCAACTTAGCCACACTAGCCAAGGCTGAACCTTTATTTTCAATATGATTTATTTAATTATAGGTTGTAGGGTTTAATTAAAATCCTGGCAAGCATACCACTGATATACCACCCTGGATTTCTCCTTCTGCAGGTCTAGGCAAAGTAGGAGAGTCTGCATTTCTAACTAGTCTTTGATGCTACTGGCTCTAGGGAACATACTTTGAGAACTACTGGTGTAGGTAGACTTAGAGAAAGTAGCCAAAGGAAGGTGCCTTCCCCAGGAGCCTACTCAGCACCCATCTCCTGTATAAAAGGATCTGCATCGTGAGGCGGTGGTGAGAACTGGATGATTGGATATTTGCCCACTGGCCTTGGAGAGCTGGGTCTGAGCTTCTGTGTAGTGGACACTCCCAGGTCTCAAGGACAAGGACATTCCACCTTAAGCCCCTCAGACAGTGCCCTCAACTAGAAGGATGTGTGGTTTCTGTGAGGAGCACAAAGTGAGTGTTAGCACTTTGGAGGGCCGGGGGATCCTTACTGCAGTACTTGGCAAAAGGCAGGGTACACTGTGCACAGAACCTAATACATGGGCACCTGGGTACAAGGAAGGAATGTGCAGACTCCAGGCAAATCGCAGCTTCAAAAAGGTGAGTCCCCTTCCTTACCCCATGTGTCTGACCAAGCTTGGGCACATTTTCCCTATTTTGCTCCTTACGCAGTCTGCACATGTCCTGAGAGGCTGCAACTGTCTTAATGAATCTCCAGGTCCACACCAATGCAGCCCATTGTTATAAGGACTAATGGACGAAGGATATGCGGCTCTGTCTGCATTTAGCAGAGCTCCACTCCCAGACCTGCTGGTGTCTACCATAGCTCCCAGCTCCCAGCCTTTGTGACCATGCCAGCCTGAGGTTTCCATGGGTGGCAGGTGGAGCCACAAGCTCCAGAAACACATTTGCTCAGAGAGAACAGCCTCAGGGAAATGGGTAAGGCTGCCCTGCAGAGGGGTCTTTAAGAGACAGTATGTTTCTTTTTAAAAAAAAATAAATCTTTATTGTTCAGATTATTACAGGTATTCCTCTTTTTTTCCCCCATAGTTCCCCTCCACCTGGTACCCACCCCACCTTCTGACCTTACCTCTCCCCACCCACTGTCCTTATCCATAGTTGTACGATTTTTGTTCAGTCTCTTCCTGCACCCCTACACCCTTTCTCCCCCCAAATTGTCAGACCACTCCCTTTCTATGCCTCTGATTCTATTATATTCACCAGTTTGTTCTGTTCATTAGATTTTTTTATTCACTTGGTTTTTAGACTCACTTGTTGATAGATATGTATTTGTTGTTCAGAGTTTTTATCTTTATCTTTTTCTTCTTCTTCCTCTTCTTAAAGAATACCCTTCAGCATTTCATATAATACTGGTTTGGTGGTGATGAACTCCTTTAGCTTTTTCTTATCTGTGAAGGACTTTATCTGACCTTCAATTTTGAATGATAGCTTTGCTATGTAGAGTAATCTTGGTTGTAGGTTCTTACTATTGATCACTATGAATATTTCTTGCCATTCCCATCTAGCCTGCATAGTTTCTGTTGAGAAATTCACTGACAGTCATATGGGTACTCCCTTATAGGTAACTAACTGTTTTTCTCTTGCTGCTTTTAATATTCTCTCTTTATCTTTTGCTCTTGGCATTTTAATTATGATGTGTCTTGGTGTGGTCCTCTTTGAATTCCTTTTGTTTGGGGTTCTGTGCCCTTCCTGGACTTGTAAGTCAATTTTTTTCACCAGGTGGGGGAAGTTTTCGGTGACTATTTCTTCAAATAGGTTTTAAGTATCTTGCTCTCTCTCTTTTTCGGGCACCCCTATAATTCTGATGTTGGTATGCTTGAAGTTGTCCCAGAAGCTCCTTACACTATCTTCAAATTTTGGATTCTTTTTTCTTTTTGCTTTTTAGGTTGAGTGTTTTTTTGCTTCTTTGTATTTCAGATCTTTGATTCGATTCTTGTGATCCTCTGTCTGCTTTTAGGTCTCTGTATAATATTTTTTATTTCAGTCAGTGTATGCTTAATTTCTAGTTGGTCCTTTTTCATATCCTCACAGGTCTCGCTAAATTTATCAGCCTTTTCTAGGAACCTCTTGAAAAACCTTATAAACATGGTTTTGAACTCTATATCCAGTCATTTGCTTTCCGCCATTTCTTTCATTTGTGACCTGCCTCGTTGTCTCCGCATTTTAGCTGCTTCCCTGAGTTGATAGAGTGGCTTTGTGTGTGAGGTGTCTTTTGGGCCCAGTGGCTCAGCCTCCCCAGTTACCTGAGGTGGATACTCTTGGTGCACCCCTTTGTGGGCTGTGTGCACAGTCTTGTAGATAACCCTAGATTGTTGTTGGCATCACTGGGCAGAGTTGACTCCAGGCCAATTGGCTGTGAGGATCAGCTGTCCAGTTTCTCCCCGAGTGAGTGTGGGTACCCAAAGTCTCACTCAGAACTGGAGAATGGTGCAGTCCTTCTGGAACAAGAAAACCAGCTACTGCTCAGGTAGCTGTCTGAGCCCTCTGGGTGCACACCCCCTCACTTCTGTCTTCCGCACTTCCCCTGGGTCTCAGTGCCCCACCACATTCGCTGCACGCACCTCTGAGAGAAAGCTGCTCTCAGGTTTTGCCAGCTGCCAGACAGTGCAGTTTCTTTCCGTGTGAGTCTGGGTTTCCCAAGTCTCGGCTGGAGTTGGATTTCAGTGCAGTGGGGAGCCTTTGTTTCCCTCAGGTTCGAGGAAGCCATTTCTCTCGCACGCACATGTCTCTGCATCTCAGTATCTCTGCCCTCCACAGCTCCTGAGTTTCAATGTTCTGTTTTCTTTCTTTCTAGTTGTAGGATTTCCACTCACCCAACTTTCCGTTGGTTCTAGATGATATTCATTTTGTCTTTCAGTTGTAGTTTTGAAATTGTTGTGCGAAGAAGCAGTATAGGTGTTTACCTATGCTGTCATCTTGGTTTCTCTAGTATGTTTCTTATATTAGTGTCCAGTTAGAAGTTTCATTGAAAATCCATAATTTCTATAGCATATTAAGTGGAAACTCCAAGAACACTATAGGCAGAAGGAGCAGTTTGTGGTTAGAATTGCTCCCCTTATTTGACTAAACCCAGCAGTGGGGAACCCTGGCTGCTTTTCCTCAGGGGCTGGTGAAGATATTTGAAAACTCGAAAGCCTCCAAGGTCACATTCTGTGTTTATTAGTCAGCTATTGTTATGTTTAAATTACTCCAAACTTAGTACCTTGATATAACAATAAACACTTATTCTCCTATAAGATCCTGTAGGTCAGGAATTTTGGAATGGCTTAGCTGAGTGGGTTTAGCACATGACCTTTTATGAAGTGACAGTCAAGATGTTATAGGGCTACAGACAACTGACAGCTTCAGAGAGGCCAGGGGATATGTTCCCAGAAGGCTCCTTAAATGGGGGATATAAAAAAAGCCCTCAAATTTAATGTCTAGAGATGCAAAGTAAACATGCAAATGAAAAATAAGTGGATGAGATGAACAGATTTGACATTGTAGATGAAAAGATTAATTTAACTGTATAGTCATAGAAACTACTCAAAATAAAATACCCTGAGAAAATAGAATTTATAAAATGAACAGAGCATCAGTGAGAGAAGAGACAACTTTGAGCAATCTAATATATGTGTAATTGGAATGCCTGAGAAGGAAGAGGGGACTGAAAAATATCTGAATAAATAATGGCTGAAACTTTTTCAAATTTATGAACAGTATAAATCTACATATATAAAAAGTCCAATGAGCCCCAAGTACAAGAAACAGGAAGAAAAGTACATGAAATTAAAGGGCTCAAACTCAATTATGAAAACCATCTTCTAAAAGTTGCCAGAGGAAAATGATACAATATGTACAGAGGAAAAAGATAAGGATGGCAGCAGATTTCTTGTAAGATACAATGCAAGAGAGAAATTAGTGGAACAATATCCTTAACATATAGAAAGAAAAATCTGTCAACCTAGTATTCTGAATCCAGTGAAAATATTCCTCAAGAATGAAGGCTAAGTAAAGACCATTTAAAATATTAAAAACCTTAAATAATGAGTTAACTAAAGATGCACATGACAAGACTTGTTAAAGACAATAAAGCAGAAGAAAAGTAATATTCTCTGGAAATAAGGATCTACCAAAAGGAATGAAGATTACTGGAATGGTAAGTATATGAATCCTCCTATATAATAAAAGAGTAATATGAAAATTGACCATCAATCCAACACACAAGATAGCTGCCCCATGTGGTCAAAGATCCTTCCTCCATGTGGGCACAAGATGGCCACCACAATATGGCCAGCATGGAAGGGAAGTTGGGAGGGGCCAGGCCTATAAGGAAGGGCAATTGGGGGCAATCAAGCCTTCAGGGGAGGGCAGTGAAGGGCAAACAGACTGGCAGGTCAGCAGTTAGGCATCAATCAGGCTGGCAGGGGAGTGGTTAGGGGGTGATCAGGCTGGCAGGCAGAAGTAGTTAGGGGCAATCAGGAAGGCAGGCAGATGAGCAGTTAGGAGCCAGAAGTCCTGTATTGTGAGAGGGATCCCAGATTGGAGAGGGTGCAGGCTGGGCTGAAGGACACCCCCTGCCACCATGCACAATTTCACGTACCAGGCCTCTAGCAAATATATAAAAATGTTTTCTTATTATTTAAATCTCTTTAAAAATGTAATTTATTGTTTAAATAGAAATAAATAACAGTGCCCTACCCGGTTTGGCCCAGTGGATAGAGCATCGGCCTAGACCAGAGAGTACCTGGTTCAATTCCTGTTAAGGGCACATACCTTGATTGAAGGCTGCTCCCTGGCCCAGGCTATAGTAGGGACTCATGCAGGAGGCAACTATTTGATGTGCTTCTCTCACACAAATATTTCTGTTTTTCCCTCTCTCTTACAGTCTACCTAAAAATCAATGGAAAAATATCCTCGGGTGAAGATTAACAAATAAACAAACAAAAAAATAGTACACTGTTAGGCTTATAACATATGCAAAAGCAACATTTATATCAATAATAGCACAGAGAATTGGAAAGAATAAATGTAAGTGTACTGTTGTAAGTTTATTTTATGATACATAACATGATACAATATTATTTGAAGATAGACCATGAACAGTTAAAATTGTATACTAAAACCCTAAAGCAACTACTAAAATCCTACCTAATAAAAGAGTAATATGAAAATTGACTGTACCTCTGAACAAGCCATGCCCACAAGCCAATCAAGAGCAAATAAACTCCAACCAAGATGGCTGCAGCAGGAGGGAGGCTTGGGTTTCCTTGGCTGACCTAGGCCTCCACTCAATGCTACAAAGTTTCAATTATAGAAAATATATCTTAACAGAAATGGTGGCAGCCACAGAGCTGAAGAGAGCAGAGGCTAGGGTTGCCCAGGCAATGGAGGAAGCCAAGCTTCTGCAGCTCTGGCCAGCCTAGGCCTCCACTCCAGGGTACAATGTTTCAATTATAGAAGGTAGATCCCAACAGAAATGGCTGCCACCACAAAGTGAGCAGAAGTCTTGGCTCTGCTCCAGGCTACAAAGTTTCAATTGTAGAACATAAAATAAATCCCAGATACCAAGGCCTCCATTTGGATGGCTAGGGGGCATGGACGGCCTGCAAACCACAACAGGCCTCTTGCCCAGGCCATCCCACACCCCAAGGGAACCCCCACCCTGATCTGGGACACCCTTCAGGGCAAGCCAGCTGACCTTCACCCATGCACCAGGCCTCTATTCTATCTAATAAAAGAGTAATTCACAGATTGACCATCACTCCAACACACAGGATGGCTGCCCCCATATAGTAAAAGATCCTGCCCCCATGTGGACACAATATGGCCACCACAAGATGGCCAGCAGGGGAGGGCAGTTGGGAGGGACCAGACCTGCAGGGAAGGGCAGTTAGGGGTGACCAGGCTAGCAGAAGAGGGAAGTTGGAGACAAACTTCCTGGCAGGGGAATGGTTAGGGGGTGATCAGGCTGGCAGGCAGAAGCAGTTAGGAACAATCAGGAAGGCATGCAGACAAGCAGTTTGGAGCCAGCAGTCCTATATTGTGAGAAGGATGTCTGACTGTCCTCGAGGGTCCCAGATTGGAGAGGGTACAGGCTGGGCTGAGAGACAACCCCCCCCCCCGCCCATTCACAAATTTCGTGCACCAGGCCTCTAGTAATAAAATAAAATGTTAAAGCTAAGCCAGCAATTAAGATAAAATGTAATTAAAAATTTTAATTGATATAAATAGAGACAGAAAATGCAGTGAAAAAAGGGACTATGCCAAAAAGGAAACAAATAGCAGGGTGATGATATATTTAAACTTAATCATATCAATAATCATATTAAATGAAAATGTCCTAAGTATTGCCACATGGATAAATAAAACTAAAGCTGGATTGACTATATTAATATCAGACAAAAGAGATTTCAGGACAAAGAATATTACCAGTCATTTCACAAAAAGGTCAATACATTAAAATGACACAGGAATCTTAAAAGTTAATACACCAAAATATATGAAGTAAAAACTGATAAAACTTTCAGAAGAAATAGGAAATAAACAATCATGGTAAAAAATTTCAATATGTCTTTATCAATAATTGACAGAACAAGAAGACAAAAAATTAGTAAGGATATAGACAATCTGGAAAAACACTGTCAACCAACTCAACCTCACTGTCTCATTTATTTTTTTCAAATAGAAATACAGCTTTTACTAAAATGGGCATAAACAAGTCTCAATAAATGAAAGAAAATTCAAATACAACATATAATCTTGGACCACAATGGAATTTTAAAAGTCAATAACAGAAAGATTTTGGGGAAATCATTCAATATTTGAAAACCAATTAATGCTCTTCTAAATAATTAATAGGTCAAAGAAAAAATAAAAATGAACAATTAAAAAGTACCCTGAACTGGATAAAAATGCAAACATAACATACAAAAATTTGTGAAATGCCTTTAAAGGAGTACTTAGTGGGTAAATAATAGTGCAAAATGCTGATGTTAGAAAAGAAGAGAGGCCTCAAATCAATAACCTAAGGTTTCACTTTAAGAAATGACACAAAGGGGAAGAGAGAATCAAGATGGCGGCATAGGTAAACACCCATACTGCTGCCCCATACAACAAATTAAAAACTATAACTAAGGACAAAACGGACATCATTCAGGACCACCAGAGGGCTGGCTGAGTGGACATTCCACAAACAGAAGGAAAAATAAAAGGACACTGAGACTCGGGGGAGCTGAGAAGGACAGATGTGGATACGTGTGGAGTCCGAGGTTCGGAGCTGTGCGCGAATGGAAAGGGCACGTGGCTGCAAACCCAGCTGGTTTTCTTGAACCGGGAGGGAGACAAAGGCATCCCACTGCACTGAGCCCCAGTTCCGGGCGAGTCTTGGGGAACCCAGACTAATACGGGGTGAAACTGGACTGTAAGTAAGATGCATGCTGAAACTCTGGTGCTGCAAAGGTGTGCAAGTTATTGAAGAGGGCTTATGGCTGGCTCTAATGTTTGGGAGGAAAAAAACACACACAAAAAATGCCAGACTGCTTTGTTTTCTCATTCCGGTGAGTCTTTGGGTGTGCAGATTCATTTGGGGAGAAACTAGACTGTCCGGCAGCGGGCAGAGTTCTGGGCAGCTTTCTCTCAGAGGTGCGTGCAGCTGTTGTCCCAGGCACAGACACCCAGGAGGCATTTAGGGTGGAGCCGACCAGAAACCAGGGCTGCCTGCTCAGCCCTGAGACTCCGCCCCATTCAGGATGAGCACAGAAGCGCTCAGAGCATAAACACAACTGATCCTCACAGCCAATTGGCCTGGAGGTCAAACCCTCCTAGTGCTAACAACAATAATCTAGGCTTAACTTCAACAAGACTGTGCAGCCCATAAAGGGGTGCACCAAGAGTATCCACCTCAGATAACTGGGGATGCTGAGCCACTGTCCCTTAGAGGACATCTACCTCACAAAGCTAATCGACCAACTCAGGGAAGCAGCCATAATGCAGAGACATGGAAAGAAATCACATGTGAAAGAAATGGAGGAAAAAAACCGACTGGACATAAAATTCAAAACCACAGTTATAAGGTTTTTCTTTTTCTTTTCTTTTTTTTAAAATATATTTTATTGATTTTTCACAGAGAGGAAGGGAGAGGGATAGAAAGTCAGAAACATCAATGAGAGAGAAACATTGATCAGCTGCCTCTTGCACACCTCCAACTGGGGATGTGCCCGCAGCCAAAGTACATGCCCTTGACCGGAATTGAACCTGGGACCTTTCAGTCTGCAGATGGATGCTCTATCCACTGAGCCAAACCAGTTTGGCAACACAGTTATAAGGTTTTTCAAGAGGCTCCTAGAAAAGGCCAATGAACTTAATGAGACCTTCAAGGACATGAACGAGACTCTCGAGGATACGATAAAGGACCAACTAGAAGTTAAGCATACACTGACTGAAATAAAAAATATTATACAGAGACCCAAAAGCAGACTAGAGGACCACAAGAATCAAGTCAAAGATTTGAAAAAACAAAGAAGCAAAAATCACTAAGCCTGAAAAGCAAGAAGCAGAAAGAGTCCAAAAAATTGAATATAGTGTAAAGAGCCTCTGGGACAACTTCAAGTATACCAACATCCGAATTATGGGGGTGCCAGAAAAAGAGAGAGAGCAAGATACTTAAAACCTATTTGAAGAAATAGTCACCGAAAACTTCCCCCACCTGGTGAAAAAAATTGACTTACAAGTCCAGGAAGGACACAGAACCCCAAACAAAAGGAATCCAAAGAGGACCACACCAAGACACATCATAATTAAAATGCCAAGAGCAAAAGATAAAGAGAGAATATTAAAAGCAGCAACAGAAAAACAGTTAGTTACCTACAAGGGAGTACCCATATGACTGTCAGTGAATTTCTCAACAGAAACTATGCAGCTAGATGGGAATGGCAAGAAATATTCATAGTGATCAATAGTAAGAACCTACAACCAAGATTACTCTACATAGCAAAGCTATCATTCAGAATTGAAGGTCAGATAAAGTGCTTTGCAGATAAGAAAAAGCTAAAGGAGTTCATCACCACCAAACCAGTACTATATGAAATGCTGAAAGGAGTTTTTAAGAAGAGGAGGAAGAAGAAAAAGGTAAAGATAAAAATTATGAACAACAAAAACACATCTATCAAAAAGTGAATCTAAAAATCAAGTGAATTAAAAATCTGATGAACAGAATAAATTGGTGAATATAATAGAATCAGGGGCATAGAACGAGAGTGGTTTGACAATTCTTGGGGGGAAGGGGTGTAGGGGGGTGTGGGAAGAGACTGGAAAAATAGTGTATACCTATGGATGAGGACAGTTGCAGGGGGGGAGGTAAGAGCAGAGGATGGGATGGATGGGGGGGAGCTATGGGAGGGAAAAAAGAACAAATTGTAATAATCTGAGCAATAAAAACTTATTAAATTTTTAAAAAAGAAATGACACAAAGAAGAACAAATACAACTGAAAATAAAAGAAAGAAAAAAATAAAGATTAGAGTATCTATAATTAAAATGACCAATCTCTCTATATAAAAGCCTAAGTGACTGGCTAACTGGCTAACCAGCTGACCATCCAGTAGCACTGACAGCCAGCAGGCAGGTGCTCATTTCAGGAGTGGAAACCACAGGCATGGAAACATAGAACAGCCTGATGAATCTCAGAGGGAAGGGGTTGGGAGGGGAGCATGGGAAGACATTAACCAAAGATTTTATGTGCATACTAGAAGCGCTAGGGTCCCTTGGCCTGGCCTATGGGTATCAGGCAGAAACTGACAGCCTGACATCACCCCAAGGAGTCCCAGATTGTGAAAGGGCACAAGCCAGGCTGAGGGACCCCACTGGTGCACAAATCTGTGCACCGGGCCTCTAGTATAAAAATAATAGAGAAAACCAATGAAACCAAAACCTTGTTCTTTGAAAACATCATTGCAATTGATAAGGGTTTAGCAAGACTAATTGGAAAAAAAGAGAGAAGATAAATCACCAACACTAGGAATGAGAGAGGTGACATCACTACAGATTCTCCAGATCATACAAAGCTAATAAAGTAACATTAAGAAGAACAATATGCTAGTAAATTCGGCAACTTAGATGAAATGGACCAAAAAAGATACAAACTACTGAAGCTCACTCAAGAAGAAATAGCTATATAACCCTGTATCTGGTAAAGACATAGATTTAGTAGACAAAAAAATTTTCCTCAAAGAAAATTCCAGGTTCAAATGGCTCCACTAGTGAATTCCACCAAATATTTAAGGAAGAAATAATACCAACACTACGTGAACTTTTCTTGAAAACTGAAAAAGAGGGCATCCTTTGCAATGCATGTTATGAGGCTGGTATTACCTGGATATAAAAACAGCAAAAGATCTTACAAGTAAAGGACTCTACAGACCAATATCCTTCAGGAACATAAATGCAACAATTCTTGGTGAAATTTTAGCAAATAAAATTCAACAAAATATAAAAAGGAAAATACTTAATTACTAACTGGGCTTTATCTCAATTATACAATGTTAGTTTAACATTCCAAAATCAATCAATGCAATTCATCATGTTAATAAACTGAAAAAGGCTGCTGGGAAAAAAAATGGCGGCGGAACGGAGGGATTTGATCTGAATCTGCTCACAGGGTAGAGGGAGGGAGCAGCTGAGAGTCGCGCAGGGAGCATTTGTCGGCGACTAGGGGGACAGCTGTGCTCCAGGAGAAGATAGAGGACTGCTGGGCTGGCCTCCCTAGCCTGAGCAGCCCCAGTACTGCTGGGTTCTCTCCCTGAGCCAACTGCGCGAGGAGGCGCGCGGAGGCGGACCACGACATCTTGAACGAGAGGAGCTGGAAAACATACAGCTGCCGTTCGCGGTACCGGCGGGACCTCTGGGGCTCCCGGAGCACCGGCGACCAGGTGGCGCGCAGAGCCCAGGGAGCTCTAAACTCCAGCAAGGAAAGGTCAGATTTCCCTGGGGGTACTTTGGGCGCGAAACTGAGGGGGCTGGCAGTCTGGGAGATCTGCACCTTGGAACTCAAAACCTGGAGATCTGCACCTGAAATAGAATCTGTGGCTGTTGAAGCTGGTGAACGTGGGAGAGGGCCCTTGGAGCTGGTGGCAGAGTTGATCCCTGGAGCGCAATCAGTTTGGACCTGACAGAGGGGGGAAGCCCGGAAGATTTTGGGAGGGTTCTGGCTGCTAAAACAGCAGTCACCATTAGAGAGGCAGTATTGTTTAGTTCAGGATAAAGAGGACCAATAGACCCAGAAGTCAATCTAGAAACACTGCCACCCAGAGGCCAAATCACAAATTGACTCTTATGTGACAGGGAATTGATTATATCTTCTCTTCGACCTTGGGAATACAGTCTATTTTCATCTACACTTTAGTATCTTTTACTCTACCTCAACTTCACCTTTATACCACCACTCTCTGGCTAACCTTTCCCTATTTAGTGCCTTGTTTCCCTTACACTTTTCCCGCTTTAGATTTACCTAATTCTTTCCCCTTACCCCCTGTTAAAATTTCACCCCACTGATATATCTAATCTCTAACCACCTAATCCAAGTGCATATATACCTCTAGCTTCTCTGACTTCACTATCTTAAAGTGTTTTTAGCCCTGTCCTGTTGTTGTTGTTTACTTGACTGTTGATTATATTGATTTTTTAAGCAGGTTTATGAGATTGATTTGCTTATTCTGTTATTTTGGTTTGTCTTGTAGGGGGGTTATTTTTATTTTTGGTGTTGTTTCTTGTTTTGTTGTCCTCATCTGCATTGTTTTTGAGATAGATTTTTGCTTCTGTGTTCCCTCACCTCTCTTGATATTAGTAGTTGTATGTAATTTGTATCAATCTCCAAGTAGTTGTTGCAGGTTTTGGTTCGGATTAGGGGCTATCCTATAGGAGTTTTCACCCCACATTTATAATTTACTCCTTTTATTTCTTTTTTCCTTCTCCCCCTTCTCCCATTATCATTTTGGCATTCCTGTCTTTCTTTTTTGTGAGTGTATGTGTTTGGGGGGGTCTCTTTCTTTTTTGTGTGAGTGTGGGTGTGTGAGTGTCTGTGTGGGTCTGGGGGAGGTTCTCTTTCTTTTTTCCCACCTATCACCAAATTTGCCTTTCTCTGGCGGTCACCTTTATTTGGAATTACAATTACTTTGACTACATTCCGGTTCAGTGCCTGGTGCGTTGCACCTGGTTGTGTTGTATTTTGTGCCTTTAAATCAACACAGGAGAGTGAGAACTACATAACCACATACACAGAGAAGAGAGACCATGGGAAGACAAAGAAATAGCCCACATATGAAAGAAAAGCAAGGCTCGCCAGAAAAGGAGGTAAACGAAATGGAAGTTAACAACCTGTCAGAGAAAGAATTCAGAGAAATGGTCATAATGTGGCTGAAAAGAATGGAAGATAAATTTGATAATATGAGTAAGACCCAAGAGGAAATGAGGAAGACCCAGGAAGAAATGATGAAGAGCCATGAAGAAATGAAGAGAAGCCACGAAGAAATGAAGAGGAGCCAAGAAGAAATGAAAAATGACATTGCTGAAGTAAAGAACTCAATAGAAAGTATTAAGAGTAGACTAGAAGAAGCAGAGGATCGCATCAGTGAGCTAGAAGACCAGGTAGGAAAAAATAACCAAGTAGAGCACCTTCTAGAAAAAAAAATTAAAAAGCAGGAGGAGAGCCTAAGAGAACTATGGGACAACATGAAACAAAACAACATCCGTATAATTGGGCTTCCAGAAGGACAGGAAACTGAGCAAGGAATAGAAAACCTGTTGGAAGAAATAATGACAGAAAACTTTCCTGGTATAGGAAAGGAAAAACCCACACAAATCCAAGAAGCTCACAGAGTCCCAAGCAAAATAAACCCCAAAAGACCTACGCCAAGGCACATTATAATTAAATTGGCAAACACCAATGACAAAGTAAGAATCTTAAAAGCTGCTAGAGAGAGACAGAAAGTCACATACAAAGGTACACCCATCAGACTAACAAGTGATCTCTCAACAGAAACCTATCAGGCCAGAAGGCAGTGGAATGAAATCTACAAAGTCATGCAAAGGAAGGGTCTGAATCCTAGAATACTGTACCCAGCAAGGCTCTCAATGAAAATTGAAGGTCGAATCAGGAGCTTCACAGATAAAAAAGGACTAGGGGAATTTGTCACCACCAAACCAGCAATGCAAGAAATGCTAAAGGATCTGCTGTAAAAAGAAATAGGAAGCGAAGAAGGAACACAGGGGCAAAGAACAAAAATGGCAACATATAAGCACCTATCAATAATAACTTTAAATGTAAACGGGTTAAATGCTCCAATCAAAAGACATAGGGTAATAGACTGGATAAGAAAACACAACCCATGTATCTGCTGTCTACAAGAAACCCACCTCCGAAAAAAAGACGCACACAGACTGAGGATGAAAGGTTGGAAAAAAGTTATTCAGGCGAATGGAAATGAAAAAAAAGCTGGGGTAGCCATACTTATATCTGACAAATTAGATCTCAAAGTGAAGGACATAACAAGAGATAAAGAAGGCCACTTCATAATACTAAAGGGAGCAATTCAACAAGAAGAAATAACTCTTGTAAACATATACGCACCCAATACAGGAGCACCCAAATATATACAAAAACTCCTAGAGGACATCAAGGGAGAGATAGACAGCAATACAATCATAGTAGGAGACTTTAATACCCCATTATCACCATTGGACAGATCCTCTAAACAAAAAATCAGTAAAGAAACATCAATTCTCAATGACTCACTGGACCAGATGGAATTAATTGACATCTTCAGATCATTTCACCCCAAAGCCACAGAATATACATTCTTTTCAAGTGCCCATGGGTCATTCTCAAAGATAGACCATGTATTAGGTCATAGGCAAAGTCTCTCCAAATTCAAGAAGATAGAAATCATATCAAGTATATTCTCAGATCACAGTGGCATAAAGCTGGAAATCAACTACAATAGAAACAATCCAAAGAAATCGAACACATGGAGACTAAACAGCATGCTATTAAACTATGACTGGGTTACTAGAGAGATTAAGGAAGAGATAGAAAACATCATGGAAACAAATGACAATGATAGCACAACAATCCAAAATCTATGGGACACAGTGAAAGCAGTTCTGAGAGGGAAGTTCATAGCTCTACAATCCCACTGCAAAAAACTAGGAACAGCGGCAATAAATTATCTAACCCAACAACTCAAAGAGTTAGAAAGAAAGCAACAAGAAAAGCCCAGTGTAAGCAGAAGGAAGGAAATAGTAAAGATCAGAGCAGAAATAAATGACATAGAGACCAAAGAAACAATACAGAAAATCAATGAAACCAAGAGCTGGTTCTTTGAAAGGATAAACAAGATTGATGAACCTCTAGCCAGACTCACCAAGAAGCAAAGAGAGAGGACCCTAATAAATAAAATCAGAAATGAAAGAGGTGAAATAACAACAGACCCCATTGAAATACAAAGGATTGTTAAAAAATACTATGAACAACTCTACTCCAACAAACTGGACAACCTGGAGGAAATGGATATGTTTCTAGAAAAATATAACCTCCCAAAACTCAGTCAAGAAGAATCTAAACATCTCAATAGACCAATAACTGTGGAAGAAATTGAAGCAGTCATCATAAAGCTTCCAGCAAACAAAAGCCCAGGGCCAGACGGCTTCACAGGGGAGTTTTACCGAACATTCAAGGAAGAACTAAAACCTATACTCCTCAGACTATTCCAGAAAATTCAAGAGGATGGAAAACTTCCAAACTCCTTCTATGAAGCTAGCATCACCCTAATACCAAAACCAGATAAAGACGACACAATGAAAGAGAATTACAGGCCAATATCCCTCATGAATATAGATGCCAAAATCCTCAATAAAATTCTAGCAAATCGGATCCAGCAGTACATCAGAAAGATCATACACCACGACCAAGTAGGATTTATCCCAGGAATGCAAGGATGGTACAATATCCGCAAATCAATAAATGTGATACATCACATTAACAAATTGAGAGATAAAAATCACATAGTCATATCAATTGATGCAGAAAAAGCATTTGACAAAATCCAACATCCTTTCTTAATAAAAACTCTCAATAAGGTAGGAATAGAAGGATCATACCTCAACATAATAAAAGCCATATACGATAAACCCACAGCATACATCATACTCAATGGGCAAAAACTACAACCATTTCCCCTAAGAACAGGAACAAGACAGGGTTGCCCACTTTCACCACTCCTGTTCAACATAGTACTGGAAGTATTAGCCATTGCAATTAGACAAGAAGAAGAAATAAAAAGCATCCAAATTGGAAAAGAAGAAGTTAAGCTATCCTTATTTGCAGATGACATGATATTGTACATAAAAAACCCGAAAGACTCCATAAAAAAGTTAGTAGACTTAATAAATGAGTTCAGCAATGTAGCAGGCTACAAAATTAATGCCAAGAAATCTATGGCATTTCTATACACTAATAGTGAACTTACAGAAAGAGAGACTAAAAAAGCAATCCCATTTACCATCACACCAAAAAAATTAAGATACCTAGGAATAAACTTAACTAAGGAGGTAAAAGATCTATTTGTGGAAAACTACAGGACACTGAAAAAAGAGATAGAGGAAGATGTAAACAGGTGGAAGAACATTCCATGTTCATGGATTGGGAGAATCAACATAATTAAAATGTCCATACTACCCAAAGCAATCTATAAATTTAATGCACTCCCCATTAAAATACCAATGGCATATTTCACAGACCTAGAAAGAACTCTCCAAAAATTCATCTGGAACAAAAAAAGGCCCCGAATAGCCACAGCAATCCTGAGAAAGAAGCACAAAGTCGGTGGGATTTCCATACCAGATTTCAAGCTGTATTACAAGGCTACTGTTCTTAAAACAGCCTGGTACTGGCACAAGAACAGACATATAGATCAATGGAATAGAATAGAGAATCCGGATATCAACCCAATCCACTATGCTCAATTAATATTTGACAAAGGAGACAGGAACATAAAATGGAGTCAAGACAGTCTCTTCAATAAATGGTGTTGGGAAAATTGGACAGATACATGCAAAAAAATGAAACTGGAGCACCAACTTACACCATACACAAAAATAAACTCAAAATGGATACAGGACTTAAACGTAAGACAGGAAACCATAAAAATATTAGAGGAATCTACAGGAAGAAAAATCTCAGACATATGCCAAAAGAACTTCTTTGATGATACCGCTCCGAGGGCAATGGAAGCTAAAGAGAAAATAAACAAATGGGACTACATCAAAATCAAAAGCTTTTTCACAGCTAAAGAAACCATCAACAAAACAACAAGAAAACCCACTGTATGGGAGAACATATTTGCAAATGTTATTAGTAATAAAGGTTTAATCTCAAGCATCTACAGGCAACTCACCCAACTCAATAAAAGGAGGACAAATGATCCAATAAAAAAATGGGCAACAGACCTAAATAGAATCTTCACGAAAGAAGACAAAAGGAAGGCCCAGAGACACATGAAAACTTGCTCAAAGTCACTAATTATCCGAGAGATGCAAATCAAAACGACTATGCGGTACCATCTCACACCTATCAGAATGGCTTACATCAACAAATCAACAAACGACAAGTGCTGGCGAGGATGCGGAGAAAAAGGAACTCTTGTGCACTGCTGGTGGGATTGTAGACTAGTACAGCCACTGTGGAGAACAGTATGGAGATTCCTCAAAAAACTAAAAATGGAGCTCCCATTCGACCCAGTGATCCCACTTCTAGGAATATACCCCAAGAAATTAGAAAGGCGAATTAGAAAGGATATATGTACCCCTATGTTCATAGCAGCACAATTTACCATAGCTAAGATTTGGAAACAGCCGAAGTGCCCATCAGCAGATGAGTGGATCAAAAAACTATGGTACATTTACACAATGGAATACTATGCCGCGGAAAAAAAGAAGGAGCTCCTACCATTTGTAACAACATGGATGGATTTGGAGAGCATTATGCTAAGTGAAATTAGCCAGGCAGAGAAAGACAAATATCACATGATCTCACTCATTTGAGGAATACAATCAATGACATAGACTGATGAACAAGAATAGATCCAGAGACTGAGAAAAGTCCATCAGAATGTCAAACCTCAGGGTAAGTGGCAGGTGGTAAGAGTAAGTGGAAAAGTCAATATACTTGAACTCTTGAACTGAGGTAAGTGATTTGTGTTTTTACATCCCTGACAAAGTTTATATAAAATTATAAAAAAATGGCAGCTAGTCTGACATTGAATTGACATGGCCTAGAGCTTGTCATATCCTATGGAGACCAGTCCTTAGGCTAGGCCCTGCTTAACCTCCCATGACACCATAATACCCTTACATGATATTATTCTACAATGTCATTATAATATTGGATATTTGACAACAGCATATTATACAATTATCCCAAATAAACTTACAAACTAATTCTTTGAATGTTGGGCAGCAACTTAAAAAAGAATAGGAAAGAAATTAATCCCTTTCAGAAGGAATTAAGGCACTGGGAAGGCATCCGAGCATTCTATATTGGCCCTTCTTGCCCTTTCTGCCAAGAGGGACCTTCTTGTTACTATCCAAATACACACAGCTGATGCCAGAGTTTTCAGTTCGAGCTGTGGCTGAAGCCTTTGGGCAGCTGGCACCATGGATCTGTATCTCGACCAATGGTGTGAGCTGGGCCCTCTCTGGAGAAGAAACCTGGGTCCCCCGAGATATGTGATCAGTACCGGGACCCCGCCAGCAGGCGAGGGGACCCCAAGGCAGGTACTGGACGTGGAGGCCACAGGGCGGCATAGACTACAAAGGAGACAGAACTGAACCTCACATCACCCTGTTTGGCCCCGGAGGATGGCTGGTTAGCCAGAGACGGGTAAGATTCCTCAGGGAAGGAACAACCTAAGACAGGCACAGTAGCAGAGGGGCCAACAGGAGAGAACTAAAAGGTCAACAGAGGTGGGGCACAGACCCTCATCCACAAACCTTGCAGGGGTTTGAATTCTCAACCCTCCTAAGGGAGGTCTCCTACCCCCACGGCTGCTTCGCCTCCCACACACAACTCATACGGGGACCCAGGCGGCAGACAGAGACTCGGCCAGCAATAGCTGCTCTATATCTAAATTCAGTCTATTACCAGGAATGCTCGGGACCTACTCAAATTGCAAATATTCCTTTCCACTAGTATTCACAGGGTAAACTAAGATTTCTGCTTGAGTATTAAAATTGACAGGAAAATAGTAATCAAGTTTTCAGATTAATTTAAATTGGCCAAGTGAAATACGAGAATACTCAAGAAAATTATAGTGTACTGGACAAAAAGCTTTTCCTAAAACATTAACTGAAAAATCTATTAGTAGTTCATCTCTCTGTAAAATTGCCTAACATCCAAAGAACCTAAAGCAGTCACTTTGTGTGCAAAAATTAAAATTTAAAATTATCAAGACTGCAATAGAAAATTTCCAAAAGTCCCCATTAATCAAAAAAGGGGAGGGGACAGCGGGGTAATATCATGAAAGGGACAAAAAAAATATCGAGTAAGTAAAATACATCTAGAAAATTCTTACTCCAGTAAAGTAAATTCCATTTGTAAAAACAATAGCAGGACACCCATGAAAAAACACACATGGTGTCAAAATAAGCCAAAGGAAAATCATTTAGGCAAAAATTAAAAAGAATCCCAAGTCTATTTTGCATAGAGGATCCCTTTGTTAACTTTTGGTCGAGAATGTGTTTGTGTGTTTTCAGAGAACAACTCCAAGACCATGTGGGTTCCTGCGACGGTGAGGAACTGATGGATCTGTTCCAGTCATGAGGACGGTCCAGAGATGGGGGACACTGACGACACCTTGCCATACTAGCAGTCAGCAGCTGTGCATGTCTGCAGGCAGCCCAGGACCAAACCAGAGAGGATGGATCATGCATTGACACGATATGTCCACCATCTGGATACCATTGCTGACTTATACACATAATGAATTATTTGACACTGAAACTGGGACTCAGAAAAGTTGGACATTGAAACCGAGACTGAAACACTTTTTGTTCTTATACATTTATTTCTAGTATGCAGAGGCAAGATATTTTTGAAGAAAAGAAACAGGGGAGAGTGATTGATATAGAGGCAGGATGGCCTTGAACAGGCTGTCAAGCTACAGGGGGAGGCTTGGGCGGATGGGAGGCAGATGCGGGGGGAGATCAACGGAAGGACTTGTATGCATGCATATGAACATAACCAATGAATGAAAGACACTGGGGCGGGGAGGGGGGAAGCTGGGGATATGTGCTGGGGGGTGGGGGAGGCTGGGTGGAGGATAAGGGGGAGGGGGAAAGGAAAACATGGAATACTATTATACTGCAAAAAATCAATAAAAAATAATTAAAAAAAATAAAATAAAATAAACTGAAAAAGAGAAAAGTTAAGATCATCTCAAAAGATGTAGTAAAAGCATTTGACAAAGCTTCAACATCCATTCCTGATAAAAATTCTTAACAAACTATGGATAGAAGAGGACTTCAACCTGATGAAAGGTATATCTATATCTATATCTCTATATCCTATATAATAAAAGCCTAATGTGCAAATTGTGCGGTGGAATGACCAGTAGCCATGACTTGCACTGATCACCAGGAGACAGATACTCAATGCAGGAGCTGTCCACTGGTGGTCATTGCGCTCCCATGGGGGGAGCACTGCTCAGCCAGAAGCTGGGCTCATAGCTGGTGGCGAGTGCAATGGCAGTGGTGGGAGCCTCTCCTGTCTGTGCAGCAGCATTAAGGACCCCTTAGAGGATGTCCACCTGATGGCTTAGGCAGGGAGCAGACCTAAACCAGCAGGTGGACATTCCCCGAGGGGTCCTGGACTGCAGAGGACGCAGGCCAGTTTGAGGGACCCTCCCCAGTGCATGAATGTCATGCACTGGGCCTCTAGTATTTCTATATATATCTCTCTATATCTCTATATCTATATCTATCTCTATCTTTATCTCTATATCTATATATCTATATTTCTCTATCTATCTATCTATCTATCTATCTTAAACTAACATCATGCTAAAAGCTTTTCCCCTAAGACTAGGATCAAGACAATGATGTTTATTAGCACCATATCTATTAGACATTGTCCTAGAGTCCTAGCTGCTGTAATAAGGCAAGAAAAACAGTAATAAATTGTCCAGATTGGAAAGGAAGAAGTAAAACTGCTTTTGTAGACAACATAGTTGTCTATGTAAAAAACTTGGTGAAATCCTACCAAATGCAAAAAAGCTACTGTAAGTTAAAAAAGAGTTTACAGGCTGTAAGATAAATGCACAAAACTAACACATATCTTTATATACCAGCAATGAACAATTGGAACTAGAAAACCAAAATCATTTTTAATTGTAGCAAAATATAAAATACTTAGGAATAAATATGACAAAATATGTTCTGAAAATTATAAATAATTGCTGGGGGAAATGAAAGGTGATATTGGAGAGATGTACTATGTTCTTTGGTCAGAAGACTTACTACTATTAAGATGTCAATTCTTTCCAAATTGGTCTATAGATTTAATGGAATCCCAATCAAAATCCCAGTAGGTTTTGAAGAACTTGACCAGTTGTTCTTAAATTCATGTAGAAATAAATGTAAAGGACTTACAGTAACCAGACAACTTTGAAACAGAATAACAGAATTGGAGATCTAATGCTGCTAGATGTCAAGACTTATGGTAAAGCCACAGTAATCAAGATAGATGGACAGATTAATGAAAAAGAGTATATTTTATAATAGATATATATATATGTCAAAAATCCCATATATGATGGGTGGAGGTGGGAAAGGGCATAAAGGGGATAAATGGTGATGAAAAAAAAATTTAAATTTAAAAATCTCATAGATGTACATATGTTTGGGATTTTTGACAGAAAGTGCAGAATGTGATTTAGCAGAGGAAGAATAGTGTTTTCACCAAATTGTGGTGGAACCATTTCACATTCATTTAGCAGAGGAAGAATAGTGTTTTCACCAAATTGTGGTGGAACCATTTCACAAAATAATAAACTTTGATACATGCTTCATATCATATGCAAATATATACTCAAGATGAATCAGATAGTTAAATGTAAAATCAAAGACTATAACACTTTTGTAGAAAATCTTTATGATTGAGTTAGGCAAAGATTCTTAGATATAACTCAGAAGTTCAATTCATTAAAGAACTAATTAATAATTTGATTTATTTAAATAAAACTCCCTTGCTTTTCCAAAGATATGATTAAGAGAATAAAAATATGAATTACACACTGGGAGAAAACATTTAAAAATCATATATTGGATATTGGATGTAAAATATTTGAATATCAGATATAGATACAATATATAAATATAGCTATATACTATATAGGATACATAAGTACAGGAGCTATAAATATTTTAAAAGCATAGCTTCTGATAAATGGTATGTAAATCTGAAATGAGCCTTACTGGACTTCAATCAAGAGCTGGCAGGGCTGTGTTCCTCCTAGAGGTTCAGGGGAGATGTGGTTCCCTGCCTGTCCCAACTTCTGCAGGTTTCCCACATTCTTTGGCTCCTGGCCCCATCCTCCACCTTCAACACCAGCAGCTTTGCATTTGAAATTGCTCTCTGACTCTGACTTCCTCTCCCGTCTCTCTTTTCTACTATTAAGTACCCTTGTGATCACACTGGGCCCACCTGGATAATCCAGAATATTTATGATAAGGTCAGCAGATTAGGCACCTTGATTCTATCTGCAACCTTAATTCCTTCTTGAATAGCATATTCACAGGTTCCCAGGACACAAGCATCTTTGGGGACCATTATTCTGCCTATCACAGTATAACTGGAACAATTTGGATATGTGAATCTACTTCTTCCAGCATATATTTTATGAAATACAAATACAAACCCAGTATTTTTGATGAAAATTTAATGTCCAAATTAAGATATGCTGTAGTGTATTCCAAACACTTAAAATTTTTAAAGAAGTATCTCAATAATTTTATATTGCTTCCATATTGAAATGATAATTTTTGGATATGTTGGGTTAAGTAAAATGTATTAAAATAAAAGACAGAGAGAGAAACCAAGATGGTGGCATAGGTAAATACCTAAACTGCTGTCTTGCACAACAATTTCAAAATTACAACTAAAAGACAAAACGGACATCATGCAGAACCACAGGAAGGCTGGCTGAGTGGAAATACTACAACTAGAAGGAAAGAGAAAAGCACACTGAGACTCAGTGGAGCTGCAGAAGGCAGAGGTACTAAGGTGTGTGCCCGGAGAGGGTTGGCAACTGAATATGCAGCTGGCTTTCTCTATTGGGAGGGAGACAAAAGCTCCCAACAGCTTTGGACTCCAGTTCTGGGTGAGACTCTGGGGACCCAGACCCATATGGGAAGAAACTGGACTGTCAGGAAAGAGAAAAGCACACTGAGACTCAGAGGAAATGCAAAAGGCAGAAGTACAGAGGCACGCACCTGGAGAGGGCAACTGAGTATGCAGCTAGCTTTCTCTATTGGGAGGAAGACAAAAGCTCCTGACAGCTCTGAACTCCAGGATCAGGCGAGACTCTAGGGACCCAGACTCATTTGCGGAAAAACTGGACTATCTGGCAGTAGGCAAAACTCGAGGGTGGCTTTCTCTCAGAGGTGCTTGCAGTGATTACTGTGGAACACTGAGACCCAGAGGCCTCTTAGGGCAGGGCTGAAGGGAAGCCATTGCTGTCTGCAACGTCCTGAGACTCTGCCCCATCCAAGCTGAGCACAGAGGCTTTTGCAAGTCTTATCTCATAAGGATATCTCCAGCACATAAATTCTCCCAGCATAGACACAGCTGATCCTCTCAGCCAATTGGCCTGGAGGTCAAATCCTTCCAGTGATACCAACAACAGTTAAGGCTTAATAACAAAAAGACTGTGCACACAGACCACAAAGGGGTGCACCAAGAGTGTCTACCTCAGGGAACTGGGGAGGCTGAGCCTATAGAACACCTAGCACACAAAACCACTCTATCAAATCAGGGGAGCAGCCAAAATGCGGAGACAAAGAAACAGGTCACAAATGAAAGAAATGGATATAGAGTTCAAAACCATGGTTATAAGGTTTTTTCAAAAATTTCCTAGAAAAGGTTGATAAATTTAGCGAGACCATCAAGGATATGAAAAAGGACCAACTAGAAATTAAGCATACACTGACTGAAATAAAAAATAATATACAGAGATCCAACAGCAGATTAGAGGATCGCAAGAGTCAAGTCAAAGATTTGAAATACAAAAAAGTAAAAAACACCCAACTGGAAAAGAAAAAAGAATAAAAAAATGTGAAGATAGTGTAAGGAGCCTCTGGGACAACTTCAAGCATACTGACATCCAAATTATGGGGGTTCCAGAAGAAGAGAAAGAGCAAGATACTGAAAATCTATTTGAACAAATACTGACAGAAAACTTCCCTTACCTGGTGAAAGAAATCCTATCTAATAAAAGAGTAATATGTAAACTGACTGTATCTTCACCACACCCACAAAACAATCAGAGCAAGCATGCAAATTAACCAACCAAGATGGTGGTCAATTTGTATATCCCCATGTAGAACAAGCACTGCAGAAGGGAGCAAAGCTGCAGAGAAGTAAGCAAGCGGGGCAGGAGAGAAGGGAGGGAGCAAGGCAGAGGAGACAGGAGTGAGACAGAGGAGGTGGGAGAGAGCAAGGCAGCAGAGATGGGAGAGAGCGAGGTACTGGAGAAGGGAGCAAGGTAGCAGAGAAGGGAGGGAGTTTTGCTCAGGCCGCAGGAAGCTCTATTCTTGCAGGAATCTTCCTACAATGGGTCTCTAGTAGACTTACAAGTCTAGGAAGTATAGAGAACCCCAAACAAAAGGAACCAAAGAGGACCACACCAAGACATACCATAATTAAAATGCCAAGAGCAAAAGACAAAAAGAGAATATTAAAAGCAGCAAGAGAAAAGAAATTAGTTACCTACAAGGGAGCACCTATACGACTGCCAGCTAATTTCTCAACAGAAACTGTGCAGGCTAGACAGGAGTGGTAAGAAATATTCATAGTGATCAGTAGCAAGAACCTACAACCAAGATTACTCTACACAGCAAAGCTATCATTCAGAATTGAAGGTCAAATAAAGAGCTTCACAGATAAGAAAAAGCTAAGGGAGATCATCATCACCAAACCAGTATTATATGAAATGCTGAAAGGTATTCTTTTAGAAAAGGAAGAAGAAGAACAAGGTAAAGATAAAAATTATGAATAACAAATACATATCTATCAACTAGTGAATCTAAAAAATCAAGTGAATTAAAAATCTGATGAACAGAATAAACTGGTGAATATAATAGAATCAGGGGCATAGAAAGGGAGTAGACTGATAATTCTTGGGGGGAAATAGATATTGGGGTGCAGGAAGAAATTCATATACCTATGGATGAGGACAGTGTTGGGGGGAGGTAAGGGCAGAGGGTGGGGTGGGCACTGGGTGGAGGGGAGCTATGGGGAGAAAAAGAGGAACTATTGTAATAATCTGAACAATAAAGATTTATTTTTTAAAATATTAAAGACAGAAAACCCAATAGAAAAATGGATAAAAAGTATTAATAAAAAATAAATAGAAGAAATACAAAGGGTCATAGGATTCTTATTTTAAAAGGGCCGCAGATATCTAATATTGGCAGAGACAGCAGAGATGAACATTCTCAGAAACTTTTGATGGCATAGTAGTTTGATAAAACCTTTTGTAAGCAGTTTTGTAATTTTTAAATTTGAAAATGAAATGACCATTTAACCTAGGGTTGAATTTTAAAAGTTTGTTCCAAGGAAAGACAAATACATAATGTATGTCTAATGATGTTCATTGCAGCATTTTCCTCTACCAGGAAAACATGGAAATCAACCAACTTGTCCTTCAATAAGGGAGTAGTTAAAATTTCTAGTACATGCCTATCAGAATGAGGTATATACAAAGGCAGAGCTCAGTGATCCCCTCGCTGGTTTTCATTCCTGTGCATCATGTGGCCCTCAGCGTTTGTCTGGCACCCACAGCTTACTGCTAGCCCCACTGAGCTTCCAGTTAATTAAAACACTTACCTCTGCCTCCTCCACCTATTCTTAAATCTAGGCCTCTCCATTCTGTGAAACCAAAGGTACAACTTTATGTTTCATCTTATTTTCCCAGGAAACCCTGCTAAGACTGTTTTGAATGTCAATGCTGTTTCCTCCTTTAGCCCTCCAGGTCTGTAAATCCACTCAGCATGCTTTGTCTTTTTTTAAAGTCATCAAAACAGGACCCAGTGGCAGTAGGATTAGGAGAGGAGACTGTAGTCAAGTGCTGAGTTTTGGATCTTGGTCACAGTGTTTACCAGCTTTATGTGACCTCAGAGAAGTCACTTAACCTCTTTGTGCCTCAATGTCCTTGTCTAGAAAGTGGGGATAACAATCATTTCCAACTTGTTCCAGTCACCTATTACTGTGTAACAAACCACACCAAGATTTAGTGGCTTAAAATCCAGGCAGTTATTCTCTGCCGGTCATGCACCCCGGCTGGTGGCTAGAACAGGGGGCCTCCCTGTCTGTCTGGGCCAGGTGGTCCCTCTCCCACGTTTCCTCATCCTTCTGTGATCCACTTAAGCATCCCCGCAACATAACTGTGGACTCCCAGGGCAGACGCATAAACTGCTGGGCGTCTCAGGGCCGGTCTGTATCTGCCTCATTAGAAATGAGGGCATCTCAGGAGCAGAGGACAAGTGCACTCCAATTGTTGAAAAGAGGTGTGTGTGTGTGTGTGTGTGTGTGTGTGTGTGTGTGTGTGTGTATGTAGGGAGGGGAGAATTGGGTGGTGGCCATTCTGGAGATAATACATACCCTGTAGTGTTGCTGTGAGAATTAAAGCAACTTAATGCATGCAAAGCACTTAAAACCATGCCTGCCTGGTTCATAATGCATACGTGTTAGTCTTTAGGTTCAAAGGCTTGAAGGGAGGCAGAGCCAAGGTCAGGGCCATGCTGCATCCACTGGGCTTCTCTTGCTGGACTAGGCGACTGCTCTGCTACACCTCTGCTGCGTACAGTTCCACTCAGGGGAGCATTTCCTGTGTGTTAGTCTTACCCTCGTGCAGTCCTACACAGTGGGTGTGGTTGTTCTCGGCTCAGGAAACTGAGGCTCAGAGAGGAAAACACCTTCTGTTACTAGCTAGTGAGTGGGGAAGCCAATATCCAGAAAGCTGGCATTTTTCTCTATTGCGTGCGAATCTTTGAGGTGGCTTGCTGATCAGACTCAGGCTGTCCAGGACGTTCCGACTACGGGCCTGGACTCCTCCTGAAACGTTGATGTGGGCCATCTGCAGGCTGCTCCCACAGGCCCCAAGGTGTGGGACCCCTGCCTGGAGTGTCACCCACTTCTCTCGCTTTACTTTAGAAGCCTTCTTCCGCTGTGTGGAGGCCTCTGCATGGGCCCCACTTCAGGACCACAGGAATCTTGTCTCTGAGAGTCCAGCAGCACTGACACCACCACCACCTTCCATGTCCAGCCCTCAGCACCTCGGAGCCCAGAACGCTGGCCTGAGTGGGAGCAGGCAGGCTTCAGCCACCTGCCCACATCCACAGCTAACGGGCAGGACACACGGGATTTGAACCCAGGTTCTCTGGTTCCAAGTGCTTTCTTTCCTTATAGTTGCGAGCTTCCACTCCACCTTCCTGGGTGTAACTTTCCCATCTGCACAATGGGAGTTTGTTGTATCTGCCTTTGGAAGCTTCTGCCAGGCTCAAAGGAAATCGTGCAAGTGTGAGTATTTAACAAGTATCTATTGAGCTTCTCTTACACATCAGGCCTGAGGACACAGAGGCACACAAAACCGATGAAATCCTGACCTGATGAACTCACATTCAGAGAGAAAGGCAGTCCAGTGAGCTTCTCACCAACCATCAATCACTTCACACAAACAATGAAATACTTCCGCCCAAGGATCTAACACAGGCTGAGTCAGTGTTCACTTTTCATTCATTCATTCATTCGTTCATTCATTCATATAAGCATCAAATATGTGTCAGGCCCTGGCAGGAAGTGGGGGAAGAGAAATGATAAGATAGATGGGGGCCCATCTGAATGAAGTTTAGGGTTTAAAATGGAGAGCAGGAGAGAAGCAAAGATGGCGGCATAGGTGAACACCTATTGTTCTGCCCCGCGCAACGATTTAGGAACTACAACATAACAGCAGAACAGACAGCACCCAGAATCGCCAGAAAGCTGGCTGAATGAAAACGCCACTAACTGGAGTGGAGGTGGGACACTGAGACTCAGAAGCGGCGGGAGCGCAGTCTTTCAGACAGAAACAGGTTAGGAGCCGTCCTGGTCGCGCGCGCATGGGCTGGGGCTGGAGTAGCAACGCCCGTCCCACTGCCCGGATTTCCCAGCACCAGGTGAGGTCCGTCCCACTGCCCGGATCCCCCAGTGCTGGGCGAGGTCCGACCGAGGTCCGGGGGACGCACCCTGGAAGCGGGGCGCGGCAGAGGCTCCTGAACTGCGAGTTTCCGCGAAAGGGTCGCGCAAACCCGCGACTTGCCCCCTGGAAACTTGTCTCCTGGTTCTGGAAACCATTTATTTTTACAATCCTGGGCTAGACTTTTGGTGTGCAGGCATATTTGGGGGAAGGCGGAGTGGTCTGGCAAGGGGAAGAGACTAGCGGCTTTCTCTTGGAGGAGTCTGCAGCCATCCCCATCCAACAGAGACCCGCGCGCGCTAGTGACGCATAGGACGCAGCTGACGCTGACCCTACCTGCGCAGCTCAGAGACTCCACCCATCCAACCTGAACACAGTCTCCCTTCACAGCCAATTGGCCTGGAGGTCAAACCCTCCTAGGGCTAACAACAAAAAGCTGGGTTTAAATTCAAAAATACTGAATACAACCCATAAAGGATTGCAGTAAGAGCACCCACCTCAGGTAACTGGGGAGGCTGAGCCACTGTCCCTTTGAAGATATCCACCACATAAAGCAGCCACCATGCAGAGACATGGAAAGAAATCAGGTGTGAAAGAAATGGAGGAGAAAAGACGACAAGACATAGAGTTCAAAACCACAGTTATAAGGCTTTTCAAGAGGCTCCTACAAAAGGCCGATCAACTTAATGAGAATTACCAGGAAATAAACAAGACCAACCAGCAAATGAATGAGAATTACAAGGAAATGAATGAGAACCACAAGCAAATGAATGAGACCCTCAAGGAAATGAACAAGGCCTCTGAGGATACAAACCAGACCCTCACGGATAAAAAAAAGGACCAACTAGAAATCAAGCTTACACAGACTGAAATAAAAAATAATACACAAAGTCCTAAAAGCAGTCCAGAGGGCCACAAGAACCAAGTCAAAAATTTGAAATACAAAGAAGCAAAATCCACTCAGCTGGAAAAGCAAGAAACAAAAAGAATTCAGATAATTGAAGATAGCGTAAGGGGCCTCTGGGACAACCTCAAGCATGCCAACATCCGAATAATTGGGGTGCCAGAAAAAGAGAGAGAGCAAGTTAATGAAAACCTACTTGAAGAAATAGTGACTGAAAACTTCCCCACCTGGGGAAAGAAACTGACTTAAAAGCCCAAGAGGTACACAGAACCCCAAAATATAGGAATCTAAAGAGGACCACACCAAGACATATCATAATTAAAATGCCAAGAGCAAAAGATAAAGAGAGAATATTAAAAGCAGCAAGAGAAAAACAGTTGGTTACCGACAGGGGAGCACCCATACGATTGTCAGCAGATTTCTCAACAGAAGCGATGGAGGTCAGACGGGAGTGGCAAGAAATATTCAAAATAATGAAGAGCAAGAATCTACAACCAAGATTACTCTATCCAGCAAAGCTATCATTCAGAATTGAGGATCAGATAAAGTGCTTCACAGATAAGAAAAAGCTAAAGGAGTTCATCACCACCAAACCAGTATTATATGAAATGCTGAAAGATATTCTTTAAGAAGAGGAAGAAGAAAAAGGTAAAAATATAAATTATGAACAACAAATACACATCTATCAACAAATGAACATAAAACTCAAGTGAATTGATAGGCTGATGAACAAGATAAACTGGTGACTATAACAGAAACATGGTCATAGAGAGGGAATGGACTGACAATTCTTGGGGAGAAAAGGGTTGTGGGAAGTACAGCAAGAGATTGGACAAAAATCTTGCAACAATGGGAGAGGACATTGGGGAGGGGGAGGTGACGGTGGAGGGTGGGATAGGTACAGGTTGCAGGGGAGATATAGGGGGATAAAAAAGGGGAAACAATGTAATTAATAAACTGAACAATAAAGAAAAGAAAAAAAAGGAGAAAAGCCTGGAAAACACACACACACACACACACACACACACAAAAATAAAAAAATAAAAAAATAAAATGGAGAGCAGACATTAAACTAAGTGTTAGAAAATAATAGTGGCATTATCTATAGGAGCAACAACAATTAATGATGACTTTCTGGCTAGTTTGAGTGACAGTTTACAACGTGGTACTTGCTGAGTGGAATGTATGAGGTCTAGATGTCAAAGGGCGGGGTGGACCCTGACCCCTGACAGCATTCAACTCTGCCCCAGATAGTGCTGCCCCGGGGCCATGGCGGGCAGTCTCATGCAGCCCAGGTGTGCCTCTGCGGTGGGCATTCAGCAGCAGAGCCAGGGGCTGCTTGCTAGCAGTCCCACCACTTATGTCAGACTCCAGTGCTCTGGTAGCCGGCCCATTACCCTATGTCTGATTCCCTTCCTGGGACAGAGGAGACAATCCAGGCAGCCTCCTTGGGGCCAGGACTCATGGAGCACTCAGGACAGCACATCTGGTAAAGGGCAGCCCCAGGAAGGGGCCTGGCCGCTCACGCACATTCTGCGTGGAATTCTGCTCCAGGGTCAGATGGCCTCTCCAATTTGTGATTATTCAGTATTAATGTCCCCTCCTAAAAGTGCATCTGCTTTCCCATCCAACTTGTCTTTCCTCCTTCCAATTCCAAGCTTTTAGTCTAAATTAAGTCAAATTTTAAATCAATCTTCCTTCCCAGGGCTGCACTTACCATCCCTGTTCTCCCGGAAAAATCAGAAAATCAGAACAGAGCCTGCCGTCCTGGTGGTGGCTAACCATCCCTGCCGCCCTTGCCTCAGCGAGCACAGAGGGGAGACTCAGCCCTCAGGTTGCAGCTGACACCTCCCAGGCTTTTCTCTCCTATGGTTTCCAAGGGTCCTGCCCTGCCTCCAGCAGGTGCTGGTGTCCTGAGCCACCAGAAGTCAGGACCACAGCCCCGCCTGAACGGTCGTTCTTTCTCCAGCCTAGCCCTCTCCACCCATACTGTGCTGCTGGGGCAGAACTCCCATTGTGGTGCTCTGAAGGCCCCGTTTCCAGTACCTGGTGCTCTGCCTGGAGAAGGTGGCTGCGCTCAAGTCTGCGGCCCCACCCACTGGCTGGTACCTGAAGAACTCTCTAGGGTTGTGCACCTGTTGCATTCCTTTTTTTTGTATTTAGGTTTTCTTTTCTTATTTAAATTAAAACTATTTTAAAATATGGACTTCAATGAATATAGTCTTGGTATGAGAATAAAATAATACAGACACAGGTCAGTTTTTGACCCCCTCCCTCTTGATGGCCTCCCCTCAGCCTACCTAAGGTTTTGGTTTATCGTGGGAGTATTCTGGAAATTCAAAAAAGTAAATAGTTTTGTTTTATTACACGTTTGTAGTTTAAGTTAAATCCTAAATGCAGGCTGAGGACAGAAGCAGCTGCCAGAGGCCTGCTCTAGGCAGTGGCTCCTCCCCCACAACTTTCAGCTCTTTCAGGTGCTCTTTTCCTCCTTCTCTTATGCTTATTTCTAAATAACTTGCATTACTGTGTCTTGATTTAAAATTCCAGGCATTATTATGGAACTCCCAGAAGTGAAGGCTGAGAATCTGTTTTGTTTACCCCTGCCCTACTGCCCCCAACCCTGACCCAACTTCCGGAACCTCCTGGAGTTGGTGATGGTGACCCCTGCTCTGTCATCCAGTCAACTTACAGAAGCCGGAAGCCGGAAGCAGATCTCTCAGCTCCTCTCTTCTCTCTTCCTGGGACTCCCTCTGTTTACACACTGGTCCTCCTTCCTCTGAGCTCTCCTCTGTCCAGGAGGTTGGGTCACGCTTCTCATCCACACCCTTGAGTTTTTGTTTCTGATTTAGGTATCTGTTAGGTCCAATCAAAGAATCGAATCGACACCTCTCCCCTGGGAACTGACCTTCAGGCCATTTCACAATGGGCATTCCACTGCTCAGACCACATTCCACCTGCTAAGATCATTCCCTCTCTCCTCCAGAGTTTCCCAGAATCTAGACCTTCACAGAGTTCTCTGCTCAGAAAAAAAGCCCGTCTAGTCCTTTCAAATCTCTGCCTGCCACTTTGGGGCTCAGTTGTTGTGGGGCTTCCACGACCAGTTGCAAATGTCCACAGAGGCAGTTAAGTTGGTAATAAGCAAGCAAGGATTTATTGAACTGGCCAGGACGGTTGGAGGGCACCATGCCAGTGGAGACCTAACACTCAGGGCCGTGCCATCACGGGTGTAGGCAGTCCTTTTATAGGGTTTGAACCATAAGTTTTCATCGTTTTAAATTCCGAGAACAGGCTGCAGGGTCGTTTCAGGGGTAGGGAAGTGCCAGTAGAATATGATTGACCCTGTTGCCTGCTTCTTATCTCTAACCATACATCTTCCTGGATATGGGAATGTAGTCCTATCTCGCAAAAGCAGATGGTACAGCTCAACTTCTGGTGCCACTGAGTCAACAAGAATTAATCCTTTATGGTTCTGGTCTTTGAAAGGACAAAGCAGAGCCATCCTCCATCTTGCGGGGCTGGTCAGCCCAACTCCCCTTCTCCCATGCTGGGAATGGCCACAAAGGTGCCAGGAATGTCCTAACTCCCCCAACCACAGTCTGAGTGGACCAATGCAGCCCAAGGACATGGCTTAGGCCTAATAAAGCATAACCAAAGTACTGGTCACTTCCTGATTCTTGTGCTGTGAGACCCCCGCTGAAAAACCCTGACCTAATAAGGCTATCTCTGTAACCCACGTCACTTCTCTGGGACCACCCAAATGACCAACCCTTTATAACCTATTGTTCTTGCTGGAATCACTCTCTCGCCTCGCTGCTGTGCCAGATGGAAGCTGAGGGCCAAACCCGGGTTTGAATAAAGGTTCTATGCTATTGCAGCCATTTCTGGCTCCCTGGTGGTCTTTGAGGATCATGAAATCTGGGCATAACAGTCTTCAAATGAATTTATGTGAGTTTTTAGGTCTCAATCTGGAAGCTAAAGTAACTACCTTTTTGCTTTAAGCAAGCAAGTGTGAACAGCTGCTAGAATAGCAGGATCAAGTTTCACTTGGATAGTTTTATCCAAGATGAATGCTACCATATTTCACAGCCATCTGGTATCCAGATGACTTGATAAATTCCTAATTCTTCATCCCTTTCATGCACTTCTCCTTCATCTATTCTAAGCGCATCTAACTTCTGAGGGCCAGGAGCTGCTTGTTTTCTGAGTGTTCATTTTCATGGTCTCTCCGTGAAGATGTTCAAGTTTGCTTTCTCACCCTGAATAGTTTCTTTTGCCTCCAAATTGCTTTTTCTCTCTCCTGTGTTTGTGTCGTCTTTCTCTGAGATTGGTTTCTTAAATGTCTTGTGACCTGGAGCTGCTCCAGGGAACGGCTCTCCAGCTGCTGGGCGTACACTGCTTGCACAGAGGCGAGCACACGCAGGCCTGGCTGCTTCACTGGGGACCCTGCTGCCAGGATAGTTTGTTTTTTCTTCATGGCCTGTTAGATTCTCCAGTGGAAATTCTTCATTTCCTTCCTGAGGGTTTTTCCAGACGCTGGGATGAATGTGGGATGTGATAGTTCCTCCCTTCCCCCAACTGATGGACTGAGTATGCCATGAACTGCACCTGTGGCCTGGACATTCCTGAACACCTAAGCAGGCACCTTATATGGACTATGCACTGAACCACCAATCAGCACTTGCCAAATACCTTAAGTCCCCAGATTCCTAAGTACCTAAGTAGCTAATCATGTGCCTTATATGAAATCACCAATCAGCATGTGCCGAGTAACCTAAGCCCCATCCATTCCCATTCCTTCCCTCAAAAGGTGTGTTCACCTCTGCACATGTACTTTTCTTCCCTTTCGAGACAGCCTGGCAGGGATCCTTCTCCTCTACTAAAGCCTATAGTACTGGTTTTTCAGCTCACTGTCTCATCTTTCAGGATGGAGGCTGGGAGGGAAGTCCACTGCCTCACCTGCTGCTGGCAGGGCAGTCCCAATACCAGTGGCTGGGTCAGTACTCTCGGCTAGAGTGCTTCTCCAGTCCTCCCAGAGAACAACCCCCGTGGCATGCCCAGGGGAAGGGGGGTGGCGGTCACAGCTTTGTATTAGGTTGTTCAGAACAGCTGGGATTGAATTGCCTTTTTTAAAAAAACATTATTTTTATTATATAAAGTATTACAGATGTCCCTGCCTTTTCCCCCCACTGATCCTCTCCACCCTGCGTTCACACCTCCCATTAGCCACACTACTGTCTGTGTCCATAGGCTATGCATAGATGCACATGCAATTCCCTAGTTAATCCCCCTCCACTGCCCTCCACCCCGCCTTCCCTCTGAGATTCCACTGTCTATTCCCTCTTCTATGTCTCTGGATCTATTTAATTTGTCAGTTTATTTTGTTCATTAGATTTCATATGTGAGTGAGATCATGTGATACTTGTCTTTCTCTGACTGGCTTATTTCCCTTAGCATAATACTCTCCAGGTCCCTTCATGCTGTCTCAAAGGATAAGATCCTTCTTCTTTACTACTGCATAGAATTCCATGGTGTAAATGTACCACAGTTTTTTATCCATTCATCTACTGATGGGCACTTGGGCTGTTTACAGATCTTAGCTATTGTGCTGCTATGAACTTAAGGATGCATATCTCCTTTCTGGTTGGTATTTCAGATTTCTTAGGAGGATGTCTTCCTAGAAGTGGGATCACTGGCTCAAGTGGCAGTTCCATATTTAATTTCTTGAGGAGATTCCACAGTTTCCATAATGGCTGCTCCACTATGGAAAACAGTGTGGTTTCCTCGAATTGCTTTTTAAACTGACTTCCAGCCCATTCTCCCATTTGTAGGTCCTCTTTTGCCTTCATTTCCAGAGGTGCCAGATCCTGCCATGGCTGAGTCTTTGCTGGGGGTGCTGTTTGCAGAGCAGACAGAGGGGTACTCTCTGGTGTTGGCTGTGAACTTCTGTGGGGTCTGCTGATCAGTGGCCTCTGTGCACCTGTTCCCAGCTCCCCACTGCTAAGCGGTGCCCTCCCGTCCCTCCCACCAGGGTGCTGCCCATCAAGCACGTACTCTTCACCTGGAGGTTCAGTTTTTAAACCTGTCATTCTCCACCAAAAGTTTGAATTTAAGTTTTGATTTTCTTATAAATAAAGGAAGCACTGACGGTGTGTGTTCTATTCACTTGAATATATTTCTCCCTCTCTCTGGCACACACACCCTCACTCAGTACCATTTTGTTCTTAACTTCTAAGCCTTTATTTCTCTTGCACTATTGTCAGAGAATGTATCTCCCTGACTTTATTTAAAAAATATTTTGAAAAAACATGGAGAACATTGGCTATTTTTTTTCTTTGTAAATCCTTTAAAGCGATGTATTAAGAGCATACAAGTTCACAGCTGCTCTATTTTCTTGGTAGCTTGTTACTTATCTTATTTTGAAATATTTCTCATGTTTCCCTTTTGTTTTATCACTTTGAATTCTATTTTTATTTGATTTCAATGTTGTTAAGTCTACTTTCTTTTTGCTCAAATTTCTGGCTTATCTTTTTCCCATTGTTTTGTTTTTAAATCTCTTTGTTTATTGCTCTCTCTTTTATTTATTTTTTTTCCATGAATTTTAATATTAACATTACTGAATTCGTGTATTTAACATATATAATTTGTTAAGCACTACTTTATAGGAGTCATTTTCTATTTTTTATTCTTTAATCTCATTTAATCTTCATGAAAACCCTACAATGTAGCTCCAGCTACAGTTATTCCTATATCACAGACCAATACTTAGAAAGCCTAAGTGTTTTTTTTTTTTTTTTTTGTTTTCTGTACCTAACTCTACTCTGGATGGGTGGTGGGCAGCAAGCAGTGCAATGACTGACACCCACTTACTGGCCTGAACTTGGGCATCGAGATTGTAAGCCAGAATGTGACTGACCCACCTACTCCAAGAATTCCTCACCAGCCTGCCAAGAATATTCTCCTCTGGCCCAAAATGCTTTTCCTTAGTGAGTGCTGGGTACTTTGTGTACATTATCTTACTTATTCTTTCTTTTTTTTTTATTATTTTTTTTAAATTTTTTTTATTGTTCAGTTTATTAATTACATTGTTTCCCCTTTTTTATCCCCCTATATCTTCCCTCCACCCTGTACCTATCCCACCCTCCGCCCTCATCTCCCCCTCCCCAATGTCCTCTCCCATTGTTGCAAGATTTTTGCCCAATCTCTTGCTGTACTTCCAACAACACTTTTCTCCCCAAGAATTGTCAGTCCATTCCCTCTCTATGTCCATGTTTCTGTTATAGTCACCAGTTTATCTTGTTCATCAGCCTATCAGTTCACTTGAGTTTTATGTTCATTTGTTGATAGATGTGTATTTGTTGTTCATAATTTATATTTGTACCTTTTTCTTCTTCCTCTTCTTAAAGAATATCTTTCAGCATTTCATATAATACTGGTTTGGTGGTGATGAACTCCTTTAGCTTTTTCTTATCTGCGAAGCACTTTATCTGATCCTCAATTCTGAATGATAGCTTTGCTGGATAGAGTAATCTTGGTTGTAGATTCTTGCTCTTCATTATTTTGAATATTTCTTGCCACTCCCGTCTGGCCTGCATCGTTTCTGTTGAGAAATCCGCTGACAATCGTATGGGTGTTCCCCTGTAGGTAACCAACTGTTTTTCTCTTGCTGCTTTTAATATTCTCTCTTTATCTTTTGCTCTTGGCATTTTAATTATGATATGTCTTGGTGTGGTCCTCTTTAGATTCCTATATTTTGGGGTTCTGTGTACTTCTTGGGCTTTTAAGTCAGTTTCTTTCACCAGGTGGGGAAAGTTTTCAGTCACTATTTCTTCAAGTAGGTTTTCATTAACTTGCTCTCTCTCTTTTTCTGGCACCCCAATAATTCGGATGTTGGCTTGCTTGAGGTTGTCCCAGAGGCCCCTTACACTATCTTGAATTATCTGAATTCTTTTTGTTTCTTGCTTTTCCAGCTGAGTGGATTTTGCTTCTTTGTATTTCAAATCTTTGACTTGGTTCTTGTGGCCCTCTGGACTGCTTTTAGGACTTTGTGTAATATTTTTTATTTCAGCCTGTGTATGCTTGATTTCTAGTTGGTCCTTTTTTTTATCTGTGAGGGTCTGGTTTGTATCCTCAGAGGCCTTGCACATTTCCCTGAGGGTCTCATTCATTTCTTTGTAAGTATAATTCATCTCCTTGTAAATCTCATTCATTTGCTGGTTGGTCTTGTTTATTTCCTGGTTGGTCTTGTTTATTTCCTGGTAATTCTCATTAAGTTGATCGGCCTTTTGTAGGAGCCTCTTGAAAAGCCTTATAACCGTGGTTTTGAACTCTATGTCTTGTCGTCTTTTCTCCTCCATTTCTTTCACACCTGATTTCTTTCCATGTCTCTGCATGGTGGCTGCTTTATGTGGTGGCTATCCTCAAAGGGACAGTGGCTCAGTCTCCCCAGTTACCTGAGGTGGGTACTCTTACTGCAATCCTTTATGGGTTGTATTCAGTGTTTTTGAATTTAAACCCAGCTTTTTGTTGTTAGCCCTAGGAGGGTTTGACCTCCAGGCCAATTGTCTGTGAAGCTCAGCTGTGCTCAGGTTGGATGGGCGGAGTCTCCGGGCCAAGCAGACAGTGCTAGCTCCACCCTATGTGGCCCCAGGGGCTCTGTGCCGGGGGCAATGGCTGCCAGCACCTCTGAGAGAGAGCCGCTGTGGAGCTCCACCGGCTGCCGGGGAATTCAGACTGTCCCCAAATGACTTTGCATGCGCAATGTCTCACCCAGTGTCGTAAAACAAAGCAGTCTGACGGTTTTCCGAATGAGAGACAAGTCGCGGTGCACTCTCTGTGCCGTCACGCAGCCGAGCTGTTCGCGGGAGAGCTGCCTTCTCCACAAGCCGGCAGACCCGGCAGCACCCGAGCTTCGGCGTGCCCTCCCACTGTCCAGTTTTCACCCCGTGTGATAGTGGGTTCCCTGGACTTCGCCCAGAGCTGGAGAATCTGTCCAGTGGGATGCCCCTGTCTCCCCGTTCGAGAAACCTGGCCGGTTTCCAGCCGCCCGCCCTCTCCGCGGCACGCACTCCAAACCTCTCTCTGCGCGAATTTTTCAACCCTGTTCGCCGCAGCTCCTCCGAGTCACAGTGTCTTATTTTCACTTTTATTTGTGGAATTTTCACTCGGCAAGCGTTCTGGTGATTCTGGAAGGTGTTTGTTCCTTCGTTAAGTTGTAGTATTAAAATTGCTGATTATGACGGCAAGATAGGTGTTTTGCCTTTGCCGCCATCTTAGTTCTCTCTATTGCTCTCTCTTTTAAAAAAATCATTGATTTTTAGAGAGAAAGGAAGGGAGAGAAGAAAGGTGAGTAAGAGGATGAGCTCCACTTATTCAACTTATTTATGTACCCACTAGAGGCCTGGTGCACAAAATTCATGCACTTATGGGGAGAGGGGAGAAAGCCCTTAGCCGGGCTTGCACTTTCTTGCATTCTGGGAGCCATTGAGGGATGTGTGACTGACGGTTTAGGCCTAAGCCATCGGTCAGACATCCTTAGCACTGCTGCGGAGGTGGGAGAGGCTCCCACCATGGCCGCTATGCTCACCAGCTGTGAGCCTGGCTCAGGGCTTCTGGCTGAGTGATGCTCTGCACTGACCACCAGTGAGCAGCTCCTGTGCTGAGAGTCTGCCACCTGGTGGTCAGTGCACGTCATAGTGACCGGTCATTCTATGTTAGGTGGATTTGCATATTAGCCTTTAATTATATAGAATTGGTTGATTCTTGCATGTGCCCTGACTAGGGATTAAACCTGCAACCTTGGTGTATTAGGACAATGCTGTAACTAACTGAGCTACCTACTGGCCAGGGCTTGCTCTCTCCTTTATAAAGCCAATTTTTCACTTTCAATCTTTTAAGAAATAGATGAATCTGACCTAGTCACATTTATTATAAAAACTGAAATGTTTGTACCTAGTCCTTGCTATCTAATTTACTTATTTTTCAGTTTCTATTTACCTTTCTCTCTTTTTATGTTTCTTTCCTCTATTTCTTCCCATTGTTGAAATGGTCATATTTAATTTGTTACATTTTTTTCATCTTGTTTTGGAAGTTATATATTTCATTTCTATTCTATTCTGTTTCTACTTGAAGCTGAGAAAGCCACATGCAGAGAACTAGGGTAACTGGACGCACTTGTCAGTCCGCATCTACGGAAGTAGACCCGGCCAATTAACTAGAATGTGGCCAGGGTTTTCATGGCCCAGGAGACATTCCAGGCAGAAGCTAAAACCATTGAGATGAAAAAGTCTGGAATCTCTGTGAACGACACCGAGTCTGTCTGTGGAAACTGTCAGTGAGACGTACTGAGAAGAGCTAGAGGGACAGGGCAGCGGGCGGACAACTTTGCCTCGTCTTCCCTCTGAGCGTGTGCAAGCCCCTTCCTCTTCTCCCATCTATGCACACTGTGCCCATTGACCCTCCGGGGAGAGGGGAGAAGGGAGAAGAAGGCACAGGCTGAGAGAGAGCAGGAGCGTGCACCGAGAGTGATCCTCATCACATGGCATGTGCTCTGGGCAGCGTCCAGCGTATTTGGGCAATTACGTTTGCCCAATAGATGACAGTTGTCTGCCGGAGGGCTCACCTCCTGGGCTCTCTGTCACTGTAAACAGTGAACAGGACACATTGTTCCAGGAACCAGATATCGAGAATTAGCCCATTACTTATAGTTCATGCAATTACATGGAAATCTGTGGGCTACTTTGCCCGCAGGCAGGCGTGTGTGAGGTCCTACTGTCAGAGCGAAATGAGTCACGTCTGCCGGGAGAGAGCTGCTCAGAACTGCACGAGGGTGGGGGCAGCTAGTGGCGGGTCCTGTCAGGCTGGGTGAGCTCTGCGTGCCTGGCACCATGGGTAGTGCTCAGGTGATGACATGGTGAGCTGGCTGGGAGGGGGCAGAGAGGAGGGGTCAAAGGCAGGGCTCTGAGAGGCAGGGAACCCTGATGTTGGTTAGTCATCAGAGTAATATGTCACCATAGGTCAGCCAGGAAAGCCAAGACGTCGCTAAGGGCCCAGGATGACCTTCAACATGGAGAGCAGAGGTTAGAAGTAGAAAGGTGGTGGGTGAGCCAGAGGTATGATGCCCGCCCTGGGGAGCAGGCCCAGGGCAAGGCCAGGGGAAGGGAGCAAAGCAAAAGAAGGACACAGAGAACGAGAGAGTACCCAGACTTGAGGACCCCTGGTGCCACGATTAGTGCTTGGTAGTGATATGTGAGGTCCAGAACAAGTCGCCCCAACATGTGCCTCTATGGTACACGATTGTTTTGAGCTGATGGCCACTTTAGCCTCAGGCTCAGAAGAAACATCTGCCCCCACCTTTCACCTGCCTGGGAGAACTGAATTAGAGTCTTGCCCATAAGAGATGATCAGCAATAACTTTTGACCCACCTCTGTGGCAGGCCAACTTTTGTTGAGGAAGCATCTGCTTTTCTCAGCATCCTGCATGGACCCTGGAAAGCCCCAAGGTGGTCCCCTCACCCCCAGCTCAGGGTGTCCCTGTGCATCAGTCCTTTCTGTCTCAGAACCTCTCATGTGTGTGGGCTCCTGTCCATATGTATGCACTGAATTTGGTTATTTTTCCTTGCTAATCTGTATCATGTCTACTGATTTTTAGGCCAGCCAGAGGAACTAGAGGGTAGAGGGAAGGTTGTCCCTTACCCACACATATCCTTAATAATAAAAGCATAATATGCACATTGACTGAACAGCAGAATGACCATCCAGACAACCTTCTGGATGACCACAGTGACACACACTGGCACCAGGCCAGCCAAGGCAGGTGTGTGGGCCTTGCCATCACCCCACAATCGCCCTGCAGAGGGAGGCCCAGGCCAGCCAAGTGATCCCACCCCATGGATGTCACCTGCAGAGGGAGGTGACCTGTGTGTGTGTGTGTGTGGGAGGAGGGCACAGGGAGGAGCATCACACAGATGGCAAGCAGTGGCAGCAGTGGAGGCAGGGAGAGCTGCTGGCCAGGACTAAGGACCCTACCTGAGGGGTCCCAGATTACAGAGGGTGGAGATGTGCTGAGGGTCATCCCCCCACCCTTGTGCATGAATTTCGTGCACCATGCTTCTAGTTTTTACAGTATTATCCTTAGTGATTTCTGTGACACTGATAATGATGTCTCCACTTTAGCAATAATAAAACCAAAGTAAAGTTAAATTAAGTGGTTTGTCCCAAGTCATATAAATTCAGATCTCTCTGACTCTTTAAAAAAATTTTTTTTTATTGATTTCAGAGAGGAAGAGATAGAAACATCAATGATGAGAGGGAATCATTGACAGGCTGCCACCTGCACACCCCCTACTGGGGATCGAGTCCACATATACCCTTGACAGGAATTGAACCTAGGACCCTTCAGTCCACAGGCTGATGCTCTATCCACTAAGCCAAACCAGCCACGGCTTCTCTGATTAAAGTCCTATTCGATCCATCAGCCTCTCTGGGACTTGTTCTCATTCTCTAAAGAACAGAGAGGCTACACAGGGCCAGGGTTTCCTAACCCTTAGTTCAGATCTGCCTTCCTGATTTTTGTTATACCTACCTCTTATCCTATCTAATAAAGAGAGAACATTCAAATTGCCCATCATGCTGTAACAAGATGGCTGTGCCCACAGCACAGGCAGAAATCCCATAACACAAGATGGCTGTGCCGACAGCAGAAGCAGGGGTTCTGTAACACAAGATGGCTGTGCCCACAATGGAGGCTGAGTTTCTGTAATGAACCTTAATAAGCAATCAGCAGGGACCTTGAGGCTGTGACCCCTGCTGGGTGGGGCTTGATGAGGGATCTCAGGCCAAACATCCCACCCCAGCACCAGGCTGGGGAACCTCAGGCCACACCCCCTGCCTGGCAGAGCTTGACAGAGGACCTCAGGCCACACCCCCGCCCCAACATTGAGGTGGGGGAACTCAGGCCATGCCCCCAGCTTAGTGGACTTGACAGGGGACCTCAGGCCATGCCCCTGCCCAGTGAGGCTTGATGGGCGACTTCAAACCATGCCCCCTGCCTGGTGGGGTTTGAAAGGGATCTCAAGGCATGCCCCCTGCCCCAGCCCAGGCAAGGGGCCCCCAGGCCACGAACCCGGTCCTGGCACTGGGCTGGGGGACCTGGGGCTGCACCCCCCGCCTGACAGAGGGGTCAAGCCGGGCTTGACGGGGTACCTCTGGCCAAGCCCCTGCCCTGGTACCAGGCTAGAAGACCTGAGGCCATGCTCCCCACCTGGCAGGGCTTGCCGGGGGTGGGGTCAGCCAAGTCTGGATCTAGCCCAATGGGGGCAGGGCCAACTGGGTCTGGATCTCGTGGGATTTCAAGGCACATATAGGTGGCTGGAGACTTGACTCTGGTTCCCATGGCGCGCCCTAGACTCTGACAGGAGGAAGATTTTCATATACATTTTACTAGTTTTTTTTTCATCTCTGACACTTCTATTATAGAGAAAGGGCAAATAGCAACATTAAAATATTTCCTCTCATTACCTTTTAATGTGCATGAATTTTGTGCACCAGGTAACTAGTCTCTACTGTAATTTTGGTAAAAATTTTCTTTAAGCTGTCTCACTTTTTATTGTGACAAAGCATACATAACATAATTTACCATTTTAACCATTTTAAATGTATAGTAAAACACATTAACTACATTCACATTGATATACAACACATTTTAATTTTCAGTTGGATATATTAAAAAAGAAAAGCATGATGTCACTCTCATGAATAGAAACCAGCATTCCTTTCCATGAACAGAAGTTAACCATTAGAATTCACAGTGAAGACAGTGATGATTAATGAGCAGCTAGTCATTGGACTGGAGGCTCTGAGAAAGGCCTGCTCCCCCCACCACTCCCATTTTTTCAAGGGAGAACCTCAGGGGTTGGGAAAGTGTTAAAGACCTGCTAGCTCCAAGTGACACTTCCCTTCTAGGGTACTGGGGGAGGCAAAAGAGGGTGAAGGAGGCATTTCTCACAGTAATGCTGTGATGCCACACTGCGCCCAGGTACCTCTTCCCACCCTGCCCATCACTGAGCACCCCCTGCCTCCAAGATCCCACCCTGCCCATCACTGAGCACCCTTTGCCTCCAAGACCCACTCACACAGTAGGAGCTGCCAAGATGTATGGGGGCTCCCAAGACTCTGATGCCCAGCCAGATATAGGATCTCCCTTTTCTTTCCAGCCTAGAGCCCTGACTAGGGGCATCCTTTGGGACAAGTCCTTTAAATCCCCTTCCCCATTTGCCCCAGAGAAATAAGGGTCTCCCCCAGATGTCCTTTCTCTTTCTGAATCCCATATGAGGACTAGATGGCTGAGCTTGGTGGCCTCGGATGGCGGCCCTTCACTGTGACCTATGTGTGGTCCAACAGTCACTGGGCTGCACAGCGGCAAGGGAGTGACTAGTTGCTCTGAAGGGGTGAATGAGCGTCACTAGGGAAAGGGGAAAGGCATACTGCCAACCACTGGTGGGTCTTAGGGTTCTGGCGGAAAACACAAGAGGCATTTCTGGTGGAGAACAAGTTGGGTGGGTGCCCACTTCCCGGGACAACAAAAGTAGTAAAATGTGGGCACCTGTGTTTCCTTGGAAACACAAAATTAAAAAGCACAGCCAGGACTTCCTCCTCCTGCTGTGCACGTTGCTGTCAGCACTGGCAGGAAACAAGCTGTGGAGGTCTCAATGACATGGCTGTGGCACCCGGAGCTCAGGGCTGGGGATAAACACCCGGGGAGCCCTGGTGGAGTGTCACTCTGAGTGGAGGAGGTGGCTTGGGGGCTTGTGGAGTGCAGGTCCTGACACAAGGGTCTCTGACCTCCCTCTCCTGGGCATGGTCAACCCTCCCTGGAGCTCCACCATGATCTGTGCCTGACATAGAGCATGTGCCACTCACCTGGGGCTTGGCATCATCTTTGTCCTTGTAGTAGAACAGCTGGTCCCCACGCAGCACGAACCAGCGCTGCTGCCAGTTCTTCATGATGCTCCTCTGCTTCTTGAGCCAGCCCGCCTTCAACACGGGCTGCCCAGGGCTCCGGCTTGGCTCCCCCATCAGCAGGCTTTTGGAGTGGGCTGCAAGCCAAGAACACATCAAGTGAGTGGGCAGGATGAATGCCTGTTTTAGTCCCTGCCCCACCCGGGCACCTAACTGCCCTGTGACTGGGACATGGGAGCTCAGGGCTCCAGGGCTTGACCACACTTAGCTGCATTTCCTGCTCGGCTTCAGAGGGATACGGGCTGGAGTACCTCAGCAGCAACATCCCAAGGTTATCTACCTGAGGCAGGTGCACAGCTTTCCTGCTTGGTTAGTTTTGGCGACATCTCTAGGGTCCTGTATTCTCTATGGCCCTGGGCTTCTTCATCTATCCACACATCTGTCCTATGCATCTGTCCATGCACCCACACACCCACCCATGGACCCACATAGCCAACCTTCCATTTGTTCAATAGTTCATTCATTTACTCACTCAATTATTTATTGAGAACCTACTGTATGCCAGTCACTGTTCCAGGTGCTGGGGTTAAGCAGTGAAATAAGAGACATGAGGTTTCTGGTCAAGATGGTGAAATAGATAGATATGTGTTTGCCTTCTCTCACAACCATGTCAAAATCACAACTGATTTATGCAAAAACTACCATTGCGAGCCACCTGAAGACCAGCCAAACTAGGATAAAGAAGCCACCGCCCTGGCTGATGCGGCTAAGTTGGTTGGAGCATCATCTTAGACACCAAAAGGTGGCAGGCTCAATTCCTGGTCAGGGCAGATACCCAGGTTCAATCATTGGCCGGGCCTGTGTGGAAGGCAACTGATTGATTGATGTTTCACTCTCACATCAATGTTTTCTCTCTCTCTCTCTCTCTCTCTCAAAAAAAAAAAATTGATAAAAGCATGTCCTTAGGAGATAATTAAAAACATAATAAACAGAGAAGAAGCCACGTGGAGATGGGTAGGAGGGGCACAGACATGGAACAGCAGGTCCCAGACTACAGTGTGGTGATTAAAAAATTGGGAAGGGATCTTGTCTGCAGAATTCACCCCTGAGAGTGAGAAGTCCGTCTCACACCAGACCTCCAGCCCAGGCCTCCGGTGCCAGGAAGAGGAGTCCCCATAATATCTGGCTATAAAAACCAGGAGGGACTGCATCCAAGTGAGATGGAGGGCAACCAAGGTACATGCCCTTGACCAGAATCAAACCTGGGACCCTTGAGTCTGCAGGCCAACGCTCTATCCACTGAGCCAAACCGGTTAGGGCCCAACTGCCCTTTTTAACAAACACTTCAGAAGAGGCATCTTTACTCTCTTCAGCAATTCCTCTCCTAGTCCCTTTCTTTGGTAGTAAATTATACCTCACTCTAACCACTGTTCAGTGTAGAGTTCAATGGCATTTGGTACATTCACACCATGACCATTATCTACCTCCAGAACTCCTTCTTCATCTCTGACTGCTTCCTGTTCTCTTTTTGACCCCATCCAGTCAGGCTTTCCCTACCTGTTCCACCCAAACTGCTCTCATCAAGGTCACCAATAACCCTCATACTGACCAATCCCAGGGTCACATCAGTTCTTCCATTCCTTGACCCCTTGCAGCACTTGACCAAGTTGGCTTTCTTCCTCCAGTATGGTTTCTACCCTTGGATTACAAGATCTCCCTCCTCTCCCCTCCTTCGCTGGTCATTACTCTCAGAGTCCTCTTCTTGCTCATCTCTTGGCATGCAGTGTCCAGGGATAGTCCTTGGGCCCCATTTCTATCCACACTCGCTGTCTCAGTGTCCTCCTTCTGTCTCGTGGATCTACATACCATGGATGTACAGAAGGTTCAACCCTGAACCCGAGACCCACATATCCATGCCATACCCGCCTGAGCACCTCCAATGCACATTTCACCCTGAAACCTTCTCCCCCTCTGTCAGCAAGACCAGGACCCTCAGGTTGGCCTTCATTTCTCCCCTGAATTAGTGCTGTAGCCCTTCCTCCAGTCTCCACTTGGACATCTATCTTAACAGGACAGCCAGAGAGAGTTCTTACAGGTGAGAGTTGAGGCCATGTTGCTCTCTATGATTGCTCTGCAGACACCCCTTCTTGCTCTGTGGATAATGGGGCCATCACAACAGCTGCAAAGTCCTCAGACCAGGCACGTGGCCACTTTACCTGTGTTCCCCAGTCCTGACCACACTGGTGTCTGCAGCCCTCAGGGCCAGCCACATGCTCGCCACTTGGCCCTGCCCCTCCACTCTGTCTCTGCAGGGCCTCCTCTCAGCCCCTCATTCTCTTGATCACCCTTTAAAAAATACTTTGTATTTAATTTAATTTTTATTATTATTCTTTTTAACATTCTCACCTGAGGACATGGAGAGGGGGAGAGAGAGGTCATGCCCCAAGTGGGGATCGAACTTGCAACCCAGGTACGTGCCCTTTGGGTACACAGGACAGTGCTCAACCCACTGAGCCACTTGGGCCAGGTTTGACCACCCTTTTAAAGCTGTACCTGCAACCCTTCCAGGTTGGTTTTCTGCTTTAACGTTTACTTAAATTGTACTCTAGTGGTGGAAAGCAAGCTACAGCACAATAACATGGAACAAAAACTACATGAAAAGGGAAGGAAAAACGACATCCAAACAGAAGACAGAACTGCAAGTCTCATGTGGAAGGGATGTGGGTGCCCATCCAGGTGGTGATGTCCGTCAGGGGCAGCGGCTGCACACCATGTGCTCTGTGCCGGGAAAGGATGCAGGGGTGCATATGGATTAAAGAACTTTGACTGGAACGAAGCTGGACTCCTTAGGGAATCTAAAATAACAATTGAAACACCACGTCTGATAAATGTTTATGGATAATAACCTGTGACAAGCACCACAGGAGGCGGTGGCCACACACTAACCAGAGGTCTCGCCTCCGCCTGCTGGAGCTCCAGGCTGGACAGATGGCGCTTCGTAGGAGCTGGGCCCAGGCCAGTGTGGCCCTCTGGGGGGCCAGGTTAGGGGGCCCTCTCTGGAGCCCCTACCATGGCTGGAGGAAGGCGGGCTCAGTGAGGGTGTGTGGTCTCCCCAGCAAGGATCTGACCGAGGATCATGTAGGCGCTCTGCCCCAATTTCCTGCTCGCATGCCCTACCCCACCTGCCCTACATTGGGGACGGCTCCCCCTGGAGACTGTACCTGCAAACCCCCCCCCCACCACCACCAGGACGCCTGTGTTTGTAGGGCCCCTTGGCTCCTGGAGCAGACCTTGGGCAGGCACTGGGAGAACCTAATTTACATGCCCTTCCCACCCCGCCTCAGCCCAGGCCTAAGCTCCAGGGTGTGGGAGCCCAAACCCCTGCAGCCCGGGGTCTTATGGGAAGCCACTGAGGGGTGAAGAGGAAGATGTGACACGTCAGAGCCCCCTGTGCTTGGGGCAAGATCTCCTTTTGCTGGGCTTTGCACCCAGCTTGGCCTTCTGTACTGCTCCCTCCCTTCCCTTCCCCTCCCCCCCCCTCCCCCCTACCCTCACTCATATCCTCACCCTGGGGTCTTCTTCGGAGAACCCCACCTCCCACACTGCTTATGACCTTTAGAGCAAGCCGAGCAACACCAGCCTTGGGCAGCCACTGGGGCCCTAGGGAGCCACTGGGGGCCCCTGGCCGCTGCTGTAAGTGCTGCAGGCCCAGGGCGATCAGAGTGGCTGGGTAGGGGCTCAAGGCAACTGATTTATCAAGTAAATGGAATGTTAAAGTTAGCGGGGAAGTAGCGAGAGGGCTCTCAGAACTGAATAAATTTAAAGGGTAAGCATGGAGGCTGAGAGATTGATTGCGAAGAGGGAGGTGAGGTAATGGAAGGGGCACCGGAGGGGGCTGGACAAATGGTTTCATCAAGTTAATGCAATTTGCAGCCACGGGTGAGAGAGTAGCCAGGCCCACACTGTCCTGGGAGCCCTGCATCCCCCGGGCTGGTCCATTACATGATGTTCCTGAGGACCTGCCTTTCAGGTGTGTCTTAATTTGTTACTTAGCCTCTCTCTGGCTCATGGGTCACCTGTTCTTTGTTGGGTCCCCACCTGAGGGGTGACCAGCCAGGCCATCCTAATGGGCCTCACTTCAGGGCCTGGAGGATGAAAGACAACCACACAGCATACTCCCCCAGAAGCAAAAAGTACTAATCCTATCTAACAAAAGAGTAATATGCAAATTAACCATCACTTTGCTACACCCACAAGCCACACCCACTAGCCAATCAGGAGTGAGTATACAAATCAATCTCAACCAAGATGGCTGTGGGCACAGAGAGAACAGGAGGGAGGCTTGGGTTGCAACAGTGAATGGAGGAAGCCAAGTTTTCCAGACACCCTGGCCAGCCCAGGCCTCTGCTTAAGGCTACAAAGTTTCAATGATAAAAGATACATAAATTCCAATAGAAATGGCTACTGCCATGAAGGGAGAAGAAGGCTTGGCTCTGCTCCAGGTTACAAAGTTTTAATTGTAGAAGACAAATAAGTCCCAAATACCAGGGCCTCTGCTTGGGTTTCTGGGGGGGGATGGCCTGTCTGCAAACCATTATAGGCCTCTCACCCAGGCCACTCCATGCCCCAAGGAAACCCCCATTCAGGACACCCAGCAAACCAGCTGGCCCCCACCCATTCACCAGGCCTTTATCCTATCTAATAAAAGAGTGCTATGCAAATTGACCATCACTCCAACACACAATATGGCTGCCCCCATGTGGTCAAATATCCTGCCCTCATGTGGACATAAGATGACCACCACAAGATAGCCAGCAGGGGAGGACAGTGGGAGGTTCCAGGCCTGCAGGGGAGGGCAGTTAGAGGTGACAAGGCCGGCAGAGAAGGAAAGTTGGGGCAAACAGGTTGGCAGGGGAGCAGTTAGACATCAATTCGGCTGGCAGGGGAGTGGTCAGGGGATGATCAAGCTGGCAAGCAGAAGTGGTTAGGGACAATCAGGAAGGCAGGCAGGCGAGTAGTTGGGAGCCAGCAGTCTTGGATTGTGAGAGGGATGTCCCAGATTGGAGAGGGTGCAGGTTGGGCTGAGGGACACTCCCCTCCCTCCTATGCATGTATTTTGTGCACTGGGCCTCTAGTTCTAAAATAGTAGTCTAAGGTAGTCTAGAAAGCTTGGGTTTTTTCATAATGGTTATTTGGATGATTTAAAAATATCAATATAAAATATCACATTACAAATTGTTTTTATCGGCTGCTCGGGGTCCTCCTCCTGGCCCAGCTTGCCCTGCACGTCCACGTGCTGTGCATCCCGGGAGTAGACTGGATCCATCATTCATTCATCTGGTCACGGAGCTCACGGGGCCTCCTGTGCATCCACCCTGTGCTGGCACTGGGCATGGGGGTGGCAGGCACAGCCCTGCCCTGGCAGAGGTGAAGGGGAAACAAAGACACCCCAAAACAAGAGACTCATCCTGGCAAGTAGAAGGGGGAAATGGCAGCATGAAGGCAGCAGTCTGACCAGGCAGGAGGCTGTCAGCAATGGTGAGGCTGGAGTGGGTGGAAGAGTGGGTACGCCATGAGAGTGACATTATTTTAGCTGCAGGCCCCTGGGGTAGCACACGCCACTCTCGCCCCCTGCTCCTTCCTAAAAGCAGGGTATCAGTTTCCCTTTGGAAGCCATCTCTCCGCCTGTGCCAGGGAGCGCTCAGTGCCACAGTCCCTGTCATCAGCCTTCAGTCTGCATTGAAGGCATCACCAAACCCCTGTTCCCTGATGTTTCTGTCACCTCCCACCCTGGCTTTGCCTGCCTCTTGCTGTGACATCCCCTCAAACATTTCCAGTAAATTTAGATGTCTTTCCTTCTGTTAATTTGTCTTTTATAAGTTTAATTTGCAGGCCTCAGGCTCAGAATGCAGTGGGGGAAAGGAAATGGGTTTCCTCCCTACACTGTGGAAGGTTAGGGCAGAAGAGGGAGCCAGTTAGAGGGGTTACAGGAAGACCTTCAGGGTGAGTGAGAGCCTGGCATCACACCCAGAAAGCCTGGCTCCAGCTCTTAACCCAGATTGTGCCAGGACCCGGGTCCCTGGCCCGGAACAACCACACTCTAAGGTCCCCCAAGACTAATGAACACCTGCTTCTCTGAGAAAGTCAAGCCCAGTGGACTCCCTCTGACTACCCACAGGCTGACCCCCACCCCTGCCCCTGTGGGGTCTCTGCTATGGCAGCTCCTTGGAAAGGCTGTGCCCCAATCAGTGTACAGAGAGCTTTAGCGGATCGCTGTGGTGTGAAGTCGCATGACAGAAGGCCTCTGGAGACCTGTGTGCACCTCATTCTTTCCGAACCAGCAACAGGTCTCTGTGTGGCCATTCCCGCGAGCCTGCCAGCCTAGAGCCTGGTTCCCCTGAAGTATCAGTGCGGCTCTTTCCTGTGCTGTTGGTTTGAGGTTCCTGAAGCAGGGAGCTGTCTGCGGCCGCGATGCTGCGTTCACCTGCACTCACCTGGAGCTCCTCCGTGCTGCATCCATGTGTGTGCTGGCTCAGGAAAGCACCCTGGCACCCTGCACCTTGGAATGCCGCATAAAGCCCCACAATAGCAACGTCTCCAGTGAACACAAGGCAGGAAAAACCACATCCCCAGACTCTGTCCCTCTGCAGGGATCTTGGTTCGAAAAAATCTGCCCCTAGGACTTGTCTGACCCAGGCCTGCCTCCACACGATGAAGGTCAGAGGGCACGAGATCACTAGTTCGTGCCTGTGCCCAGAGGAGTGGCAGCAGGAGACCGAAACACAGAATGGCAGGTTCCTACTTTCCCCAGGTGGGCGCCGCAGATGGGCTGCATGAGGTCATGAAACGGGCTCATAGTGTGCAGGCTAAGGCCCTTTCAACCTCTTGAAGCCCCAGGTTTCCTTGAGGAATGGTAGCAAACACAAACCCTGTGGGCTCCCTGAGCGGCAACGCTTTGTGCATGGAGGAAGCCTCTCCCTCCTTGGGACTCTGCCGGACCTTGTCCCTTGTCCGGAGCAGCTGGCAGGCAGGCGGCCTCGGCTCCAGGGCAGATCAGCAGGCCACTCACTAGGAACCTCAGGTCAGTGAGTTGACGTAATTCGATATCAGTTATAGATTTCGTTTCTGCCTGCCTATGTGGCATTAGCTTAGATCAATACACACTCCGCTTTGGCTGAGTAATCACTGAAGCTGCTGATGCTTTGGTGGAGTTGGGGCAGGTCCCAGCTACCTTCCTGGGGGAACCCAAGGTCTCCTCCGACCCTGGTCAAGCCCAGGACGGGCCTGTTTGGCAAGCATTTACCTCCACTTCCCACCAGTAAGTTCGACGGAAGTCCAACTGGAGCTCCATTGGCCAGATGTGGTCGCTCCTGTGTCCTGAGTGTCCGAGTGCTGGTGCTGTGAACTCAGGTATCTTTCTCGGGGACAATTCCATGTTCCCATGAGCAGGGATCTGGGAGAAGAAGCAGGAGGAGGGCGGAGTCTTGGATTCCAGCGCCTCTCTCCAGGGCACAAACTGCCTTCCTTACCTTCTGGTGCCCAGGCTGGGCAACATTAGGCAGATGGCAGTCAGGGGACAGGTGCAGTGCCTGGGGCAGGGGATCTGGCTGGCAGATACTGAGGGTTCTCAGCACTTGTGCTCTGAGGATGAGGTGTCCCCTCAAGCCCCTGAGGGTGGCAGGTGGGAAGCATGCATCCCTATAACACCTGCTGGATGCGTACCCTCCCTGACCTCAGGGCCATCCCTTGCAGATGCACAGACCATACTGCAGCCAGCATGGACTCTAACACCAGTCTAGCCATGCCACTGTCTCACTGCCCTGCTTAATGCCCTACCTGATGTGGGCTGAGCCCATCCCCCCGCCATCCTGGTCCCCCCACTGCCTTCCTGAATTGCAGCCACTCCAGGTTTCCCAGTACGTCCTGCACGATCATGTGTCTTGGACCTTGTCACAGGCTTCCCCTCTGATGCCTGGGAGGGCCTGGTGCACAAGGAGGAAGCACCCAGTCGTATTAGGAGCCTCTGGGGTTTAAATCCCAGCACTGCCGGGTCCCCCCCTGGCTGGTAAATTCTCTCTGGGACGTAATCTCCTCATCTGAAAAATGGGGTGACAGTGCTCTCTTTCTCAGTAAGTGTCTCTTGAAGATGAAAGGAGACTGTACACAGGCCCGTGTAACAGAACATCACAGTGGCGGCCCTAGCATGGCAGCGAGGCCTGGGAAAGGCAACTAGGGTTGGAGCAGACAGCACTCCTGCAAAGAAATGGCTGGAACAGCCACGTGGCTTGGCATTGGCATGGACACGCTGAGCTGGTCTCAAATTCGACCAATGAGTGCTGTGCTAGGGCTTTTATTATCGAGGGTGCCCAGCATTGTTGGCCTTACGAGGCCTGGCCCCAGGCTGTGGGGGGCACAGTAAAGTTGCTTCATGAGTTGTGTTTGCTCTGAAGCAGGCTCCCTGAGTTCATAAGCCTGATCTGTGTCTCTCCTCTGGTTAAACACTTGGTCAGTGAATAGAGATTAAATAAATGAGTCTAACTCCTCAAGCGTGGCGGAGAAGGCATCCGAGGGGCATTCGAGCTGCTGATTTTGTCAGAAATGTGGCTCTGCAACACCACAGCGGCCTACGCTGGGTTCTCAGCGTCAGCAGCGGAGGCGGCCGGGCCTGCCTGAGCCCATGCACCTGGGCACCAATGCCACCTCTGCATCCACCCCTGGTTGAGGTGCCCACCCTCCTCAACCCACTTAACCCTGACCCCTCGCCTTTCCCACACCTGCTGTGTGACCAGGCTGCCCTTCAGATGAACAAATCTAAGCTAAACCATGCCAGAGTGGGTGGCAGAGCCCACCTTCTGTTTCTGCCCCTGCCTGGCGACAGCGTTGTGAATACCTGCCTGTGGAGGAGGTGCTGGCCAGGAAGCAGACACTCTGCAGCACGGGGCCCAATTTGCTCGGTGACACTGCCTGGCCCCTTGGCCTCTGGACACAGCTAGACTACGGGGTGTGGGTGTGGGTCGGGGAGGCTTCTCAGACCTCAGAGCACTGTGCTGAGCTTCTCCCAGTCCTGTTAGGAGTGTGATTGGAGCATCTTCCTGACACTCCTCCACTTCCTCCCTGTCTCACAGTATTGGTGTAAGGACTAAACTGGGGAGGAGGGTGTATGTAAGTGGAAGTCCAGTACATTTCTGCACGCCTGAACCACTCCTAGTACTCTTCCCATGGTCCTCCCTTCCCTGAAGAATGTTAGAAGGAGAGTTCCCACTTGTGATTATTCCATTTACATGAAGTTTAAAAACAGGCGCACAGCGCTCCATGGAGACAGGAGGAGTCGGTTTCGAGGAGGGACTAGGAGAGACGCAGGGAGCATCTGGGATTGAAGGAAATGCTCCTTCTCTTGATCTGTCTGTGCACCTGTGACCTGTGCACTTCACTCTATGTAAATTATGCTGCAATTAAAAAGTAAGAGCCCTGACTGGTGTGCTCAGTGGTTGGAGAATTGGCCCTCTCACCAAAGGATCATGGGTTCAATTCCCAGTCAAGGGCATGTACCCGGGTTGCAGGTTCGATTCCCAGCTCAGTCAGGACGTAGGCAACCAATCTCTCATTCTCTCTCTCTCTTTCTCTCTCTCTCTCTCCCACCAAACATCCATCCTTTCCACTCTGTAAAAAAATAAATGGAATAAATATCCTTGGGTAAAGATTAATAAAAGAAAAAAAGAGGAAAAATATTAGGAGTGAACAATGAAAATCCTAGGACAAGTGGTATTGAAAAATCAGGCTGCAATGTTCTTTGAGACCACAGCTGTTCAAGGACACCCAAATCAGAAATTATTCCTTTGATCAGGTAACTGGGAATTATCCTAGTCACTTTGCTCATCTGAGGGCATCTGCAGTTTCATTTCTGTCCTGAGCAATCTTCTGGGAGGGAGAAAAGAGAGAGCGCTGTGAGGTGGAAGGCTGGCCTGTGGTGGACAGTGTCCAGGTGGGAGGCTACAGCCCTCGGGGAAGGTGGCAGCTCTGAGCAGCAGTGCCAGGGCCTGGCCTGGCTGAGGGGACCTCTGGGTGAGTCTCCCTGGCCTTCCTTCTCCACCTCAGGCTTCTGCCTGTCAGACCTCCAGTCCCTGGCTGAGCTCCGGCCCAGACCCTGGCTCCACTCTCCGTTGACCTGTTCTCATGGTCTGCTGCCTTGGTAGGGCTCTCTGACTGCTCTCTGAGCCCTGGTTCTCTCTGCATTTCAGGCACAGGCAGACAGTATTCCACCAAAGTAAGCACCCTCCCTTTGCTATTCTTCCCTCAGGACTTAAGGAGCCCTCTGAGTACCTGCCAAGCCCGGGCTGGCAGCACAGGCACACCCTGGAGGCCCACCACTCAGAGTAAGCAATTAAAGGTCTGTGAACCCAGGGCGCCCTTAAGAGCAGAAACTTCCCTCTGAACAACCCTCCTATTTGAACTGGCATGAGGTCACATGACCTCTAGACTAGCGCCCCTCCACCACATCTCAAGCCTTGGGGTGACACCTGCAGTCTCCTGTTCTTCTACCCCCTTAATTCTCCACCCCTAGAGCAGCCACTTTCAAACACTTTAGTTGGTTCCTTTGGTATTTATCTCTACATTTCTAAATAGTATTTATTTAATCTTTTTTTATTCCCCCACCTAACTAATTAACACATCAATCATTCCATCAGCTTCACATATTTATTATTATTATTATTATTATTATTATTATTATTATTATCGGTGTGAACATTTAAGTTCTGCTCTCTTAGCAAAGTTCAATGATCCATACCGTGTTATCCCTATAGTCACCATGCTTACTCCATTAGAGCCTCAGACCGCATTCATCTTACAGCTGACAATGTGGACCCTCACACCAACCTCTTCCTGCTCCCCACCCTAGTCCATGGCAGCCTCGTTTCGCATGGTCTCTGTGAGTTGGCCTTTTCTTTTTAGATCCCTCATGCAAGGATGCTCTGCAGTACTTGTCTCTCTGTCTGGCCTAGTTCACTCACCACAAAGCCCCAAGGTCCATCCATGTTGCCACAAATGGCAGGATTTCCTTCTTCCTCATGGTTGAATAATATTCCATTGTACATATAAAAATATATGTTATGTAATATGTAACAGTAGACCCTTGAACAAAAGGTTTGAACTGCATGGGTCCAGTTATATGCAGATTTTTAAAATAAATGTGTATAATACTGTAAATGTATTCTCTTACTTAAGATTTTCTTAATAACTTTTTATATTTCTAGTTTATTTTATTGTAAAAGTACAGCATATAACTCTTATAACATATAAAATATATGCTAATTCACTGTTTATGCTATTGGCAACAGCAGGATGTTAGTAGTTAAGTTTTGGAGGAGTCAAAAGTTACACATGGATTTTTTACTGCATGGGGGTCAGTGTCCCAAGCCCCCCATGGTAGTTAAGGGTCGACTGTATATATATATATATACACACACACACACACACATATATATGTGTGTATATATATATATATCACAATGTTATACTATATATAATATATATATAGCGTATAATAGGTACCACATCTTCTTTATCCCTCCAGCCACTGATGAACATGTTGGTTGTTTCCAGACCTTGGCTATTGTGAATATGCTTCAGTGAACATGGGAGCACAGAAACCCCTTTGCAATACTGTTTTCATTTCCTTTGGATATAGAACCAGATGTGGGATTGCTGGACCATATGATCCTTCCATTTTTAATTTTCGGAGAAACTTCCATACTGTTTTCCATAGTGGCTGCACCAATTTACATTCCCACCAATAGTGAGCCAGGATTCCTTTTCTCCAATCTTTGCCAATATTTGTTATCACTTCTGTTTTCAGTAACAGCCATTCTAACAGGAATAAGGTGATATCTCACATGGTTATGATTTGCATTTCCTTGATGATTAGTGATGTTGAGCACTTTTTCATGTACCTGTGGGTCATTTGTATTTTTTCTTTTAAAAATATATTTTATTGATTTTCTTACAGAGAGAAAGGGAGAAGAATAGAGAGTTTGAAACATCGATGAGAGATAAACATTGATCAGCTGCCTCCTGCACACCTCCTACTGGGGATGTGCACGCAACCAAGGTACATGCCCTTGACCAGAATCAAACCTGGGACCCTATAGTCCATAGGCCGACACACTCTATCTACTGAGCCAAACTAGTTAGGGCTGTATTTTTTCTTTCAAAACAAAATGTCTATTCAGTTCTTCAGTCCATTTTTAAAATTGGATTTTTTGAATGGGTTACTGAATTGTAGAAGTTCTTTATAGATTTTGGATATTAACCCCTTATCAAATCTATGCTTTGCAAATATGTTCTCTGTAGGTTATCTTTTCATTTTGTTGATGACTTCCTTTGCTGAGCAGCTTTTTAGTTTGATGTAGTCCCACTTGTTTATTTTTGCTTTTGTTGCCTTTGCTTTTGGTCAAATCCAAAAAATCATCACTAAGACTGAGGTTGAGGAGCTTATCCCCTATGTTTTCTTCTAGGATTTCAGGTTTTACATCCACATCTTTTATCATTTTGACTTGATTTTTGTGTGTGGTATAAGATAGGCATCCAGCTTCACACTCTTGCATGTGGCTATGCAGTTTTCCCAACACTATTTATCTTTTCCCATTGTATATTGCTGGCTCTGTTGTCATAAATTAATTGCATGGGTTTATTTCTGGGCTCTCTGTTCTGTTCCATTGATCTGTGGGCCACAACTCACTTTTATGCTACCTTACTTCTTGATTTTCTCTTTTAAGAATTATCTGTTAACTTTTCATTATGGAAGGTGAGGACTTTATTGCTTTCACTCCCCTGTCCTCAGCACACACAAGCACCCATCGCAGCCTCCCAATATAGTTCTATTACAATTTTGATTTGGTCAATACCCAGAATTCACATTATTAGTACTATGTAATTGCTGATCCCAGTTGAGCCATGTTTTGAATTGTAGTAATTTTCCCTTTCATGCATCACTTTTTGCTTTTCCTAGAGTTCATAATTGCCTTATTTTTCATTTGCTTAGTTTTCCACTACATATTAACAATTCAACCTTAAATATTTCAACAGTTGTCTAAATCTAATCTCTATGTCCTTATGTGTTGGGCAGCTTCTTAAAAATATCACTGCTTCTTATTACTCAGAAGCCATGGCTCCTAGGAGACACATGGGGGCAGTGCACAGTGGTTTGTGGCTATCATGAATCCCTGTGCTGGGTGAGGCAGAGAGGTTAGGGGCCTCAGAGTAAGAAAGACCTGACTATGAATTCCACCACTTGTTGGCAAGGTACCCATGATTCTCCTTCCACATCTGTTGAGATGGGACATGATGCCTCATCATAATATAGTTATGAGAGTAAGGCCACTGGAAGTACTCTCTATCACTCATAAAAGAAAGTCAAAGGGCTTTCTCTTTCCATTCCCAAAGTGTTGTCCAGGTTCTGCACAATCACCAAGGCTTACAAAACACTGGTACTCCTGCTAAAGGAGAGAGCTAACCCTGATGGCTTTGCTCATCAGCCTAACAATTTCCTCTAAAAGAAGGGACCTCATCCAGCTGGTGTGGCTCAGTGGTTGAGCATTAACCCATGAACTGGGAGGTTGTGGTTCCATTCCCAGTCAGGGCACATGCCTGGGTTGCAGACTTGATCCTGAGTAGGAAGCATGCATGAGGCAGCCAATAAATGATTCTCTCTCATCATTGATGTTTCTCTCTCTCCTTCTCCCTTCGTCTCTGAAATAAATGGACACACACACACACACACACACACACACACACACGTATACACACACTGAAGGGGCCTCATAATGACAAAAGTCAATTTTATTTTAAAACTAGAGGCCCAGTGCACAAAATTTGTGCACTGGGGAGAAATCCCTCAGCCCAGCCCAGTTCCCCCTCTCAGTCCAGGAGTCCCATGATTGATTGCCTCAAAGAAGTAGGTCCTTCCTTTCCTTCCTTCCTCCCTCCCTTCCTTCCTTCCTCCCTCCCTTCCTTCCTTTCTTCTTCCTTCCTTCCTTCCTTCCTTCCTTCCTTCCTTCCTTCCTTCCTTCCTTCCTTCCTTCTTTCCTTCCTGATATATGTACTGAGTGACAACCAAATGCCTGGCCCTTGCCCTCACAGTTCACAGTCCAGTGGAGTGGCAGACAGTCATAGATAAACCCACTGAGGAGTGTACAACTGGAATTCATGCAAGGTGCATGCTGTTAAGAAGAGGAAAGCAGGGAACAGAGAACTCAGCTGAGACTGAGGTGCGTGGGAGGACATTTTTGGTGACAACTGAGCTGAGAACAGGAGGGTGAGTCCAAGTTAAGGAATGTGTGTGTGGAGTGTGTGTGTTAGTGTGTTGACACCTGTCTCTAACTACTTCTTGGAAGTTAAGCTCAGCCAGGACACAACAGTTGACCAAAGGTAGTTTTATATGCAGGAAGGGACAGTAGGGTTTTCCTCGGGAGGCTCTCAATTCTGGTACCTCCCTATACCCACAAAAGAGATGAGAGCATAGGGATCTGCCCCTTGGGGACCTGCCAGGAGCTGACAGGGAGGAGTCCCTGGGAAGTCTCTGTCTGTAGAGCAGCCTTTTGCCAGACTCCAGAGCTCCTGAGCTGGCTGGCTGGGCTGATGGTATTAATTTCCCAGGAAGAGACCCAGATTTTCTCACACAACAGCCTGGCCCTCACTGTGGCATAGTCTGAGAATGTGTTTGGAATATGTACAGTCTGCAGCAGTCTGGGCAAGGCTGTGACTAGATACTGTGGGTTAGAATCGCATGCTGTGTCTTCCTCTGCTCGTAACACATATTATGCTCAATTCCTAAAAGGTTGGAATGAGTCTTGATGAAAGTTCTTCCATACCAGAGCCCACATTTTTCAAGGCACATATACCTAATGGTCTCTATTTCTCCCAAAATGTTCTGAGGGAGGGTGATTCCTTAACAAGCTGTGAGCCTGACCTGTGGGGCCCAATCCTTGACCAGCCTCAGCCTTAGGCTGTGTCTGCTGTCCCCTCCTGCCCACTCCACCTCCTGGCCCAGTGCACCCTGTCCTCCCATGGCACATGCCTGGAACATAGCCTCCTCCCTCCATCACTCTGTGCCTAGGCAGGTGCCCATAATCCCTCAGCTTTCAGCTCAAGCACCCTCACTTCCTCTGGATGCTTCACTTACAGTCTGTGCCCTTAGAATGCTTCTTGTCATGGTTTATGATCACACATTTTGTGGATGATCACTATTAATGCCTGATGAGTAGCATCATAAATTTCATCTTTAACACATCTGTCAGGTAATATCATCTAGTAGAGTTTTTCTCAACATCAGCACTATTGACATTTTGGACCCAGTAATCTTTGTCATGGGCCGTTCTCTGCATTGTGGGGTATTTAGCAGCATCCCTGGCCTCTACCCACTAGATGCCAGGAGCACCCCTCAGTCAGAACAACCAAGACCACCTCCAGACTGTGCCACGCATCTCCTGGGGGCAAAATCACTCTAGGCTGAGAACCACTGACAGAGAATAATTGCCCATAAGAAGTCTGGGTTGTCAAAGGCAGTTTCCTGAGAGCCCTGGGCTAAGGCGCTGACCTCGCTGGACCTGCACTGGCCAGCAGACATATACGTGAGCCACTATGTAGTTCTAGCAGTTACATTAAAAGAAACTAAAAGACAAAACAGGTAAAAAGGATGTTAATAATATATTTGATTAAACCCAATATAGCCAAATACTGTCATTTCAGCATGTTATAAATAATTATTAATGAGATATTTGCGCTCTGTTCTTCCTGCCATCATCAAAATCCACTGTGTATTTTCTTAATTTGGACAAGCCAAGTGTGCGCGCTGAGTAGCCACATGTAGGGAGGGAGATGGATCTGCTCTCTCCCACTGCGTAGTCACTGGATTGCACCCAGCCTCAGCAGAGCCATGCACAGCCCTCTTTTACCCACAGGGCCCACAGGTCACACTTCATCTGCACTCCCCACAGGCGAGGTTCTGATGGCTCGAACTACATGTTGGGGGGCCAGACTCCCCCTAGTCTCCAGGTGCCTGCGACAGGCTACTGAGATGGGTGTCCTGCCTGCACATTCATGGGAGGTGGAGGGTCCTCGCCATCCACACAAGTGAGTCTCACACTGTTTCCAAGCTCCCCAGGCAGCTGCCTCACCCACCTCCAAACCACCCTCACTTTATTTGCTCACAAGGAGGCTCAGCCTTGTATGACTGGCCACCTGGAAAGACACACTCTATTTTCTTAAGAGACAGAGGTTCTCATCTAAGATGACACGCCCTAGCCAAACGGTTGCTGTCCTGAAAGCTGACTCTGGCTCTGGGACTTGTCCCGAACCTCCAGGTCTCTCTGTAGGAACACTGGGTGCAAGACTCTCCCACCCCCTATCCCTTACTGCCTCTGTCTCACTTCCCTCCACCCCACAGCGCTCTCGTCTCCAGGCCTCCCAGCTGTCTGGGAGTCCTCAGGGGACCACCTGCCCCCCAAGACCTGAGAAACTGCTTCCTGCAGCCCAGCCCTGACCACTCCACTCCCACAGGCTCTGCCTAGCGGCCCCCAGGTGGCCAAGAGACCCCCACTCTGACCAGCTTTCTCAGAAGCCAGGGCATTGCCTCCCTTGGGGGCCATTGTTAGTTGGCTGCTGGGACAAATCTTGAGAATCGGGATTTATTTCCCTTTTGGTAAAGGAACAAAGTTTCCCCAAAGTTGTTGCCTGGTCACATTGGGCAACCCCAGGACTCAGTAAGACACAAGACGATGGGGTGAAGTTGCACACCCATGGAGGCACTGCGTCAGCCACTGCCCCTGCAAGCTGTCAGGTCTGACAGCTCTGACCCGGTTCCTCATCGGGCCTCCTCATCCCGCCACCGTCTGAAGCCCAGCAGCAGCCAGCTGAGTGGCCTTACATTCACGGGAGACATACGCACACTGTTCCCAGACCTGCCCCACGAAGCTGGACTTACCCTTCCTGGCTTGCCTGACCTTTGGGCTCAGCATGTTCTTGCAGGCCCTGGGGCCAGAGTCACTGGGTCAGTCATGCTGTAATCACTTCCCGTTTCTCTTGCTCTCTCCCAATTGCTCCTCATGCCCCTATGGCCACTGGCGTCAGCAGCGAGGCTCCCTGGGCTCCATCTCCTGGCTTCGGACCGCAGGCTTGCCTGGGGCTACATCAGCCTCAATGCATTATTCATCCATCCCAGATTAACTCTCATGCCAGCGAGCCATTAGGAAGTTCAGTAACCTCTGCTAATCAATCGCTGGTCAGGGTGGGCGGCCAGTTGCCCTTCCCTGGAGCCAGGGCGCACGCTGCAGTGGGTGCCGGAGCTGAGCCTCACGGGTGTGTGGGCGGGTCCGCAGGGAGGATCTGGCTATGCATCCTGGGCGGTTGGGCAGTGCGGGTCTCGGACCGCCCTCAGTACTGGGAGGGCTCCTGGAGCTGCTCAGGAAGGACACCAGGAGGCAGCAGGGAAATCTCCTACCAGGTCCCAGCTGCCTGCCGAGGTCGGGTTGGGAGGTGAGGCAGTGGAGGTGGGAGACTGCTCTTGGGGAGAGGTTGGCCGAGACCCCTGCCGGCTAAAGACCTCCCCTCCCCCCCAACTCCTCTTCACCTCCTCAGGGATAAAGAAGCTGCAGGCTGTCACTTCTCAGAGTGCTTTATCTCAGTCCATTGAGATCTTCACAAACTTGTGAACTTGCCTGTGGTCCTTGCCCAGGGGCTGCTAATCCCTATGTCACCCGATTTTGGTACATGTGCTCGGAACCAGTGCGTGTCTGCTGAGTTCTTGCTTCCAGGTCAGGCATCTCCTCTGCTTGGCTCAAATGACATTTTTATAAAATCCTCTGCACATGTGCATGTTTTATGTCGATGGTGTTCTCAACCTTGGCATTGTGTTGGGGGCTTTGAAAACGAATTGCTGGTTCCCACCCCAGTAACTGGCCTGCACAGCAGTCACTGGGAGCTGTAGCAGCTCTGTGGGTGATGCAACGTTTGGCAGGCCTGAAAGCACCACTTGGAAGATACCTACGTGTCCTAGAGTCTGGGCTCAGAGGCAGTTTTTACCTGATGTCCCCTCCAGGGGGATTTCTTCTCAGGAGGTGAAAGGGCAGAGCGGGCCTGCAAAGACCATTTTGGACTGTGTGACTTGGCAGCCACCATGTTGGCCTCATGAAACTTACCTGGGGGCTGCCATCTTAAAATCACAAAGACAAACCCCTCCCTTTGAATTAGCCAATCGGGAAAGATTGTGTGCTTGAGCTCCAATCAAGAGCAAAGGACAGGACAGGTCATGTGCATTAGGGATTAATTGTGTCACTATCCCCAGCCATCACCTAACCAATTGGAATTGGCCAACTCATTGGTTCGCGTCTGGCCCCACCTCTCAATAAAATCACCATGTGTGGGAAATTCGCTCTCTCTTTGGCTTCCTGCCCCCGCGGCAGCAGGGCTAGAGGGCCAAGCCCGGGCTTGTAATAAAGGTTCTATGCTATTGCATCCGTTTCGGCTCCCTGGTGGTATTGTGGGGTGACTTCCACGACCAGTTGCAAATGACCACAGAGGCGATTAAGTTGGTAATAAGCAGGCAAGGATTTATTGAATACTGGCCAGGATGGTTGTGGGGGCACCATGCAAACACCCACGGCCGCACTGCCCTGCATGCAGGCAGGCCTTTTAAAGGGGTCTGAACCATAAATGTTATTGCCCTTCGTTTGGCAAATAGCCCTCAAGGCCGCATCTGGGGAAAGGGTGCCAAAAGGTTACGAATGACCCTATTTCTTGCTCTTTATCTTCTAACTATGTTTTCTGCTAAACATGGGAATGTGGTCCTATCTTTGTAAAAACAAGTGTCTTATCTACATAATTGGTGCCGAGGTTACTCCTCTAGTCTTCAAAGTCACAAGCTAGGAACTAGAACAATAATTCTTTTGTTTAAGCAAGCAGGGGTGGACCTAAGTCAAAATTTCAAACAGCAGTTTTACTCTAAATGTTTTTATGACCCCACTTTGTCGAGAGAAGCAAAGATGGCGGCATAGGTGAACACCTATTGTTCTGCCCCGCACAACAATTTAGGAACTACAACATAACAGCAGAACAGACAGCACCCAGAATCGCCAGAAAGCTGGCTGAATGAAAACACCTTTAACTGAGTGGAGGTGAGACACTGAGACTCAGAAGCAGCGGGAGTGCAGCCTTTCAGACGGAAACAGGTTAGGAGCTGTCCTGGTCGTGCGCGCACCGGCTGGGGCTGGAGCAGCAATGCCCATCCCACTGCCCGGATTTCCCAGCACCAGGCGAGGTCCGTCCCACTGTTTGGACCCCCCAGTGCCAGGCGAGGTCCGGCCGAGGTCCGTCCCACTGCCCGGATCCCCCAGCACCCAGCGCTGGGCGAGGTCCGGCTGAGGTCCGGGGGACGCACCCTGGAAGCGGGGCGCGGCAGAGGCTCCTGAACTGCGAGTTTCCGCGAAAGGGTCGCGCAAACCCGCGACTTGCCCCCTGGAAACTTGTCTCCTGGTTCTGGAAACGATTTATTTTTACAATCCTGGGCTAGACTTTTGGTGTGCAGGCACATTTGGGGAAAGGCGGAGTGGTCTGGCAAGGGGAAGAGACTAGCGGCTTTCTCTTGGAGGAGTCTGCAGCCATCCCCATCCAACAGAGACCCGCGCGCGCTAGCGACGCATAGGACGCAGCTGAAGCTGACCCTACCTGTGCAGCTCAGAGACTCCGTCCATCCAACCTGAACACAGTCTCCCTTCACAGCCAATTGGCCTGGAGGTCAAACCCTCCTAGGGCAACACCAAAAAGCTGGGTTTAAATTCAAAGATACTGAATACAACCCATAAAGGATTGCAGTAAGGGCACCCACCTCAGGTAACTAGGGAGGCTGAGCCACTGTCCCTTTGAAGATATCCACCACATAAAGCAGCCACCATGCAGAGACATGGAAAGAAATCAGGTGTGAAAGAAATGGAGGAGAAAAGACACAAGACATAGAGTTCAAAACCATGGTTATAAGGCTTTTCAAGAGGCTCCTACAAAAGGCCGATCAACTTAATGAGAATTACCAGGAAATAAACAAGACCAACCAGCAAATGAATGAGAATTACAAGGAAATGAATGGGAACCTCAAGCAAATGATGAGACCCTCAAGGAAATGAACAAGGCCTCTGAAGATACGAACCAGACCCTCACGGATAAAAAAAAGGACCAACTAGAAATCAAGCTTACACAGACTGAAATAAAAAATAATACACAAAGTCCTAAAAGCAGTCCAGAGGGCCACAAGAACCAAGTCAAAAATTTGAAATACAAAGAAGCAAAATCCACTCAGCTGGAAAAGCAAGAAACAAAAAGAATTCAGATAATTGAAGATAGCGTAAGGGGCCTCTGGGACAACCTCAAGCATGCCAACATCCGAATTATTGGGGTGCCAGAAAAAGAGAGAGAGCAAGTTAATGAAAACCTACTTGAAGAAATAGTGACTGAAAACTTCCCCCACCTGGTGAAAGAAACTGACTTAAAAGCCCAAGAGGTACACAGAACCCCAAAATATAGGAATCTAAAGAGGACCACACCAAGACATATCATAATTAAAATGCCAAGAGCAAAAGATAAAGAGAGAATATTAAAAGCAGCAAGAGAAAAACAGTTGGTTACCTACAGGGGAGCACCCATATGATTGTCAGCAGATTTCTCAACAGAAATGATGGAGGTCAGACGGGAGTGGCAAGAAATATTCAAAATAATGAAGAGCAAGAATCTACAACCAAGATTACTCTATCTAGCAAAGCTATCATTCAGAATTGAGGATGAGATAAAGTGCTTCACAGATAAGAAAAAGCTAAAGGAGTTCATCACCACCAAACCAATATTATATGAAATGCTGAAAGATATTCTTTAAGAAGAGGAAGAAGAAAAAGGTAAAAATATAAATTATGAACAACAAATACACATCTATCAACAAATGAACATAAAACTCAAGTGAATTGATAGGCTGATGAACAAGATAAACTGGTGACTATAACAGAAACATGGTCATAGAGAGGGAATGGACTGACAATTCTTGGGGAGAAAAGGGTTGTGGGAAGTACAGCAAGAGATTGGACAAAAATCTTGCAACAATGGGAGAGGACATTGGGGAGGGGGAGGTGAGGGTGGAGGGTGGGATAGGTACAGGGTGGAGGGGAGATATAGGGGGATAAAAATGGGGAAACAATGTAATTAATAAACTGAACAATAAAGAAAAAATTTAAAAAAAAATATAAATGTTTTTATGACCTTATTTCATTGGTCTTTGGAGATCATGAAATCTGGGCATAACAGAGGCACGCATTAGACTACTTACCAATGAGGAGGTAGCAAGAGCATCTCTCCCAGGGCACAGGAGATAGCTTCATGCTGGGCAGAGCTGCAAGTGCTGTGTGTGATCTGTGCACTGCACACACAGGTCCAGTAAGGGGGAATGCGGCTGGGCTTGGGCTCTGCTGGCTGCTGGCTTGCCATGTGGTCTGGCACGGTAAGGGGGATTTGCTGCCTGGAGGGTAAACCTTCCTTTAACGTTTACCAACGTGTAGTCTATACACCTGTTCCCTCATTCCAGAAGCTGCACGGAGGACAGCGGGAGCTTCTTTGGAGGTGGAAGGGGAAAACATTGCTCCCTGGGTCCATGGCCACAGCAGCAGGCCCCTGACTTCCTGGGGTCTCTGTCTCATTTGCCAGGCAGCAGATGTTCCTGCTCCCCGCATGCCACTCCTGTCCATGCCAGGGTGTGCTGGGCCAGCTGGCTGATACCAATAGTGTGATAGCTGATTATTAAATTCTTAGGCATTTTGCAAGCCAGTTGTTTGACACAGATGTGATTAGAAATTTAATTATGTAAACTTACAATTAAATAAGTTATATTAAAAGACAAAGATAATACATACTCAACACACATCATGTCCTAGTTATTTTACTTCATTTTTCTACTGCCTACATTCTTAAATTATTCACATCTATCTGTCAGCATGGCAGAAATACTATTTGTACTGGCTGATTCTGTGAGTCATCTTAACTGAGCCATGGGGTACCCAGATAGCACAGCCAGCATTTTCCTGGGTGTGTCTGGATTAAATTAACATTTGAATCAGTAAACTGAATAAAGCAAATTGCCCAACCTAATGAGGGTGGGCCTCATCCATCAGTGGGGTGCCTGAATAGAACAAAAGGCTGACCTACCTGAGTAGTAATGTCTGGCTGCCTTGCACTGGGACAATTTTTCTTTGCCTTTGGATTTGAACTGAATATTGGATCTTCTTGGGTCTTGAGCCTGCTGGCCTTTGAACTAGAACTACACCGTCTTGGATCTCCAGCTAGTGGACTGCAGATCTTGGGACTTCTCAGCCTCAATAATTATGTGAGCTAATTCTCTCTATTCCCCTGCTTCCTTGGTAAAAATTGAAGAAAGTCTTGGCTTCCTGGCAGCAGACCTATCTATCTATCTATCTACCTATCTATCTGTCATCTATCTATCTACCTACCACCTCTTTACCTCTACCTCCTATTGGCTCTTTCTCTGAAGAACCCTAATACAACTACATACTAGGCTGTGATTACACATCTCTTATGGATTGAAATTGATATTGATGGGAGTATATTCACCAAGAAAATCAGCTAATGCTATCAATCAGAACTAACCTTTCTTCTTCTTCTGGAGAACTGGTTGTTAAACTGTGATAGCCAGACTCAGAGAGGGGAGGAGGATGGAAGAGAAGGACGTGGTTCGTCATGCTCAGACCAGACACTACCACCGAAACTCCCTTTAGCTGTTTGTGACATTTACTCAGCCCTCCCTTGCCTGAGGACACCCTGCTGCCAGAACACCGCACAGCCAGATACCAGGCCAACAGGAGTCACCAGCCTGGGAAGAAAATTTAAAATTTCCCGCTTCCCTGTACTGTAACTGACCTTAGGCTACCTTTCTTTGTGTGAAACTGGCCAATCACAAATTGCCAAATCTCCCTGCATTGGAGATAAAAAGTGCTTGTTACTGAGGTTCGGGGCTTGCGTTGCTCACTGCTGTGACAGTGGAAACGTGGGCCCGGGCTTGAGTTCGTTATTAAAGGCTTCTTAAAATTTTGATCTGGCTCCTTGGTGGTTGTCACTCTCGGCTGGTCCGTAACATTTGGAGGCCCTGGTGAGATACACTCTGGCACTACGGCCAGTGGATGGACACCCCTCCAAGACCCCTCTGAGTCCCGTCCCGGGTTCCAAGGGGACGAAAGAGGGGACTCCGAAAAATTCCGATTGACAGTCTTTTTATTGAAGCCGAAGCCGTCAGGACCTCTTAGGAGGTAAGAAATCTGTTTCTGTCTGGTTTGGAACGTTCCTCAGAGGGCCCAAAAAAGGAAGGGGGGATGCTGCGTACTTCCAGGGCTGGACCCCTGACACGACGGCACCAAGGGTCTTCTGGACTGTGGAACTCCTTTGTGGGGTTTCAGCAGGTTCTTCTGGACTGCGGGAACTCCTTTGTGGGGTTTCAGCAGGTTCTTCTGGACTGCAGGAACTCCTTGTGAGGTTTCAGCAGGTTCTTTCTGGACTGCGGGACCCCGGTGTGGGGTTCGTAGCAGTGGTCAGGTTCTGTGTATTTTCTGTCTGGTTTATGTTCTGTGTTTTGTTTTCATTTTGTCGCTGTTTTATTCCTGTGCTGTAACAGTCAGAATGGGCCAGGGTCCGTCTGGACCCTCCACCCCATTACAGTGTTTCTTTAAGAATTTTCAGGAATTTCGGAAGCGCACGCGCCGATGACTATGGAGCTTGGGTTGATGATTTTGCTTTGCAGAAATTTTGTGAATTGGAGTGGCCCACATTCAGGGTTGGGTGGCCCTCCACCGGGACATTGGACCTAAATGTTGCTTGTGAGGTCCGCCATATTGTTCATGGCAATCCCAGACCAAATTCCTTAAATTGATGTCTGGATTGACATTGTCACTGACAAGCCTCAGTGGTTAAAAGGTTGCCTGCCCTCTAAGGGAAAATTGGGAAAGAGACAGACAATCCTGTTGGCCCAAGGGCACTCAGGAGGTCGCCCTTTCAGGACCACCCCTTGACCAGGACCCTCTCCTCAGCTCAACTGAAGATTTCTCCAGACCTCTGTCCCCAAATAACTCTTTCAGTCCACCCCACACCAGGGCTGGGACAGAGAATGGGGACCGATCCCAGGAGGCTAGTTCTGGGAATCTTAAACTTTTTTTCCTCTAACTTGGACTGAATGAGATTTCAACATTACAGCCTACTGCTAGGCTGTAATGGAGAGTCTTTAGATGGCTGCTAGGAAGCTGACTAATTTGACTAAAGGAAATCTAGGAAATTTAATTTCTGGATAAAGACTTGGAGGTGTGGGTGGTGCTGGTGGCCGGCAGGGGAAAGGGAGCCGGGGCCAGACAAGCGGCTAGGCGCGGGCGCGGACTCCAAGTCCCATCTGCCGCCGGCCCGGCCCTGCCACCGCCGCCCTCGGGGCTCCTCGGCACGGCCACCAGGGCTTGGGGAGCATGAGCGCCGGGACCCTCAGCGGGGAGACCAGGACCCGGCCCAGGATCTAGATGGTGTGGGGGAAGGGAGCCACTGGTGATCCAATAGGGGCGCCACTCCCCAGAGGGTGTCTGGGTCTCGTCTTCGCCATTTTTTAAAAAAGAATTTATCCAAAGTAAATGCCTTAAAATAATTGGAATTGGATTTAAAATTCAGAAATTGTGGAAATATGGATGAATAATGTATTAATTGTAACGATCTAATGGCCCAGGTAACTGGCTACCCCCTTTGTTAATAGAGGAAGATGCGTAGTCCAGGCTGGCTACTGAATGCCCCCAGGCAGAGAAAAAAAAAGGCCTTTTTGAAAAGTCAAGAGGCAGCCTGGGCTGTTAACCAAATGATAAAAACTTGTTTAATAATCTGAGTATTGCTTCCTCATGAGAAAAATCTAGAGGACAAAATTGAAGCTATTAATTGATAATGTCTTGTATTTTTCTTAGAAACAAAGTATTATTAATATAAGGATAACTAAATGTTTGACTTTTCAGCTTTAAAAGTTCAAAATACAAATTAAACTAGGAGAAATTATATAAATGTGGTAATTAAATGTCTAAAGTATAACTTTTTAAAAAATATGTTATGTTTTCTCTGATAATTGGACTTGTGTTGGTCTATATTTCTTAAATATAGCCAAATTTTGAACAGCAGAATCTTAAATAAGAACCAATAAGTAAGATACCTAATCTGTACTGAATAAATTTCTTTTTTAAATTAAAGATACCTACTTAAGTTACTTTATGAATTAGCTTGTTAAATTATAGTCAAGGTTTTCAGCTAAATGAAAATGCCAATGCTGATTGTGGAAAATGCCTGAGAAAAGATAGTTCCATTACAGAGATGATTCAAGCTTGTCAGAATGTGGGATCAGGACATTTCCTAAAGCAAGTTTTGTGGACCTGTGCCACAGGGAATTTTAGGATTAATCTTAAGGAGGAGTGGAGACACCCTTAAGTGAACTAACTGTTTTGCCTGGAGGCATTGATTCAGATTATAAAGGAGAAATTAAAGCTAAACTAGAATGTAATCTTGTTATGTAAATTACTCCAGGACAAAGGTTTGCTCAGACACTACTTGTACCTTATGTTCAGCAAGGTGAGGCTGTAATGAGGAAAAGAGGAATGCAAGGATTTGGAAGCTCAGACATCTATTGGATACATGAAATTAGCAAACCCATGCTCTGATTAATTTAAAAATAGAGGGAAAACAATTTAGGGGTCTGGTGAACACTGGATCGGATGTTAGTGTTATCAGCAAAGAATTCTGGCCTCCAAGTTAGTAAACAGTAGATGCTATGGGCTTAGTTAGGGGGATGGGAGTTCCTCATGACACACAATGGCAGTGCCACCTTGTTAAGGTGGCAAGATGAGGAATGACTGATGGGATGGTTTCAGCCTTCCATCATCTCTGGAATTTCAGTCAACTTCATGGGACTGGGGATGTCTTAGAGGGTTTACAAGGGTGTATTATTACCAGCAAAGGACAGCAGGTAATGACCCAAATGGGATATCAGACTGGTCAAGGCTCGAGAAACAATGATCAGGGAATTAAGGAGCCCATCCTAGCCAAAGGAAGGCCACGGGGAGAGCAGTCTTTGGCCACGTGTTCCCAATTAAAAGAGAAGCTCCCTAAATGGGGCTTATGAATTGCTCCAGAAAAGGTACAGAAAGGAACGCCTTTCCAATATCTAGGAACCATAATTGCAAACCAATGCGTTAGGCCTCAGAAGGTGGAGATAAGATTGTCTTAAAAACTTTAAATGACTTTCAGAAATTATTAGGGGACATTAACTGGCTGAGACCTTATCCGAAGATCTGGTGGAGAAATGATAACTTTATTTAATTCACTTAGAGGTGACTCTGATCTTTCCTCTCCCTGAACATTAACAGGTGAAGCTAGGAATAAGTTGCTAAGAAGTGAGGAGGCAGTTTCCTCAGCCCAAGTAGCACGAGTATGGCCCAAATTACCTTTATTAGGACAAATAAACCCTATTGCAAACAGTCCCTGGGGCATGGCAAAGAAGGCTAGTACAGAAGGCTGAGTGAATTTGTGAGGAAACCAGAACCCCAAGAATGCCTAAGAACGTCTTTCTTACCAGGCTAGCCATAATCAGCTTTAGGATAATATTAGGTAATATTACCTGGGACAAAATGGGAAAGTATTTTGGACTTATATTCCAAAACCTTCATGAGTAAGAACCCTTATATAGGTTAATCACCTTATACCAAACACCTTGGTTCATCCAGGAGCAACAGGGTTGGAGCAAGAAAGTATAATTACATAGGTGTCGCTACCCAGCTTCCCTTTTGTATTGACACAAATCCAGACCACTACTCCTTTGTGTGCAAAATTAAAGAAAGGCTCCTGGCTTGCATGGACACCAAAGGAGGGTAGGCAAAAGTTAAAACACATCTACTATCACTACTTGCTCCTAGGAGAGGTGCAGAAACATGTAATTAGATCTTGTCTATACAAAAGAAATTTGACAGCCAGTTTGAAATTGAATTGCCAGGGCTTAAAACAAAGTATATAAACTAAATCTTTGAATGATTGGCAGCAATTTAAAAGGGACGTGAAAATATTTAATCCCTTGCACGGCGTGAAAGGTCTTCTTGGATAGGCAACGAGCATTCTATGTTGGCCCTTTTGCCAAGGAGGGATCCTCCTTTCACAATCCAGTTGCCCACAGCTGTTGCCTGAGTTTCCTGTACATGCTGAGGTTGAAGCCTCGTGATGGCTGGTACCATAGATCTGTCTGTGGCCCAATGATGTGAGGTGGGCCCTCCCTGGAGAGGAAACCTGAGTTCCCCAAGATATGTGATCAAGTGCCGGGGCCCCCGCCCGCAGGCGAGGGGATCCCAAGGCAGGTACTGGGCGAGGAGGCCATGTGGGCATAGGCTACCAAGGAGACGGAACTGAACCTCACATCACCCTGCTTGGCCCCTGAGGATGGCTGGTTAGCCAGAGATGGGTAAGATTCCTCATGGGAGGGACAACCTAAGACAGGCACAGTCGCAGAGGGGCCATCAGGAGAGAACATGGGGGCCAACAGAGGTGGGGCATAGAACCTCACCCCCCCCCAGCATTGCAGGGGTTTGAACACTTGCCCCTTCTGAGGGAGGTCTCCTGCCCCATGGCTACTTCACTTCCCACGCCCAGCTCAGATTGGGACCCAGGTAACAGACAAAGACTGGACCAGCCCAGATCAGAACCAAGGCATCAAACAGAAACTTGGCTAACAACAGCTAGCACGAAGGATGCTCAGGGCCTACTCAAGAATGCAAAACAATCCTTGCCATTAATAATTACAGGGTAAACTAATATTGTTGTTAAAGTATTAAATTTGACAGTGAAATAGCAGTCAAGTTTTCAGATTAAATTAATTTAGCTAAGATAGGAAATATACAGCAAGAGAAGGACACCTTTTCTGGATGGGTAGAGGCATGCCCAACCAAGCATAAAACAGTTCAGGTGATGGTCAAGAAGCTGCTAGAAGACATCCTACCCAGGTATGGATTTCCTGCTATGATAGGATCAGACAACGGGCCAGCTTTTATTTCACAGGTGACACAGGCAGTAGCCAAGGCTTATAGGAGCAGATTAGAAATTGCATTGTGCTTATAGGCCCCAAAGTTCAGGATAGGTAGAGAGAATAAATAAAACTCAAAAAAAGACCCTTACCAAATTAACCATGGAGACTGGTAGGGACTGGATAGCTCTCCTTCCATATGCCCTTTACCGGGTAAGGTAAACTACACCATGGTTTTTAAATCATATTACTGAATTTATCTCTTAAGAAGGCTCCAGAGGACGCACAAGGACATTTGGCCATGCCTCCATGATGAGGCTGGCCCAATCCCTCGCCTCGTCAATGCAGACTGGGAGGAGAATTTGGTTTTTGTCAAGAGGCACCGCCTGGAGACCCTTGAGCCGTGGTGGAAGGGCCCCTACATCTTGGTGCTGACTACACCCACTGCTCTCAAGGTAGACAGCGTCGCAACCTCGGTCCGCTACACTCACGTCTGCCCGGCTGATCCCTCTGCAGTCTGGAAGGACTTCATTACACAATGGAGCCATAACCCACTCAAGCTCAACTTACGGCGCATTTGACCCACCTAATGTCGGTAACTTTGTTGACTGTTTGCTGTCACCCACACTGCCAGGAGTCCACCCTTTTTCCTGGCAATAGTCATGGCCTGCCTCTATTCATGCAGCAAGGAGGCCTATGTGCAACCCTAGGGGAGGAATGTTGTTTTTATGTTGACCATTCAGGAGTAAAATGGAAGGCGAGGTAGAAATGCAGCCCAGCTCATGATTGAGCCGTAAGTTCCAATACAAGGGGGGAATGTAAAGGCAGGACAGGACTGCAAAGACCATTTTGGACTATGTGACTTGGCAGCCACCATGTTGGCTGCGTGAAACTTACCTGGGGGCTGCCATCTTAAAATCACAAAGACCAACCCATAAACTCGGACGATGAGGGGGGACAGCAGGAATCAAGGATTTGATTCCCCGATAAGACCAGTAGGGAATGTGATAGCCAGACTCAGAGAGGGGAGGAGGATGGAAGAGAAGGACGTGGTTCGTCATGCTCAGACCAGACACTACCACCGAAACTCCCTTTAGCTGTTTGTGACATTTACTCAGCCCTCCCTTGCCTGAGGACATCCTGCTACCAGAACACCGCACAGCCAGATACCGGGTCAACAGGAGTCACCAGCCTGGGAAGAAAATTTAAAATTTCCCGCTTCCCTGTACTGTAACTGACCTTATGCTACCTTTCTTTGTGTGAAACTGGCCAATCACAAATTGCCAAATCTCCCTGCATTGGAGATAAAAAGTGCTTGTTACTGAGGTTCGGGGCTTGCGTTGCTCACTGCTGTGACAGTGGAAACGTGGGCCCGGGCTTGAGTTCGTTATTAAAGGCTTCTTAAAATTTTGATCTGGCTCCTTGGTGGTTGTCACTCGCGGGTGGTCCATAACAAAACATTAGCCAGCACACCTCTGGTCATTCCCTACCACATTCACTGTGTGCCCAGTCACTGCTGATGTCCCATTATGAGCAGAGTGCCAGCCCTCCACCCAAATCTGTTCTCCCATTCATCCGGAGCACATACAGCTGCTCAACATTTCCCTGCCTCCTTGCAATTTGCTGCGACAGTGTCCTGGCCATGGTTTATGAGCAGATGTGATATGGCACTTCTAGGCCTGGCCCACAGGGCTCTTCCCCTCAATGCTCCCTCAGAGTGCCATCCCTTGTTAGTGGATTAGAATGGGACTATCTTGGAAGTCATATGGAGAAGATGGTAGTGGCCTCATAGCCTGGCCCCTCAATGACCTAGTGGAGCCGAGCCCCATTGTCAACTTAGAAACACTCAGATGGTTGTAAGAGGGAGAGCTATTACATAATCGGTTCTCTTTGTTACTACAGCTGACCTTCCCACCAGACAAACACTCCACCTGCCTTTCTTTGCCTACCCGATTTTGATGCATCCTTCTGAACCCTGTTTCAGCATCACCTCCTGGCTTAGTGCCCCATGCTTAGAGTTTGGCACCTTTAATATCTCCCTATTACCCATGTCCAAGAACATGGGTTACTGAGCCATGGGGGACGTAGCTTTGGGGACTGAGCTGGTTCAGATACCATAACCTTTGGTCCCAACTTTCACTGTAGCACTTGTTACACATCCCCTTGAACTTTGCGACAGTTAGTGTCCCATTAGCTAGACCAGGCATGCTAACTGTGTTGAATAAATGACAGAGTATGCTAGCTGGGTTTTCTGGTGGCAGGTGCTGAACAAGAGCTTTATTAGGGATTAACACCTGTAAACATTGGGTTCCTGTAAGTACTACTCACCGAAGAGTCTCTGCTCAATTTGGACGACTGTCTGGGCTCACATTTAGTTGGGCAGCATTCAGATACAAACTTCATTCCACTACCAAGTATCACTGTGAGTTCTCAGTAAGGAAAGCTTCTGTTAGGGAGTGTGTGGAGCCAGCAGTGGGACCAGCCCTGCCACCAGGGGATGGGGTTTGCTCTAGGCACTGTGAGAGTGGCAGGGATGATCCTGGACCACGAGGCCTGACTCTGGGCCAGGCATGGTCCCCTGCTGAGTTCCTGCTTAGGAGTCAGAAGCTGAGAAGAGAAGGAAATATGATCTCACCAGTGGGTTTCTGGGTCATGGGGACAGAATGTGGTGAGGTTCCAAGGAGCTGTCACCCTTTACCTAAAGCCGAGGCTGGGGGACCAGGTCACAGCTGGCATCAAAGCTGCCCAGGCTCAGACAGCCAAACCTGTCCTCACAGGCCCAACAAGGAAGCAGGTGTGAAATGATTTCCCTTTCCCAGCGTCACATTTAGAAAGCGATAAATCACCACTTGGGTTGTCCTGCATTACTGAAAACCAATTTTCTCCACGTGGAGACATCTGCGTGCTGTGTGAAGGCAGGGATGGGGCAGATGGAAAGGCGCACATTTCCCAGGCCTTCTCTCTCACACTCCCATGTCTCAACAAGGCCAAGGCTGCTCCCAATCTCCTCCCTGCAGACAGACCAGCCCTTTGCAGGTATGGCCTCCACCTGCTCTCCAATCATTTCCTCTCCTGCATCTCCAACCCCTCCCTCTCTCACTGGTCCTAGATCCAAGCTGACAAGCACAACCATCTCCTCTACACTCGGAACAGATCTGGTCTGTCCCTGCAGGTAGTTACTCGTGGCCACGTGACCCAGGCTCACTCATTAGGTGTTGCCTGGTATTGTTCTAATCTTGAATGTGTCATGAAGAGACCGAGAGGTGGTTAGGATGGCCCTCCCAGAGCTAGTGGCAGTGACAATGTCCTGCGTGGTGATGGTAGAGGTGCCCTGACCATGCACATTTGAGAAGATGATCCTTACACCTCTTGCTTTAGGCCCCCTTAACTACCACCATCCTTGGTTCTCCACTCCCAAAGGGGTTTGAAATCTCTGATAAACTCCCAATAAATTCCCCCTTCTGGCTTTAGTTGATTTGGATTGCCTTTCTGTGACCTCAAACCACAAAATTCTAATGCTTATATCATGCCTCTCAGCCCATGTTTTCACATTCCTCTTCTCTCTCATTTCCTAATCTAACTCAGCAGAGGTCCATTTTCCCACCGATTGCATTCCCTCCCTTATTTCTGCAGTTATGCCCTGTGTTAATTACTGTATGTCTCAGCCAAGAAGCCACAGGTGAGCCTCCCAGACCCTGGCTCCGACCTTCTGTAGCCCATCATCGCATGTCCTGGGCAAGGATCCTGCTGGCAACGGCTGACCACCATCTCAGCTCAGCCAGAAGGTGCTGCAGGATAAGGCCCTGCTTCTCTGGCCAACACTTTTTCCTCCTAACCTCTATTTCCTCCTCATCTTCCTCAAAGTTCAGGAGCCTGGGTATCCCCTCTGCCCTATGTGAGAGTGTGGTGCACACTCGCTGCCTTGCTCTAGTCTTTACAAATGAAGGAGCAATGAACTCATTCTCAGATAATTAAAAATCGAGACAAATTACTGCCAGCACGTCTGTCCTACAAAAAATGCTAAAGGGAGCCCTGCAGGCTGGAATATCTATCTCTCCGCATCTCTGGGCTCATCTCAAGATAGTAACTTGAAACCACATAAAGAATAAGGAACACCAGCAGAATGGTATAATATATACATATTTAAGACAGTATTAATATAATTTATTTGTAACTTCTTTTTTTTCCAGGAGGTGGGGGGGGGGGGGGTTGGTGGACGGTCAATTGGAAAAAAAAAAGGAAACATATGTACTGCTGTTTTCAATACTTTAAATAATAATAATAATAATAATAATAATAATAATAATAAGCAAAAGCATCTGGTCCCAGGGTGGCTACTCACTAAATGTGCCTCTGTGGCCCCAAGAGGCCCCCAGCCTGCCTGTCCAGCGTGGCCACCTCTAGGGACTGTGGGTTTTATCTAGTCCCTTTCCTGCCCTCGAGCAGCCCGCGGTGGACTGCCTGGCCAGGGGCAGGTTAGGTGCCACCTCTGTGCTCTGGGGTCTTAGAGGTGCCCACTGCTCCCCACTACCTCTAGCTGGCCACCGGCACTGGCCAGGGCAGTGGGTCTCTGGGGCTGTGAGGGAAGACTGCATGGCAGTTTTCGTTCCAGCTTTGTCCCAACTGTTCTTCTGTTTCTTCTAGAAAACACATCATCATTGCACAGCTTCCCAGGCACATAAGGGCTCTCTGATAGAGGTGTGATGGGGCTGTCCCGGCACATCTGCAGCAGTGCCGTGGGGGGAGGTGAGAGGGAGAGTGGCTGTCGAGAGAGGGAGTATCGCTTCTGCCCAAACACAATAAAGCGAACTAAGTGGCCCCTTGACTGTCCCGTCAGGGAATCTCTCTATCCCTTCAGAACCCTGCGGAGCAAAGGGGCACCATGGATGCTAAAGATACCTGAACCCAACCCCAAGTTCCGGGCTGGCACAGAAACGGCCACAGTGAGAACATTCCGGAGGCATATCCCAAAAGAGGAACCTGGTGCTGAAGGTCACTGCAACACATCTGCTCTCATAATTTCTTAAGAGGAAGTTACATTGGTCATAGACGACCACTTCCTGATGTGACTCAGGCTTGTGTTTTATTCTCCATGTGAAATAAAATTCCTTAATTTTAGGGTGTGCATATTTTTCAATTACATTTAAAAATATTTTTATTGATTTCAGAGAGGAAGAGAGATGGAGAAATAGAATCATCAATGATGAGAGAGAATCATTGATCGGCTGCCTCCTCCAAACTACTCACTGGGGATGTAACCTGCAACCCAGGCATGTGCCCCTGACTGGAATTGAAAGTGGGACCCTTAGGTCACAGGCCAACACTCTATCCACTGAACCAAACCAGCCAATCAATCAGTTGCCTTCTGTACACTCCCCAACTGGGGATAGAACTCGGAATCTGGTTATGTGCTCTGATTAGGAATTGAACCCACCACCTTTTGGTGCACAGACAAAGCTCCAACCAACTCAGCCCCGGGCGAGGACTAGCTAGCTCCTGTTCTGGAGTCAGCCTTCTCTGAAGTCACACTTGATTTCCAGAACCGGTTTGGACAGTGATGAGGAGCTTGACCCTGGTAAAAGCAGCTGTTCTCTCCACACCTCTGTTTCCTCCTTTAAAATGGGGACACCAACACCATCTGGCAAGGACTGAAGAGAGGATCTAGTGAGAGGACACATGCACCTCTGGGTAGACCAGGGAAACGTAGTTCTTATACACCTGCATCCTGCAGTTCAGCCTCAGCCCAGGACCTGCCCCTTCAGCCAAGACGTTTCCGTAGGACAGCTTTCATTTGTAAAAAATGCAAGAAGAGAGAACCAAGATGGCGGCATAGGTAAAATACCTATCTTGCCACCATACACAGCAATTCCAAAACTACAACTTAACGAAAGAACAAACACCATCCAGAATCACCGGAAAGCTGGCTAAGTGAAAATTCCACAAACAAAAGTGAAGATAAGACACTGTGACTCGGAGGAGCAGTGGCGGACAGCGTTGAAGATACGCACGGAGTCAGAGGTTTGGAGGAGTGCACGCACTAGCGGATAGGGCGGGTGGCTGAAAACCGGCCAGTTTTCTTAAACGGGGGAGACAAAGACGTCCCACTGGACTGATTCTCCAGCTCTGGGCAAAGTCCAGGGAACCCACTATCATACAGGGTAAAAACTGGACAGTGGGAGGGCACGCCGAAGCTCGGATGCTGCAGGGGCCTGCTGGCTTGTGGAGAAGGCGAGCTTGTGCGGAGTGTGTGTGAGCTTGGGAACAGCACAGCTGCGTGACCGCACGGAGAGCACTCATGACTTGCTCTTTCATTTGGGAAACCGTCAGACTGCATTGTTTTGTGACCATGGGTGAGACATTGGGTGTGCAGACTCATTTGGGGAGAGGCTGAATTATCTGGCAGCCAGTGGAGCTCGGCAGCGGCTCTCTCTCAGAGACCCTGGGGCCGCATAGGGCAGAGCTGATGCTGTCTGCTTGGCCCAGAGACTCCGCCCATCCAACCTGAGCACAGCTGACTGTCACAGACAATTGGCTTGGAGGTCAACCCCTCAAAGTGCTAACAATGATTAACCTGAGCTTAACTTCAACAAGACTGTGCAACCCATATCCACCTCAGGTAACTGGGGAGGCTGAGCCACTGTCCCTTGTAGGACGTCTACCACACAAAGCTAATTGACCAACGCAGGGAAGCAGCCATCATGCAGACACATGGAAAGAAATCATATGTGAAAGAAATGGAAGAAACAAAACGACTGGACATGGAATTCAAAATCATGGTTACAGGGCTTTTCAAGAGGCTCCTAGAAAAGGTTGAGACCTATAAGGAAATAAGCAAGACCTACAAGGAAATGAAAGAGACCCTCAAGGATATGAACAAGACCAACATGGAAATGAATGAGTCCTACACGGAAATGAATGAGACCTATAAGGATATGAACGAGACTCTCAAGGATATGAAAAAGGACCAACCAGAAATTAAGCTTACACTGACTGAAATAAAAAATATTATACAAAGACCTAAAAGTACTCTAGAGCACCCCAAGAACCAAGTTAAAGATTTGAAATACAAAGAGGTAAAATCCACTCAGCTGAAAAAGCAAGAAACCAAAAGAATTCAAAAAATTGAAGATAGTGTAAGGGGCCTCTGGGACAACATCCGAATTATAGGGGTGCCAGAAAAAGAGAGAGGCCAAGACAATGAAAACCTATTTGAAGTAATAGTGACTGAAAACTTCCCACACCTGGTGAAAGAAATAGACTTAGGAGTCCAAGAAGCACACCGAACCCCAATATATAGGAACTCTAAGAGGACCACACCAAGGCACATCATAATTAAAATGCCAAGAGCAAAAGACAAAGAAAGGATATTAAAAGCAGCAAGAGAAAAACAGATGGTTACCTATAAGGGAGCACCCATATGATTGTCAGTGGATTTCTCAACAGAAACGATGGAGGTCAGACGGGAGTGGCAAGAAATATTCAAAGTGATGAATAGCAAGAATCTACAACCAAGATTACTCTATCCAGCAAAGCTATCATTCAGAATTGAAGGTCAGATAAAGTGCTTTGCAGATAAGAAAAAGCTAAAAAAGTTCATCACCACCAAATCAATATTATATGAAATGCTGAACTAGATATTCTTTAAGAAGAGGAAGAAGAAAAAGATAAAAGTGTAAATTATGAACAACAAATACACATCTATCAACAAATGAATCTAAAAACCAAGTGAATTGATAAGCTGATGAACAGGATAAACTGGTGAATGTAACAGAATCACGGACATAGAGAGGGAATGGACTGACAATTCTTGGGGAGAAAAGGGGTGTGGGAAGTGCAGCAAGAGACTGAACAAAAATCATGCAACTATGGGAGAGGACAGTGGAGGGGGGTGAGGGCGGAGGGTGGGATGGGTACCAGGTGGAGGGGAGCTATAGGAGATAAAAAAGGGGGAACAATGTAATTAATAAACGGAACAATAAAGATTAAATTTTAAAAAAGAAAATGCAAGAAGAGGCCTGTAGGCAACTTTCAGACCTATGAGATATGACTAGGAACGTAAAGGCTGTGGCCTTGAGCCATCTCATGATGCATCTCATGGTGAGGAAAGGGGCACACTGAGCAGTGGCTCCGGGGAGAGGGGCTATAAGCATACAGGAGGCTCCAATCTTAAAAGCAGTTGTAATTTCTCTGAAAATAATGCTGACTCTCTAGAGAATGACACCTGAGCCACATGAAATGCCAATGCACAACGCTAGGTGATGGTCTATGACCATCACATTCCTCTGGTATCTGGTGATGAGGGGCCTTTTAGGAAGAGGCCTCAGGGAGCTCTGGGGGTTATGGGGGGGGGCACAGTTAGACGCCGGGGTTCACATCCTTTGCTGTCTACACTAGCAGGAGAGCATTGGCGCCTCTCCTGAGCCTAAGCTCCTCTCTCATATGAAAGGTGGGCTTCCCAGGACCCCTAGTTCCCGGGGCTGCAGGAAGTTAGAGAACCTGCTGGTGAATGCCTTTCCATGGCTCACTTCAGCAGCAGGAGTGAAGGCATATGTAGTTATCAAACCACACACATTGGACACTCACTGTGGTGAAGGGGGCTCCTGTATATGCACCTAGCTCGAATCACTGTTTGCAGCAACCATGACCTCAATGTAGCTAATAAGGAATTGGGTGCAGTCTCACTAGCAACACGGGAGTCAGGATGGGCTGGGATTCAATCCAGGTCTGTCTGCCTCCAGAGCTTCTGTCTTAATAACGCAGGACACAGCCACCAGGCACTGCAGTGCATGAGGCTCCTGATGGGCTGGCCTTCCCCCTCCTCCCTCCCATGCAGCACTATAATAACTCTCCCCGAACCCTGTTCTATGCAGCACTGTCTTAAATATCCCCCCTCCTATGAAGCACTGTCCTAACTCCACCACCCCCTCCTATGCAACACTGTCATAACTAACTCTGCCCCCTCCTATGCAGCACTGTCCTAACTCCCCCACCCGATGCTATGCAGAACTGCCCTAACACCCCACCCCCTCCTATGAAACACTGTCTTAACTAACTTTCCCCGCTCCTATGTAGCACTGTCCTAACTTTCTCACCCCCTCCTATGCAGCACTGTCCTAACTAACTCTCCCCCCTCCTATGCAGCACTGTCCTAACTCCCCCACCCGATGCTATGCAGCACTGCCCTAACACCCCACCCCCTCCTATGAAACACTGTCTTAACTAACTTTCACCCCTCCTATGTAGCACTGTCCTAACTTTCCCAACCCCTCCTATGCAGCACTGTCCTAACTAACTCTCCCCCCTCGTATGCAGCACTGTCCTAAATAACTCTACCCGCTCCTATGGAGCACTGACCTAACTGCCCCACCCCCTCGTATTGAGCACTGTCCTAACTAACTCTCCCCGCTCCTATGAAGGACTGACCTAACTCCCCAAAACCCTCCTATGGAGCACTGTCCTAACTAACTCTCCCCCCTCATATGCAGCACTGTCCTAAATAACTCTCCCCGCTCCTATGCAGCACTGTCCTACCTCCCCCACCCCCTCCTATGCAGCACTGTTCAAACTCCCCCAGCCCCTCTTCTGCAGCACTGTCCTAACTAACTCTCCCCGCTACTATGCAGCACTGTCCTAACTCCCCCACCTCCTCCTATGCAGCACTGTCCTAACTCCCTCACCCCCTCCTATGCAGCACTGTCCTAACTAACTCTCCCCCCTCCTATGCAGCACTGTCCTAAGTCCCCCACCCCCTCCTATGCAGCACTGTCCTAACTCCCCCACCCTCTCCTATGAAGCATTGTCCTAACTAACTCTCCCCCCTTCTATGAAGCCCTGTCCTAACTAACTTTCCCCCCTCCTATGCAGCACTGTCCTAACTCCCCCACCCTCTCCTATGAAGCACTGTCCTAAGTAACTATCCCCCCTGCTTTGCAGCACTGTCCTAACTAACTCTCTCCCCTCCCATGAAGCCCTGTATTAACTAACTCTCCCCCTTCCTATGCAGCACAGTCCTAACTCCCACACCCGCTCCTATTCAGCAATGTCATAACTAACTCTCCCCTGTTCTACGCAGCACTGTCCAAACTCCCCAACCTCCTCCTATGCAGCACGGTCCTACCCCCCCACCTCTCCTATGCAGCAAAGTCCTAACTCCCCCACCCCCTCCTGTGCAAAACTGTCCTAAATTCCCTAACCCCTTCCTATGAAGCACTGTCCTAACTAACTCTCCCGCCTCCTATGCATCACTATTCTAACTAACTCGACCCGCTCCTATGCAGCACTCTCCTAACTTCCCCACCACCTCCTATGCAGCACTGTCCTAACTCCCCCACCCGCTCCTATGCAGCACTGTCCTAACTCCCCCACCCTCTCCTATGAGCACTGTCCTAACTAACTCTACCCCCTCCTATGAAGCCCAGTCCTAACTAACTTTCCCCACTCCTATGCAGCACTGTCCTAACTCCGCCACCCCCTCCTATGCAGCACTGTCCTAACTCCCCCACCAACTCCTATGAAGCACTGTCCTAACTAACTCTCTCCCCTCCTATGAAGCCCTGTCCTAACTAACTCTCCCCCTTCCTATGCAGCACTGTCCTAACTCCCGCACCCGCTCCTATTCAGCACTGTCATAACTAACTCTCCCCCGTTCTACGCAGCACTGTCCTAACGTCCCCACATCCTCCTATGCAGCACTGTCCTACCCCCCCCACCCCTCCTATGCAGCACTGTCCTAACTAACTCTCCCCCCTCGTATGCAGCACTGTCCTAACTAACTCTCCCCCCTCCTATGCAGCACTGTCCTAATTTCCCCACCTGGTCCTATGAAGCACTATCCTAACTTCCCCACCACCTCCTATGCAGCACTGTCCAAACTCCCCCACCACCTCCTATGCAGCACTGTCTTAACTAACTCTCCCCCCTGCTATGCAGCACTGTCCTATCATCCCCAACCCTATCTGTGAAACACAGTCCTAACTAACTATACCCCCTCCTATGCAGCAGTGTCCTAACTAACTCTCCCCCCTCCTACGCAGCACTGTCCTAACTCCCCCACCCCCTCGTATGCAGCATTGTCCTAACTCCACCACCACCTCCTACAAAGCACTGTCCTAACTAACTCACCCCCTTCTATGCAGCACTGTCCTAACTTTTCCACCCTTCCTATGAAGCATTATCCTAACTCCCCCACCCATTTCTATGCAGCACTGTCCTAACTAACTCTCCTCCCTCCTATGAAGACCTGTCCTAACTAACTTTCCCCCCTCCTATGCAGCACTGTCCTAACTCCCCCACCCCCTCCTATGCAGCACTGTCCTAACTCCCGCACCCTCTCCTTTGAAGCACTGTCCTAACTAACTATCCCCCCTGCTTTGCAGCACTGTCCTAACTAACTCTCTCCCCTCCTATGAAGCCCTGTCCTAACTAACTCTCCCCCTTCCTATGCAGCACTGTCCTAAATCCCGCACCCGTTCTTATTCAGCACTGTCATAATTAACTCTCCCCCGTTCTACGCAGCACTGTCCTAACTCCCCAACCCCCTCCTATGCAGCACTGTCCTAACTCCCCCACCCCCTCCTGTGCAGCACTGTCCTAAATTCCCCAACCCTTCCTATGAAGCCCTGTCCTAACTAACTCTCCCCCTTCCTATGCAGCACTGTCCTAACTCCCCCACCCCCGCGTATGAAGCACTGAACTAACTAACTCACCCCTTCTATGCAGCACTGTCCTAAATTTTCCACCCCTCCTATGTAGCACTGTCCTAACTAACTCTCCCCCACCTATGCAGCACTGTCCTAACACCCCCACCCCCTTCCTATGCACCCGTTCCGTGATTCAGCACTGTCATAACTAACTCTTCCCCGTTCTACGCAGCACTGTCCTGACGCCCCAACCCCCTCCTATGCAGCACTGTCCTACCCCCCCACCCCTCCTATGCAGCACTATCCTAACTCCCACACCCCCTCCTGTGCAGCACTGTCCTAAATTCCCCACCCCTTCCTATGAAGCACTGTCCTAACTATCTCTACCCCCTCCTATGCAGCACTGTCCTAATTTTTCCACCCCCCCTTTGAAGCATGGTCCTAACTCTACCACCCCCTCCTATGAAGCACTGTCCTAACTAACTCTAACCCCTCCTATGCAGCACTGTCCTAACTAACTCTCCTTCCTCCTATGAAGCCCTGTCCTAACTAACTCTCCCCCTTCCTATCCAGCACTGTCCTAATTCCCCCACCCCCGCGTATGAAGCACTGAACAAACTAACTCACCCCGTCTATGCACCACTGTCCTAAATTTTCCACCCCTCCTATGAAGCATTGACCTAACTCCCCCACCCCCTTCTATGCAGCACTGTTCTAACTAACTCTCCCCCCTCCTATGAAGCCCTGTCCTAACCAACTTTCCCCCCTCCTATGCAGCACTGTCCTACCTCCCCCACCTCCTATGCAGCACTGTCCTAACTCCCACACCCTCTCCTATGAAGCACTGTCCTAACTAACTATCCCCCCTTCTATGCAGCACTGTCTTAACTAACTCTCCACCCTCCTATGAAGCCCTGTCCTAACTAACTCTCCGCCACCTACGCAGCACTGTCCTATCTCACCACCCCCTCCTATGCAGCACTGTCCTAACACCCCCACCCCCTCCTATGAAGCACTGTCCTAACTAACTCTCCCCCCTTCTATGCAGCACTGTCCTAACTTTTCCACCCCTCCTATGAAGCATTGTCCTAACTCCCCCACCCCCTTCTATGCAGCACTGTCCTAACTAACTCTCCCACTCCTATGAAGCCCTGTACTAACTAACTTTCCCCCCTCCTATGCAGCACTGTCCTAACTCCCCCACGCCCTCCTATGAAGCCCGGTCCTAACTCCCACACCCTCTCCTATGAAGCACTGTCCTAACTAACTCTCCCCCCTTCTATGCAGCAATGTCCTAACTAACTCTCCCCCACCTATGCAGCACTGTCCTAACTCACCACCCCCTCCTATGCAGCACTGTCCTAACTAACTCTCTCCCCTCCTATGCAGCACTGTCCTAACTCCCCCACCCCCTCCTATGCAGCACTGTCCTAACTCCCCCACCCCCTCCTATGCAGCACTGTCCTAACTAACTCTCTCCCCTCCTATGAAGCCCTGTCCTAAATACCTCTCCCCCTTCCTAAGCAGCATTGTCCTAACTCCCCCACCCCCTCCTATGAAGCACTGTCCTAACTAACTCTAACCCCTCCTATGCAGCACTGTCCTAACTAACTTTCCCCCCTCCTATGCAGCACTGTCCTAACTCCCCCACTCCCTCCTATGCAGCACTGTCCTAACTAACTCTCCCCCCTCCTATGCAGCACTGTCCTAACTCCCCCACCCCCTCCTATGCAGCACTGTCCTCTCCCCTCACCCCCTCCTATGCAGCGCTGTCCTAACTCCCCCAACCCCTCCTATGAAGCACTGTCCTACGCCCCCACCCCCTCCTATGCAGCACTGTCCTAACTCCCCCACCCCCTACTGTGCAGCACTGTCCTAACTCCCCCAACCCCTCCTATCCAGCACTGTCCTACCTAACTCTCCCCAATCCTACACAGCACTGTCCTAACTTCCCCACTCGTTCCTATGCAGCACTATCCTAACTTCCCCACCACCTCCTATGCAGCACTGTCCTAACTCCCCCACCCCTTCCTATGCAGCACTGTCTTAACTAACTCTCCCCCCCCTGCTATTCAGCACTGTCCTATCATCCCCAACCTCTCCTGTGAAACACAGTCCTAACTAACTATACCCCCTCCTATGCAGCAGTGCCCTAACTCCCCCACCCCCTCCTATGCAGCATTGTCCTAACTCCCCCACCCCCTCCTATGCAGCACTGTCCTAACTCCGCCACCACCTCCTATGAAGCACTGTCCTAACTAACTCACCCCCTTCTATGCAGCACTGTCTTAACTTTTCCACCCTTCCTATGAAGCATTATCCTAACTCCCCCACCCTCTCCTATGAAGCCCTGTCCTAACCAACTCTCCCCCTTCCTATGCAGCACTGTCCTAACTCCCCCACCCTCTCCTATGAAGCACTGTCCTAACTAACTAACCCCCCTGGTATGCAGCACTGTCCTAACTAACTCTCTCCCCTCCTATGAAGCCCTGTCCTAACTAACTCTCCCCCACCTATGCAGCACTGTCCTAACTCCCGCACCCGCTCCTATTCAGCAATGTCATAACTAACTCTCCCCCTTTCTACGCAGCACTGTCCTAACACCCCAACACCTCCTCTGCAGCACTGTCCTCCCCCCACCCCTCCTATGCAGCACTGTTCTAACTCCCCCACCCCCTCCTGTTCAGCACTGTCCTAAATTCCCCACCCCTTCCTATGAAGCACTGTCCTAACTAACTCTCCCGCCTCCTATGCAGCAATATCCTAACTAACTCTACCCGCTCCTATGCAGCACTGTCCTAACGCTCCCACATCCTCCTATGCAGCACTGTCCTAACTAACTCTCCCCCATCTTGTGTAGCACTGTCCTAACTTTCCCACCCGGTCCTATGCAGCACTATCCTAACTTCCCCACCCCCTCCTATGCAGCACTGTCCTAACTAACTCTCTCCCCTCCTATGAAGCCCTGTCCTAAATAACTCTCCCCCTTCCTATGCAGCACTGTCCTAACTCCCCCACCCGCTCCTATGCAGCACTGTCCTAACTTTTCCACCCCTCCTATGAAGCATTGTCCTAACTCCCCCACCCCCTCCTGTGCAGCACTGTCCTAAATTCCCCACCCCTTCCTATGATGCACTGTCCTAACTAACTCTCCCCCATCCTATGAAGCACTGTCCTAATTTTTCCACCCCCCTTTGAAGCATTGTCCTAACTCTACCACCCCCTCCTATGAAGCACTGTTCTAACTCTAACCCCTTGTATGCAGCACTGTCCTAACTAACTCTCCCTCCTCCTATGAAGCCCTGTCCTAATTAACTCTCCCCCTTCCTATGCAGCACTGTACTAACTACCCCACCCCCGCGTATGAAGCACTGAACTAACTAACTCACCCCTTCTATGCAGCACTGTCCTAAAATTACCACCCCTCCTATGAAGCACTGTCCTAACTCCGCCACCCCCTCCTATGCAGCACTGTCCTAACAAACTCTCCCCCCTCCTATGCAGCACAGACCTAAGTCCCCCACCCCCTCCCATGCAGCACTGCCCTAAATCCCGGAGCCCCTCCTATGCAGCACTGTCCTAAATCCCCCACCCCCTCCTATGCAACCCTGTCCTAACTGACTCTCCCCCCTCCTATGCAGCACTGTCCTGATTCCCCCACCACCTCCTATGAACCAGGGTCCTAACTCATTCACCCCCTCCTTTGCAGCACTGTCCTAACTAACTCTCCCCCTCCTATGCAGAACTGTCCAAACTAACTCTCCCCCCTCCTATGCAGCACTGTCCTAACTAACTCTCCCGGCTCCTATGCAGCACTGTCCTAACTAACTCTCCCTCCTCCTATGAAGCCCTGTCCTAACTAACACTCGCCCCTCCTATGCAGCACTGTCCTAACTAACTCTCCCCCCTCCTATGCAGGACTGTCCTAAATAACTCTCCCCCTCCTATGCAGCACTGTCCTAAATAACTCTCCCTCCTCCTATGAAGCCCTGTCCTAACTAACACTCGCCCCTCCTATGCAGCACTGTCCTAACTAACTCTCCCTCCTCCTTGCAGAACTGTCCTAACTAACTCTCCCCCCTCCTATGCAGAACTGTCCTAAATAACTCTCCCCCTCCTATGCAGCACTGTCCTAACTCTCAGTCCTCCTATGAAGCCCTGCCTAACTAACTCTCCCCCCTCCTATGCAGCACTGTCCTAACTAACGCTCCCCCCTCCTATGCAGCACTGTCCTAACTAACTCTCCCTCCTCCTATAAAGCCCTGTCTTAACAAACTATCCCCCATCCTATGCAGCACTGTCCTAACTAACTCTCCCCCCTCCTATGAAGCCCTGTCCTAACTAACTTTCCCCCCTCCTATGCAGCACTGTCCTAACTCCCCCACCCTCTCCTATGAAGGACAGTCCTAACTAACTATTCCCCCTTCTATGCAGCATTGTCCTAACTCTCCACCCTCCTATGAAGCCCTGTCCTAACTAACTCTCCCCCACCTATGCAGCACTATCCTAACTCACCACCCTCTCCTATGCAGCACTGTCCTAACTCCCCCACGCCCTCCTATGAAGCCCTGTCCTAACTAACTCTCCCCCTCCCATCCAGCACTTTCCTAACTTCCCCACCCCCTCCTATACAGTACTGTCTTAACTAACTCTCCCCCCCCCTGCAGCACTGTCCTAATCCTCCACGCCTTCCTATGCAGCACTGTCCTAACTCCCCCACACACTCCTATGAAGCACTGTCCTAACTTACTCTAACCCTTCCTATGCAGCACTGTCCTAACGTTTCCACCCCTCCTATGAAGCATTGTCCTAACTCCTCAACCCCCTTCTATGCAGCACTGTCCTAATTAACTCTCCCCCCTCCTATGAAGCCCTGTCCTAACTAATTCCCCCCCCCTCCTATGCAGCAGTGTCCTAACTCCCCCACTCCCTCCTATGCAGCACTGTCCTAACTAACTCTCCCCCGTTCTACGCAGCACTGTCCTAATTTTTCAAGCCCCCCTTTGAAGAATTGTCCTAACTCTACCACACCCTCCTATGAAGCACTGTCCTAACTAACTCTAACCCCTCGTATGCAGCACTGTCCTAACTAAATCTCCCTCCTCCTATGAAGCCCTGTCCTAACTAACTCTCCCCCTTCCTATGCAGCACTGTCCTAACTCCCTGACCCCCGCGTATGAAGCACTGAACTAACTAACTCACCCCTTCTATGCAGCACTGTCCTAAATTTTCCACCCCTCCTATGTAGCACTGTCCTAACTCCCCCACCCCCTCCTATGCAGCACTGTCCTAACTCCCACACCCTCTCCTATGAAGCACTATCCTAACTAACTATCCCCCCTTCTATGCAGCATTTTCCTAACTAACTCTCCACCCTCCTATGAAGCCCTGTCCTAACTAACTCTCTCCCACCTATGCAGCACTGTCCTAACTCACCACCCCCTCCTATGCAGCACTGTCCTAACAACCCCACCCCCTCTTGTGAAGCACTGTCCTAACTAACTCTCCCCGCTTCTATGCAGCACTGTCCTATCTTTTCCACCCCTCCTATGAAGCATTGTCCTAACTCCCCCACCCCCTTCTATGCAGCACTGTCGTAACTAACTCTCCCTCCTCCTATGAAGCCCTGTCCTAACTAACTCTCCCCCTCCTATGCAGCACTGTCCTAACTCACCACCCCCTCCTATGCAGCACTGTCCTAACTCACCACCCCCTCCTATGCAGCACTGTCCTAACTCACCACCCCCTCCTATGCAGCACTGTCCTAACTCCCCCACGCCCTCCTATGGAGCCCTGTCCTAACTAAATCCCCCCTCCCATCCAGAACTTTCCTAACTTCCCCACCCCCTCCTATACAGCACTGTCTTAACTAACTCTCCCCTCCCTATGCAGCACTGTCCTAACGAACTCTCCCCCCTCCTATGCAGCACTGTCCTAATCCTCCAGGCCCTCCTATGCAGCACTGTCCTAACTCCCCCACACACTCCTATGAAGCAATGTCCTAACTATCCCTCCCCCTGCTACGAAGCATTGTCCTAACTAACTCTCCCCCCTCCTATGCAGCACTGTCCTAACTTTTCCCCCCCCTTTGAAGCATTGTCCTAACTCCCCCACCCCCTCCTATGAAGCACTGTCCTAACTAACTCTAACCCCTCCTATGCAGCACTGTCCTAACTAACTCTCCCCCCTCCTATGCAGCACTGTCCTAACTCCCCCAGTCCCTCCTATGCAGCACTGTCCTAACTAACTCTCCCCCCTCCTATGCAGCACTGTCCTAACTCCCCCACCCCCTCCTATGCAGCACTGTACTAACTCCTCCACCCCCTACTATGCAGCACTGTACTGACTCTTCCACCCCCTCCTATGCAGCACTGTCCTCACTCCCCCACCCCCTCCTATGCAGCAATGTTCTCACTCCCCCACTCGCTCTTATGCAGCACTGTCCTAACTCCCCCCCTCCTATGCAGTAGTATCCTATCTAACTCCCCCCCTCCTATGTAGCACTGTCCTCACTCCCCCACCCACTCCTATGCAGAACTGTCCGAACTAACTCTCGCACCTCCTATGCAGCACTGTCCTAAAACCCCCACAACCTCCTATGCAGCACTGTCCTAACTCCCTCATCCACGCCTCTGCAGCACTGTCATAACTCCCCCACCCCCTCATATGCAGCACTATCCTAACTAACTCTCCCCCCTCCTATGCAGCACTGTCCTCACTCCCTCACCCCCTCCTATGCAGCACTGTCCTAAAACCCCCACCCCCTCCTATGCAGCACTGTCCTCTCTCTCCCCACCTCCTCCTATGCAGCACTGTCCTAACTCCCCCACACCCTCCTATGCAGCACTGTCCTCACTCCCTCACCCCCTCCTATGCAGCACTATTCTAACTAACTCTTCCCCCTCCTATGTAGCACTGTCCTCATTCCCTCACCCCCTCCTATGCACCACTGTCCTAACTCCCCCACCCCCTCCTATGCAGCACTGTCCTCTCTCCCCCACCTCCTCCTATGCAGCACTGTCCTAACTCCCCCACACCCTCCTATGCAGCACTGTCCTCACTCCCTCACCCCCTCCTATGCAGCACTATTCTAACTAACTCTTCCCCCTCCTATGTAGCACTGTCCTCACTCCCTCACCCCCTCCTATGCAGCCCTTTCCTAACTCCCCCACCGCTTGCTATGCAGCACTTTCCTAACTCCCCCACCCCCACTTCTGTAGAACTGTCGTAACTCCCCCACCCCCTTCTATGTAGCACTGTCCTCACTCCCCCACCCCCTCCTATGTAGCACTGTCTCAACTCCCCCACCCCATCGTATGCAGCACTGTCCTAACTAACTCTCTCCCCTGCATTGCAGCACTGTCCTAACTCCCCCACCGCCTACTCTGCAGCACTTTCCTAACTAACTCTCCCCCCTCCTATGCAGCACTGTCCTAAATCCCCCACACCCTCCTATGCAGCACTGTCCTAACTCCCCCACCCCCTCCTATGCAGCACTGTACTAACTCCCCCACCCCTCCTATGCAGCACTGTACTGACTCATCCATCCCCCTCCTATACAGCACTGTCCTCACTCGCCCACCCCCTCCTATGCAACAATGTCCTCACTCCCCCACTCTCTCCTAAGCAGCACTGTCCTAACTCCCCCACCCCCTCCTATGCAGTAGTATCCTAACTAACTCTCCCCCCTCCTATGCAGCCCTTTCCTATCTCCCCCACCCCTTCCTATGCAGCACTGTCCTAACTCCCCCATCCTCGCCTCTGCAGCACTTTCGTAACTACACCAGCCCCTCCTATGTAGCACTGTCCTCACTCCCCCGCCACTCCTATGTAGCACTGTCATCACTCCCCCACCCCCTCCTATGTAGCACTGTCCTAACCCCCCCCACCCCCGCTTCTGCAGCACTGCCTTAACTCCTCCTCCTCACTCCCCCACCTCCTCCTATGCAGCACTGTCCTCACTTCCCCACCCGCTCCTATGCAGCACTATCCTAATTAACTCTGCCCCCTGCTATGTAGCACTGTCCTCATTCCCTCACGGACTCCTATGCAGCACTTTCCTAACTCCCCCACCCCCTCCTATGCAGCATTGTCCACACTCCCCCACCTCCTCCTAGGCAGCCCTGTCCTAACTCCCCCACCCCCTCCTATGCAGCACTGTTGTAAGTCCTCCACCCCCTGCTATACAGCACTTTCCTAACTAACTCTCCCCCCTCGTATGCAGCACTGTCCTGACTCCCCCACCGCCTACTATCCAGCACTGTCCTAACTAACTCTCTACCCTACTATGCAGCACTGTCCTAAATTCCCCACCCCCTCGTATGAAAAACTGTCCTAACTCCCCCACCCCCTCCTATGCAGCACTGTCCTAACTCCCCCACCCCCTCCTATGCAGCACTGTACTGACTCGCCCACCCCCTCCTATGCAGCACTGTCCTACCTCCCCAACCCCTCCTATGCAGGACTGTCCCAAGTCCCCCACCCCCTCCTATGCAGCACTGTCCTAACTAACTGTCCCCCCTCCTATGCAGCACTGTCCTAACTCCCCCACTCCCTCCTATGCAGCACAGTCCAAACTAACTCTCCCCCCTTCTTGCAGCACTATCCTAACTCCCCGACCCCCTCCTACGCAGCACTGTACAAACTCCCCCACCCCGTCCTATGCAGCACTGTCCTAATTCCACCACCCACTCCTATGCAGAACTGTCCGAACTAACTCTCCCACCTCCTATGCAGCACTGTCCTAACTCCCCCATCCACGCCTCTGCAGCACTGTCCTAACTCCCCCACCCCCTCCTATGCAGCACTGTCCTAACTCCCCACCCCCTCCTATGCAGCACTGTACTGACTCGCCCACCCCCTCCTATGCAGCACTGTCCTAACTAACTCTCCCCCTCCTATGCAGCACTGTCCTCACTCCCCCACCCCTCCTATGCAGGACTGTCCCAAGTTCCCCACCCCCTCCTATGCAGCACTGTCCTAACTAAATGTCCCCCCTCCTATGCAGCACTGTCCTCACTCCCCCACCCCCTCCTATGCAGGACTGTCCCAAGTTCCCTACCCCCTCCTATGCAGCACAGTCCAAACTAACTCTCCCCCCTTCTTGCAGCACTATCCTAACTCCACGACCCCCTCCTACGCAGCACTGTACAAACTCCCCCACCCCGTCCTATGCAGCACTGTCCTAATTCCCCCACCCACTCCTATGCAGCACTGTCCTCACTCCCCCACCCCCGCCTATGCAGCACTGTCCTCACTCCCCCACCTCCTCCTATGCAGCACTGTCCTAAAACCCCCACCCCCTCCTATGCAGCACTGTCCTCACTCCCCACCCCCTCCTATGCAGCACTATCCTAACAAATTCTCCCCCCTCCTATGCAGCCCTGTCCAAAGTCCCTCATGCCCTCCTATGAAGCACTGTCCTAACTTACTCTCCTCCCTCCTATTCAGCACTGTCCTAAGTAACTCTTCCCCCTCCTATTCAGCACTGTCCTAACTCCCCCACCCCCTCCTATGCAGCACTGTACTAACTCCCCCACCCCCTCCTATGCAGCACTGTACTGACTCATCCACCAACCTCCTATACAGCACTGTCCTCACTCCCCCACACCCTCCTATGCAGCAATGTCCTCACTCCCCCACTCTCTCCTATGCAGCACTGTCCTAACTCCCCCACCCCCTCCTATGCAGTAGTATCCTAACTAACTCTCCCCCCTCCTATGCATCCCTTTCCTAACTCCCCCACCCCTTCCTATGCAGCACTGTCCAAACTCCCCCACCCCCGCCTCTGCAGCACTGTGGTAACTACCCCAGCCCCTCCTATGTAGCACTGTCCTCACTCCCCGCCCCTCCTATGTAGCTCTGTCATCACTCCCCCACCCCCTCCTATGTAGCACTGTCCTAACCCCCTACCCCCGCCTCTGCAGCACTGCCTTAACTCCCCCTGCTCACTCCCCCACCTCCTCCTATGCAGCACTGTCCTAACTCTCCCACCCCCTCCTATGCAGCACTGTCCTCACTCCCCCACCCGCTCCTATGCAGCACTATCCTAATTAAATCTGCCCCCTCCTATGCAGCATTGTCCTCACTCCCCCACCTCCTCCTATGCAGCCCTGTCCTAACTCCCCCACCCCCTCCTATGCAGCACTGTCGTAAGTCCTCCACCCCCTGCTATACAGCACTGTCCTAACTAACTCTTCCCCCTCCTATGTAGCACTGTCCTAACCCCCCCACCCCCGCCTCTGCAGCACTGCCTTAACTCCCCCTCCTCACTCCCCCACCTCCTCCTATGCAGCAGGGTCCTCACTCCCCCACCGGCTCCTATGCAGCACTATCCTAATTAACTCTGCCCCCTGCTATGTAGCACTGTCCTCATTCCCTCACGGACTCCTATGCAGCACTTTCCTAACTCCCCCACCCCCTCCTATGCAGCATTGTCCTCACTCCCCCACCTCCTCCTATGCAGCACTGTCCTAACTCCCCCATCCACGCCTCTGCAGCACTGTCGCAACTCCCCTACCCCCTCCTATGCAGCACTGTCCTAATCCCGCACCCCCTCCTATGCAGCACTGTCCTAACTACCCCACCCCCTCCTATGCAGCGGTGTCCTTATTCCCCCACCCCTCCTAGGCAGCACTCTCCTAACTACCCCACCCCCTCCTATGCAGCACTGTCCTAACTCACCCACCCCCTCCTATGCAGCACTGTCCTAACTCTCCCACCCCCTCCTATGCAGCACTGTCCTAACTTCTCCTCCCCTTCTATGAAGCACCATCCTAACTAACTCTCCCCCCTCCTATGAAGCATTGTCCTAACTCGCTCACCTCTTATGTAGCACTGTCCTAACACCCCCAACCCCTCCTATGAAGCTCTATCCTAACTAACTCTCCCCCCTCCTAAAAAGCCCTGTCTTAACTCCCCCACCCTGTCCTATGAAGCACTGTCCTAACTAACTCTCCCCCCTCCTATGAAGCCCTGTCCTAACTCCCCCACCCCCTCCTATGAAGCCCTGTCCTAACTGCCCCTTCCCCTCCTATGCAGCACTGTCCTAGCTAACTCTACCCCCTCCTATGCAGCACTCTCCTACCTCCCCCACCCCCTCCTATGAAGCCCTGTCCTAACTGCCCCTTCCCCTCCTATGCAGCACTGTCCTAACTCCGCCACCCGTCCTGTGCAGCTCTGTCCTAACTAACTCTCCCCCTCCTATGAAGCACTGTCCTAACTTACTCTCCCCACTACTATTCAGCATTGTCCTAACTCCCCCACCCCCTCCTATGCAGCACTGTACTAACTAACTCTCCCCCCTCCTATGTAACACTGTCCTAACTTTCCCACCCCCTCCTATGAAGCACTGTCCTAACTAACTCTCCCCCCTCCTATGCAGCACTGTCCTGACTCTCCCACTCCCTTCTATGAAGCACTGTCCTAACTAACTCTCCCCCCTCTTATGCAGCACTGTCCTAACTCCCCCACCACCTCCTATGCTGCAGTGTCCTAACTCCCCCACCCCCTCTTATGCAGCACTGTCCTAACTCCCCCACCCCCTCCTATGAGCACTGTCCTAACTAACTCTTCCCCCTCCTATGCAGCACTGTCCTAACTCCCCCATCCCCTCCTATGCAGCACTGTCCAAACTAACTCTTCCCCCTCCTATGCAGCACTGTCCTAACTCCCCCACCCACTCCTATGCAGCACTGTCCAAACTAACTCTTCCCCCTCCTATGCAGCACTATCCTAACTCTCCCCCCTCCTATCCAGCATTGTCCTAACTTCCCCACACCCTCCTATGCAGCACTGTCCTAACTAACTCTGCCCCCTCCTATGCAGCACTGTCCTAACTCCCCCACCCCCTCTAATAAGCACTGTCCTAACTAACTCTGCCCCCTCCAATGTAGCACTGTACTAACTCTCCTGCTGCTCACAGGTGGTGATTTTAGCAGTAATCAGGCCAGAGGTGCTTATGCCTCCACCCACCTCACATGCTCACTTACTGGCTTTGCTGGGCTTTCCCTTTGGTCGGACAAACCAGGGGCCTCAAGGCTTCTGGAATATGGTGTCTGCTCCACACCCACCCACACTCAGCCACTGGGATCCTTGTAAAGGAGGGATTTCTATGTGCAGAGCATGTCACCTAGAATAGGAAATGCTTCCCACATGCTTAGCTCACCACCAGAAAACCCAGCCCTATGAGAGGCCTGAGCAAATGAGCATCCAAGTCTTAGAAGCAGCCACCACCCTCCTAGACAAACTGTAAACACCTCCCAAATGCTTCACCTCTCTGCACTCAGGAGAGACATGTGGTCCATCCACCCTCAGTCAGCCAGTCCCACCATCATGGTGGGAACCTGGATGAAGCCTCCTCCTCGGCCATCTAAGAGCAGGAAATTTTGAGAGTGAGGAGAGCGGGGCGCAAACGCTCATCAGCAAGAGCAACTGCACACCATTTGGAGCTGCTGTGTAGGGTGGCTGGATACCCTGCGGCAGCTTCCAATCCCAAACACAGCTAGTTACGGCAGGCCTTTATGGTCTGTCTTCCTCATGTCCCCAGTCTTGCCTAGGGACCAGTCCAGGAGCCAAGCATCCACGGGTGTTGGCAATAAAACTGGGTGTGAACCCTGACACCACAGAGCTTCATCAGGACTAATGACCTCTGCATGGCTGATCTCAGCTTCCAGGTTGACTAACACCATGTGACCCCAAGCTCCCATCCTATACCCATAGTTTAGCTTTCTGGGTTGGGAAGCCCATTAGGTGGAATAGTCAGCCCTGCCCTAAATGAAGCCACTTCTATCAGAATGACAGAGATTACCTCCCAGAGTCCAAGGTGAACGAGGTTAAATTCTCTACCACACACTCATCAATTTTGGAAAATTCTTGGCCATTATTACCTCAGATGTTTCTTCTTTCCTCTTTCTTCTCTTTCTGGTATACTAATCATGTATTCATTACACCTTCTGAAGTTATCTCACAGTTCTTGAATATCGTTCTGCTTTTTTGTTCTTTTTTCTCCTTGCATTTCAGTTTGGAGTTTTCTGTTTGGAATGATATATCTTCAAGTTTTCTGATTCTGGGTCTAGACTGCTGATGAGCCATCAGAGGCATTCTTCATTTTTGTTGCAGTGTGTCTTATTTATAACATTTTCCTTTTGATTTAGAGTTTCCATCTCTGCTGACATTAGCCATCTGTCCTTGGATGTTGTCTACTTTTTCTTTCGAGTCCTTAACATCTGAATCATAATTACTTCAAGTTCTCTATCTGATGGTTCCCAAGTCTGTCATATCTGACTTTGGTTCTGATGCTTGGCTAGTGTGGGCTGGGGTTCACTGTGTCCCTTCCCCAGGTCAGCTGGGCTCTAATAACCCAGCAGGTTAGGCTGTGATTGACTAGTTTCCCCTGAGGCCAGGCCTTGTTAAGAAGAACAGAGCCCTCTGACATTTCTAGATGATTCCTTCCCCCCACCCCTCCCCCGGCCCCCGCTGGAAGCCCAGGGGATTTTTCTCTGCGGGAACCTGGGTGGGGACAGCTCTGATTGAGTCCATACTGCTCATCAATGTCAGCTCAGACATTCTTCCTGGCATTGCTTCCCTGGGGGTTCCCACTTGGGAGCCTCTGCTCCAGTAAGTCGTGACTCCCTGTGCTCACCTGTCCCTCCAACATGGGGGCAGTGGTTTGTCCTGGGTCCTCCCCTCTTTTTAGGATCTTAGAATGTTTGCTGATTTTTCAGTCTGTTCTGCTCATTACTTGCTGTTAGGACAGAAAAGTGACTGCTATGTTCCTATGTCGCATTTTCTTGCTGTTTAGCATGTTTTGTAATTTTTTATTGGAAGCCATACCCAGTGTACTGGATGAGAGAAACTAAGGTGAATAAATCTTAATTTGAGGTTTTAAGCTCATCTGGCTGGAAACTATTCTGTGTTTAACATTCATTGTATTTGCAGGTGCTAGAGGCTTCCATTCTCTCTAATATCCTCATTTTCCCCTCCTCTGTTGCCTTTGTGTTTTCCTGATAACCCTTTTGCATTTATTTCCATTATGATGGGTATTAAGATATGACAAGGGATGCATTTTTGTGGTCTCAGGGTCAATGATCAGTCTTTCTGTGGCCCATGTCCCTCCCTGGTATGACCTTTGGAAGTATCACATAGCTTCTTTCTCTCCTACTGGAAGTGGCTGACTGCCTTTCTTCCACCAGGTAGCTAAGCCTCTGGTAACTTGTTTTAGTTGCAGAGCAGGGCTTTGTTACTGAGAAAGCTCTGGTCTTGTTTAAAAACTGTTACTTTTTCCTTCTCCCTGCCCAAAACAGAGGGGGATTTTTCATGATTCTTCATCCTGAGAATCTAGTGGAGTTATTGGAGAGAAAACCCACGAACGAGTAGGGCCTCCCCAATAGTGGCCCCAGGACTTTCTCCCACTCAGGCTAATCTGCACACTAATCCACATCAGCCTCCAGCAAGCAGCCAATTTGCCATTTGATGTTCTTGCCAGTGCCTGGCGCCCCTGGCTCCTGCTCTGGGAAAGCTGGTCCTGGCTATTTTCTGAGTTCCTCTGTCTCTAGATTTGAGTTGGTGGTTTACCTTGGACCTCAGTTCTCTGATGGGTCTAAGAAAAGTCATTAATTTTAAGTTTGCTTAGCTTTTTCTTTAGAAGGACAGAAATGACAATTTCTAAGCATTTTATATGTTAAAGATGGAACCAGGAGCCCGGGGCTTTAAATTTTTATAACTTCTGCATAATGACTATCCTTTTTAAAAAAATAAATCTTTATTGTTCAGATTATTACAATGTTCCTCTTTCCCCCCCTCATAGCTCCCCTCTACCTAGTACCCACACCACCCTCTGCCTTTACCTACCCTCCCCTACTGTCCTCATCCACCATAGGTGTACGATTTTTGTCCAGTCTCTTCCTGCACCTCCCACACCCTTTTCTCCCCAAGAATTGTCAGACCACTCTCTTTCTATGCCCCTAATTCTATTATATTCACCAATTTATTCTGTTCATCACATTTTTAATTCACTTGATTTTTAGATTCATTTATTGATAGATATGTATTTGTTGTTCAAAATTTTTATCTTTACCTTTTTCTTCTTCTGCCTCTTTTTATTTTATTTTTTTATTAATTACATTGTTCCCCCTTTTTTATCCCCCTATAGCTCCTCTCCACCCTATACCCATCCCACCCTCCGCCCTCCCCTCCCCCTCCCCACTGTCCTCTCCCATTGTTGCAAGATTTTTGTCCAATCTCTTGCTGCACTTCCCACAACCCTTTTCTCCCCAAGAATTGTCAGTCCATTCCCTCTCTATGACCATGTTTCTGTTATAGTCACCAGTTTATCTTGTTCATGGGGCTATCAATTCACTTGAGTTTTATGTTCATTTGTTGATAGATGTATATTTGTTGTTCATAATTTATATTTTTACCTTTTTCTTCTTCCTCTTCTTAAAGAATATCTTTCAGCATTTCATATAATACTGGTTTGGTGGTGATGAACTCCTTTAGCTTTTTCTTATCTGTGAAGCACTTTATCTGATCCTCAATTCTGAATGATAGCTTTGCTGGGTAGAGTAATCTTGGTTGTAGATTCTTGCTCTTCATTATTTTGAATATTTCTTGCCACTCCCGTCTGGCCTGCATCGTTTCTGTTGAGAAATCCGCTGACAATCATATGAGTGCTCCCCTGTAGGTAACCAACTGTTTTTCTCTTGCTGCTTTTAATATTCTCTCTTTATCTTTTGCTCTTGGCATTTTAATTATGATATGTCTTGGTGTGGTCCTCTTTAGATTCCTATATTTTGGGGTTCTGTGTGCTTCCTGGACTTGTAAGTCTATTTCTTTCACCAGGTGGGGGAAGTTTTCAGTCATTATTTCTTCAAATAGGTTTTCAGTATCTTGTTCTCTCTCTTTTTCTGGCACCTCCACAATTCTGATGTTGGTATGCTTGAAGTTGTTCCAGAGGCTTCTTACACTACCTTCAAATTTTTGAGTTCTTTTTGCTTTTTGCTTTTCCAGCTGAGGGGCTTTGCTTTTTGTATTTCAAATCTTTGACTTATTCTAGTGGTCCTCTAGTCTGCTTTTAGGTCTCTGTATAATATTTTTCATTTCAGTCAGTGTATGCTTTATTTCTAGTGGATCCTTTTTTATATCCTAGAGGGTCCATTAAATTTATTGGCCTTTTCTAGGAACCTTTTGAAAAACTTTATAACCGTGGGTTTGAACTCTATGTCCAATCACTTTTTTTCTCCATTTCTTTCCATTGTGATCTGTTTCCTTGTCTCCACATTTTTGCTGCTTCCCTGAGCTGGCTAAGTAGCTTTGTGTGATAGGTGTCCTATAGGGGACAGTGGCTTAGCCTCCCCAGTTACCTCAGGTGGATACTCCTGGTGTACCTCTTTATGGGCAGTACTGTCTTGTTGTAGTTAATCCTAGATCCATGATGGTGAACCTATGACAGATGTGTCAGCACTGACATGCATAGCCATTTTCGATGACACACAGCCGCATGTGGTCGTATACCGAGAAGTATGGGGCCGCATGCCGAGAAGGACATTTCATCCTCAGCTACTGCACCTGGCCATGCAGTAGCGAAGGATGAAACATTTGCTGTAGTGTAGTGTAGACACTCTGTGCCGGAGGTCTGTAGGACAAAACAACAGAACTCCGGCACAGAGCGTCTAGTTCTGGGCCTTCCAGTTAGGCCGTTGGGGGATCTTTGACCTCACTTCTGGCCAGCGGAGCAGGGAGCAGCGGAATGCCACAGGGGACGCATCTCTGGGGGCCCTGTGATCGTCATTGACAGCAACCACATAACCACAGCAACTATCATCCAATCTACTGTTCGGGGTGTTGTGGATTTTCTAATTCACCATCATTAGTGAGATAAGAGAGGAGGAGGCTAGGAGAGACGAGGGCCTGTGCTATGGATGCCATTTTCCGCCATTAGAAATAGCGGCAGCCATCTTAATTTATATAAGGAACGTCATTTGCAGCATAGTGCAGACTCCATTTCACCATTATTACTGTTGTGCATCCTTATTATCCCCTATTTCTGCTTATTAATCCTGCCCTTTCCTAAAAGGCAGTTACATGTGCCATCTTGTGGTCAGTTAGGCCAGTTGACCTCTAATTGCCTGCAGGGCTAACAGGCTATCTATAATTCTATCTTCTATCATTGCACCCCTGATGAAGAACCCAAAAAAACACACAAAAAAACCAAGCTTAAGTAAAGGAAGTGGTAGTAGCAGTAGCCGATCCTTTCAAGCAACATGGACTGAGATGTATGGCATTACAGAAAAAAAAATTGCAGATCATTTTTGTTTTCTATATATTGAAACAGTAGTAAGCAGAACGTGTAATATAAATAGACATTTTGAAACTAATCATTCTGAGCTCTTGAAAAAAAGTGAGGAAAAAAAGTGTGAAAGGAAGGAATATATTTCCAGGCAGCTACACCTTTATAAGAGCCAATCTAATTCCCAGGTGCTCTTTAGGGTGGGGCTGATGGGAAACCAAGGCTGTCTGCTCAGCCCGGAGACTCCACCTATCCAAGCTGAGCAGCAGCTCTCACAGCGTAAACACAGCTGATCCTCACAGCCAATTGGCCTGGAGGTCAAACCCTCCCAGCATCACCAACAATAATCTAGGCTTAACTACAACAGGATTGATCAGCTCATAAAGGGCTGCAACAAGAGTATCCACCTCAGGTAACTAGGAAAGCTGAGCCACTGTCCCTTAGAGGACACAAAGCTTCTAAACCAACTCAGGAAAGCAGCCAAAATGCAGAGACAGGGAAAAAAATCACATTTGAAAGAAATGGAGGGAAAGAAACGACTGGACATAGAGTTCAAAACCATGGTTATAAGATTTTTCGAGAGGCTTCTAGAAAAGGTTGATAAACCCTCAAGGATATGAGCAAGACCCCAATTCCATCCTTAAATTTATAAAAAGCTCTACAAATTTAATATCTGCAAGTTTGAGCGTTGCTTACTCCATAGCTCAGCATGGAAAAGCACTCAGTGAGGGAGAATTTATTAAAGAAACTCCTAAGATGTGCACCAGTTCTATTTCACGATATGCAGAATAAAGATGCAATTATTAAGAGAATATCTGAGTTACCACTCAGTAGAAATATCATAAAAAACCGAATAATGAGACTGAACACAAATGTATAACATCAATTAAAGAGAGGCATAAGTAATTGTAAATATTTTTCAATCTCTCTTGATGAAACTACTGATGTCACATCACATGCTGAGGCCATTATTTGTTGATATTCTGATGGTCTCACAATGAGAGAAGAGTTGATAAAGTTAGTATCAGTGCCAACAAGTACATCAGGAAGTGAAATATGTAAGGATGTTATACAAACATTCCATGATCTAAGCATTGATATCTCTAAAGTTGTGTCAGTGACGACAGATGGGGCACCAAACATGGTGGGGAAAATAGTCGGATTTGTCAAATTGTTTATGGAAGCTATTGGACATCCAATTGTGCCTTTTCATTGTATTATCCATCAGGAGGTTTTATATACCAAGGCAGGATTCACTGACTTAAATGTCAGTTATTACAAAAATAGTTAATTTAATAGCTGCTCGCCCCTTTCACAAGCGAGACTGTTCTGCACTTTTACTGGAGGTTGATTCCACCTACAGTGGACTGCTGATGTACAATAATGAAAGATGGCTGAGCTGAGGCAAAGTTCTTGAGTGCTTTGTGGAGTGCTTTGAAGAAATTAAGGTATTTCTTGAGGATAAGGATCTGGGAAACTTTCTCAGCTCAATGATGATAAGTGGGTCAACACCCTGATGTTTTTTACAGATCTCTCTGTTCATATTAATGAACTGAACTTAAAGTTACAAGGTTTTGGCAAAAGTATTGATGTTATGTTTGGATACATAAAAGCTTTTGAAAGTAAACTTAAAATTTTCAAGCAAGATGTAGAAACTAAAACTTATAAGTATTTTCCTCGAGTAACAAAGTATTTTGAGAAGGCCAGTGTAGCTGTACAAAATGAAATGGAACCCTTGCATATAAAGTACCAGCATGTTTTATACTCGTTACTTGACCAGCTCAGTGATAGATTTAATCAATTTAGAAGCCTAGAACAGAACCATAAAAATAATTAAGTATCCTGATATAGTAGTCTACAGTAGTTTGGAATTAAATGGCTTCCAATGGATGCAAATTGATGATTTGGAGATGCAACTTGCAGAATTTCAAGACAGCATCCGGGCTCAGGTGTTTGTCGACTTGAGGTCAAAGCTTGAGACTCTGGGAAGGTGCCACTTGGAGAATCAAGAGGAGTGCTACTACGAACAGGAAATTTGGAGTGCCTGGAACCGATTACCAGACACTTTTAGGATCCTGAAAGGAAGGAAAAAAATACTTTGGAGCAAACTTTCTATTTTTACTGGAATTAAGTATTCATCCGAAATAGATTAAGATAAAAAGTCATATTGTAATTTCTAGAGCTGGGGTGGGGAATGTCTGGCCGGAAAGCTATTGAAGGCTTGGGAAATCATTGGGTCTGGGCTTGCTAAGGCATTAAGGGAGAGTTAATTAAATGTGTGACCAAATATAACAGGCTAATTTTTAAGTTGATAATTTTGTATGATGTTATAGATATTCAAACGGCCTTTGTCAGAGAAAGGTTCCCTACCCCTGCTCTAGAGGAAACACTAATTGAATAACAAAAATAAAGTAAAAAAATCAGTGAAAATTAAATAGTATACTGGAAAGTATCTAGTACAAAAAATAATAAAAAAGAAACAAAGGAGCAAAAATAAAAGTGACATATAGAAAACAAATTACAAAATGGTAAAGGTAAATTCATATCAATAATCACATTAAATGTGGATTGTCTAATCTAATCAAAAGGCAAAATTATCTTCATGATTCAATTATTTGCTGTCTAAGAGACTATAGATTGAATGTCACAAAACCATTGAAAGGAAAAGCATGAAAGAAGATATGTCATGTAACATTAACTTTAATACATCTATAACTATGTAAATATACAATAGACATTAGGAAAAGAAACAGAATTATTTCATAATGGAAAAAGGGTGAATACAATTATAAATATATACAGACTTAACAAGACAACTTAAAAATACATGAAGAGTTGGAGATTCCAATATTCCAACCTCAATAATTGTAGAGCAGCTAAGGAGAATATCAACAATGATATAGAAGGCTTGGATAAGAGCACTGACATATTCTCCCTAATTGATAGGTATAGGACACTCCTCACCAAGACTGTAGAATATATGTTATTTTCATGTACACATGGACCATTCTTCAGGATAGACCATCTGCTGGACCATACAATCATAAACCCACTGGTAAATGGATAAACAAAAGGCACATCCATATGATGGAGTCTTATTCAGCTAAAATGGAACAGATTGCTGATACACACTAGAACATGAATGAACCTCAGAAACTGTATGCCAAATGAGGGGAGCCTCATGCAAAAGACTTCCTAGCAGATGACACCACTTACACAAAGTGTCCAGTAAAAGCAAATTTACAGATACACAAGGCAAATAAAAAGAGGCTTTCCTCGGGCTAGACGTGGGAGTGTGAAGTAACTGCAGTGAGCACAGAGGAACTCTTCTGGGCAATGTAAATATCCCAGAATGGGATTATGGTGATTGTTGTATAATTCTATGAATTTATTAAGAATCATTGATTATATACTTAGAACGGGTGAATTCTCAGTAAAGCTAATGAAATATCTAACTATGTGAGATAATAAAGACTACTGTGAAGAAAAGTAAGACAGTGAAAAATTAGTGCAGTCATTAGTGTGGTTTGCCAAATACTTTCAATCCTCTCCTTCTAGGCACACAGTAGGGCTGTATTTTCTGAACTTCAGGTTGTAGTTGGGGCAATGAGTTTTGAGTGGAGTATGACTTACAGACAAGGATCCATTGCCAATGTGAGATCCTTCTGGAACTCAGTCTCTCCCTTTGTCATGTGGCCTGGCTACAAGCACCACCTGAGATAATGACTGTTTCCTTAGCCCGGGTCTTTGAGTCATTGGTAGGCAGGTTACCCGGGCCCCAGTTACAATGCGATACAGACAGGCAGTTAGTGAAAACCTCAACGAAGGTGCCATTTAGGTAAAAGTCTGAAGGAGGAGAGTTTGTGAACCATTTGGATCTCTAGGGGAAGGTGGTCTGGAGAGAGGGCAGAGCACATGGAAGACCGGGCACACCTGAGGAATACCGAGGCGGCATTGCTGGTGCTGAGCCAATGTGGGTACACATTGGGAGGATGTGATGGTAAGGGTGGGCTGGATGGATGGGAGCCCATGGGGATGTGTTTGTGCTAGTGACAGGTCTAATCAGATTTAGGCTTTAGGAGCCTTGCTCCAGCTGCAATATTGAGAAGACATGGAAGAGCAAGGGTAGGATCAGCAAGACCAATGAAGAGGTGAGCATTGACTTCATACCCTGTTGCCAGTCATTCTTCTACAAGCAATCCTGACCTCATCAGTCCCATGCTTACTACTTCCAGTAGTCCCCATTGCTCATGAGAAATCCCAAGTTTCTCAACATGGCACTCCCCTAACTTTCCACACTTATCAACTACCTCACCCCTTTCTACCTTCAGTCCCCTCTCACCCAGGCTGCCATTCTCCAAGGACATACTCTTGCCTCCCTACCTAGAAAGGCCACGTGAACAAAGCTAGTGAGTTGGGAAGGCATGAGGGAAGGGTGCGATGGAGGAGGATGCCCTTTACAAGGTATCCCTTGGTCCTGAAGGTCAGCTTGTGGGTCAGGAAGTTGGGGACCTGTAGGAATAGTTGGATTCAGAGATGCTTTCTTCACTTTGGACTCTGGCCAGGTGTGGGCAGAGGCCACTATCTTTATTGCCGCTATGGCTCAGGCGTGCAGTGGCTGTTTATGGTGAGGAGTGCCCTGAAGGAGAAGCCCCACCCCTGACCTTAGGAGAGGCAGGCCAGCGGTGAGCAAAGGTTGGGAGGCTGCTGAGCAAACTGGGTGCAGCTGGCTGAAACAGACAGGGGTATCACAGGAACATTCTAACGTGCTAGAGCCACAGGTGCCCATGGCAGGTGCAAGTCTCAGCACAGGCCCTGAAGGAGACCCAGACCTGGCTGGCCTCTGGCTTCCTGCTGCAGGTGGCTCCTGGTGTGACAATATTGTGGGCGAAATAAAGTGAATATGGCCGTGCAGTTGAACCCCAAAGAATCTTGTTTACCCAAATTCCTTGAACATCTTAGTTAAAAACAAGCTCAGGTTCCTCAACAGTCTCCTCTAGAATCTATGGAGAGGGGAAAGAGAGGAGGGGCAGGGAGAGAAAAGAGAGGGAGAGAGACAGATAGGAGAGATAGGGAGAGAGAGGGAGGGAGAAGAGACAGAAGGGATGACCCAGACCAAGGATGGGAAGGAAGCCACTTCCCCGTGCGATTGACCTTCTTTCTTCCCAGTGGCGTTGTGGGGCCTTTTTGACAAAGCTTCCCTGTTGTCTGCGATGCTTGTCAGGATGTGGACGAACCTTAAAGCTATTTCTCTAAGTCAAGGAAGCAGTCACAGAATGACTCATGTCTGCAGAAACAGAGAGACCCGCAGGGGCCACAGAGGAGCTAGGGGAGGGGTTTCTTTGGGCAATGAAAACATCTGGAGCTGGAGAGAGGTGGTGGGCCACAGGCACCGTGCATATATGAATTACATGAAATTAATGTGTCACTTAAAAATGGTTAATTTTATGTGAATTTCACTATAATAAAATTACTCCAAGTAAATGCTTAAGAAGCTAGAAGTTCATTCAGTATCTCATTTGTCTTTCTTAAATGATTAGCATCTGCACCCTGAAGCCAGGAGACATGAAAATCTGGTGGCTGGAACATTCTGCAAAAGCAAGTATATTTCCCTTCAAATCAGATGATGCTAGAATGCAGAGATTTTACAGACCCACAATACATTAGGACCAGAAAGAGTTAAAGGCCAGCTCAGCTGCTCCCCACCCTATTGCAGGAGGGAGTCCAGAGATGTCAAACACCCTGCAGGGTCCGCCAGCAGAGGTACCCAGCCAGCCAGCCGGGGCCCAGCCAGTCTGCTTGCAAACACGGACCCTGACTCCTCGCCCTACAAACACGGTGCAGACCCCCCAAAACTGTGCAGGCTTTGGCCACCCTGGGCTCTCGCTGGTGCTTCCTGGCCCGCTGAGCTGTAGGATCCCCTGGGAATTAAAGAATACTAATTCCTGGGACCCATCCTCGAATCAATGAGATGGTCTCCAGTATTTGAAATGCCTTGGATTTGACAAAGCTCCTTCCTGGCTCTAAAGCACAGTGGGTTCAGGACTGCTGCCTTCCCCTCCCCGCCGTATCTGGGATTTCAATCCTCACCTGAAGGGCCAGGCTCCCAGAACCTGAAGCATCGCTGCACAACCACCTGGCCAATGCTGTGCAGTCCAGAAGCACCTGCGTGATTCCCAGCTGGCACCCCCCACTAGAGAGCAGTCCCACTTTTAAGTTACCCCCAGGGGACTATGCTGGGGGCGACAGCCGTCCTCTTGATTCTGTATAAGTGCTTGGCCCTACTGTTTCCAAGTGGGGCCCAGTGCAGCCTTAGAAAGCACAGCTTTCCCCGGATAGGATGAGCCTTATGCACCTCGGTCTGCACATCCTCAGAGCCCAGGCTCTGACGGCCATGGCCACACCGCAGGCTCTGCTGCCCAGGCAGACCTGGAACCGTCCCCCAGTTTGGGTTGAGCCCACCTGGACCAGTCCTTGGGCAAGCTGAGAGGGCCCCTGTGGATGGCCTCAGGGGACCCTCCCAAGAGCAAAGGTAACCCTACTCTACACAGAATAAAACAGAATTCCTACCAAAATATCTGGCTGCAAATGTTCTTCTTTTGCTAGAGGCCGTGGGCAGCATAGTGTGGGTGGAGCTGCAGTCTGCACACAGGGTCCTGGGGCACCGTTTTTAGGAAGAAGCAGCCACACTCTGCAGCAGAAAGGCAGCTCCGTTTGGCAGTGCAGGAAGCAGCATTTCCAGGAAATGAGGGTTAGAATGCCCGCATGGCGTATCCTCAGATTTCTGACAAGAGGCCTCACTGTGAGGAATTGGCACCCTCAGTGCAAGTGTTCCCAGGGGTCCTGGGAGGGCCCTGGGCAAGTCATGGGGCCTCTGGTATCAGTTCCTCAAACGGTGAATGGGAATAGCCATGACAAGGACCCTAGGACGAGTGGAGGATAGAGATGGCGCGGTAAAAGGGCAACACCTTCCACACGGGTCAGACACTTGACCTTTGCAACCTGCTGGTCTGGACTAGGAAGGAGCTGTGCTTTTCTGTGCTCAAAATCGGGTGCAGATAGCCATCTCCAACCTGCAGCACAGCCCCCAGAGCCACCTTCTGCAGTGCTGCAGTCGCAATCCTGATCCTTGTTCCATCCTTGACAAGCCTGCTTCTTGTTCCATTTCTGGGAATTGGGCATCATTGATGGTTGTAGAAAATCAAAAAGAGAAACCCTGGTTAGGAGTCAGCCAAGTGGGGTCTGTGCAGCTGGCTGCACTGATGTGTTGCTGTGGTTGCCTATACGGAGTTCAGAGGCAGAGAAGCAGCTGCTGCAGGACACCAGACTGAACATCCCTCTGTGGCCTGTCTCCCTGCTCTCCACCTCTGCTGTGCCGAACTTGAACACGCCAGAACCGACCACTGTTATGCAGATAAAACAAGTACAGCTAAGCTCCTAGTGGTGGATCCCTTTCCCATGGCGGGGGTCCCTCTCACCCCTGGCTGCCCAGCAAAGCTCAGGCTGCAGCTGTCACAGGATGCTGGACAGCGCTCAGCGGGCAGGTGGCCTGGGGCAGTGCTGTCTTGCTCGAGTCCAGAGGTCGGCAAACTCATTCGTCAATAGAGCCAAATATCAATAGTACAACTATTGAAATTTCTTTTGAGAGCCAAATTTTTAAAACTTAAACTTCTTCTAATGCCACTTCTTCGAAATAGACTCTCCCAGGCCGTGGTATTTTGTGGAAGAGCCACACTCAAAGGGCCAAAGAGCCACATGTGGCTCATGAGCCACAGTTTGATGACCAGTGCTCTAGGTCTTGGCAGTGGGTGGACAGCCTCTGAAGCTGGGGTCCTCTGTTCCCTGGAGTCCTCTGTGCCCCCAGAGTCCTCTGTGCCCGGGAGTTCTCTGTGCCCCAGAGTCCTCTGTGCCCGGGAGTACTCTGTTCCCTGGAGTCCTCTGTGCCTGGAGTCCTCTGTGCTCGGGAGTCCTCTATATCTGGAGTCCTCTGTGCCTGGAGTCCTCTGTGCCCGGGAGTCCTCTGTGCCCGGGAGTCCTCTGTTCCCTGGAGTCCTCTATATCTGGAGTCCTCTGTGCCTGGAGTCCTCTGTTCCCTGGAGTCCTCTATATCTGGAGTCCTCTGTGCGTGGAGTCCTCTGTGCCTGGAAGTCCTCTGTGCCCGGGAGTCCTCTGTTCCCTGGAGTCCTCTGTGCCTGGAGTCCTCTGTGCCCGGGAGTCCTCTGTGCCCGGGAGTCCTCTGTTCCCTGGAGTCCTCTGTGGCCGGGAGTCCTCTATATCTGGAGTCCTCTGTGCCCGGGAGTCCTCTGTGCCCGGGAGTCCTCTGTTCCCTGGAGTCCTCTGTGCCCGGGAGTCCTCTATATCTGGAGTCCTCTGTGCCTGGGAGTCCTCTGTGCCCGGGAGTCCTCTGTTCCCTGGAGTCCTCTATATCTGGAGTCCTCTGTGCCTGGAGTCCTCTGTGCCCGGGAGTCCTCTGTTCCCTGGAGTCCTCTATATCTGGAGTCCTCTGTGCCTGGAGTCCTCTGTGCCCGGGAGTCCTCTGTTCCCTGGAGTCCTCTATATCTGGAGTCCTCTGTGCGTGGAGTCCCATATCTGGAGTCCTCTGTGCCTGGAGTCCTCTGTGCCCGGGAGTCCTCTGTGCCTGGAGTCCTCTGTTCCCTGGAGTCCTCTATATCTGGAGTCCTCTGTGCCTGGAGTCCTCTGTGCCCGGGAGTCCTCTGTTCCCTGGAGTCCTCTATATCTGGAGTCCTCTGTGCGTGGAGTCCTCTGTGCCTGGAAGTCCTCTGTGCCCGGGAGTCCTCTGTTCCCTGGAGTCCTCTGTTCCCTGGAGTCCTCTGTGCCCAGGAGTCCTCTATATCTGGAGTCCTCTGTGCCTGGAGTCCTCTGTGCCCGGGAGTCCTCTGTGCCCGGGAGTCCTCTGTTCCCTGGAGTCCTCTATATCTGGAGTCCTCTGTGCGTGGAGTCCTCTGTGCCTGGAAGTCCTCTGTGCCCGGGAGTCCTCTGTTCCCTGGAGTCCTCTGTTCCCTGGAGTCCTCTGTGCCCAGGAGTCCTCTATATCTGGAGTCCTCTGTTCCCTGGAGTCCTCTGTGCCCAGGAGTCCTCTATATCTGGAGTCCTCTGTGCCCGGGAGTCCTCTGTGCCCGGGAGTCCTCTGTGCCCGGGAGTCCTCTGTTCCCTGGAGTCCTCTATATCTGGAGTCCTCTGTGCCCGGGAGTCCTCTATATCTGGAGTCCTCTGTGCCTGGAGTCCTCTGTGCCCGGGCAGTGCAAAGTGCAAAATGAGAAGAAAGATGGAGCCCGAGCCTGAAACATGGAGGTGCCCAGAGTCAGGCCTGAAAACCTTGGCCTGGAACAGGACTTGGGGACCTCTTGGACCCACGTGACCTTTCTCTGTGTTCTCCTAGCAGGGAGGGCAGAGGGTGACAGCAGGCAGGGACAGAGGGTAACAGCAGGCAGGGGCAGAGGAGGAGCGGCCAGGTTGTGCTGCAGGAGCTTGGGATTGCACTGTGCTGAGCCCAGGTGTTTCCTCTTCTTGGAGCATAAAACTGGATGAGCTACAAAAACAGGACACCCTGAAGGAGCAAATAACAGTACCCACGCTCAGCTCCTTTGAGTCTCAGCATGTTGCAGTATTGCAGGACATACACCTGCTATGCAGATGCTCAATGTGATCTATCTGTCTGGTGCCTTCTTGTACCATCTGGGTCTCCATTTTCATCTTTAGTCAAAAGAGGATAATCAGGTAAGAACCTTTCAGTTGCTGGAAACCAAAAGACAATTAAAATGGGCTTAAAAAACAAGAAGAGGCTTATAGTCCCTTTAATGGGAAAGTCCCATAATACGGACTTGACACATGGCTAGATTCAGCAGCTTGAAAATACCGCCCCCCCCCCGACTCCCGTTCTCCTGTTTGTTTCTTGGGTGTCTGCTTCACCCCCATCAAGGTTTCCTGATGAGTAAGGAACGCTGGACACAGTTCTGGAGCCCATGCTCCTACTCCATGTCTAACAGTCTCACACCGAGAAAGGACATTTCCCTGCTGTCTCTCTCAGAAGTGCTAGGAAGCCTCCTCCTTCCCCCTCTCCAACATCTCTTTTCCCATGGCCTTGATTGGGCAACCAATCTACCCCTGAGCCAACTCTGACGGCTGGGAATACAATGCCCACAGCAGGGTCAACTAGGAGCACGATGAATGAGACTGGCCCCAGGTGAGCATGTGTGTGCCTGTGTGTAGCAATGTTAGTTCCTTCCCTTGAATGGATTGACTGCCCTTACTTTTGTCTCCAGTTCCTTCCTTTCCCCTGGCCAGGCATGTGCTCTTTCCCTGGCCAGGCATGTGTTCTTCCCCTGGCCAAGCGTGTGCTCTTCCCCTGGTCAGGCATGTGTTCTTCCCCTGGCCAAGCTTGTGCTCTTCCCCTGGCCAAGCGTGTGCTCTTCCCCTGGGCAAGCGTGTGCTCTTCCCCTGGTCAGGCATGTGATCTTCCCCTGGCCACGCTTGTGCTCTTCTCTTGACCAGGTCTATGCTTCCACCTGAACTCTGCTGACCTAGAGCCAAGACTCTGTGCCCTAGGAAGACCCCTGCCCCTCACTTCCCCCACTACATTGAGGGACAGTGTGTGTGTTCGGGGGGAGGGGGATTATACCAGGAGGGCTATGGTTGGAACAGTGACCTTTGCCGACCTCAGCCTGGAGTGGGATGACAGTCTCGGGGTGTGGGCATCTGCTTTGGGGAGAAAATGGGTGGAAAGGCAGGTAGGGTGGGCTCTGCTCACCAACCAGCAGAGAGCAGCCTCGGGACATAGGGGACAAGAGAGCTGCTGCCAATCATCCAGCCAGCCCACACCTTGCCCTCACCTCTTTTCTTGGCAGCAGTGTTAAGGGCAGGCCACACTCAACTAAGGTCAGCACAGTGGGAGCAGCTCCTGGGTCTGCCAGTGCCCCACAAGGGCAGCGGTGGAGCTGGGTGACTCATCTCAGAGCAGCTCTGATTGAGGACTAGTCAATAGGTTCAGGGTGGGAGCTGCGGGGATGCCAGGTGCCCTGCACTGTCACCACTCTGATGCAGGCATTATTAATGATGACAGCAAGCAGTTAGGAGGTGCTGACTGTGCACCAAACCCACAGCAGCCCCAAGTGAGTGTTACAGGGAGCTTGAGCCACACCAGCCACAGAGTCTAACAAGGTGGTTGGGGTTCCAACCCAGGTCCTTCATCCTCATGGGAAGATTGCCACCTTCCTGCACTGGCCTAGCCGCCTGTTCACCTGCAGCCTTCATTATCTCCCACAGGGCCCCGACTACACCATGTGTGAGCCTGGGGCACTGAGCACCCTTCACAGGGTGGGCATCTGGGCTCTGGCAGGCAGGGGGGGCCTGGATCCTAGGAAAGCTGCCTGGGCGTTGCTCCACTGGGGTCTACTCACTTGGTCTCAGCAGCTGGACACCTCCTGGAGTGCAGCTCAGGTTTCTGCCCCTCTTCTCACCCTGTAGCCCAGCCCCCCATGTGACCATGTGAGAAGCCCACAAAGAAGGACCAGAGGAAGCCTCCCAGGCTGAATATCATTAGTCAGCGTCAGGCTCCCTGGCTCCTTGGTACCTCTGGGGAGGATGCCCACTGCTCTTGTCCTTGGCCCGCTAAGAACCTGAAGCAGCCTCAGCTCAGGAAATGTTTCTCCAGGAGGCAGACCTCTGCCAGAAAAGGCTGGGCAGGGAGGCTGAGCCAGTGATGCCTGCCTAGAGTTTGACTTGGTTTAGAGTGCCCCCTGGCGGGCACCAGCCCCACGACCCATGGAAGACAGCTTCCCACCACCCTCAAGTCTGCATTCCTTCAGCCTCTCCAAGCTCCAAGTAGTCCCACCCTCACCTGCAGCCTCCCCTCCCCTGGAGCCGCATGAGGCTGGCGGGGTGTGTGGATTCCTCGGCATTTCTACAGGGACTCTGCTCTGAGCAGCTGAGTTCTGCACCCTGGGCCTAGTTATGTGTGTTCAATATGGGGAGGAAGTTAGAGCTGGAGAAGTCATCAAAGGGGAGGAACCCTCAGGGCCCAGCATCACCCAAATCTCCCCACTCGTGCACTGGGAAACAGAAAGGTTCGGTCAGCCTGGCCCGTGTGGCTCAGTTGGGTAAGTGTTGTCACAGGCACCAGGAGATCACCTGTTCCATTCAAGATCAGGACACATGCCTAGTTGCAGGTTTAAGCCCCCTTCTCTGAGGGCGGGCCAGCCTTCTCCTCCCTGGGGGCCAGTGTGGCCTTTGCTCTCGTCCTCCCTGACTAAGGCAGGCATGGCTGGCTGTGGATGGGCAGATTGGGAATCTGTGTAGGGCTGGGGCTGGTGTCGAGGTTCATTCAGTTCAGCCTTCTGGAGGTGATGATGACAGAGGCAGTCCAACTATCCACCAAAGCACGGTGGAAACCTCCATCAGCCCTTGGAGGGCCGTGGGAGGGGGGCAGGCAGGCTGTGGTAGAGAGAGTTGCTGGTACAGGTGAGGGAGCACCCCTCCTACTGCAGGGCCAGGACTCCGTTGCCGAGGAGTAAGGTGAGTGTGCCGAGCTGAGATCCTGCAGGCTCTACTCTCATCAGGACTAGGACCAATCAGAATTGGCAGGCCAGGCCAGGCCTCTGCTATGCTCACCAGTGAAGGCACACTCCTGGCCCTGCCCACTGGGAGGCAGTGTAGGCTCAGCTGAAAGAACAGGGCATTGAGGTGGCCCATTTTTCCACCTGCAGGATGAGGAGGCTCACATGCCCACCCCAGTGGATGCTGTGAGGACTGATGGAGTAAAGTCAGGTGTAGAACGTAGCTCAGGGCTATGCACTTGTCTCCCCACCACGGCAGTGACATGTATCATGGCCAGGGAGCACCCGCTCCTTCATCTTCTTCCATCATCAGCAGCATTAGCTGGGACTATTCTTGGTTCTCAAATTGAGTTTCCTGGACATTTTTGTAAATTCTGCATTTTAATTTACATGATAAATTGAAAAGCAAGCCATTATAAGTTGGGATGATCACCTGACAAACATCCCTAAGTGGTGTTAGTAATTGAGTTTGCATTTGTGTTTAAAAGCAAATTGGCAGCAAGTGACAGAGAATCAGTCTGTCTTTAACCCTTAGTGTGTGGGGCTGGTGGCCAGACTGTGGGTGCCTCTTAAGTCTTTTCTGGGGGCTCCCAGGTGACTGGGTGGGAACGCTCAACCCCGGCCAGGAATCTGTCACCATTAGTGGGCTGACTGGCTTCCCTGAAATGAAGTCCTTGTCAGGGGTCAGGAAGCCCCCAGAAACCGGGTGGTCCTAGCAGGCCTCTGGAGGCCTCTGCTCACAGAGCCCAGCATCACAAATTTAGCCAAACCATACCACAGACCACGGCTGAGCTGTCAGGGAACTTTGTTTTTGCCAGCACAGTTGTTTGGTTTTCCTAGCTGTCACACGGTGCCAGCGTCGCGGGATGCAAGTTGTTTTATGTGGGTCCACATGTAAGTGGATCTGAAGCCTGGGATTGGTTCCTCCTGCTTTTGTAGAGGCTTCGCATCACTGGCTAGAAGGAACAGAACCAGTTAACAGATGCGCAGCTAACCCTGCCTGCACTGGGCAATTGTGTCCACAGGATGGAGCTCTTGGCACATGGCTGTGCATTAATGGGCCTTGCAGCGGTGCCCATGACGGGGCTGAGGAGGGCCCCTCCCTGGAGAAGGCTCTGCTGGCCTAAGGGGCTCCTTGGAGGTACCTGCCCAGTACCCGCGGGAAACACTCTGGGGGCATAAGGGTCTGATGTGGGTGAAGCGATGAGGCATCCAGGGAGTACATTTGAAGGAGGCAGTGCCCCCTGCCTCCCCCAGTGCAGGCCCTAGGCTGTGGGGCTGGGAAGGTCTGTGAGCAGTGAAGCAGGCGCTGGGGAATGGTGCTCAAGATCAGGGAATGTGTTTTGGCCATAAGCCCTATCAGTGAGGCGCACATGGCCAAGGCGCCAGATCCATCTCCTGCCCCAAATGCTGTGCCAGGACAACCAGATGTACTTTCTGGGAGGCGGTCAGGAGGGGACCGAGCAGCCCTAGCCCAGTGCAGATCTAAGGCAGAAGCAGTGAGCGCCTGCCCGCAGCTGTGGGGCTGGGCCAGTGCTGCTCTCCCCCCTGAAGCATGGGCTTCCCTGGCCTGTGGCTCTGGCACGAAGCAGGTCCCAGGCAGCTCTCACGGAGGCCAAGGGCCAGATAATGCAGCCTGCAGGGGCCCATGGAAGTTGAATGAAGGAGGTGAACTGCGAGAAGGCACGGGAGGCCAGCTGTGCAGGTGGTTGAAGCCAGCCGCAAACATTCTGGTTAATCTAAATCATCACTGTGTGGGAAAGAAACGAGTGGTAAATTCAGATGGGATTGTGAAGAACAAGGTGAAACTAATATTGCATATGACACAACTAAATCCCGAAGACAATGGCCTGGAAGAGAGCAGCTGGGCATCCAGACTCCTGGGCACGGCGTTGAACCTAGATGAGCACTGACAGAATGTAATGCCATGCAAGGAGTTAAAGTTTGCCTAAGAGCCACATCAAAAAAGAATCGTGTGAAATTATTTTGGTAATATATTTTATTCAATGCAATACACAAAATATAATTTTGGCAAGTAATCAATATAAATACTATTATTGAAGCCTGTTATATATTTTTATACTAAATCTTCTAAATCTGGTATGTATTTTATATTTATAATCTTAATTTGGATGCTAAATTTCCATTGGAAATATTTCATTTATATTTAGATTTCACAAAATGTAGAGAAAGATAATTCACATACATATGTAAAATCTTTACAACTGTGTTGTGTATTGATTTTTAAATTTAAATTAAAATTAAAAATTTAATTTTCCAGTTGATCCCATTTCAAACTCTCAGGAGCCACATGTGGCTAGCAGTCCCATCTCAGTGCGCAGGGCAGTGCTGGACTTTCGAAGTCCAGGATGCATGTTAAACTTTCAGAGCAACAAGCAAAGATTAGAAGCAGCATGTGTAACTTCCAAACTAGAATAGGGAGATAAAAACAAAAAATAATTTTAAAGGGATACTGATTAATTCAACATAATAAAGAAGGGAGAAAAATCTTAAAAAATAATTGTACATAGAAACACAAAATAAAAAATAAAAAAATATGTATGAGCATAAAAGTAATCACAGTAAATGTAAATAGATTAAGTTCACATATTAAAAGATAGCGATAATTAGTTGGATAAAAAATATTATATCTGTTTGCCATGATATGTAAACCATAACGCACAGAAATATTGAAAATGATATAACAGCCAAATAGTAACTAAAAGAAAACTATTGTAGTTATATTATAACTAGAGGCCTGGTGCACAAAATTTGTGCCTGGCCTGCACCCCTTGCAATCTAGGACAGCTGGCTTGCCTGCCTGCTTACCTAATTACCCCTAACCACCCTGCTCACCTGCCTGATCACCCCTAATTGCTCTCCTCTGCCAGTCTGATTGCCTCTAACCATCTCTGCCTCAGCCCCCACCACCATGGCTTTTTCTGGAAGGAAGACTGAAAGATGTCCAGTTGACCAGGTCTAATTAGCATATTACCCTTTTATTAGTATAGTCTAGAGGCCCGGTACATGAAATTTGTGCATGGGGAGGGGCAAAGGGGTGTCCCTCAGCCCAGCCTGCACCCTCTCCAATCTGGGACCCCTTGAGGGATGTCTGACTGCCCGTTTAGGCCCGATCTGGGATCGGGCAGTTGGACATCCCTCTCACAATCCAGGACTGCTGCCTCCCAACTGCTCACCTGCCTGCCTCCCTGATTGCCCCTAACCACTTCTGCCTGCCAGCCTGATCTCGTCCTAACCACTATCCTGCCATCCTAATTGATGTCTAACTGCTCCCCTGTCAGCCTGTTTGCCCCCAACTTCCCTCCTCTGCCGGCCTAGTCACCCCTAACTGCCCTCCCCTGCAGGCTTGGTTGCCCCCAATTGCCCTCCCTTGCAGGCTTGGAACCTCCCAACTGCTCTCCCCTGCTGACCATCTTGTGGTGGCCATCTTGTGTCCACATGGGGGCAGGATCTTTGACCACATGGGGGCAGCCGTCTTATGTGTTGGAGTGATGATCAATTTGCATATTATTCTTTTATTAGATAGGATAGAGTCCTGCTGCATGGGTGGGGACCGACTGGTTTGCCCTGAAGGGTGTCCTGGATCAGGGTGTGGGTTCCCTTGGGGTGTGGGGCAGCCTGGGTGAGGGTCCTGTGGTGGTTTTCAGGCCGGCCAGGCACCCCAGCCACCCAAGCAGAGGCCCTGGGATCTGGGATTAATATATGTTCTACCATTGAAACTTTGTAGCCTGGAACAGAGCCAAGCCTTCTGCTTGCTCCCTGGTGACAGCCAGTTCTGTTTGAAACTTTGTAGCCTACAGTGGAGGCCTAGGCTAGGGCTGCAGAAGTTTAGTTTCCTCCATCACCCTGGCAACCCTAGCCTCTTCTCTCTCCAGCTCTGTGGCTGCCACCATTTCTGTTGGGATTATGTATCTTCTATAATTGAAACTTTGTAGCATTGAGTGGAGGCCTAGGCCAGCAACAGCAGGCAGAAAGCTTGGCTTCCTTCATTGCTGGGGAAATCCAAGCCTCCCTCCTGCTCTCAGTGGTGGCAGCCATCTAGGTTGGGGTTTATTTGCATAATTTGCTCCTGATTGGCTAGTGGGTGTGGCTGTGGCTTGTTCGGAGGTATGGTCAATTTGCATATTACTCTTTTCTTAGATAGGATTAGAGGCCTGGTGCACAAAATTCGTGCATGGGGTGGTTGTCCCTTAGCCCAGCCTGCATCCTCTCCAATCTGGGACCCCTTGAGGAATATCTGACTACAACTTCTTACAATCTAGGACTGCTGGCTCCCAACTGCACACCTGCATGCCTTCTCAATTGCCCCTAACCACTTTCTCCTGCCATCACCCCTAACCACTTCCCTGCCATCCTGATTGATGCCTAACTGCTCCCCTGCCAGCCTGTTTGCCTCTAACTGCCCTTCCCTGCAGGCCTGGTCACCCCCAACTTCCCTCCTCTGCTGGCCTGGTCACCCCTAACTGCCCTCCCCTGCAGGCTTGATAGTTCCCAACTGCCCTCCCTTGCAGGCCTGGAACCTCCCAACTACCCTCTCCTGCTGGCCATCTTGTGGTGGCCATCTTATGTCCAAATGGGGGCAGGATCTTTGACCACATGGGGGCAGCCCTCTTGTGTGTTGGAGTGATGATCAATCTACATATTACTCTTTTATTAGATAGGACAGAGGCCTGGTGAATGGGTGGGGGCCAGCTGGTTTGCCCTGAAAGGTGTCCCAGGTCAGGGCGGGGGTTCCCTTGGGGCATAGGGGTGGCCTGGCCAAGGGTCCTGTGGTGGTTTGCAGGCCAGCCATGCCCTCCGGTGACCCAAGCAGAGGCCCTGGTATCTGGGATTTATTTATCTTCTACAATTGAAACTTTGGAGTGGAGGCCAAGACAGGCCAGGGCTCCAGAAGCTTGGCTTTTTCCATCACCAGGGGCAATCCTAGCCTTTTGCTCTCTCTAGCTCTGTAGCTGCCACCATTTTTTGTTGAGATTTATTTATCTTCTATAATTGAAACTTTATAGCCTTGAGTGGAAGCCTGGGCCCACCAGGGTGTGTGGAAAGCTTGGCTTCCTCCATCACCAGCGAAACCCAAACCTCCCTCTTATTTCCGTGGCTGCAGCCATCTTGGTTGAGGCTAATTTGCATATTTTCTCCTGATTGGCTTGTAGATGTAGCAGAGTGATGGTTAATTTGCATATTACTTTTTTATTAGATAGGATTAGTCAGCTCAGACAGCTATAACAAAATATCATAAATTTGTTTGGCTTAAACAACAGAAATGTATTTTTCTCACAGTTCTGGAGGATGGGTACCAGCATAGCATCGTCCCATACACCAGAATGTGGTGGATCGATTGCCAGTCAGGGCACATGCCCAGATTGTAGATTCAATACCCAGTGAGAACAATGTTTCTCTCTCTCTCTCCCTTCTCTCTGAGATCAATTAAAATGAATGATAAATAAATAATGTTCTCTAAGTATGGTTTTTAACAGGAAAGACATTAGTGATCTATGAAATGAAAAACTTCTTATAGCACACACATATATATAGCATGACCCCATTAAAAATATTTATTGATTTCAGAGGAAGGAAGAAGAGATAGAGAGAAACATTGATGAGAATCATTGATAGGCTGCCTCCTACACGCCCCTACTGAGGATCGAGCCCCAAACCTGACCAGATATCATATCATGACCTCCTGGTTCACAGATTGATGCTCAACCACTGACCCCCACCAGCTGGGCCCCATTTTATCAATACCAGGCATATGAGGTTCATTGGCAAGATCTCACTCCTAGACAAGAGTCTGAAATTGCCCAAACTCCTTTGCAGTGAGGTTTCTGGATATGAATTCATTTCTGCCAATTGGATTCGCTTGTACAATATTTTGAAGGCAGAAATGGGGCAGAGGCATCTTCCCGTAGTTTGGCTGTTTGCTGCTGGTGATCATGTTTGCAGAGATGTGGAGGTTTTCTGCAGGGGAATCCAGGCTGTGCACAGGCAGTTGTGGCAGAGGCAGTGCCCAGTGACCTGTTTCGTGGGAGCTGGAGGGCACTTGGGGGGCCAGCAGTTTCCTGATCCCTGGGTCACAGCTGTGCCAGAGTGTCCTAGAATTCAGTTGTGGCTGAGGGGGCAGCTCCTCCTGCTGGGAAGGGAGTCTTTCCTGGGGACCCAGCCTAATACCCAATCTTCCAGCTCTTTGATGATTTCCCAAGCACCAATTCTCTGTCTATATCCTTTCCTGCCTAAAATAGCAAAAATCTAAAAATATTTTGGATCCTCTATTTTCAACAAAAACAATGCTGCACAGGGCCAGGTCTGAGAAGTGGGTGAGGTGTTGCAGAAGGCTCCCTTCTTTGAGTTTCAGCTTCCTCTTCTGTAGAACTGAGACCAAAGATTAACGGTTTATAGTTACTGAAGACTGTGGCAGCTGTGTCTCCCAAAGATGGCTACAACATTTGTTATCTCTCCTGTGGCCTTGCCACTTTCTGCCACGTCCTCTCAGTTGAAGAGGAACTGACCTCTAAATTGCAAGGCCAAAAAGGTGCAGAGCTGCAGCCCTACCTACCCCGCCAGGGTTTCTGGGTCTGGCCCCACCCATGCTGCTCAGGTCTCTGTCTGGTGTGAGGGCCTAGCCCTCCTGGCTCACTTCCCCTTGTCTGTGGCACAGGGCCTCACAGCACAACATGGCCCACCTGCTGGTGCTGCTGGGCTGAGCAGGCAGGGTAAGAGCCCACATTGGGCCTTGCACCTCTTGGCTCCTGTCTGCTGCTGCCCCCTGTGCCCTGCAGCCCCTATTCCTGGTGCTGTTCCTACTGGGCCAGACACCAAGGTGCTGTGTGCAGCCCATGGAGACTGTCACAAGGAAAGCCTTCTCACCTGATCCCCAACTCCAGCACCCTGACCCCAGGTCCACCTCTGCCAAAAAAGACCTTTGTCTGCACAGCTGCCTGAGATTGAGACTGAGCAACTCCAAGGTCCCTGGACCCCAAATTTCTGCCAGTCAAGGTGGTTGGCCAGCTGGCTCTGGACTGATTGGGGTATTTGGGGGTGATCTAGCCTGGATCAGGCCAGTTTGCTGGCCACAGTAGGTGTCATAGCAACCGGTTATTAGGTCGTTATGGTTGTAATGGTGTTATGGTCTCTGGATTTTTATATATATACTAAGGCCCGGTGCACAAAATTCGTGCATGGGAAGGAGGTCGCCTCAGCTTGGCCTGCACTCTCTCCAATCTGGGACCTCTGGCTCCTAACCATTCACCTGCCTGCCAGCCTGATCCCCCTAATTGCTCTCCCCTGATAGCCTAGTTGCCCTAACTGCTCTCCCCTGCTGGCCTGGTCCCCCATAACTGCTCTCCCCTGCTTGCCTGATTGCCTCTAACCTCCTCTGCCTTTGCCCCGCCAACATGGCTTTGTCCAGAAGAATGTCCAGAAGGACATCTGGAAGGTCGCCAGGAAGATGTTCAGTCTAATTAGCATATTGCCCTTTTATTAGTATAGATGCCACCTTGTCCTAAAAATGCAGGTCGTTCCCAGGTTTTCCTATCGTGAAAGGGGAGCCCGCAGTAACATCCTGGATTCTGACTAGGGCTTAAGTGCTTGTGCTTTATCTCAGCAGATGTGATTCCTAGAAGAAGACTCTTCGATGTACCTTGAACATTTCTATCAAATTTGCCAAATCATCCTCCAAAAATGTTGAACCACTTTAAACTCCCACCAGCAACCATGCGTGTCCCCTTCATCCCACTTTGATGCCAATATCATTGATTTCTCCCTAGAAGCTTCCCTCTTGTCAGCTGGGACTGCTTGGTACTTGAGCCAACCTCATTGTTCAGCTGGGGATTTGATTTCCTGAGATAGAATTATGGAGGAGGAAAAATAGCTTTCCTCTACCTTTGAGTTCTTAGTGGAGGCTCTTATAATGAAAGACAGATCACCAAGAGAAAAACAAAAATTTATTAACATGTGTACCTTATGTATATGTGGGAGAGCCCAGGAAAAAATGAGTAACTCCCCAAGGTGGCTTAGAATGCAGATTTAAATACCTTCTTTCTAGGGAAAGGGGACAGGAGATATAAGCCTCTTAGAGGAGAGTAAATTATATTTAGGAAAGATGAATGGGGAGGGGGAAATAGTTCGTTACAAAGTTTGGGTTTGATGTCAACTTCTACTCTCCTGTTCTGTGACAGGAGTCAGTATTTTCTGCCTGATGACACTTCTCCCATCAAGGGGACCTATGACATTTAAGCTCCTTTAGGGGGGGTCTGATTTTAGGGAGATCAGAAGACTTGAGTGAAATCCTCTGCATGCATTTGCTGTTTTTCAAGCATCTGCAGCTCAAGATCGTGTTCTCTGACCTTGAGAATAAAACCCACAAAAGTTTGTTTCCTCTCTTAGATGGTTTGCCACAGAAGCTTATTCCCTGAAGACAGTATGCTGACCAGACCTTCCTGGGAGTGATCATAACATTACCCTGTGTTTGTAGAAAAGTGTTGGCCACAGCATTAAGTAATCCAGAGACAGTTTTCTCATTTTGTGTAAAGGGAGATAAAGTTATGATAGTTAATCTACCTTTACAAAGGTTTCTTATGGGTTTGTGTCTCTACTGCCCCAACCCACATCCCTCAGCAACCCAAGCTGTCCAGGTCTGGCCTCCCCTGCTGGGACTGGGGCTGGGGCTGTGATCAGACTACCCCAGTGGCTGAAGTGTCACCATGGGAGCTCTTCAGGTGGCGGGGTGGGGAGGGGGAGAGAAGGGTGGGAAGGAGATGGGGGGCGCCAGATCCCCTGCTGGGTCTGGGACTGCAATCTGAACACCTGGATGGGTCTGGGGCTGCAACCCGAACCCCCGGCTGCCCCTGGTGGGTCTGGAACTGTGATTCTCACCCCTGGCCGCCTGGATCTCCTGCTGGGTCTGGGGCTATGATCCATACTTCAGCTGCCCAAAGCACAGCCATGGTGGAGGTTTGGGCAGCTGGGTGGCTGGATCCCCTGCTGGGTCTGGGGCTGCGATCCAGACCCCGGCCACCCCTGCTGGGTCTGGGGCTGCAAACTGGACTGGCTTCCCGAAGCACCACCATGGCCACACTTCAGGTGGTTGGCCAGCTGGCCCTCTTGGTTGGAGTTTATTTGCTCCTGATTGGCTGGTGGGTGTGGCTTGTGGGTGTAGTGAAGGTATGGTCAATTTGCATATTACTCTTTTATTAGATAGGATAGATGAGATAAGACAAACTAAAGAAAAGGCTTTAGATTTCTTTCTTGATCTCATTGGTAACCCATTCATTGTTTAATAACATGCTATTTAGCCTTCATGTGTTTGAATGTTTTGGGGTGTTTTTTTACTGTTGTTGATTTCTAATTTAATTCCATTGTGATCTGAGAAGATGCTTAATATGATTTCAATCTTCTTGAACTTGTAGGTACTTGTTTTGTGTCTTAATATGTGTTCTAGCTTTGTGAATGACCCATGTGCACTTGAGAAGACTGTATATTCTGTAGCTTTGAGGTGAAATGTTGTATAAATGCATCTGATCCAGTGTGTTCTTCAGGGTCACTGTTTCCTTGTTAATTTTTTTGTCTGGAAGATCTATCCAATGAAGCCAGTGGGGTGTTAAAGTCCCCTACAATGGCTGTATTGTTGTCAATCTCTTCCTTAAAGTCCTCTAGAAATATTTTTATACTAGAGGCCCAGTGCATGAAATTCATGCACAGGGAGGGGGTTGTACATCCCTAAGGTTGACCTGTACCTTCTCCAATCCAGGAACCCTTGGGGGATGTCCTACTGATGGCTTAGGCTTGCTCCCCGTGGTTTTCTGCTCTCTGCGGGGCCTGCCTGCTCCATACTATAGCGACTTCCAAGCAAGCCATGCTGGGTGCTGCCTGTGAGCCTCACTTCCTAGCTTCTGGGTCTCTGCAGTGATAGCCAAGCAGGCCATGCTGGGAGCTGACTACGGGCCCTGTGTGCCTCCTCTTGGGTCACTGTGCAATGGCCAAGAAGGCTGTGCTGGGTGCTACCTATGGGCTGCACTTCACTGATCCCAGGTCTTTGAGGCCATGCTGGGAGCTGCCTGCGGGCTGCATTTCCCTGCTCCTGGGTTGCTGTGATAATGACCAAGTAGCCCTCTTTGCACTCTGCTGTCAGTCTCCATGGAGGTGATGAGGTTAATTTGCATCCTCACTCCTGATTGGCTGGCAGGCATCACAAAGATACAGTCAATTTGCATCTTTTTCTTTTACTAATGTAGATATTTAGGTGCTCCTATGTTGGATTGCATATATGTTTACTATGTTGCATATATGTTTACTATGTTGGGTTGCATATATGTTTGTTGGATTGACCCCTTTAGTATTATGTAGTGACCTTTGTTGTTTCTTGCGATGGCCTTCATTTTAAAGTCTATTTTGTGGGAACACCAAGATGGCGGCATAGGTAAACACCTATTGTTCTGCCCTGCACAACGATTTAAGAACTACAACATAACAGCAGAACAGACATCACCCAGACTTGCCAGAAAGCTGGCTGAGTGAAAACTCCACTAATAAGAGTAAAGGTGGGACACTGAGACTCAGAGGAGCAGCGGGAGCGCAGCCTTGAAGACGGAAACAGGTTAGGAGCCTTCCTGGTCGCGCGCGCGGGCAGGGGCTGGAGCAGCAACCCTGGCTGGATTTCGCCAATGGGGAGGGCGGAGACGTCCCACTACATAGATTCCCCCGTGCCAGGCAAGGTCCGAGATCCGGGGTACATGGAGACGTCCCACTGCACAGATTCCCCAGTGCCAGGCGAGGTCCGAGGTCCTGGGGATGCACCCTGGAAGAGGGGCGCGGCAGAGATCTAGTCTGAGGAGAAACCCGGAGGCGGGGAAAAGAAGTTTGCACGCAACGGTCACACAAACCCACGACTTGCCCCCTGGAAACTTGTCTCCTGGTCCCGGAAACCATCTATTTTACAACCCTGGGTGAGACTTTGGGGGTGCAGACTCATTTGGGGAGAGGCAGAGTTGTCTGGCAAGGGGAAGAGACTAGCGGCTTTCTCTTGGAGGTGTCTGCAGCCATCCCCATCCAATAGAGACCCGCGCGCGCGAGCGCCGCATAGGATGTAGCTGACACTGAGGCTGGCTGCTCAGCTCAGAGACTCCACCCATCCAACCTGAACACAGTCTCCCTTCACAGCCAATTGACCTGGAGGTCAAACCCTTCTAGGGCTAACAACAACAACCTGGGTTTAAATTAAAAAATACTGTACAACCCATAAAGGATTGCAGTAAGAGTACCCACCTCAGGTAACTGGGGAGGCTGAGCCACTGTCCCTTTGAGGATATCTCAGTGTCCCACCTTTACTCTTATTAGTGGAGTTTTCACATAAAGCATCCACCATGCAGAGATATGGAAAGAAATCAGATGTGAAAGAAATGGAGGAGAAAAGACGACAAGACATAGAGTTCAAAACCACGGTTATAAGGCTTTTCAAGAGGCTCCTAGAAAAGGCTGATGAGCTTAATGAGAATTACGAGGAAATAAACAATACCAACCAGGAAATGAATGAGACTTACAAGGAAATGAATGAGACTTACAAGGAAATTAATGAGACCCTCAAGAAAATGAAGAAGACCTCTGAGGATATGAACCAGACCCTCATGGATATGAAAAAGGACCAACTAGAAATCAAGCATACACAGACTGAAATAAAAAATATTACACAAAGCCCTAAAAGCAGTCCAGAGGGCCACAAGAACCAAGTCAAAGATTTGAAATACAAAGAAGCAAAATCCACTCAGTGGAAAAGCAAGAAACAAAAAGAATTCAGATAATTGAAGATAGCGTAAGGGACCTCTGGGCCAACCTCAAGCATGCCAACATCCAAATTATTGGGGTGCCAGGAAAAGAGAGAGAGCAAGTTAATGAAAACTTACTTGAAGAAATAGTGACTGAAAAGTTCCCCCACCTGGTGAAAGAAACTGACTTAAAAGCCCAAGAAGTACACAGAACCCCAAAATATAGGAATCTAAAGAGGACCACACCAAGACATATCATAATTAAAATGCCAAGAGCAAAAGATAAAGAGAGAATATTAAAAGCAGCAAGAGAAAAACAGTTGGTTACCTACAGGGGAGCACCCATACAATTGTCAGCAGATTTCTCAACAGAAAGAATGCAGGCCAGACACGAGTGGCAAGAAATATTCAAAATAATGAATAGCAAGAATCTACAACCAAGGTTACTCTATCCAGAAAAGCTATCATTCAGAATTGAAGCCAGATAAAGTGCTTCGCAGATAAGAGAAAGCTAAAGGAGTTCATCACCACCAAACCAACATTATATGAAATGCTGAAAGATATTCTTTAAGAAGAGGAAGAAGAAAAAGGTAAAAATATAAATTATGAACAACAAATACACATCTATCAACAAATGAGCATAAAATTCAAGTGAATTGATAGGCTGATGAACAAGATAAACTGGTGAATATAACAGAAACATGGACATAGAGAGGGAATGGACTGACAATTCTTGGGGATAAAAGGGTTGTGGGAAGTACAGCAAGAGACTGGACAAAAATCTTGCAACAACAGGAGAGGACATTGGGGAGGGGGAGGTGAGGGTGGAGGGTGGGATAGGTACAGGGTGGAGGGGAGATATAGGGGGATAAAAATGGGGAAACAATGTAATTAATAAACTGAACAATAAAGATAAAAAATAAAAAAAAATAAACACACACACAAAAAAATAAAGTCTATTTTGTCAGATATGAGTATTGCTACCCCAGCTTTTTTTTCTCAATTTGCATGGAAAAAATGTTTTTCCATCCCCTTGCTCTCATCCTGTGTGAGTCTTTTGTTCTGAGGTAGGTCTCTTGTAGGCAGCATATAGTTGGGTCATGTTTTCATATCTGTTCAGCTACCCTATGCCTTTTGATTGGAACATTAAATCCATTTACATTTAAGGTTATTATTGAGTAGGGGCCCAATGCACAAAATTTGTGCAAGAGTAGGCTCCTTTCCTGAGACTGCTGGCACTGGCTTTCCTCTGGCTTCCATCCAACACCCAGGACCTGGGCTTTCTTCCAGCTGCTGGCAGGTACCTGAGACCTAGACATCCCTTGCAGCCAGAAGGTTGTCTGGTTTAATTAGCATATTAGCTTTTATTATTATAAATAGGCACTTGTTTATTGCCATTTTAATTCTGTATGCCAATTTGTCTATTTCTTCTTCTCATTACACAGCAGTCCCTTTAGTTTTCTTATAATGCTGGCTTGGTGGTAATTAAGTCCTTTAGCCTTTTAATGTCTGGGAAGTTCTTTATTTCATCTATTTTGAATGATACCCTTGCTAGATATAGTAATCTTGGTTTCAGATCCTTGTTTTTCATTATCTTGAGTACTTCATGCCATTCCCTTTTGGCCTGCAGAGTTTTTGATGAGAAATCAGGTGTCAGCCTTATGGGAGCTCCTTTGTAAGTAACAGTTTGCTTTTATCTTACTGCCTTTAAGATTCTCTCTTTGTCTTTATTTTTTGGCATTTTAATTATGATGTGTCTGGGTGTGGGCCTATTTGGATTCTTTTTTCTTGGGACTCTGTGTGTATTCTCAACTTACCTGACTTTTTCCTTCACCAGGTTAGGGAAGTTTTCTGCCATTGTTTCTTCAAATATGTTCTCTATTCCTCCCTCCCTTTCTGCCTCTTCTGGCATACCTGCTATGTGAATATTGTTACATTTCATCTGGTTCCACAGCTCCCTTAATCTGTCCTCCTGTTTTTTAATTGTTTTTTTCTTTTTGATTCTCTGAGTGATTTTTTTCAACCTTATCTTCTAATTCAGTGATCTGATCCTTAGCTTCTCCTAAACTGTGTATTCCTTCCAATGTGTCTTTTATTTGTGCTATGTCATTCATTATTCCTGTTTTCATAGTTATATATCTTTTCTTATGCTCTTGAGCATCTTTACCATCATTATTCTGAACTCTGTATGAGATAAGTTGCTTATCTCCATTTCATTTTTCCCTTCTTCTGGAGAATTCTCTTGTTCTTTAATTTTGGGGTTATTTCTTTGTCTCTTCAGTTTGGGTGCCTGTTTGGGTTTGTGACTATGTTTTAGGTAGATCTGCTATGCTTCTCAATCTCTAGTGCAGGGCAGTGTCAAATGTTGTTTCTGTCTAATTAGATCAGGTAAAGACCCAAAGCCACCAGAGTCTACCTCTGCTTGCAGACTGATCGGATGTAGTCTTGAATAGCCTTCAGGCAATTGTACACAGGTGTAGTGAGAGTTTTTCTAACAGGATAGGGCAATTGCTTCTGACTGGAGGCTAATTATTATTCTCAAACTCTTAATGGGCCTCTGCAACTCCACACCATGTGGCAAGGTGTTTTCCAATAGTTTGGGCCTGCTGTCTTCTCCCCAGGCACAAACATCTAGATAGCAATTTTCTGTGTGAGAAAGATGACTTCTGCAGCATGAGATAATGACACAGCAAAGGAAACCTGTCTTCTGGGTTCTAAGCCCAGAGCCCCCAATCCTGGCTTCTGCTCACACAGCTCCAGTCTACTCAGCCATCCCTCTCCTGGAGCACAGATAGCATGGCTCCACAGGGAATTTTGTATGTTGGCTCTTTAAGAGGATGTCTGTATTTCCAGTTTTCTTACTCTGGAAGATAGCAACCCCATTGCTTTTCACAGCCAGATGTTATATGGGTATCCTTCTCAGTTTGGTGTTCTCTGCTGGGAGACCCAGCTTGGGGATTAGACCCCAGAGATCTCAGTGGCAACCCCCGGCAGCTGAGATATCTCTTCAGAACTTCAGCTGCTGTCTGTGAAAGCCCAGCCAGGCCTTTTGTGCCTCTACCCTTCCTACCAGTCTCTATGTGGTCTCTACTTCCCATCTTCAGTTATCAGGGTTCTCTCCAGTGAGTCTTCAGTTGATTATTCAGGAAGTTTTTATGTATTTTAGTAATTCCAGTTTGGTCCTGGAAGCATGCCCATGCAGCATGCACTACTAATTCAGCCACCATTTTTAATCTCCTCCCTTCCAGATTATTTTAATTAATAGAGCTTTAGTCAGACATAAAAATCAAGCAGGTAATAAGGTTCTCATATGCCCTGTCCCCTGCTCAGTTTCCCATTATCAGTGTCTTACATTAGTGTGGTACATTTGTTACTATCAGTGAGCCAATATTGATCCATACTTAACATTAAGGTTCACTTTTTGTGTTGTACATTGCTATAACTTTTGAAAAATATATAGTATCAACCAACTGGAATAGTGTCACTGCCTTAATAATCCCCTGTTCTTCACTATTAATCCCTCTCTCCTTTCCTTGAAACCTCTGACAATACTTTTTACTGTCTGTCTAGTTGTGCCTTTTCTAGAATGTTATATAGTTGGATTAGTCAAATGTGTATAGCTTTTTCAGGATGACATTTTTCAAAAAGCAATGTACCTTAAAGGTTCTTCCATGTTTTACTGTGGTTTAATGGCTTAATTATTTTTACCATTGAATAATATTCCATTGTGTGGCTGTAGCAGAGTTTTTGATCCCCTCACTTAATGAGGGCCATTTTGCTTGCTTCCAGTATTTAGCAATCATGAATAAAGCTGCCAAAACATTGTTTTGTGTTGGTCTCAGTCCATCAGTAGTGATGCCATTGACCAAGAATGCCTGGGACTCAGTTGTACCTACAGCTTGCTGGGGAGCCCAGGGACCTCTCCAGCCTGTGCTGTGCCTGCATCAGCCCACGGCCAGTTGCTCCCAGGACATCTACAGACACTCAGCAGATGGACAGCATCCTTGTCCCAGAGCAGCAGAAAGGCCTAGTGTCCTGGGAACCTGACCCCTGGGGATGTCGGAGTCAATGTCACCTTCCAGCATCTGAGGAGCCTTGTGGACCCTGTACACTCCCTCTAGGGAGCCCTCCTTCAACTGTCTCAGAGCCTCCCAGGGATTTCAGCACCTGTGTTGGTGTTGCAGATGCTGCTTGACACCTGTTGAGGCCATGATCTGCAGGCCTCAGCTTGGGATTCACAGGGGCCGAAGCGTCCACACTGCCAGGAAACGTCAGTTAGGACAAAGAGGAGAAGCCGTGTCTGCTGCTGTCCTCCAGGGTGCCACCTTAGTCCAAGGTGGTTCTTTATTGTATGGACTTAACACTAGTCTTAGCTATACAGTATGTTCTATGTTTATTAGGGAAGGTTTTGATATTAAGTAATATTTATCTACTTCCAGTTGCTTTTAATATATTTTTTATTTAAATAAAACACATTTGTAGAAAAGCACCTTAAACAGAGCCATGTAAGCCTGGCTCTGCCCTGAGATTTCTCACACGAGTGCTTTTCCACGCGCTGTTGTTCTCTTCCCTCCAGCTGCCAAGCAACTCCTAGCAGGTGTTCAAGAGGAGGAGCAGAGGAGGCCATGTGAGGGCAGGCGGAATAAAGAGGATCTGTGGCTTCAAGTGCTCGAGATGAAAAGGACGAGGCAAGTAAGTGTGGTGTTCCTATTGCTTCCTAACTCATTGCTTTTCCTTTTTGGCATTTTAGTGAAAGAACCAAACTGAAGAGAGCTCTGGGATAGCCACTGCTGCAAGTGTCTGCGAGGGAGACGGAATGGTAAGAGTAAGTGTGGGGCAGTGAAAGGTGCCCTGCTCATGTCTGCCCTGGATGACACCCAGGCCATGGGAGCATCCATGGCTGCTGCCCGGCCCTCCCTGGATCCCGGGTTTGGAGGAGGGGCTGTAGATTCCTGAGAGGCCATCCCATGTACATAGCTTCAGATGACTCTGTGAGGAGTTCCCCAGGACCTGGCTAATGTCTGGCCTGAGGACCCAGCTCCATGCTGGTTGACCTTCTTAAGATCAATAGGGGGCCCCCTTAGTTGGAGGTTTAATGCTGGATCCTTATCACTGGGTATGAGGAGAGATTGTGGGGGGCCCTAACCGCCCGCTGTGGGCTCCTGGAAAAGGCTGAGGGACAGAGGACAGGGGCTCCCCTTTTTGCAAGCCGGGCAGCTCCCCTGGCCCAGCCCTTTGTTCTGGGGGTGTTAGTAGTCCCAATGTCAAGGACAAGGCATTGCAGGCTCCACACTGTGGGGAGTTGCCTGATTCAGATCACCCAGGCCTGCAGCCTCCTCAGAGCCCTGCAGAGGGCAGAGGGCTAGGGCCAGGGCACTGTGCCACGTTTCCACTGAGGTTCTGTAGATTGGTCAAACATCCAACAAAACCCACAGCCACTGAAGGAAATGCAGCGCAGTGCTCCTCAGGGAGGTGGCAGGAGGTAGGACTACAGATTTTAATGTTCCTTTTCCAAATTTGCAAATAAACAAGACAAATGTAATTGTTGGTTTCACTACATTTTAATTGGCAGTGTCTTCTCTAACTGGTTCTCACTGGAAGACATTAAACTGTAAACTTTTGTTTTTAAATGACCACTGCAGCATGGGTTTTGAACTGAAAGGCACAGGCAGGTCTCATGACTGCACTGTAGTTTCTGTGGGAAGGGACAGGGTCATACCCCACATGTGTCCTCAGAACTCCTGCATCCCACAGTCCCCAGTGGGTGGGGTGGAGGGTTCTGGAGATCCTTCCCTGCATCAGCCTCAACCCCAGACCACTGGCCTACTGCCCAGGGACATTCGCTCCTGTGGCCATTCATAGACACTCTTATTCGACAGGCAGCACCCACACCTCAGAGCAGCAAAAGGCTCCAATTTCCTGAGGTCTGGCCCCAGGGTATCAGGGCCCAATCAGGGCACATGGCTTCTTCTAGGGCCTGAGAGACCTTCGGAACATTTGTGCCTCCAGATTTGCACCTGCCACTGCTGGGGGTATAGGGGGCGGAGGGAGGTTCTTCTACCACTCGTGGAGGCTGTGACACGCAGAGGGAAGGCCAGCAGGAAGTTTAAATGAGTCACGGAGCCAGGAATGGAGAGCTGCATGCTGCTTGCCTGCCTGTCCCAGGTGATCCCCGGTGAGCATTGGATGCACTTAGGTTGAGAGCTGCCTTATAGTTCATGCTGAAAGAAATACAGTAAGCGGCACTTACCTCCTACTAGTGTATTTTTAAAACTTTACATGAGACAAACGCAGAACCTTTCTCAGCCAGGACAGCAGTGGGTGGGATGTCCCAGGCGCTACATGGTGCAGCAGCATTTTCATGTCAGAGCCAGGTGCTTCTGGGGTGACTCTCTGCTCCCACCTGCCCCCCACCCCCAGCCGACCCTGAGGCCTGGCGGGCTCTCCCAGCTCCCTCCTCCTCTCACGCTGCCGCCACAAGGACATTGAACTAGTGGGCTCAGTCCCTGTGTGGGACACTCCTGGGGTGGCTGAGGGCGTCCTGTCTCAGGAAGTCAGGCGCTGTTCCCATCTCCTTCACAGGAAGCCGTGGGCACTGTGGGCACCGCACATGTTTCACTGAGTGTTGGCAACAGATGTGCTCACATCTATAAGGAGCCATAAGTTTTGCTCTTAGGATGTGGGTACTTTACAACATGTAAACGAAATGTAAGAAACACCAGTGCCCTGGCTGGTGTGGCTCAGTGGGTAGAGCGTTGGCTTGTGGACTGAAGGGATCCAGGTTCGACTCTGGTCAAGGGCATGTACCTCAGTTGCAGGCTCCTCCCAGCCCGGGGCCCTGGTCAGGGCTCATGCAGGAGGCAACCAATCAATAAGTTTCTCTCACATCACTGTCTCTCCCACCTCCCTCCCCCTTCCACTCTCTGTAAAAATCAATGAAAAAATGTCCTCCTGTGAGGATTGAAAACACACACACAAACAAAACAAACAAAAACAACAACAAGATATATAAAACTATTTTCCACAAGCCACCTTCAGGCCCAGGTGGTTTCCCGTGATTTCTACTAAATGGTCAGAATCAGTGGGGGGTCTCCTGCCCGGCTCCCAGAGACCAGCTCTGAGGGACTGCTGCCTCCACTGGGTCAGGAGGCTCTGGACACCACCCAGCACAGTCGCCCCGAGAAAGGTGATTTCAGGCCAACCCCTGGGTGTGAATGTCAAAATCTAAAACCAAACGTTAGCTTCCGAATGCAGGGGTTTAGCGACAGGAAAGAACGGGGGTTCAGGATGGGGCTTCTGTGGCTGATGTGCCCAGGATTCCTGGGGGTGGTGCTGCCTGGAGAGGCGATCAGGATGTGGAGTGGACCTTAGTGACAGAGGCAGGAGGGTCTGTGTTGGGCCACAGGCAGTGGGTAAGGAGGGTCCCTCTATGAGGGCAGGAGTCTGTCCATGCCTCTGCAGGTCTCAGGAGGGACAGGAGTTTGTGAGCTGGGTTGTATGAGGAAGAAATGAGAGGCCACACCCAGGCTGAGCACCATTACCTGCTCTAAGCCAGGCCTCAGCCCAGCTGCTCAGCCAGGTGCGCACCTCAGTCAGCGGTGGGAGGACAGGCCAGCTCCATCCCTGGAACCACCGAAGCAGCGCCCACCCGCTCCCTCCCCATGGGCTAGTGCTCACTTCCCAGGGCTGGTGGTTGAAGCCCAGCTGCCTCCTGAGAGCTGCCTGTGCACAGTGGGCTTGGAAAAGGCCTGGCTCTCAGCTGCGTGGAGCCACGCCCACCACTGGCCACACCCTCAGAAGGCATACCCCAAGGTGCTGATGTGTGATGGTGCTGATGTGTGATGGTGCTGATGTGTGAAGGTGCTGGGGAAGTCCCTTCAGAGACTTCCTTTCAGGAAAACCTCATCGCTTTTGGGTTGGAATGGAAACATATCGGTGGGAGCTGGGTAAAGCATGTACCCTTCCCTTGGTTAGGGTTGTGGTTAGGGCTAGGGTTAGGGTTAGAGTTAGGGTTAGGGTAGGGTTAGGGTTAGGGTTAGGGTTAGGGCTAGGTCTAGGTCAGACACCTCTTGTCTCCAGGCAGCCACTTTGGGGCAGGAGAATAGGGGAAATGTTGGGAGGGTGGCCTTTAGTTCAGGAATCCAGGGCATGATTTAGAGCCCCTAGGGCTCCAGGGATCTCTGTACCTAGAGAACCAATTGCATTCCTGTCCTGGATCCACCTGTCGTCAGTTCTGTGCCATGAACCATGGAATGTTGGTCACAGCCCCTTCTCTGCAGACCTCACAGGGCTCAGTGGAGACCACAGGAGATAATGAAAGATATTCCCAAGGCATCACAGCCATAGAGACTGAAAAGCATCTTCGGCATCCCCTTCCCTGTTGCCACCAGGTGTCTTCTCTGGAGGCAGCTGCTGTCTCATCTCTTGCTTATTCTTCCAGACACTTAATGTTTGAACATATGAGGCACTTGCAAAGGACTAGTGATATTTCTTTAGCTGCATCTGAATTTTTGTATATTTAGTGTCATAATACTAATAAGGAGGCCCTGTGTCACAGAATAGGAATCTGAAGACCAAGGGGTAAGTCACTTTCCCAGGATCATGTGGCTTTCAAATGACACAGGTCACCAATCACCAGCTCCTGTGCCATTCCTGTGCTGCTTTTCCACATCGTCTCATCCGGAGTCATGTCCCCAGGTGGCCAGCGAGCTGGGATGAGCACACACCATATTGCAGCATCCTCTCCAAGCCCCTCTCGGCTCGCTCTCTGAGGCAGCTGGTGAACAGAGAACACAAGTGGGACCTGGGAATGAATGAATACTTCCATATGGTCTCTGCAAGTAACATATCAATAATTGTTTTCTGTTTTGAATATATTTCCAGGATCGTGGCTCAAGATTACAAAAAGAATCCCATAAGGGATTCAAACACAGGATTCACAATGAAATCAACTGTGGTCAAGGGAATCTACTGATATCCCAGCAGTGGTTCTGTGGCATGAGAATGGGCATCTGCCCAAACAACAGGTATAGGCACAGATGCGGCCCCCACTCATTGAAGGGGCTGTGGCAATAACACCAGGAGAGCCTAGTCACTGGATTGCAGTTTGCACAGCAGAGACTGGTTTTGTTGAGGTAGGACTTGGGCTGCAAAGGGGCATACTCAGAGCCAATGCTGCCACTGCCACTCTCAGCCAGGCCTCCATGCAGGCTGCCAGTTCAGCAGTCAGCGAGACCCTGGGGTTTGTAGACTTTACCCACTAAATCCACCAAGCACCAACCCTGTAGACTCCTTCCCAAGTTAACTGCTCATTATCCAGATTTGGTCAGTTGAAGACGAAGCTAATTCCTTGTGCAACTGTCATGTGGGCAGTTGGTTTGGAATGTCTTAGGTTCTGAGCCAGTTGGGAGTCAAACAGACTACAGTCATACAGGGTGATCACCTGACCCCGGGACCTCTCACTGCAAGTGCTGGGGGCACATGATGGAGACATGGACACAGGTTTGGGTCTCCAGTCCATCAGGGGAAGTTCATTTTGAGAAAAGGTGTTATATTTCTGGTCAACAAAGAAAATGTAAAGCCAGGGGTTGGTTTAGGATTTGAACCATTCTTTTTGGGCCAGACTCCACGACTGGGCATAAGCTTTTTTCCCCAGAGAACCTTTGGGACAGGAGGATGTGAGAAAGCTAGTAAGGAGAGCTCTTAGTTGGTTGTCCAGGGCATGAATTATGTCTTGGGATCTTATGTTCGGGGATCTCTGTCCTCAGGAAACATCTGAATCTCCTGCCTCAAACTATTACTCATCAGGGCAGTGCCTCTGGGAAAGTCACTTAGCTCTCCATAAACAACAGATCACAGCACCTCTGTGCTCCTTATCGTGCTGATGGAAACATGATAAGAGATAAGGGATTTTCCCAGGGGCTCTCAGACCTGTTGATATGGAGAAGGCTTTGTCCTCTGGTCTCCAGGCCTTGGGAACCCTCTCCTGAGGCAGCCAGCTGCATTTCCTGTTCACTGCTCCAGCATTGAATGCTTGAACTCTTAAGTAGGTAGCAGTTATGAAGCACCATCACTTTTCTTCAGGCTTTTTGTTTATGATGAGCCTGAGGATATTAACAAGCAGGTTTTTGTTTTTTAACATTTCCATGTCTCAGACCAGGGAACTGGGAAACAGAGGGCTGAGTAACCTTCTAGGTACACCAGGCTTTTGAAAGGGATTTTCTCTCAGGCCGCCAGTCACTGTGCTCTGCTGACTTTTTTCCTGTCTCGTTTGAATAGTTATTATCCCTATAGAATCAGTCCTCTGGGTATTTTAAGGTCACACCAAACTGAAAGATCCATCTTCTTAAGTCCTGCTTTGATTCAGTGACAAGGGATCTGGAAGTAATGTTTCCCCATTACTGTTCACAGTCAGTATTATATTATTTCAGGTATACATCATAGTAGTTAGACATTTATATTACTTACCAAGTGATCCCCCCAATAACCTGGCACCATATCTAGTTATTGCAATACTGTAGACTACATTCCTGTGCTGCATTTTACATCCCTGTGACTGTTCTGTACCTCCAATTTCACTTTAATCCCTTCACCTTTTCACCCAGCCTTTCACACCCCCTTCCATTTAGCAACTATTAGTTTATTTTCTGTATCTATGAAACTGTTTCTCTTTTATTTTTTAAAATTGCACATATAAGTAAAATCATATGGCATTTGTCTTTCTCTGTCTGATTTTTTTTAACTTAGCATGACACCCTCCACATCCATTCATGTTGCAAATGTTAAGATTTCATTCTTTTCATAGGTAACTAGAGGCTCAGTGCACAAATTCGTGCACCAGCGGGGTCCCTCAGCCTAGCCTGTGGGATCAGTCTTAAACTGGCTCTCCGACCTTCCCTGAGGGGTCCCAGATTGCAAGATGGCCAGGCCAAAGGACCCCACCAGTGTATGACTGGGATTGGGTAGGGATGCAGGAGGTTGGCCAGCTGGGAAGGGACCATAGGAGGGCTTCAGGATGTGTTCAGCCCATCTTGCTCAGTCCTGATCGGCCAGACTCCAACAGCAAGCTAATCTACTGGTTGGAGCGTCTGCCCCCTGGTGGTCAGTGCACATCATAGTGAGCGATTGAGCAGCCTCAGCATATCATTAGCATATTATGTTTTAATTGGTTGAGCAGACGGACACTTAGCATATTAGGCTTTTATTATATAGGATAATATTGCATTGTATCGACATACCACATCTTCTTTATTCATTAATCTATCGATAGACACTTAGGTTGCTTTCAGATCTTGGCTATTGTAAACATGCTGCAATGAATCTAGGGGTAAATGTGTCTTATTTACTTAGTATTTTGACTTTGTTCATGTAAATACCCAAAAGTGAAATCACTGGGTCATAAGACAGTTCTATTTTTAATTTTTTGAGGACTCTCTATACTATTTTCCACAGTGGCTGTGCCAATTTCCAATCTCACCAACTAGGGTTCTTTTATTTTCACATTTTCACCAACATTTATTTGTTAATTTATTGATGACTAGTGGTTCGGTGCACAAAATTCATGCACATTAAAAGGGTATTAATTAAAGGAAATAATTTAATATTGCTATTTGCTCTTTCTCTATAATAGAAGTATCAGAGACTAAAGAAAATTAGTAAAATATATATGAAAACCTTTCTCCTGTCAGAGTCTGGGGCGCACCATGGGACCCAGAGTCAAGTCCCGACTCACTCACATGTGCGTCAAAATCACGTGAGACCCAGACCCAGCTGCCCCCCATCCCCACATTGGGGTAGATCCAGAGCCAGCCAGTCCTACCCTTGTCAAGCCCTGTAGGGCAGGGGGCGTCCTCGGGTTCCCTGGCCCAGCACCAGGACAGGGGGCATGGCCTGAGGTCCCCCATCAAGTCCCACCAGGTGGAAGACATGATCTGAGATCCCTTGTCCAGCCCTGCTGGGTAGGGGGCAAGGCCTGAGGTCCCCCATCAAGCCCTACCAGGCAGAGGAGCACAGCCTCAAGTCCCCCAGCCCAGCACTAGGAGAGAGGTGCAGCCTCAGGTCCCCCGTCAATCCCCACTGGCACGGGGGCACAGGCTCATGTCCCCTGTGAAGCCCCGCTGGGTGGGGGGGCTCAGCCTGAGGTCCCCTGTCAAGCCCAACCAGGGAGGAGGGGCATAGCCTTAGGTCCCCTGGCCTGGTTCTGGGGTGGAGGGTATGGTCTGAGGTCCTCCAGCCTGGTGCCAGGGTGGGAGTGCAGCTTGAGGCCCCCTGTCAAGGCCTGCCAGGTGGGGGAGTAGGCTGATGTCCCCTGTCAAGCCCTGCCAGGTGGAGAGAACAATCTGAGGTCCCCTAACCCAGCACCAGGATGGGAAGCACAACTTGAGGTCCCCTGTCAAGCCCTGCCAGGTTGGGAGTATAGCCTGCAGTCCCCTGTCAAGCTGCACCAGGTGTGAGGCATGGCCTGAGGTCCCCTGTCAAGCCCCTCTGGATTGGGGGAGGGTGTAGCCTCAGGTCCCTGCTGATTGCTCTTTCAGACTCCTGCGTGCCGTGCTTGGCCCTGCCCCCTGCTTCTGTGCTCTGCACTTGGCCCCGCCCTGTGTTCCTGATTGGCTGGTAGTGTAGCGAAGGTACAGTCAAATATGCATATTACTCTTTTATTAGATAGGATAGGCATTCTGACAAGTATGAGGTGATATCTCATTGCAGTTTTAATTTGCATCTCTCTGATTATTAGTGATGTTGGGTGTCTTTTCATATGTCCATTGGTTATCTAGAGATCATCTTAGGAGAAATACTCATTTTAAAACTGAGTTGCTTAGATTATTTTTGGTGGTAAGTTGTTGATTTCTTTATATATTTTGGATATTTAACCCCTTATTATATGAATCATTGTCAAATATTTTCTGTTTTATTAATGTTTTCTTTAGCTATGCAAAAATGCTTTATTTTGATGTAGTCCCATTTGCTTATTTTTTTTCTTTTGTTTCCCTTACCTGGGGAAATATATCCAAAAAATATTACTAGGAGAAATGTTTGCCTATATTTTTTGTGGGAGTTTTGTTCTTTTGAGTTTTACATTTAAGCCTCTAATTCACTATTAGTTTATTCTTGTCTATGGTATAAGAAGATGGTCTAGTTTAATTTTTCTACATGTATCTGTCCAGCTTTCCCACCACCATTTATTGAAAAGACTATCTTTTCCTCATTGTATATTCTTGCTTACTCTTTTATAGATTAATTGACCATATAGGTGTGGGTCTCTTTCTGGGCTCTTTATTCTGTTCCATTGATCTGTGTCTATTTTTATGCCAGTACCATACTGCTTTGAATAATATAGCCTTGTAGTATATTTTGATAATCAGGTAGCATGATCATTCCAACTTTGTTCTTCTTAAGATCACTTTGGCTATTTGGTGGTTCCATATAAATTTTAGGATGATTTGTTCTAGTTCTATGAAAAATGACATTGGGCCCTGGCCAATGTTTAGTATGTTGAGCAGTGGTTATTGCATTGTCCTGCCTGTGGAAGGGTCATGGGTCTGATACCCGGTCAAGGGCATGTTACATGGGTTTCAGGTTCGATCCCTGGCCTAGTTGGGGTATCTGAAGAAAGCAACCAATGCATGTGTGTCTCTGACATCAACATTCTCTCTGTTTCTCTTTTTCTCTCTCACTCTCTCTTTTGCTGCCTCCCTCCCTTCCTTCTACTATCTCTAAAAATTAATGGAAAAATATCCTCAGATGAGGATTATAAAAGAGAGAGAGAGAGAGAGAGAGAGAGAGAGAGAGAGAGAGAGAGAGAAAGAGAGAGAGAGAGAGAAATTCCACTGGTATTTTGATAGGGATTTCATTGAGTTTATAGATTGCTGTGGGTAATATGGACATTGTGATGACATCTATTCTTCCTAACCATGAGCATGCTCCATGCTTTCATTTTTTGTATTTTTCTCCTTCAGTTTTTTCTTCAATGTCTTATAACTTTCTGAATACAGGTCTTGTACTTTCTTTTATAAATTCATTCCTAAGTATTTTACATTTTGTTGCAATTATAAATGGGATTGTTTTCTTAATTTCTGTTTCTGATAGTTCAGTATTGGTGTATAAAAATGTAACTGATTTCTCTATATTAACTTTGTATCCTGATATTCCTAAACTCATTTATCAATTCTAGTAGGGTTTTGTGTGTGTATGTGTAATCTTTAAGGTTCTCTATAAATAGTGTCATGTCATCTACAAATAATGACAGTTTTACTTCTTCCTTTCTAATTTGGATGCCTTTTACTTCTTCTAATCTGATTGTTGTGACTAGGACTTTTAATACTATCCTATCTAATAAAAGAGAAACATGCAAATCGACTGAACCTCTGCTATGCCCATAAGCCACACCCATCAGCCAATCAGGAGTGAATACGCAAATTAATACAACCAAGATGGTGGTTAATTTGCATATACAGGTGCTAGAGCGAAGACTGAAAATAATGTAAAAGGAAGCCAAGCACTGCAGAAGGGAGCAAAGCTGCAGAGAAGCAAGCAAGTGGGAAAACAGAGAAGGGAGGGAAGCAGGCAGGGTGGTGGAGACCTATTGCAGGAATTTTCCTGCAATGGGCCGCTAGTCCTATATAATAAAAGGGTAATATGAAAATCAACTGAACTGTTGAAATGACTGATCACTATGATGCACACTGACCACCAAGGGGCAGATGCTCAATGCAGAAGCTACCCCCAGCCCACAGGCCCTGATAGCTTGATTGGAGCCTGCAGGTCAACCTATCAGTCCCTTCCCCTGGCTGGCAGGCTCTGATTGCCCCAGGGGGAACAGGGAGCCAGGGGTGGATGGCAGTGGATGCAGGCAGTACCAGGCCAAGGCCTCTGCCCTGCTGGTTGACTCAAACACAAAGGGTGACTGGTGTCAGGGGACAGGGCCAGTGAGTGGGTGGGAATGGCTAACTTCTTGGTCTCTCCCTCTAGCCTGCAAGCTCTGATCACCAGATGGCAAACTAGGAACTGGGGTGAGTTTGTGGCAGGAGGCAGGGTTGGCTGCCAGCAGCCCAGGAAGATGGCCCTGATTGCAGGCCAGGCCTAGGGACTATACCCATGCATGAATTTCATGCACTGGGCCTCTAGTCCTATATAATAAAACCCTAATATGCAAATCGACCAAACAGCAGAACAACTGGTAGCTATGACATGCATTGACTGCCAGGGGCCAGATGCTCAATGCAGGAGCTGCCCCCGGTGGTCAGGGTGCTCTGACAGGGGGAGCGCTGCTCAGCCAGAAGCCTCTTCTGCCTCCTCAGCAGTGCTAAGGACCCCTCGGGGGATGTCTGACTGTGGGGAGTGGGCCTAAGCCAGCAGGTGGACATTCCCTGAGGAGTCCCGGACTAAAAAAGGGCACATGCACTGGGCCTCTAGTGTTGAATAAAAGTGGCAAAAGTGGATACTGTTGTCTTATTTTTAGAGTTAAGGAAATCAGTTTCAGCTTTTCATGGTTGAGTATGATATTAGCTATGGGTTTGTCATTATGATGCTTATTATGTTGATTTATGTTCCCTCTATTCCCATTTTGTTGTGTGTGGTTTTTTTTTTTTAAATCATCAAGGAATAGTAAATATTTCCAAATGCTTTTTCTGCATCTTTTGATACGATCATGTGATTTTTACCCTTCATTTTATGTATGTGGTGAATCATGTTAATTGATTTGCAATTATTGAACAAACTTGCATTTCAATAATAATCCCACTTGATCATAATGTATAATTATTTTAATATATTGATGAATTCAGTTTGATAATATTTTGTTGAGGATTTTTGCATCTATGTTTTTCATAGATATTGTCCTATAATTTTTTTTTGTAATGCCTTTGTTTCATTTTGGAGCCAGGGTAAAGTCCTCACAAAACAAGTTTCCCTCCTCTTAAATTTTCTGGAATAGTTTGAGAAAGATGGGTGTAAATTCTTTGAATGTTTAATAAATTTATCTATAAAGTCCTCCCCTCCAGGACTTTGGTTTGTTGGGGTTCATTGATCACTAGATTTTGATTTTCTGTTTCTTTTTGACTCAGTATTAGAAAATTCTATGCTTTTAGGAATTTACCATTTCTTTTGAATTGTCCAATTTGTTGAGATGTAATTTTTGTAGTATTTTCTTATAAACCTTTATATTTCTGTGGTATTAGTTGTTACTGCTCCTTTTTTATTTCTGATTTTATTTACTTCCTTTTTTTTCTCAGTGAGTTTGGTTAAAGGTTTATCAAAATTTTAAAAAATATTTTCAAAGAACCAGCTCTTAATTTGATTGATGTATAGTTCCTTTACTCTCCCTTGATTATTTCCTTTCTTCTAGTCACTTTGCACTTTGTTTATTTTCTTTATTCTGGTTCCTTTAGGTGTAAGGTTAGTTTATTTTTGTGAGATTTTTGTTTCTTAAGGTTGGCCTGTATTGCAATGAATTTCTTTCTTAGAACTGCTTTGACTGTGTCTTGTAAAATTTGGATTATTTTTTGTTTCATGGTATTTTTTGATTTCTTTATCTTGTTTTTAAACTGTTCATCATTTAGCCTCCATTGGTTTGTGTGTTCTTCACTTTTCTTCTTGTAGTTTTATACCATTGTGATAGGAGGAGATGATATGATTTTAATCTTAAATTTATTGAGACTTCTTTTGTGGCTTAACATATGGTCTATCCTAGAAATTGTTCTATGTGTTTGTGAAAAGAATGTATATACTGCTGCTCTGAGGTGAAATGCTCTAAAAATATCAATTAAATCCATCTGGTTTAATGTCTCATTTAAGGCCATTGTATTCTTATGATTTTCTTTCTGGATAGTCTAGTCATCATTGATGATTGTCTGCAACCACAACTGAGGAGCTGCCACACCCTGAAGTCTCAACACAGCTTCTTCTTTCTATCCCTCAGCTGGTTCTTCAGTGTGATGGTTCCATGGGAGGAAGCAGGTTCTATATGAATAGAACCATCATGACCAGATGCCAGGCCTACTTTTCAATACTTTTGCCAGGATGATGTCAGTAACAGAGACTACGCATGGGATTGATCCTCAGTGAAAAGAATATACCAGCATACCAGCTGGTCCCACAGTCAGTCAGCAGCTCAAACTGGGTTCTGGTCAAACATGGCTGAACTGCAACTCTCATCCTGTACAAGCCATGCTGTGCAGTCCCTGTGGGAATCCTCTCCCTAAGTTGATTCGAGAAAAACGATTGTAGTTTGCTCAGTGCACCATGTTGAGAGATGAACCATAAAAATGTTAAGTCATATTCCTTTTATTGAGATAGAATTCACAAATTCACCTTTACAAAGTGTACAGTTTGGTATTTTTTTTTAGTATCTTTAGGTTTTGCAAGTATTATCTCTGTCTCATTTTACTACATTTTCATCCCCCCACAAAGAAACTCCATACTGATTATTGGTCAGTCTTATTCTCGCTACTCCTCTTCCCTCCAGCCTTGACTCTTTCTGCCTGTAGGAATTTTCATATTGTGGACATTTCATATGAATAGAACTATATAATGTGTTGCCTTTTATAGCTGAATTTTCCAGTAAGCAAAATGCATTCAAGGCTCATCCAAGGTGTAGCACATATCAGTACTTCACACTTTTTATGGATGACTATCTATTGTATGGATATAACACATTTTGTTTTTTACATTCAGCAATTGCTGAACAGTTGATTGTTTCCACTTTTTGGCTGTTGGGAATAATGTTGCTGTAACATTCACGTGCAAGTGTCTGTGTGAACTTAACGTGTTTTTTTTTTAAATTTTATTTCTCTTGGACATATACCTAGGAGTTAAATTTGTTGGCCATATAATCACTGTTTAACTTTCGAAAGTGCTGCCAAACTATTTGCACCAGATGTATATGAAGGTCCCAGTTTCTCCACATCATTGCCAATACTTATTTGCTTTTTTAAAAAAACTTTTTATATTTATTTATTTATTTATTTTTTAATTTAATAAATCTTTATTGTTCAGATTATTACAATGTTGCTCTTTTTTCCCTCCCATAGCTCCCCTCCCCCTGGTATCCAGCCCATCCTCTGCCCTCACCTCACCCCCACTGTCCTCATCCATAGGTGTATGATTTTTGTCCACTCTCTTCCAACATCCCCCCACACCCCTTTCCCCTGAGAATAGTCAGTCCAGTCCCTTTCTATGCCCCTGATTCTATTATATTCACTAGTTTATTCTGTTCATCAGATTTTTAACTCACTTGATTTTTAGATTCACTTTTTGATAGATGTGTATTTACTTTTACCTTCTTCTTCTTCTTCCTCTTCTTAAAGCACACCTTTCAGCATTTCATATAATACTGGTTTGGTGGTGATGAACTCCTTTAGCTTTTTCTTATCTGTGAAGCACTTTATTTGACATTTAAATCTGAATGATAGCTTTGCTGGATAGAGTAATCTTGGTTGTAGGTTCTTGTTATTCATCACTTTGAATATTTGTTGCCACTCCCGTCTGGCCTGCATAGTTTTTGTTGAGAAATCAGCTGACAATTGTATGGGTGCTCCTTTGTAGGTAACTAACTGTTTTTCTCTTGCTGCTTTTAATATTCTCTCTTTGTCTTTTGCTCTTGGCATTTTAATTATGATGTGTCTTGGTGTGGTCCTCTTTGGATTCCTTTTGTTTGCGATTCGGTGCCCTTCCTGGACTTTTAAGTCTATTTCTTTCACCAGGTGGGGGAAGTTTTCAGTCACTATTTCTTCAAATAGGTTTTTATTATCTTGCTCTCTCTCTTTTTCTGGCACCCCCATCATTCAGATGTTGGTATGCTTGAAGTTGTCCCAGAGGCTCTTTACACTGTCTTCAATTTTTTGGATTCTTTCTGTTTCTTGATTTTCAGGCTTAGTGATTTTTGCTTCTTTGTTTTTTCAAATCTTTGACTTCATTCTTGTGGTCCTCTAGTCTGCTTTTAGGTCTCTGTATAATATTTTTTATTTCAGTCAGTGTATGCTTAATTTCTAGTTGATCCTTTTTCATATCCTCCATAGTCTCCTTCATATCCTCAAGGGTCTCATTAAATTTATCGGCCTTTTCTAGGAGCCTCTTGAAAAACCTTATAACTGTGGTTTTGAACTCTATGTCCAGTCGTTTTTTTTCCTCCATTTCTTTCACATGTAATTTGTTACCTTGTCTTTGCATTTTGGTTGCTTTCCTGAGTTGGTCAAGTAGATTTGTGTGGTAGGTGTCCTCTAGGGGACAGTGGCTCAGCCTTCCCAGTTACCTGAGGTTGATACTCGTGGTGCACCTCTTTATGGGTTGCACAGTCTTGTTTTAGTTAAGCCTAGATTGTTGTTGGTTTCTCTGGGAGGGATTGACTTCCAGGCCAATTGGCTGTGAGGATGAGCTGTATTTAGCCTGGATGGGGTATAGTCTCTGGGCTGGGCAGGCAGCCCTGGTTTCTGGTCAGCTCCATCCTAAATGACTCCTGGATGTCCATGCCCTGTGGCAACGGCTGCACGCATCTCTGCGAGAAAGCTGCCCAGAGCTCTGCCAGCTGCCGGATAGTCTAGTTTCTCCCCAAATGAGTCTGCACAGCCAAAGACTCACCAGAATGGGAAAACAAAGCAGTCTGGCATTTTTTTGTTTTTATTTTTCCTCCAGAACGTTAGAGCCAGCCACGAGCCCTCTCTGATATCTTGCACGCCTTTGCAGCACCTGAGTTTCAGCGTGTCTGGGTTCCCTGAGACTCACCCAGAACTGGGCTTAGTGCAGTGGCATGCCTTTGTCTCCTTCCCAGTTCAAGAAAACCAGCCGGGTTTGCAGCCCTCTCCGTTCGCGCGCAGCTCCGAACCTCTGACTCCATGCGTATCCACAACTCTGTCCTCCTCAGCTCCCCTGAGTCTCAGTATTCTTTTAGTTTTCCTTCTGTTTGTGCAATGTCCATTCAGGCAGCCATCTGGTGGTTCTGAATGATGTTCGTTTTATCCTTAGCTTTAGTTTTCAATTTGTTGTATGGGGCAGCAGTATGGGTGTTTACCTATGCTGCCATCTTGGTTTCTCTCTTGTTTGCTTTTAAAAAAAATATGTCTATTCCAGTGGTGTGAAGTGGTCTCTAACTGCAGTTTAATTTGTATTTTTCTAATGGCTAATCATTTTGAACACGTCTTCATGCATTTATTGACAATTTGTGTCTTTTATTTGAACAATATACAAATACTTTTTTATTTTAAAGTTTGGTTATTTGACATTTTATTGTTGAGTTACCAGTGTTCATTATAAATAGTGGACAATAGAACTTAGCAGATATATGATTTATAAATATTTTCTTTCACTCTATAGGTTGTATTATACCATTCTTGGTTGTGTTCTTTGAAGCACACAATATTTTAATTTTAATAAAGTTGTATTTATGTCTCCTCTTTGTGCTTTTGGTATATTTAAGAATTCATAAGAAAATCCAAGATCATGAAGCTTTATCCCTCTTTGTGCTTTTGGTATATTTAAGAATTCATAAGAAAATCTAAGATCATGAAGCTTTATCTCTCTTTTCCTTCATAGAATTGTATAATTTAGGTCTTACATTTAAGTCTGGTTTATTTTTTTATTTAAAGTCTATTTGTCTGATATTAGTATGGCCATTCCTGTTCTCATTTGGTTGCTATTTATATGGAATATTTTTTATATTTTTTTAGATTTGTTTATTTGTTTAGATTTCACAGGAGTCTCTCTTGTAGACAGCATATAATTGGATTGTATGTTTTTTCCTTCTAATTGCTCCTTTGACTGAAGAATTTAGAACACTTACATTTAAAGTAATTACTAATAAGAGGGACTTACTTCTAGCATTGTACTGTTCATTTTCTATATGCCTTATAGTTTTTACGTTTCTCATTTCTTACATTCTTGTCTTCTTTTATATTTAGTTAAATTTTTGTAGTAAAATATTTAAATTCCATTTTCATTTTTTGTATATATTTTATACCTATTTTTTGTGGTTACCATAGGATTACCTTTAATTCCCTAAAGTTATAACACTCTAACTTGATTTTATATACAAGATTAACTTTAATAAGTTCCAAGTTCATCCTATTATCTTAATTTTAAAAGACCTTTTCCAAGATACATTATAATGAAGTCCAAAGTCAAGATAAAGTTAAAATTCTAAAAGCAGCCAAGAGAAAAAGATTGTGACTTGAAAAGGAATGCCCATTAGGCTAGAGTAGATTTCTCAGCAGAAAACTTATAGACCAAGAGAGAGAGGAATGACATATACAAAGTGCTGAAAGAAAGAATTTGCCAGCCAAAAATACTATATTCAGAAAGTTGTCCTTCACATATGAAGGGGAAATTAATATTTTCCTAGGCAAACAAAAACTGAGGGAGTTCGTTGTCACTAGACCTGCCTTCCAAGAAATGCTGAAAGGTGTTTTTCAACCTGAAATAAAAACACACTAATCAGTGACATAACAACATATGAAAGTGTACAACACACTGGTGAAGGTAAATATACAATCAGACTAAGGAAACTCTAAGTCTTTAAGAGCGCAGTGTGTTACGACTTTAATATAGAAAAGATTGTGGATTCAGTTCCAGACTACCACAGCAAAGCTACCCTCACAGAGTGGGTCAGATGAATGTTTTGGTTTTTTAGTGCATATTAAAGTTATGCTTACAGTCTATTAAGTGTGCGATAGCATTCTATTTAAAAATAAAATGTAAATAACTTCATTTAAAATACTATATTGCTAAAAATGCCAACTATGCACCAAGCATCAATGACTTGTAATCTTTTTGCTGGTGGAAGGTCTTGCCTCATGCTGATGGCTGCTGGCTGACCAGGCTGGTGGTTGCTGCAGGTTGGGGCAGCTGTGACAATTTCTTAAACTTAGACGACAATTAAGTTGGCTGCATCAATTGACCTTCATTTCAAGAATGCTTTCTCTGTAGCATGTGATGCTGTTTAATAGCACCTTATCAGCAAAATTGCTGCTGCTTTTTCAGCTAACTTCTCAAATTCTGCCACGGCTTTATCAACTAATTTGATGAAACATTCTACATCCTTTATTGTCTTTTCAACTATCTTCAGAGCACTTTCACTGGGAGCAGTTTCCATGTCAAGAAACCGCTTTCTTTTCTCGTCCACAGGAAGCAGCTTTTTCTTACTACAGCTTCATCATGAGATTGTGGCAGTCCCTTCACATAGCTCGGCTAGACTTCTAATTCTAGTACTCTTGCTCTTTACACCCCTTAGCAGTTACTTCCTCTACTGAAACCCTGAGACACTCAATGTTGACTGTGAGGGTGAAAATGAACACCTTCCACTTGAGCAAGAATGCCTTACTCGTGTCTTTCTCATCATCCATTGGGGGGGGGGGGTGGTCTGAACTTGTTTGCATGGTTACAAAGTTCTAAAACTAGCAAGAAAATAAGCAAGAACCAATAGACACAAAATTTTAAAAAATCTTATCAGTTTATTTTTTACTTTCAATAGTATTTTGTATTGGTTTCAGGCATATAGAATAGTGGTTAGACAATCCTATATTTTACAAAATGTTCCCCAACTATTTCCAATACCCACATGGCATCATGCATAGTATTTGCAATATTATTAACTATATTCCTTATGCTGCATTTTACATCTTTGTGCCTATTTTGTAACTAACAAATCTAACAAATTGTACTTCTTAATTCCTTCACTCCTTTTACCCACTCCCCAACTCCCCTCCCACTGGCAACCATTGCTCACTTTGTGTCTCACAGGCATACCTTTTAAGCCTTTGCCTGCATGAGTCTCCTTGGTCAAAAAAGTCACAGTGATGGAGAAACAGGCTTCACCTCTTAAGTTAATTGAGTGCACGCATACTGAAATGGAAAAAATGTCAGAAGCCCAGTGCACAACTTTTGTGCACTTGGGGTGGGGGGGATCCTTCAGCCCAGCCTGTGCTGTCTCATAGTCTGGGACCCCTAGCGCTGCCACAGAGGTGGGAGAGGCTCTTGCTACCACTGCTGTGCTTGCTAGCTGTGAGCCCGGCTTCTGGCTGATCAGCAGTCCTCCTATGGGAATGCACTGATCATTAGGAGGCAGCTCCTGTGTTGAGCATCTGCCCCCTGGTGGTCAGTGCTCATCATAGTGACCAGTTGTTTCATAGTTTGATCAATTTGCATATTAGCCTTTTATTATATAGGATTTTTTTGGATACCCTCTCTCCCTCAGGGTATTCTATGCTGCCCCGAGAAATATCTGTGGACACTCATTCAGCCATTATGTACATGGTCAAGCAGGGAAGTTCAAGGGAGTTAACTCCCCATGACACAACCCTTAGAGAAACAGGAGCCAGTAGATGCGGACTGCCCTCTTCCACCTCTCAAATGAGGCACATCCTACACTGTTCCTCAGCGGCCCCCAGGGGGCTCTAGCTGTATACAGTAGTGACAATTTAATAATATTCCTTGGGGTGTTTTTCCTTCTTGTCAAACACCCACACTATCCATTGGGATCATTGGCCCAAACAAATCACCCCCATGCAAGCCCATTGTCTCTTGCTCTGCTTTTAGGGGGAACTCAAGGCAACTCCTGCAGGAGGAAAGCAGGAGCTGCAGGAACAAAGTGAGCAACAGAGGTGGCGAAGACCTGGAGCAGTGTGAAGCCCGTTTTCTCCTCTCATGTGTAAGATATGGACCACAGGATCTGAGGGCACCAGTCAAGTCCTGTGAAGGTAACACACATGACAAGCACAGCAGAGGACAGTAAAAGGATCTGCATGGCTGACAGGTTTCACATTTCACTCAGCTGATAAAATATTAACTCTGATTAGGCTGTGAAATGATTAATTACTTGGTGTTCTTCCCAGAACAACTGAAAAAATAACTGTAAATTGACTCAAGACAAGTTGGACAACTTCAACAGTCCTTTATATAGCATTTGTGGATAAGATAGCTAAAAGATTCTCATGCAAGTTTTTTTGAGAGAACATAACTTTTATTTCTATTGGTTAATTGCCTGAAAGTGGGATTGTAGGGTCATATGTCAAGTATGCTGCCCTGGAAACATGAGAAGGCTTCCACTCTGGTGTCACTAGGGCATCTGAGTGGGGGGCACTTTGATCTTAGCACCTCTCCCTCTCCAGGGTCCCTGGGGAAAGGGCAGAGGACTCAAGTGCTGCCACCAAAGCTGCCGCTGGTGTGTGGACGGCTGTGCCAGGACCCTGCTCCCTGGCGCCCCACCTCACACTGATGGGACCCTGCACTGCACAGTCCCTTCGGGAGGGTCAGGGCCTGCAGGGAAGAGGGCCTCTGCCTGTCGATATGCTCATGGTTTTCATGCCCAACACCCGCCACACTCAACGGATCCGGACGCACCTGAGGGTCCTGGGGGCGGGGCTGCACCTTGCTGGCCTGGGTCCCCGGGGGTCCTCTCAGGTGCCCTTGCCCACCCCTCGGCACACAGTGGTTTCTCCGGCCCCCGACACTGGCATGTTCCACATGCATCCCAGCAACAGGCTCGACCCGAGCTCTGGCTCTCACCAGTGCTGGCAGCTGAGGGAGCTCACTGGAAGCCCACGCTCTGCCTGAGGCCAGACTTCACCCAAATGCCCAGTGTTTGGTTACTGGACTGGCTCTGCCTTGCCCCGCCCCAGGTCCTGGTGCTAGCACCGTGCTCAGGTGCCAGAGCCTTCCCTTGGTCCGCCAGCGGCACCGGCTGCCTAGCGCCCCCCTCTCCTCGCAGGCCCTCCTGCAGGTGTCTTCTGAGTTGGCCTTTGTGCTGTGTCACAGAGTCCCCAAGACTGTTTCAGGCTCCTGCACCTACGCTTTATGCTGGGGATCCTGACCTTAGTCTGCAGGCATGGCCATCAGAGGAAGGAGGTGCCGTCTGCTCCCACTTCAGAGATGTCCCGCAGCTCATTGTCTGCATGGCATGACCACACCCAGTGGAGTCTAAGACCCGCAGACAGAGGATTGTCCAGAGAGCCCTGGGAGAGAGAGGGCCAGAGGTGGCCAAGCAGGTCCAAGACCCACACTCCTAGAGAGGCAGGCCCATCAGGAAGGGGCCCTGCTGGCTCTGCGGAAGCGCAGACAGCCTTAGGCCCCGGGGGTGCAGAGAGACCTCTCTTCCTTCTGCCCAGGCCCAGGCCTCTCAGGAGAATCTTCCCCACACAGAGCCCACAAGACGCAGCCACAGGAAAGGCCAGGCTCCTCGAGCTCCTGCCACCGAAGAAACGCCCTCACCAGCCCCAGCAGCCCCACTTGTTCCCACTCCAGGGTGCCCAGGGGTCCTCAAAGACAGTGAGCCAGCAGGACCCAGACTCCTCCTCTGCTTCCCTGCGCTCCCAGAGGAAGAGTGGGAGGAAAAAGAGCACATGCATCACGGCTCCCAGGAACTGCTGGCCCACTGCTGACAGTCCCAGGCCCTAAGACGCAAGGTTCCTCTGCTGCCACGCAGGCACAGGCGCAGGCTAGGAGACCGGGGTGGCCACACCTGCTGAGCTGGGTTCAAGGCACTACCAAAGACCTGCTTGCAGAGCCAGACCAGTTTTCCAGCGCATCCACAGCGCCATGTGGAGCGAGCCGGGCCCTCATGGGCTGCGCTGGGCTGCAGGGCCCCAGAGGCGCAGTGCTGAACTGTCTATGGGGCACCCAAAGCCCTCCCCTGCCCCACACCAAGCCAGGACAGGGCAACCAGAAGCCCACTGGCTGCCTGGCCCACTCCTGCATCCCTCCCCCCCATGTGGGGGCTCCCATCGCAGGGTGGGGAGGTCAGCCCTCTGCAACCCAAGGCATCAATCTCTGCTGCCAGAGATGGAGATGCAGTTCTTCCTTTCCCGCTGCTCCCAGAGCCTCCAAAATGGAGTCCCCCACCCTGTGTCTCCCAACCCTCTGCCACTACACTAGTCCTAGTGTCCCTTCCCCACACCCTGCAGAGGCTGCACCCCATCTCTGCAGCGCCTCAGCTGCCCGCACTTCAACTTGGAAAACTCCTAAGAACCCTGGAGCCACCGCACAGATCTTTGTTGGGCCCCTGATGGGCAGCAGCCTGGAGCCAGAACTTTGGTCAATTCTGTCTTCAGGGGAACAGGGAGCTCTGCCCCAGTCTGGGTCCCAGCTGCTGCCCCCAGTCAGCACCCACGCAGGCGACTCTTGGGAGCTCCTTACCCACAACTTCTGCTTTGGGCACCCTGCCAGCACCTCCAGCCTTTGCTGCCAAGGCAGCTGGAACCCCCTGTGGAACCCCTGCCTCCGGCACTGCAGAGCCGCCAGCATGCCCAGGGCTGTGACCAAGGTTGAGACTCAAGGCCCGAAGCACCACCCAAGTTGGGCAGCACAAGCTCCGCCCACTTCGGGTTGGGGGTTTGGGCACCACCTGTGCCTGGGAGCAGAGCGGCTCCCTCAGACCTGAGCTGAGCTTTCGGCACTCAGCATGATTGCGGAAAGCAGTGGGGCCCCGCACCACTCAGCCTGGAGAGCACTGTACATGCTCTCCCCAGTGAACCTGTCCAGCACTGGGGACAACACCTTCATTCCCGTCTGCAGAGGTGCCCCCAGAAGAACCCCTTCCACCACTGCCAGCAAGGCTGCCTCTAACGGGGTGTCCATCCTAGCCTCCACCCAGCAGCCCCCCAGAGCCTTGCTGTGAGGGCCCTCACCCCCTGTCCAGGGGTTGGTTGAGCACAAAACCGTAGAGACACCCACCAAATCGTTTTCCTCTGGGTCCAGAGGGCAAATGCTGGCCTGAAACACAGCTTTCTCCAGAAGTAGCCCTGCCCACTTCCTCCCGCTGACTTGTGCTGAGATGTACAAGGCAACTCGAGCTTTGCCCTCTGTGATCCAGGAGCATGTGGGCGCCCAGCTACAGCAGCTCAGCTCCCTGGCCCTGCAGTTTCCCCAGAGCTGCTGCTTTGAGGCTGGTCTTCCACCACAGCAGGCAGCAGCCTTGACAGGAGGACAGGGGCGTTTAGGCTCCCTGCAGTCTTGGAGCAGATGGAAGACCTTCCTCCCCCACTCCGCCCCCCACCTACTCTCTCCTGGCCTGGCTGCTGTTGACTGCGCCCTTCTCCCCATTTACTGCCCAGTACTCTTGTCTTCTCCATAAGTTGTAATAAAGCCTGCTCTTGGTTCTTTGCATAACTCTCATGCGTCAGTGTCTGTGGACTGAGTAGGAAAGTGCTGACAGTGTGGGTGCAGGTGGCGATGTGGGGAGCTGGACCTCACTGTGTAGAGAGCCCTGCAGCCCGGCCTATGGGCCTGGGGGAGTGGCACAGCTCCATGGCTAAAGGGACTGAGTCCGGATTGTTTAAGGGAGTTTGAGTTTAAATGCTGCAGCCCAGGAGTAAAGGGGGCAGGGAGGGGAAGACAGCAAGAATCACCCTGGGGTATTGTCACTGATGCTTCTCACTCATGTCTCTGAGCGGGAGCGAGCTGGATCTGCCCTGATGACATCCGGAGTGCACACTCCACAAGTCAGTCTTCTTAATGGAACAATGCTTTTGACTCTTTTTTTTTGTTTGTTTGTTTTGCTCTTAAGGTCCTCAGTTAATCATCTATATACAGATCTCACCTAATTTATAAACAAATAAATAAACAAAATATAATTGATTTCATTTTATTTTAAGCAGTAGTGTTTTCTGTAATCTTTTCACATTAGAATTTATTAAAGCATAAAACTTATTCAAATATTTTCAAAAAATATTAACATTTTAAAATTGATTTCAGAGAGGAAAGGAGAGGGATAGAGAGCAAAACATCAATGATGAGAGAGAATCATTGATTGGCTGCCTCTTGCATGCCCCCCACTAGAGATTGAGTCTGCAACCCCGGGTATGTGCCCTAACCAGGAATCAATCCATGCCCTCCTGGTTCATAAGTTGACGCTCTACCACTGAGCAACACCAGCCAGGCAAAACTTATTTTTTTATTACCACAGCCTAATGGTCTTTAAATAGAAAGGCACAGGCAAAGGGTGAGGGTATCAGGTGGGAAAAATTATTAGGAAAAAGAAAAATGCTCCAGGTCTCTGTTCATGTTTTCCTGTAAAAATCTCATGAGTGAGCATGTTGAGTGTGGGGTGCAGGGGCCGGGTGTCACCGGACCTGCTCCTTTAGGGCTCAGAAGGAGGGGGAGGGACTCAGCCTTCTTTCCTGGAGTCCTAGAGCCCCTCTTTCAGTGTCCCCGAGACCAGCCCCCTGCAGCCTGCCCCCCAAATGCCCAGATTCAGTTGTTCCTGTAGGACATTTACAGATGTTAAGCAGCTGAGAGCAGCAAAATGGGCCTAGGGCCTGGTGGATCTGAGCCCTAGAACCTCAAGAAGGGCCCCCGAAGGGAGCCTTCTCAACTGCCTCTGTGCCTGTCCAAGGGTTTCTCATGGACATGTGTGTGGCAGGTTCTGCTTGGTGCCTGTGAAGGCTATGACCTAGTGGAGCCTGGCCTGGCCTCCTGGGGACAGAGCTCATACGCGAGAGAATGTTTAAATGAGAGGAGAGGCCACAATCAAGAGCTGCCTTACTGCTCCTCCTCTCCCAGGTCAGGCAAATTGGTGCCAATTATTTCCTTGTGCATTGTACAGAATTGTTTATTTAGTTGTTTTTGTTATTATTACTAGAGGCCCAGTGCACGAAATTCATGCACGAAGGCAGGGGATCTCCCTCAGTCCAGCCTGCACTCTCTCCAATCTGGGACCCCTAGAGGGATGTCCAACTGCCTGTTTAGGCCCGATCCTGTCCTTTTCCCAATCCAGGACTGCTGGCTCCAAACTGCTCCTCTGCCTACCTCCCTGATGGTCCCGATGGCCCCTAACTGCTTCTGCCTGCCAGCCTGATCACCCCCTAACCATTACCCTGCCAGCCTAATTGATGTCTAACTTCTCCCCTGCCATCCTGTTTGCCCCCAACTTCCCTCTTCTGCTGGCCTGGTCACCCCTAACTGCCCTCTCCTACAGGCTTGATTGACCCCAACTGCCCTCCCTTGCAGGCCTGGAACCTCCCAACAGCCCTCCCCTGCTGGCCATCTTGTGGTGGCTATCTTGTGTCCACATGGGGACAGGATCTTTGACCACATGGGGGCAGCCCTCTTGTGTGTTGGAATGATGGTCAATCTGCAAATTATTCTTTTATTAGATAGGATAGAGGCCTGGTGCATGGGTCGGGGCCAGCTGGTTTGCCCTGAAGAGTGTCCTGGATCAGGGAGGGGGTTCCCTTGGGGCATGGGGTGGCCTGGACGAGGGGCCTATGGTGGTTTGCAGGCTGGCCACTTCCCCCAGTGACCCAAGTAGAGACCCTGGGATCTGGGATTAATTTATATTCTACAATTGAAACTTTATAGCCTGGAGCAGAGCCAAGCCTTCTGCTCATTCTGTGGCAACAGCCATTTCTGTTTGGGTTTATTTAAATTCTATAATTGAAACTTTGTAGCCTAGAGTGGAGGCCTAGGCTAGGGCTGCTGAAGTTTGGCTTCCTCCATCCCCTGGGCAACCTTAGTCTCTGCTCTCTCCAGCTCCGTGGCTGCGGCCATTTCTGTTGGGATTATGTATCTTCTATAATTGAAACTTTGTAGCATTGAGTGGAGACCTAGGCTGGCAACGACAAGCGGAAAGCTTGGCTTCCTCTGTTGCCAGGGAAGCACATGCCTTCCTCCTGCTCTCAGTGGTGGCAGCCATCTAGGTTGGGGTTTATTTGCATAATTTGCTCCTGATTGGCTGGTGGGCATGGCTGTGGGCATGGCTTGATTGGAGGTACAGTCAATTTACATACTACTCTTTTATTAGATAGGAGTATTTAAACCTCACTCATGGATATGTTTTTTATTATTTTTGGGTTTTTTTTATTAGAGAGAGAAAGGGATACACACACACACACACACACACACACTAGTGGCCTGGTGCATGGAATTCGTGCACTGGGGGTGGGTGATCTCTCAGCCCAACCTGCCCCCTCACATACTGGGAGCCCTCAAGGGATGTCCTACTGACCACTCACCCCTGTTCTGCCCAAGGCCTAAAGCCTCTGCCTCTAGCCAAGGCTTTAGCCTTGGGCACCCAACCATCGCCCTGCTCTACTCAGCCCCGGTCTTAGCCCCAGCTGCCTGAAACTGCCTGGCTCCAGGAGCTGCATGCTTGCTGCCAGGCACCTCAGCTCCTGTCCAGGCCTTAGCCCCAGATGCCTGAGACAGCCAGACCGCAGGGGCCATGTGGTCACTGCTGGTTGCTTCGGCTCTACCCCTGGGAGCTGTTCACCGCCGCTGCCTTGGCTCTGCCCCCGGAGGCCACCTTGGCTCCAAGCCCTGGCCCTGGCCTTAGCCCTGGCTGCTCCTGATTGGCTGGTAGGCATGGTCGGTGGGTGTGGCTTATGAGTGTAGTGAAGGTACAGTCAATTTGCATATTACTCTATTTTTTAAAAATTTCTTTATTGATTAAGGTATTACATATGTGTCCTTATCTCTCTATTAACCCTCCCCAACCCTCCCTCCACTCATGCCCTCACCCCCCTAGTAATCATGTCCATTGGTTAGGCTTATAATCATGCATACAAGTCCTTTGGTTGATCTCTCCTCTTTCCCCCCTCCCTCCTATACCTTTCCCCTGAGGTCCAGCGTTCTGGTCGATGCTTCTCTGCCTCTGGATCTGTCCCTGTTCATCAGTTTATGTTGTTCATTATATTCCACAAATGAGTGAGATCATATGGTATTTGTCCTTCACTGACTGGCTTATTTCACTAAGCATAATACTCTCCAGTTCCATCCATGTTGTTGCAAAGGGTAAGAACTCCTTTTTTACTGCAGCGTAGTATTCCATTGTGTAGATATACCAGTTTTTTAATCCACTCATCTGCTGATGGGCACTTAGGCTGTTTCCAAATCTTAGCTATGGTGAGTTATGCCGCAATGAACATAAAGGTGCATAAATCCTTTCTGATTCGTGTTTCTATTTCTTGGGATATATTCCTAAAAGTGGGATCATTGGGTCAAATGGGAGTTCCATTTTTAGTTTTTTGAGGAAACTCCATATTATTCTCCACAGTGGTTGCACCAGTCTGCATTCCCACCTGCTGTGCAAGAGGTCCTTTTTCTCTGCATCACCACCAGCACTTGGCATTCATTGATTTGTTGATGATTGGCATTCTGACAGGTGTGAGATGATACCTCATTGTTGTTTTGATTTGCATCTCTCAGATAATTAGTGACTTTGAGCATGTTTTCAATATATCTCTTAGCCTTCCTTCTTTCCTCCTTCGAAAAGTGTCTATTTAGGTCCATTGCCCATTTTTAAAAATTGGGTTGCTTATCTTCCTTTTGTTAAATTGTATGAGTTCCCTATAAATGTTGGAGATTAAACCCTTGTCTGTGGTGACATTGGCAAATATGTTCTCCCATGCAGGGGGATTTCTTGTTGTTTTGTTGATGGTTTCTTTTGCTGTGCAGAAGCTTTTTATTTTGATTTAGTCCCATTTGTTTATTTTTTCTTTAGTTTCCACTGCCCTAGGAGCTGTATCAGCTCCGGGTCACCCTTCAGGGCAAACCAGCTGGTCCCCACCCATGCACTAAGCCTCTATCCTATCTAATAAAAGAGTAATATGCAGATTGACCATCACTTCAACACACAAGAGGGCTATCCCCATGTGGTCAAAGATCCTGTCCCCATGTGGACACGAGATGGCCACCATAAGATGGCCAGCAGTGGGAGGTTCCAGGCCTGCAAGGGAGGGCAGTTGTGGGCAATTAGGCCAGCAGGGGAGAGGGCAGTTGGAAGGGACCAAGCCAGCAGAGGAGGGGGCAATCAGACATCCCTTGAGAGGTCCCAGATTGGAGAGGGTGCAGGCTGGGCTGAGGGATACCCCCCCAACTCCCCCGTGCACAAATTTCATTCACCGGGCCTCTAGTCCTATCTAATAAAAGATCAATATGCAAATTGACTGAACCTTCATTACACCCACCAGCCATGCCTACCAATCATGCCCACCAGCCAATCAGAATCTGGGGTAGAGCCAGCCAGCGAGCAAGCATCCTTGGCCCTGTGGGGTGGGGCCACGGCGGCCCAGGCGGGGGGGTGGGAAGAGTTGAGTGGCCTGGGCCGCATAGGGTGGGGCTGAAATGGCAGCAGGGCCAAGGCAGCGCAGGCTGCGGTGGGGCAGGGTCGAGGTGCCGTGGGCTGCAGGGGTGGGGGCCCAGACAGCTTGGGCTGCAGGGTGGGAGCCAAGGCAGTCTGAGCCACAGGTGGGCAGGGCCCAGGTGGTCAGAACCAGGGGGACAGGGCTAAGGCAGCTCAGGCCATGGAGGTGTGGGCCTGAGGCTCTCAGGGCGGGGGGAGGGGGGCGGGGCTGAGGCAGCCAGAGCTGGTGGAGGAGGGGCCGAGGCTGCCAAGGCAGTGGGTGGCCTGGGCTGGGGGGGCGGGGCAAAGGTGGCCAGGGCTACAGGGGGGTGGGGCCGAGAAGGTCAGGGCTGGGGGAGGCAGGGCCTAGGCCTGTGTTAGCTGGGCATGACCTGGCTGGGGTGAAGGCCCAGGCCGGGTGGGGGGGGGGTGTTGTGGCTGGGGTGGAGCCAGCCATCGGCCCCAATGCAGGGTGATGGCTTGGTGCCCAAGACCTAAAGCCTCTGCCAGAGGCTTTAGGCTTTGGGCAGGCTCGGGGTGAGTGCTCAGTAGGACATCCCCTGAGGGCTTCCAGTATGTGTGAGGGGGAAGGTTGAGCTGACGGATCACCCACCCCCAGTGCACGAATTTCATGCACCAGGCCCCTAGTTGATGTGAGAGAGAAATATCAATCGGCTGCTCCTGGTATGTGTCTGGACTGGGAATCAAACCCACAACACAGGTATGTGCCCTCTGTGAGAACAAACTCACAACCCTTCGATGTATGGGACAAGGCTTCAAACCACCTGACCACCAGGCCAGGGCTAGGGATTAGGTTGAGACCTGCCTTATAGTTCATGCTGAATGAAGTACATTTTTAAAACTTTACATGAGACAAATGCAGAACCTTTCTCAGCCAGGACAGCAGTGGGTGGGATGTCCCAGGCGCTACATGGTGCAGCAGCATTTTCATGTCAGAGCCAGGTGCTTCTGGGGTGACTCTCTGCTCCCACCCGGCCCCCACTCCCAGCCGACCCTGAGGCCTGGCAGGCTCCCCCAGCTTCCTCCTCCGCCTCTCAGGCTGCCGCCACACGGACATTGAACTAGTGGGCCCAGTCCCTGTGTGGGACACTCCTGGGGTGGCTGAGGGCGTCCTGTCTCAGGAAGTCAGGCGCTGTTCCCATCTCCTTCACAGGAAGCCGTGGGCACTGTGGGCACCGCACATGTTTCACTGAGTGTTGACAACAGATGTGCTCACATCTATAAGGAGCCATAAGTTTTGCTCTTAGGATGTGGGTACTTTACAACATGTAAACGAAATGTAAGAAACACCAGTGCCCTGGCTGGTGTGGCTCAGTGGGTAGAGCGTTGGCTTGTGGACTGAAGGGACCCAGGCTCGACTCTGGTCAAGGGCATGTACCTCAGTTGCAGGCTCCTCCCAGCCCGGGGCCCTGGTCAGGGCTCATGCAGGAGGCAACCAATCAATAAGTTTCTCTCACATCACTGTCTCTCCCACCCACACCCTTCCACTCTCTGTAAAAATCAATGAAAAAATGTCCTCCTGTGAGGATTGAAAACACACACACAAACAAAACAAACAAAAACAATAACAAGATATATAAAACTATTTTCCACAAGCCACCTTCAGGCCCAGGTGGTTTCCCGTGATTTCTACTAAATGGTCAGAATCAGTGGGGGTCTCCTGCCCGGCTCCCAGAGACCAGCTCTGAGGGACTGCTGCCTCCACTGGGTCAGGAGGCTCTGGACACCACCCAGCACAGTCGCCCCGAGAAAGGTGATTCCAGGCCAACCCCTGGGTGTGAATGTCAAAATCTAAAACCAAACGTTAGCTTCCGAATGCAGGGGTTTAGCGACAGGAAAGAACGGGGGTTCAGGATGGGGCTTCTGTGGCTGATGTGCCCAGGATTCCTGGGGGTGGTGCTGCCTGGAGAGGCGATCAGGATGTGGAGTGGACCTTAGTGACAGAGGCAGGAGGGTCTGTGTTGGGCCACAGGCAGTGGGTAAGGAGGGTCCCTCTATGAGGGCAGGAGTCTGTCCATGCCTCTGCAGGTCTCAGGAGGGACAGGAGTTTGTGAGCTGGGTTGTATGAGGAAGAAATGAGAGGCACACCCAGGCTGAGCACCATTACCTGCTCTAAGCCAGGCCTCATCCCAGCTGCTCAGCCAGGTGCGCACCTCAGTCAGCGGTGGGAGGACAGGCCAGCTCCATCCCTGGAACCACCGAAGCAGCGCCCACCCGCTCCCTCCCCATGGGCTAGTGCTCACTTCCCAGGGCTGGTGGTTGAAGCCCAGCTGCCTCCTGAGAGCTGCCTGTGCACAGTGGGCTTGGAAAAGGCCTGGCTCTCAGCTGCATGGAGCTACGCCCACCACTGGCCACACCCTCAGAAGGCATACCCCAAGGTGCTGATGTGTGAAGGTGCTGATGTGTGATGGTGCTGATGTGTGAAGGTGCTGGGGAAGTCCCTTCAGAGACTTCCTTTCAGGAAAACCTCATCGCTTTTGGGTTGGAATGGAAACATATGGGTAGGAGGTGGGTAAGGCATGTACCCTTCCCTTGGTTCAGACACCTTCTGTCTCCCCTCTGAGCAAAACAGTGTTACTGCAGGAGACAGAGTATGACTAGGAAAATTATGTCATCTGTAAAACAGATTTTCCTCAAGGAATCCTCTGGAATTGTCCCTAATGGGCCACAAACATATTAAACATGGTGGTGATTTGTGATTGTCATATATATCACAATGTGCAAGGAACTACCTGAGCTGTGCGCAGACCCATTTGGAGGTGTGCTGCGGCCTCCACTGCAGGCCTGGAAATAAAGGGTCCCTGGAGAGAAGGAGAAGCATGGAACATAGAAACATGCCTCATTCTGAAGGCCCATCCTATATAATAAAGAAATATATGCAAATTGACCCTCATACCCTCACAAGATGGCTGCCCACAACCAGGCCAGCAGGGAGGTCAGTGAGGGACAACCAAACATCTGACCAAGTGGGCTGCATGGGGCAACCAGACCAGCAAGGGGGTTAGTGAGGGGTGACCAAATGACTGAACAGTAGACAGGTGACTATGATGATGGGGGGGGGCAGTTGGGGGTGACCAGGCCAGCAGTGGGGGCAATTGGGGGCAACTAGGCCATCAGAGGGAGGCAATTGGTGGTGACCAGGCTGGCAAAGGGGCAGTAAGGGGTGACAAGTGTGGCAGGGAGGGGGAAGTTGGGGGCAACCTGGTTAGCAGCAGGGGGCATTTAGGGGCGACCATGCTGGCAGGGGGGTGCAGTTAGGAGCAATCAGGCTGACACACAGAGGCAGTGAGGGGTGATCAGGTCAGCAAGGTGGGCAGTTAGGTTGTGATAGGCAGGCAGGCAGATCAGCAGTTAGGAACCAGCAGTCCAGGATTGTGAGAGAGATGTCTGATTGTTGGTTTAAGTCTGACTGGGCCTAAACCAGCAGTCAGACTTCCACCAAGGCATTCCACATTGGAGAAGGTGCAGGCTGGGCTGAAAGGACACCCCACCCCCTGCACAAATTTTGTGTATTGGACCTCTGCTCCTATATAATAAAAGGTGAATATACAAATTATCCCCTCAACTGGGAGTTTGACCAGGAGTTTGACCAGGGGGCAGAGCTGGCTGGCCAACCCCCCGCAGCCCCTCCCCCTAGCCTGCCTGGCCAGCTCGACCCCACTAGTGCACGAATTCATTAAATACAAATGTATGATAAATGTATGACAAGATCCCATAGCTACAGGTTACTGGTTATGCTGCCAGGTCTGCCTTCACCACTGCTAAGTGCTTCTCTGGGTGTTAATGGTCCCCAGACAGAGAATCACTGAAGAGGGCCTGGCAGGCAGAATCCCTGCCCTGACCCCGAGTTCCTGTGGATATAGGTGACATCGCTCTGAGACTGGTTATGGCTCAGTTGACTTGATGAGGAAGAGATCTTCCTGCTGGGCCATCTCTCATCTCATGAGGCCATGTAAAAGCAGAGAGTGTTCTCTGGTTGACGGAAGAAGAGGATGTCGGAGAGATTAGAAGCAGGATGAGGACTCGGTGTGCCCTGGCTGGCTGAAGGTGGTGGGGTGGCATGCAAGAAGGAATGTGGACAAAATTCTGGAAACTGAGTCTGGCCTGTAGTTGACAGTCAGCAGGGAAACAGGGATCTCTCCTATCACCACAAGAAGATAAATTCTGCTGCCACCATGCACCCTGGACAGCAGCCCAGGTCTCCCCATGAGAATGTGGCTCAGCGGCCCGTCCGTCTCGCCTGTAAGGCCTGAGAGCATGTGGCGCCAGAAGTCTGAACTGCAGAACTGTGAATGGACACACAGGTGTGGTCTGAGTGCCCTGGTCTAAGTCATTTATTAGGCAGCAACAGGCAGTTCTGTAGAGCTTCCACGAAGAATGTTTTGGGAGGACTTTGCTGGAAGGTCGGGAGAGCGCAAAGGCTGAGAACAAGTATCTGTGTCCGTGGAGCCAGTCAGCAAACCAGGTGCTGCTTGGCCTGCAGATCGCTGCCAATGGAACAATGCTAGCCAATGCTCACTCACTCTAAGTCTTTCTTGACACTTGCAAGTTCTGCAAGGGTCTTTGCCAAAATCCAATATCAAGGAAACAATCTATACCAGTGTACTTTGCATTCTGCAACCTCAGTTTTGAAAAAGATAGTAAAATTGAGTTATAGCAGAATACAAGCAGGTTTTGCAATTAAAATGTAAAAATATGTAAATAGACTCTTAACAAATTCCCTAAACACAAATGAAATAAAAAGAAAGCAACAAAATCCAAGGCATTCCTGTTTGCACCTTCCAGAGGGCTCCACGCATCGTGCAGTGCACCTGCTGGGCAATCTGTACAGCAATGTAGCATCTGGGGTTGTTGAGGTCTGCACCCCCACGCCTGGTGGTTGACAGCTGTTTTTCATGCTCTTGTACATTTCTTTCCTGTCACTGCACAGCTCAGACCACCTTGAAAGGAAACAAACATACACTCATCCAAAATGCAATAGCAGTGATATGAGAAATGGACGTGCCATCGAGGCAGCTGCTGGGGGCGGGGAGGATGCTGACAGAGTAGAGTCTCTGTATTAAACATCTGGATCCATGAGGGTGAAGGTTCCAGAATTGTATCACATTCAACTGTGGCGAGAGTTAGTGTGAAATAAACACAGACTGAAAAACAGGCATTTGGCAATTGGTATCAACTGCAAACTGACAAAGTCCTCTGTCTTAAACTTAAGTTTAAGTTTTCAGTTTATTCTAACGTTGCCAAGGTTGGATTAAAATGTAGACTGGAATAGAGCATCACTAGGAATGGTTAGGGACGATCATAGTGTGTAGGGCATTCCCTAAGCATCTCACTGGACTCACATGATGGGGAGTTGTGGAAACGGGCCCTATTTACAAGCAGCAGGTTCAGGCTCCCAGACACTGCTGACTCCACAGCAGGACGCTGAGCTGCAGGAGAGCAGCTGCCACTGGGCTGGCCTCTGACCTTCCTGGGAAAACCATCCATGTGTTGTTTCTAACACAATGATGCTTGTAGGGGGTTTCTGCCAGACATCCTTTTTCAGATTAGGGAACGTCTTTTCTCATTCTAGTTTCAGTTTTTCCTTTCACACAGAAGGATGTGGAATTTTATCAAATATACTATGTGTTTTGATTAAAAGAACGATTTTTTTGATAATTTACCATACCAACCAGTTTATTGTTTATATATTTCCAAAAGATTTATTTCAAATTTTCAACTTTGCTGGCCCATCCAGTACATGGTGCCCGCCTACTGTTTCTCTCTCCTCATAAACCCATAAGGATGACCCCGCCACTCCTGCCACTCAGTCTTCCTCTGGCTTTTTACTTCAGTCTCGAGAGCAGCAAATCTCAATGGTTTCAGCGTTACATTTGCTGTATCTGCCATTATCTTATTGCATGCTTCATTCTCCTCTATTTTGCTTTGCTATGTTCTTAGTGCAGTGAGATTCAGGCTCCATTCCCAAGTCAGGAAGCCTCTCACTTCCTGTTTGTTGTCCACACAGGTTTCAATGTGTAGTCTGTGTCTGCAGTTATGTATCTGTGTGCATGTAGGTGTGTCTGTCTGTGTGTCTGTGTATGTCTGTCTATGCATATGTGTGACTGTGCATGCATGTGTGCCTATGTGTATACATAGGTATGTGTCTCTGTGTGTTTGTGTATCTGTATGTGAATCTCTATGTGTCTGTAGGTGTATGTCTGTGTATATATATGTGTGCCTGGATGCATGTAGGTGTATGTCTGTATGTGAGTATCTGTGTGTCTGTGTATGTAGGTGTATGTCTGTGTGTATTTATGTGTGCCTGTGTGTATGTAGGTGTGTGTCTGTGTGTCTGTGGCATGTCCCCTTTTGTTCCAAGAATGATTCTAGGGCTGGTTGCACATCCTCACCTTTCTGGATAAGGAGACACACAGGATACATGGAATCACACCGAAAGGCCTAGAACTTTTCAGCTGAGCCCTGTAGAGACCCTGTGGGGACCTGAATAAAGCTCTGTCTAGATCCTCTTTCCAACAAAATCTTCAGACCCACACATTCTGATGACTATTTCAGGGGAGGGTGTATATTCCGCGCCCCCTTCCCCAGCTAAGCCTGCAGGTTAAAATCCCTTTTGTTCATCATTTAACCAAACCTAGGTGTAATATGTACTCCCCAGATGTTTTCACCAAAACGTCTGGGCTTTTGAGGAAATGGTTGGCTGCTTCCATTGGGAAGGCTTCAGGCAGGAAAGTGGGCCAGCAAGATGTCTATGGAGGCAGCTTTCCGGCTTCTGGGCAGGGCTCCAGTTGGGGCCTGATCCCAGCTCTGCCACCAGCTTCCTTGGTGCCTGGACAAGTCCCCTTTCCTCTCAAGGACCCAGTTTCCACACCCGGAGAAGGAAGCATTGGTGTGGTGTCCCTGGAAGCCCCAACAAGTCAGTGTAGTGTGGGTTCCTGGCCAGGCTGGGGGAATACTTTGTCTCTGGTGGCCAGTGGCCTGGACCTGAATCCTCTCTCCTGGGAGGGCTAGTTTTGGTGTGCAGAATTGAGGTTTTGTCTGGCTCCGGGCTGCGACCATCTCCTGATCAGAAGGCTCTCCTAGCATCCTGATTGATACCCTAGAGGGGTACGGATAGGACGTTGCAAGTTTATACAAAGAGCCCAAGCAGCTGTTGGCTTCAGATCTGCAAGCAGAAGGCAGAACCTAACCATCACAAGTTGGTAACTGTTTCTAAATTCTGTGTTTCTTGGGACACACAGTTTTAGTAATCTGAGCTTCCACCTACTTTGTGTGCACAATGACTTTATGAGGTGAGTGAGGTTGTCTCCATTTTGCAGACAAGAAAACTGGCTCAGAGGGGAAAAGTGAGTTGCTCAAGAGCACATGATCAAGAAGAGACAGCGCTGGGACTATACCTTTGTGAATAAATATTTTTGTGTTTTTCGGGTAGATAACCGTAAGAGGGATGCTGGGTCATATGGTAGCTCTATTGTTAATCTTCTGAGGAACCCATAAGCCTGCTTTCCATTGTGGCTGTACCAGTCTACATTCCCACCAGCAGTGAATGAGGGTTCCTTTTTTCCAGCACTTATTACTTGACTGGTTGATAATAGCCATTCTAACAGATATGCGGTGGTGTCTCATTATAGTTTTGATTTGCATTGCCCTAATAGCTAGTGAAGTTGAACACCTTTTCATATTGTTAGCCATTGGTATGTTTTCTTGGGAGAGGTGTCTGTTCAGGTCCTCTGCCCATTTTTTAAATTGGATTATTTGATTGTTTGGTGTTGAGTTGTATGAGTTCTTTACATAGAGCTGTTGTTTACAAATATCATCTCCCATTTGGTTGGTTGCTTTATTATTCTGTTGTCAATTTCTTTTTGTGCAGAAGCTTTTTAGTTCGATATAATCCCATTTATTTACTTTTGCCCTTATTTCCCTTGCCTTTGGGGTCAAATTACAAAATGTTCTCAACCACCAAGGTCCATAAGTTTAATGTATATGTTTTCTTCTATGTAATTTATTGTTTCAGGTCTCATATTTGTTCTTTAATCCATTTTGAATAAATTTTTGTACGGGGGAAAAACTATAACCTTGTTTCATTCTTTCACATGCAATTTTCCCAGCACCATTTATTGAAGAGGCTTTTCTTTTCTTTTCTTTTGTGTGTTTTGGCTCCTTTGTCAAAAATTATTTGCCCATATACAAGTGATTTTATTTATGGGTTTTCAGTTCTGTTACATTGGCCTGTTGGTCTCTTTTTCTGCAATACCATGCTGTTTTGATAATTGTAGTTCTGTAGTACAATTTAAAGTCAGGTTGTGTTATATTTCCAGCTTTGTTCTTTTTTATTTTTTGCTTTGGCTATTCAGGGTCTTTTGACATTCCATACAAATCTGATGTGGTTTTTTTTGTTCTATTTCTTTAAAAATGACATTGAAATTTTGATGGGAATTGCATTAACTCTATATAATGCTTTGGGTAATACGGCCATTTTAACTATGTTGATTCTTCCAATCCATGAACACAGAATAACTGTGCCACATCCAGCACAGCGAGGGCTGAACCTGAGGAGGACTGGTAAAGGATTAAAAAAGACAGACAAAATAATACAGCTGGGCTAAGTGGATCACTTGTACCTGGGTGAAGACACAGAAATACCTAGCCTGCACGCTGAAGCTTTATTTTATAATCAGAGTACACAAAGAAAAACAAGGGAATTGGTCAACATGTTTACAATGTTTTTGTGAATTTCACTTATTTTGGCAGCACTTGCTGCACTTCCCACAGCCCATTAGCTACCTAGGAAGGAGCAAGGGAGGACTAAAAGGCCAAGCTTACTTATGCTAGGAGGGCTCTGCCCTCCAAGCTGGGACTTGTTTGTGGCCCTGCCACAGGTCAGTTCGAGGCTTAACCCTATAGCTGCTCCTTACAAATAACTTTCAATTTCATTGTGTCCTTTTCAATTTCTTTTAATAGTGCTTTGTAGTTTTCAGTATATAGGTCCTTCACATCTTTTGTTAAGTTTATTCCTTGGTATTTTATTCTTTTGGTTGCAATTGCAAAAGTAATTTTTTTCCTTCAGTCTCATTAGTATACTAGAGGCCCAGTGCATGAAATTCATGCACTCGAGGGCAGGGAGGGTCCTTCAGTCCGGCCTGCACCCTAGCAGTCCAGGAACCCTCAGGGGATATCTGACTGTTGGCTTAGGCCTGCTCCCCAGGAAGAGTAGGCCTAAGCCAGCAGTTGGACATCCAACCATCACCACTGTACTTGCCAGCCATGAGCCTGGGTTTCTGGCTGAGTGACACTCCCCCTATGGTAGCACACTGATCACCAGGGGGCAGCTCCTGCATTGAGCATCTGCTTCTGGTGGTCAATTCCTGTCACAGTGACCAGCTGTTCCATTGTTTAGTTAATTTGCATATTAGCTTTTTATTATATAGGATAGGAAAGCAGTGGATTTTTGCACATTGATTTTGTATTCTGCAACTTTCCTGTATTTGTTTCTAATTTTTTTTGTGTGTGGAGTGTTTAGGAGTTTCAATATATAGAATTATATCATCTGCAAAAAGTGACAATTTTACTTCTTTCTTCACAATTTGAATGCCTTCTGTTTCTCTTGCCTGCTTGTTCTGGCTAGGACTTCCAGCACTGTACTGAATAAGAGTGGTGAGAGTTGGCATCCTTGCCTTGCTTATTTCTGATTTTAGAGGAAAAACTTTCAGTTATTCATCACTGAGTGTGAAATAGGCTGAAGATTTGTCATATATAGCCTTTATTATGTTGAGGTACTTTCCTTCTATACCCATTTTATTCAGTGCTTTAATCATAAATGGATGTTGTATCTTATCAAATGCTTTTCTGTGTCTATTGATAAGATCATATGACTTTTAAAATGTTTTTATTGATATCAGAGAGAGGAAGGGAGAAGGGAAGAGAGATAGAAACATTAATAATGAGAGAGAATTACTGATTGGCAGTCTCCTTCACGCTCTCTGGGGATCAGGCCTTTAACCTAGGCATGTTCCCTGACAGTGAATAGAACTGTGACCTCCTGGTTCATGGGTCAATGCTCAGCCACTGAACAACATCATCAAGGTAAGATCATATTATTTTTAAACTTTATTTTGTTAGTGTGGTGTATGACATTGCTTGGTTTGCATATCTTGAACCATCCTTGTGTCGCTAAAATTAACCTCACTTGATCATGATGCATTGTTTTGTTTTGTTTTTTGATGTATTGCATTCAATTCGCTAGTATTTTGTTTAGGATTTTTGCATCTGTGTTCATCAGAGATATTGGTTTATAGTTTTGTTTTTTTATGTTATCCTTGCCAGGTTTTGGTATCAGGGTTACATTGGCCTCATCAAATGTGTTAAGAAGTGTTGCCTTTTCCTCATTTTTTGGGAAGAGTTTGAGAAGGATAACTTTTAAATCTTTGAATGTTTGGTAGAATTCACTTGATGAAGCCATCTGGTCCTGAACTTTTATTTTGGGGGAGGATTTTGATGGTTATTTCAATTTTCTCACTGCTGATCAGTCTATTTAGGTTTTCCAATTCTTCATAATTTAGTCTAGGAAAGTTATATATTGTTCTAGGTTATTGAATATGGTGGCATATAGTCTTTCATAATATTCTAATATGAACTTTTGTATATCTGTGGTGACTTTCTCTTTCTGATTTTGTTTATATGGGTCTTCTCCCTTTTTCCCTTAGTGAGTTTAGCCAGGGGTTTGTCAATTTTATTAACCTTTTCAAAGAACCAGCTGTTGGTTTTATTACTTTTTGTATAGTCTCTTTGTTCTCTATTTCATTCGATTCTGCTCTGATTTTTAGTATTTCCTTTCTTCTGCTGTCTTTGAGTTGCCTTTGTTCTTCTTTTTTCTATTTTTTAAATTTAATGTTAGGTTGTTTAGTTGGGATTTCTCTTGTTTCTTGAGATAGGCCTGCAATGACATAAACTTTCCTCTTATTACTGCTTTTGTTACATTGCAATTTTATTTGTCACCTCACATATCTTTTAAAAATATATTTTTTAATGATTTCTCCGAGCCAGGGTGTCTATATATAATTTAAAAAATATTTTATTTTATTGATTTTAGAGAGAAGAGGTGAGTATAGAGATATAAAACATCAATGAGAGAGAAACATATATCAATGGCCTCCTGCCTTCCCTCTACTGAGGATTGAGCCTGCAACCCAGGCATGTGCTCTGACTAGGAATTGAACCAGTGACTGCTTAATTCATGGACTGACACTCAGTCACTGAGCCACACCAGCTGGGCTTTATATATCTTTTGATCTCATCTTTTATTTATTATTTGACTCAGTCATTCTTTAGTAGTATGTTGTTTAATCTCCACCTATTTGTGGGCTTATTTCTTTTTTGCAGTTGCTTTCTAATATCAAGGTATCATGGTCAGAGAAAATGCTTGGTATAATTTCCATCTTCTTGAATTTGTTGATGCCAGTTTTATGACCCAACATTTGGTCTATTCTTGAGAATGTTCCATGTGCACCGGAGAAGAATGTATAATCTGATGTCCTCAAATGAAAGGTTCTTTAAATGTCAATTATGTCCATTTGGTCTAGTGTGTCATTTAAGGTTGATATTTCTTTATTGATTTTCTGTTTGGATGATTTATCTAGGGCTATGTTTTGATCTGTTTCTCCCTTTAGTTCTGTGAGTAGTTGCTTTATATATTTCAGTGCTCCCCAGTTAGGTGCATATAAATTAAGACATGTTATGTCTTCTTGATATAGTGTCACCTTTATCATTGTAAAATGTCCATCTTTGTCTCTTATTATTTTGAAATATGTGAGACATAAGTATGGCTACATCTGATTTTCTGTGGATGTTTTTTATCTGGAGGATCATTTTCTACTCTTTTACTTTGAATTTACCTTTGTCTTTGCAGCTTAGATGTGTCTCTTGAATTCAGATAGCACATGGTTGGGTTTTGGTTTTTGATCTACTCTTCTACTCTGTGCCTCTTTATTGCTGAATTCAGACCATTTACTTAGGGAATTACTGATATATGAGGATTTCCTTTTGTTTTCTGGTAGCTCTGTGCATGCGTTGGTTCTTTTCCTTTGTATTTCTGTCTATTGTTTTTGTTTGGTGGTATTCCATATTTCTTTCCTCTTTTTTTAAGCTTTGTGTTTTAGTTTGGGAATTTGTGTGTGTGGTTTTCATTAGGTTTATAACAAATAAAGGTGCATATATACTGTACTTTTTAAAAAATTTTGAGTGCATCTGATCTCCATCCTTCTTTGCCAATTCAGATCTATACCCACTCCTCTTTTATGTTCTTGTCACAAATTATCCCTGTTTGTACCATAAGTTTTTTGGTAACCTTACTCTTAGTATTGTGACCTTTTGTTCTTTGTTTCAGGTAGAATAAACCTCTTGAATATTTCTTGCAATGGAGGTTTTCTGGTGATAAAAATCCCTCAGCTTCTTATGTCTGGGAAAGACTTTATTTCTCCTTCATATTTAAAATAAAATTTTGCTGGATAAATTATTCTTGGCTGATAATTTATCTCTTTCAGTCATTGAATATTTGGTTCCACTATCTCTGGCTTGTAGAGTTTCTGCTAAGAAGTCAGATGATATTCTGATGGGTTTTCCTTTGTAGGTCACTTCCTTCTCTTCCGTGTTGGCTTTGAGAATTTTTTCTTTGCCATTAATTTTTGACAGTTTTAATACAATGTGCCTTGGAGAGAGCCTCTTTGGCTTGAGGAAACTAGGAGTTCTGTTTGCTTCTTGGATACAAAGATCTAGCTCTTTCCATAAGTTTGGGAAATTCTTATCTGCTGTTTTTTTTTTTTTAATGGGTTCTCCATTCCCTGCTCTCCCTCTTCTTTTGGTATGTTTATTATTTTAGTATTGCTTTTTCTTATGGAGTCAGATAATTCTCATATAGTTATTTCATTTTTATTTTGCTCAGGCCTCTCTCTTATTCCTTCTGTGTCATTTCCAGATTTCTATATTCAATATCACTAATATTTTCCTCCATCTGGTTTGCTCTGTTTTCTACGCTCAGCAGTTCATTCCTAATCTCCTTATTGTATGTTTCATTTCTAGGATTTCTGGTTGGTTCTTTTTTAAAGTTTCAGTCTTGTTGGTAAAGTACTAGTTTTGTTCATTAATTTGTTTTCTGAGTGCATTGAATTGCCTGTCTGTATTTTCTTGCATCTTATTGAGTATTCTTAGAACTGCAGTCTTGAAAGCTGCATCATTTATATCACATATTCTAGTGTTTCAGCTTGCTTTCTGCAGATTTTTCATTTTTTTTCTGAGCTTCCTCATTACAATAGTTATTCATTGTATTTGTTGGCCTCCTCTTGTCTAGGCATATATGTATGTATATTATTGGCCCTTCTCTAGCAGTTTTGTTTTCTCTAAAGAAGTCTTTCTACTATTTTCCAGTAGATGGCACTGAGTCACAAGATTTTTACCTAGTGATCTCCCAGACTTGACCTCCCTAACCCTCCTAAGACAGTATAGTTGTGCTGCTTGGGGATGGGGTTTGTTTTGCCCTCACTGTAATGGCGACCCTGGACCCCTTGGAGCCCCCACCCTCCGAAGTGCCCATGGAGGAAAACAGTAATTCTACTGCAGTAGGTCTCGGTTTCAGATAATGTGCTCCTTGACCCCACACCAGGAGCAATGGAAGGTGTGTTTTGTGAGTCCAAGGCTCTGTGGTTGTTTCTTTGTCTGAAACATCACCACCTGACAGTGGATAGCTGTGCAGCAAAACCCTTTTGCTCTGTCCTTGATCAGCATCTCCGCTGGCTCTATTGCTATTTGCCCTGCTTGCTCTGCTGGACTGTGCCATGCAACTATCTGTTCCTTCTAGCTGCATTGCTGCATCTCTGGCTATCTGAGCTCTCCTCTCTTCTCGCCTCCCTGTTTATTCCCAGGTGCCCATCCTTAGATGCTTTAATGCATGGGTCTCTCAGGCATGCCTCTGTGTTGAGTAGGGAGTTCTTTGTAAAGTTATAGTTGGTTAACTTCTTGTCTCTATGGCAGGGGGGACACCAGGGGATCTCTCACACCACCATTCCTCTGATGTTTCCACTTAGAATCTTCCCTCTGTAATGAGCATTTGAAGCTGGTTGTTTCCTTTTGTTACCATGATCTCCTTTGGGAACTGACATGTGATAGAGACAGGGAGCTGTGAGGCACCAGTGCTTGGGAGAGGTGGCTGAGAAATGATGGCAGATGATGGTAGGGTAGGGCAGGGGCTCTGGTCCCTGGCTCCAGGAGCAGGGAGCGGGGTTAAGGGAGCAGGTGCAATGGCCACCTGGCTGCTAACTGCAAATCTCAAGGGACAGATCACCATGTCTTCTTTAATAGATGAAGTTCTGAGTGTCTGTATTATTGTGGGCCCTCAAAGCATGGGGCTCAAGACAGGGTCCCCCTGCTTTCTGGACATTAGCATTTTCTGTCAATGCTCATGAGGGCACTCCTGTGCCTGTCTCTATGGCAGTGTGTTGTCAGGGTTACTGTTTCTCCAGCAGAGAACGGGCTGTCACAGGACCTGGAGGCTGCGCTGCTAACCTTAGTCTCCCCCACAGGACATAGCACATAGGTGCTGGGGCTCAGGGGCCTTGGGGGTAGCAAGCTGGCACAGGTCTATGAGGGCCCCCTGGGTGCTGAGCCCTGTATGTCACTCCCATGAAGCAGAGCACAGCCTCCCTGCAGGGAAACTTCTGGGCTTGCTGCTCCTGGGACGGCAGCTGCAGCTGCAGTAACGCTGGGGATTCAATGCCACTCAGCAAAGAAATAGCAAAATCGTAACTAGTGCTTCACCAGACCAGCTTAAAGTAGTGCTCCTTGAAAAAATGTTTTCCTCTTTTTTCTCTTCATCATCAGATGCTGCAAAGATAGCCCTTCAAACTCCTCCCTTCCATGTGCACATGCCCCTCTTCCCATGACGTGGAGACAATGCTGACATTTCTGCACTGAGCCCCTAAGACAAGCATGTCAAACTCTTGGCCCACAGGCCACATACCTCGTTTATTTGGACCCTGTTAGCCTATGAGTTTGACATGCTTGCCTTAAGAAGTCAAAGCCATGCTGTGGAGGCTCCTGCCAGGCTAAGGAGTGATAGAAGGCCAAGGGGAGACAGAGACATCAGAGCCCCAAGTACCAGTCGTGGAAATAAAACCCTGTGCATGTTCCAGCCCCTTTTGGCCCTGCAGTGAACACAGCTGGCAGTCCCAGTGTACTATGAGGAGTGGAGGTACTGTTCTGCCTGGCCCAGCCTGGCCATGCCTGGCCCTGCCTGACCATGCCTGCTTACTGCCTACTGAATCAGGAGAAGTAATAAACTCTATTTAGGCCACTGTATTGTGTTACCCAGGAGCAGATATCTGCAACACTCTCCAGTAAAACATGGACAACTTTGACTGTCAAATGTTTTGAGTATCTACTGTTTGCTAGGTTCCCTGCCTGGGGATGGGGCTACAGAAATAAACACGAATGGGTCCTTGATTTGAGCTCCCAGTGCCAGGAGGCAAGGCTGACAGAATGGTTTGCCTCATGGACAAGCAGCAGGGGAAGTGGAAGTGCTGTCGTGAGCAGTGGGGAGAGTCTATTCCAGGAAGACACCCAGGGCGAGACACGTGTCTGGTTTCTCTGCACAGCAGCAGCCAGGGTGTGACATTTCTCTCCAGGTTTTTACGTAGATGGGTTTCCTCATAGATGTAGTAAAGATGCTGGTTACAGACGATGACAAAGATCACCCACCAGGCTCTGCGAATCATCTTATCGCTTTCTTCCACCACAAAGAAGGGTATTGCTCTGTCCTGTTGTACTGTGAGAAAACTGAGGCTTAAGGACCTGGAGACTTGCCCAAGGTCAGGCAGTTGCTGAGGGACAGAGGCAGGACTCAAAAGCCGTGCTGCTGCTCAGCTGCTCTTTACATAACTGTATAACCCCCCCCCCCCCCCCGTATTAAACATGACATCTGCAATGGCATACTAATAACTGTAGGATATTTTATTTTAAAGTCTCCCAAAATTGAACACCTCATATTACTTCCAGCATTCAGAGGGTACCTTTCCACATTGAGTTTTGCTTTTGCATTTATTTCTGTCCTCTGCCCCCATTCCATTATCTAAAAAAGAATTTGGGCAGATATATAAGAAGCCTTTTGTGCTTATTGGGTCATTTTATTCTAAAATGTTTTGAGTTACAGTTGACATCCTATATTATTTTATACTAAAGACCTGGTACACGAAATTTGTACATGGGAGGGAGAGGGTCCCCTCAGCTAGCCTGCACTCTCTCCAATCTGGGACCTCTCAGGGGATGTTCAACTGCTGGTTTAGGCCCCATACCAGCCTAAACTGGCAGTTGGACATTCCTCTCACAGTCCTGGACTGCTGGCTCCTAACCGCTCACTTACCTGCCTGCCTGATCACCCCTAACTCCGTCTGCCTGCTGGACTGAACACCTCTAACTGCTCCCCCTGCTGACCTGATCACCCCTAACTGCCTCTGCCTGCCTGCTTGATTGCCCCTAATTTGCCTCCTCCCCACACTGGCTTCGTCACCCACACAGCCCTCTGTTTAGTTGTTTGGTCATCCCTCACTAACCCCCCTGCCAGCTTGGTCACCCCACATAGCCTGTTCAGCTGTCTGTTCATTTGTGATGGTCACTTAGGCATGTGTGTGTGTGTGTGTGTATATATATATATATATATATATATATATATATATATATATATATGTTTCACGTGTGCAGCACAGTGGTTAGACAGTTATATAATTTATGAAATGATCACCCCAATAATTATAGTACCCATCTGGCACCATATATAATTATTACTGTATTATTGACTATATTCCCTATGTTATACTGTACTTCACATTCCCATGACTCTTTTATAACTACTAATTTGTACTTCTTTTTTAAAAAAAGAATAATTTATTGATTTTCAAAGAGAGAGGAAGGGAGAGGGAGAGAAAGAAACATCGATGTGAGAGTGCAACATCGATTGGCTGACTCCTGCACACTCCCTATAGGGATTGAGCCCACAGCCCAGAACATGTGCCCTTGACCAAGAATCGAACTTGCAACCTCCTGGTGTATGGGATGACGCCCAGCCAAGGACCCAATTTGTACTTCTGAATCCCTTCGCCTTTTTCACCCAGCCCTGGCTCACTTTCTTTGGAGAGAGTCACAGAAGGGTAAATAAATAATCTCAGTTTAGGGTTTACTAAAAGAAATATCTGGAACAAAAAGGCAATCAATCTCTGTGGGTGAAAGTCACATCCACCTACATTTAGAGTGGCTATTCCCACATTGCTTAGTCTCCGGAAGCACCGAGAGATACTTCTGCAAAGGAGCAGCCGTCATGAGTTAGAGCAAAACTGTCTGTACATTTTCCCTCAAAACTTGAAGTGAACCTGTGGCTGAGGTTAGAAAATTCAGATGTGCTCCCAGGCTGGTCCCTCAGTGGGTGTAGCAGAAAGGAGAAGTGGCCTCACCTCCCTGCCCCTGTGGTGGTCTCACCTCCCTGTCCCTGCCATCGCCTCACTTCCCTGGGCCTCTGGATCAGCCTGGCAGTGGGTGACCATGGGCTGTTTGAGCAATGGTTCTGTGGATAATTGGTGGTGGATATGGGGACAGCTCTCTTAAGGAGCAAGTATTACCCCAGGTCTGTAGCCATGCTATTGTCTTGAGTCTCACCACTGTGCCCATGAGGCCTGGGGTGGAATCAGGTGTGTGTGTATGTGAAAGCTCAGAGGACGTTCCCAGCTTTTCTTCAATGTCCTTGACTATGAGTCCTAATTATCCACCTGGTGAGTCTTACAGCCCCTGGGACCTCACTGGCTCTGGGGCCAGGGAGAAGGAGATGTTTCGCCCATTTTCTCCTAATTCTTTATGTAATGTGAATGCAGGCCTAGCCTGCCTCTGAGACGGGGTGTGCGGGGCGTCCTCCCTGCTTCCTTATAAGTTTATTGTAAAGCTCACTGACAAGGTATATAGCACATTATTTGTAAATAATGAAATACATTCTCTATTGTAAATTCCATGAAGCAACTGATTCTTGGAGAATGTTTTCCTTACCTTCAGACAAACTCTTGACTCCATGGCCAACGCTTTAACCATTTGACAAATGGGGATGCATGCTGACCCACAGAGGGTTACCTGGTAATTTATAGCCATTAAATCTAAATGTAATCTGCTGATTCTCATCCTTAAACAGATAATACTCATTCTACTGAAACAATTTCTAACTTTCACGCCATGGATGTCAGAACATGACTCATTTTTTTTTGGTGTGAGTGGTTTTGTTGAATTGGATTATCATTTTCAAACACTAGAAACATATTTCCTCAAATTTTTGTGGCATTCACAATGTAATGGCCATAGATACATCACAGTTTAAATTTAATCTACACCATTAACAGTTTCTCCACAACTTCTTACTTCTAATCAACAAAACAATCAATCAAGCCTCTTTTGTAGCATTTTCCATTTTCCATGGTGTAAATTCTCCCATCAATTTTAACATGGCCAATTGCAGACTTCCACCATGCATGCCCATGCCCACGCTATCACTAAACGCAGAGTGGGGAGATGGGCAGAAGCACATCATTGTCCAGTGTGTCCACCACAGACACAGGAAGCCTTCTCGACCTCGAGAACATGAATAAATATAGCAAAACAATGAGTAATTTTCAGTGATTATTACCTTGTCTTAATATAATTTATCTACTGATAAATGTACATAATTTAATTTTAAAGTTTTAATGACACAGAATTATTTTCTTCTCTCTGGATCATGCGGTTTCTTGGTTCAACAGTGAATATTTTCTTAGCAACTACAATGTTGTCAATGCCATTTACTAGTTTTCTGGTTTTGATTGAGACTTTCAGTTTGCAAACATAATGTTTTAAAACCACGATGGTGGCAAACAATAATATAAAAAACAAAAGCAGGAAGAGGAAGGAGGAGTAAGTCTGGCACTCTCCTCATCTTTCATAGCAGCACACTTATCCTAATTTAGCACATAGTTGAGTAACTATGTTATTTAAAGTCATAAAACAATTACTAGAAGAAAACATAAAAATGACATGAGCAAAGTTGGAAAGGCAACATTTAGCAGAATAAAATACAATGTAATTAGAAATAGAGAAGGAGTATGGAAGAAAGAAAAAACAATGTAAGTAATAATTTTTCCCCATGTCTGAAGGTCTAAAGATACTGTCTCAAATTAATCCTAAAACAGAAATATTAAAGTTATAATGGTAACCACCAGATCTAAAAGCAATCACTTAGTGATTATTCGGCAAAAACAAACAAACAAAAAACAAACAAACAAAAAAAACTGACCATAGCCAAAAGGGAAGGTACGTTTTATGTTCTTATTAAACACTGAATTTTGCTTGCATGTGCAGGTATAAGTTTGTAAGTAAAACAAAACAAAACATAACTATAATTAAAAAGCAGCTTCCGCTCCCTGCAGCCCAAGCCTCATATACTTTACAGTAATCCCTTTGACAGTATATTGCTTTTGACCGCATGTGCAAACATCCCGAAAGGCCTAACGTCACATTTAATTCCTATTTCCAGTTCCCATGGTCCTCCCCTTCCCTCTGCCAGCCAGGGACTTCTCCAGTTGCAGTGGGAATGGTCATATTTTGTACCTGTTTATACTACAAACATTCACAATGGGCTAAACAGTGCACTTCGCCATATGTCAGTTCAATGCTGACAGAAATCACCAGTTTAGGGTATGGTAAAGAAGAAAATCTTTTTAAGTGCAAGCAACTCAGTAGTGATACCCATAGCCCTGCTGTGGAACAGCTTAATAGCATCTCAGCTCCATGATGAAGCAGCACAGAGTGGCTATGAGGTGGCCCTGGGCCCAGGTCTGCCCTGGCCTGCCCTGGCCTGCCCTGCTCTGGCCTGCCCTGCCCTGCTCTGGTGGGCCCTGCTCTGGCCTGCCCTGCACTGGCCTGCTTGGCTCTGCCCCTGCAGACTTCTTCTGGGTGTTCCAGCTCCAGCTGGGTAAACATAGTCCACAGTCTTTGGTTGAAAGGGAAAGTGCACTCTTTGAGACAAAGAGGAGTCGATTTGTATAGAGAGAAGGCTTCACTCCTGGGCCGTGATTGGTTCGAGCTCATGCAAGTGAGGACTGCAAATCCTTGAAGTTTGATTCATCCAGAAAGTACAGTCCTATTGGTCAGGATGGAGCCTTTCTGATTGGTTGATGAATGGGGGCTATAGATAGCTGTGCAGCTCCAATTGGACAGGGAAGTCTCAGTCCTCTTGGTTGAAATGCTATTCGGGAACTCCTCCATAAAGGTAGGTTCAGCTGGCTGGAGTGCAAAATGCAGGCGGGCAGTTCAGTGAGGGCAGTGGGCAGTTCAGTGAGGGCGGCAGGCAGTTCAAGGCAGGCTCCTGTACTGAACATTTGAGCCCCGTTAGCCACCAGGAGCCCTTTTTTGCAGGTATCTTCTTTCTGAGTCCACAGTGCATTTTTGTTATTTAATCTTCATTCTCCTAAATTTATGTATATGGAAAGAAAGGCTCAAGGTGGTTAGAGGATGCACTCAGAGTGCTATAATTAGCTTAGTGGCTTAACTGGGGAGGTCCTGTTCTCTATAGCAAAGGATTCAGAAGTTAAACCAATATTGGCCAGAGGCTAGAGCATTAACCACCCCCCTCTTCCCCCAAATGAGATGCTCCCCTAAGTAAGAAGTCAGTGCCTAAGGCTCCCATTGCAGAGATCTGCATGTCTCCTACCCCCTTCAAAGTAGAGGGCAGAGTTGGGAGCCTGCGAGGGGTTTCCTTCTTAACAATTCAGGGCAGGTGACTGGGAAGGCATCACCCTCTTGTCTATGCCTTGAGGTTCCTCAAACGGTGGAAAGTCACTGAGGTGCCCAAGCAGATTGTGGTGAGGAGAGGAAGGCTCCCTGACCTGCAGCATGGCACACTTACTCTATTTAATGCTCATGACAACAAAGTGCCTGTGCAATGGCTGTCATCCTCTTCATTTTCAGATGAGAAAGCAGTCTCAGTGCAGTCGAGTAATGTGCCCATGAACACCCTTTCCCTCTGTCCCCCCGCCCCTCCCTCTCCACCTGCCTTTCCCTGTCCACCTCATGGCTGCTGGGAATAGTGCTTTCAGGAGGGAGATGTCAGTATCCTGCAGCTGCCTCTGGGACCACGTGGGCTTAGGGCCTCTGGTGGGAACTGAGGTGGCCCTGCTGTGCTGCTGTTTGGAGCTCACAGTGATCTCTGGGGCTGCCTTGTGGCAGGACATGTTCAGGAGCCACGCCTGAGCGGAGGCCCCAAGGGCCACAGGCCAGATGGCAGGTGGCTACTGAAGTGTGGAGCCAGTCCCACCTGCAGTGCCCGCCTACTTCCCTGTAACCAAAGCTGCTGGTGGAGGGGGTTTTGTGAAAGCAAAGTGGCCCTAGGAGGGCTGAGGAGGAGCCGGCTCTGCTAACTGGGGACAAGGTGCCTTCCTTTCTCACAGCATCTCTGTACCTCTTGGAAAGAGCTGGGGGGCGGGGGGAGGCTCCTCCGTGGAGAGGCAGCTAACCTTGACCTCGCTCACAAACAAGAATGGAAGTACACCACCCTGACTCCTTTCTGTGCTGTTCCGTGGACTGCCAAACCCTCTCAGCTCTGTGAACCCTCAGCCCCCGGCTCTCGGGCCTTTGGCTTGCTCTGCTCTCCTCCGGAGTCAGAACTACTCAACATGTCCTCAATTCCTTGTCTCTTTTGGTTCAAGGAGAGGACATGCCTGACTGACCACTGCAAGGTGACCCATTTGGAGCATGAACATCAGGCCATGTCCAAGGACTCGACACCCTTCCTTGTGTCCTCTCCACCCCCTACCTCCCATGTGGTTGTGTCAGAAGAGCCAGTTCTGCTCAATGTGAGCCAGGCAGGCACCCCTGACACCAGCGATTGTTCTGATTGTGGGACTGAGCTGTACTGACCACAGTGACCCAATTGTCGTTACTTCCCAGGTCCTGTCCAGGGATCACTGGTCCCAAAGGAGGTTTGAGAGTAGAGAGCATCTTTCTCTGGGAGGCTGGACCAGAGAATAAATTTAGCATTTATTTAGGAGCCAGGCTGGCTGTGTCCTGCCATCACTGCTGTGAACCAGGGAGGAGCTGGGAGTGGAATGATGCCAACAGCAGGGCACAGGGACCAAAGGAACAGCACCTCCTGTGGGTGTGCACTTTCGATGCTTGCCCAGGCAGCCAGTTGTAGCTCTTAGCCAGGCCTCTGAGGTTGCATATCAGGCCAATGGGTGTGACTTTTTCTACTTCATCAACCTGAGAGAGCTGAGCATGGCAACATATAGTCCTGTCCATGCCCTGACTGAGCTAGCCTGCATATTCCAGGCAAGACTACAGGCTTCCCTCAGGATGTCTTTATGCCCATCTGTTTCCTGTGCTCCCTGGAGCCATCTCAGGGCTTCTCTTCCTCTCTGTGGTAGGGGGAGGGATTGCCACGGTTTTCTTTCTTCCATTTGAGGATACATTCTTAGGCCCTCCTGTGGGGGAGTTCTCTGCCTTCTCCATGCCGCATGTGACCTTCTTTGCAAATGGAGAAAAAGCCTCTCCTGGATTAAGAAGAATTTTAGAAGGGTCACCATTGAAGGTCTTGATCCTCTCCCCATGGCCTTGTCATGGCATCCTTCTGCCATCTTTATCCAAGACTCCACTGGGGCCTGCATGGTTGTTATTGGTACTACACATGCAGTAAACTCTTCTCCCCTTTCTTTCTCCTCACTCCTCCTGGGTAGCTGCTGCAGATGGAGTTGACTGGTGTGGTGACCATTCCCATGCACTTGTGAAACGAACTTGTGGTCAATTTGATTTCCTCAGCCTGTAGGGCATGTGGCCCAGTGCTTAGCTGTATCTCCATACTGGCTCTCCATACTGGCCCAGCTGGTTCCCTGGCCCTGATCCTGGCATCTCCTTGGGACTCACTTATTTAATAATACTTCTTCAGAACTATACTCCTACTAGTACTTGTCAGATGCATATAAATTCTTTAATTTTTTAATTTAGCATTTGTTTAAGTTTGTTTTTGATATGTAAATAATGCATTTATTTAGATTTAATTAAGTTATGAGAGATGACTGAATTTATTTTTTTCATTTATATATATATATACACTAGAGGCCCAGTGCACGAAATTCGTGCATGGGGGCAGAGGGTGAGGGATGTCCCTTAGCCCAGCCTGTACTCTCTCCAATCTGGGACCCCTTGAGGGATATCCAACTGCCCATCTAGGACCGATCCTATCAGGCCTAAACGGGCAATCGGACATCCTCACAATACAGGACTGCTGGCTCCAAACTGCTCGCCTGCCTGCCTCCCTGATTGCCCCTAACTGCTTCTGCCTGCCTGCTAACCACTACCCTGCCAGCCTAATTGATGTCTAACTGCTCTCCTGCCAGCCTATTTGCCTCTAACTTCCCTCCTCTGCAGGCCTGGTCCCTCCCAACTGCCCTTCCCTGCTGGCCTGATGGCCCACAACTGCTCTCCCTTGCAGGACCTGGAACCTTCAACAACCTTCCCCTGCTGGACATCTTGTGGTGGCCATCTTGTGTCTACATGGGGGCAGGATCTTTGACCACATGGAGGCAGCCCTCTTATGTGTTGGAGTGATGGTCAATTTGCAAATTACTCTTTTATTAGATAGGATAGAGGCCTCGTGCATGGTGGGGGCCAGCTGGTTTGCCCTGAAGAGTGTCCCAGATCAGGGTGGGGGTTCCCTTGGGGTGAGGGGCGGCCTGGGCAAGGGTCCTTTGGAGGTTTGCAGGCCGGCCATGCCCCCCAGCGACCCAAGCAGAGACCCTGGGATCTGGGATTAATCTATGTCTACAATTGAAACTTTGTAACCTGGAGTAAAACCAAGCCTTCTGCTTGCTCCGGGGTGGCAGCTATTTCTGTTTGAAACTTTGTAGCCCAGAGAGGAGGCCTAGGCCAGCAACAGCAGGCTGAAAGCTTGGCTTCCTCCATTGCCAGGGAAACCCAAGCCTCTGTTCTCTCCAGCTCAGTGGCTGCCACCATTTCTGTATCTTTTATAATTGAAACTTTGTAACATTGAGTGGAGGCCTAGGCAGGCGGAAAGCTTGGCTTCCTCTATTACTGGGGAAACCCAAGCCTTCCTCCTGCTCTCAATGGTGGCAGCCATCTTGGTTGAGGTTTATTTGCATAATTGCTCCTGATTGGCTGGTAGGCATGGCTTGTGGGCATGGCTTGTGGATGTGGCAAAGGTATGATCAAATTTGCATATTACTCTTTTATTAGATAGGACTAGAGGCCCAGTCCACAAAATTTGTGCAGGATGGTGGTGGTAGTGGTGGGGTTCCCTCAGCCCAGCCTGCACCCTCTCACAATCTGGGACCTCTCAGGGGATGTCCGACTGCTGGACATCCCTCTTGCAATCCAGCACTGCTGGCTCCTAACCACTCGCCTGCCTGCCTGATGGCCTCTAATCCCTCTACCTGCCTGCGTAATCACTTCTAACTGCCTCTGCCTCAGCCTCACCACTGCTTTGTCAGGAAGGACATCCAGAATGATGTCCAGAAGGTCATTTGGCTGTCCAGTCTAATTATGCTTTTATTATTATAGATACTAGAGGCCCAATGCATGAAGATTCGTGCAAGAATAGGCCTTCCTTCCCCTGGCTGCAGGCACCGGCTTTCCTACAGCTCCTAGGACCTAGGATGCTTCACTCTGGCTGCTGCCAGCCACCCAGAACCCAGGCTGCTTTGCTCCAGCTGCCACCAGGCATCTGGGATCGGGGATGCTTCAATCCCACTGCTGCCACCACGCACAGGGGGCATGTTCTGAGCCATGCCATGGCCACTCAAAGCGTGCCCACACCTCTGCTGTGTGTTTGCTGGGACTGGGGGCAGCATGCAATTCCCTCCTGCCCATCTGCATGTGCAGCTCTTCCTGAGCGGTTGTGATGCAGCCTTTTTTTGAGCCTGGCTAATTTGCATATTACCTGTTTATATACACTAATAAAAGAGAAACATGCAAATTGACCGTTCCTCTGCTGTGCTCACCAGCCAATCAGAGTGAGTATGCAAATTAACCCCAACAAAGATGGTAGTTAATTTGTGTGCGCAGACAATGAGCAAAGACTGAAGATAGCATGGAAGGAAGCCAAGTGCTGCAGAAGGGAGCGAAGCTGCAGAGAAGGGAGGGAACAAGGCAGTGGAGACCGAAGGGGAGCGAGGCGGCAGCAGAGACAGGAGGGAAGCCAGCCTCAGTGGGTTTCACTCCCTTCTCTGCTTTGCTCCAGCAGCAGGAAGCCCTATTCTGGCAGGAATCTTCCTGCAATGGGCCTCCAGTATATATATATATATAGATATCCAATGATCTTAACACCACATATTAATAGTCAATCTTCTCATTGATTTGAGGTGTCACCTTTAAGCATATGAAATTTGCATATGTAATTGAGGCTAGTTATAGATATTCTGTACCATTTCATTGTTTTGTTTATCTATGTAAACACTGTTTCCATGACAAAAGATTTAGAATATATTTTAATTTACAGTAAATGTAGCTTTCCATTTTTCACCCTCTCTCATTTTCTTTTCTTTTTAAAAAATTTTATTTTATTGTTTAAAGCATTACAAATAGTAGTAAATATGATTCCTTTTATTCCCCCATTGATCTTCCCCAGCCTTCCCTAACCTCTGGCACATGTCCTCAACCCACACCCCCACTGTCTTGTGTCCATTGGTTATGCTTATATGCATGCATACAAGTCTTTGGTTGATCTCTTACCTCCCCCATCCCCACCACCCAACACCCCCAAGCCTTCCTGCTGAAATTTGACAGCCTGTTTGATGTTTCTCTGCCTCTGTATCTACCTTTTCATTAATCAAGTTACAATGTTCTTTATTATCCAGAAATGAGTGAGATCATGTGGTATTTTTCTTTTATTGCATGGCTTATTTCACTTAGCATAATGCTCTCCAGTTCCATCCATGCTACTGCAAATGGTAAGAATTCCTTCTTTTTTACAGCAGTGTAATGTTCCATTGTGTAGATGTACCACAGTTTTCTAATCCACTTATTTGCTGATGGGTATTTAGGCTGTTTCCAGATCTTAACTATTGTAAGTTGTGCTGCTATGAGGATAGGAGTGCATATATCCTTTCTGATTGGTGTTTCTGTTTTCTTGGGATATATTCCTAGAAGTGGTATTACTGGGTCATATGGCATTTTTGAGGAAATGCCATACTGTTTTCCACAATGGCTACACCAGTCTGCATTCCCACCAGCAGTGAAGGAGGGTTCCTTTTTCTCCACATCCTCTCTAGCATTTGTCCTTTGCTGATTTGTTAATGATAGCCATTCTGACAGGTGTGAGATGACACCATATTGTATTGATTTGCATCTTTCAGATGATTAGTGACTTTGACCATGTTTTCATGTATCTTTTGGCTTTCTGAATGTCCTCTTTTGAAAAGTGTCTATTTAGGTCCTTTGCCCATTTTTTTGATTGGATTGTTTATCTTTCTTTGTTAAGTTGTATGAGTTCTCTGTAAATTTTGGAGATTAAACCCTTATCTGAGATAGCAAATATGTTCTCCCATGCAGTGGGCTTTCTTGTTGTTTTGTTGATGGTTTATTTTGCTGTGCAGAAGCTTTTTATTTTGATATAGTCCCATTTCTTTATATTCTCCTTAGTCTTTCTTGCCCTAGGAGCTGTGTCTGTAAAGATATTGCCATGACATTTGTCTGCTATTTTGCTGCCTATGGAGTCTTGTAGGATTTTCATAGTTTCCTGTCTTACATTCAAGTCCTTTAACCATTTTGACTTTGTTTTTGTGTGTGGTATAAGTTGGTGATCTAGTTTCATTTTTTTTTTTTTGCGTGTATCTGAACAAATTTCCCAGCACCATTTATTTATTTATTTATTATTATTTTTTTGGGGGGGGGGGCGCGGGCAATGTCTTATTTATTTATTTATTTATTTATTTATTTTTATTTTTTATTTTTATTTTTTTAATTGATTTTTTGCAGTATAATAGTAGTACATGTTTTCCTTTCCCCCTCCCCCTTATCCTCCCCCCAGCCTCCCTCACCCCCCAGCACATATCCCCAGCTTCCCCCCCTCCCCGTCCCAGTGTCTTTCATTCATTGGTTATGTTCATATGCATGCATACAAGTCCTTCAATTGATCTCCCCCGCATCTGCCTCCCATCCACCCAAGCCTCCCCCTGTAGCTTGACAGCCTGTTCAAGGCCATCCTGCCTCTATATCAATCACTCTCCCCTGTTTCTTTTCTTCAAAAATATCTTGCCTCTGCATACTAGAAATAAATGTATAAGAACAAAAAATGTTTTAGTCTCAGTTTCAATGTCCAACTGTTCTGAGCCCCAGTTTCAGTGTCAAATAATTCTTTATGTGTATAAGTCAGCAATGGTATCCAGGTGGTGGACACATCGTGTTAATGCAAGATCCATCCTCTCTGGTTTGGTCCTGGGCTGCCTGCAGACATGCTCAGCTGCCGACTGCTAGCATGGCAAGGTGTCGTCAGTGTCCCCCATCTCTGGACCATCCTCGTGACTGGAACAGATCCATCAGTTCCTCACCGTCGCAGGAACCCACATGGTCTTGGAGTTGTTCTCTGAAAACACACAAACACATTCTCGACCAAAAGTTAACAAAGGGATCCTCTATGCAAAATAGACGTGGGATTCTTTTTAATTTTTGCCTAAATGATTTTCCTTTGGCTTACTTTGACATCATGTGTGTTTTTTCATGGGTGTCCTACAATTGTTTTTACAAATGGAATTTACTTTACTGGAGTAAGAATTTTCTAGATGTATTTTACTTACTCGATATATATATTTTTTCCCTTACATGATATTACCCCGCTGTCCCCTCCCCTTTTTTGATTAATGGGGACTTTTGGAAATTTTATATTGCAGTCTTGGTAATTTTAAATTTTAATTTTCCCAGCACCATTTATTAAAGAGGCTGTTTCGACTCCATTGCATGCTTTTGCCTCCTTTATCAAATATTAATTGAATATAATGGCTTGGTCAATTTCTGGGTCTTCTGTTCCATTGGTCTATATGTCTGTTCTTGGGCCAGTATCAGGCAGTTTTGAATACCATAGCTTGGTAAATATAGTGTGATGTCTGGTATTGTGATTCCTCCTACATTGTTCTTCTTTCTCAGGATAGCTGTGGCAATTCAGTGTTTTGTTTTGTTTTTTAATTCCAGATAAATTTTTTGAGAGTTTGTTCTAGGTCTTTGAAATATGCCATTGCTATTTTAATAGGTATTGCATTGTTGATTCTACCAATCCATGAACATGGTATGTTCTTCCATTTGTTTAGGTCTTCCTCTATCTCTTTTTCCAATGTCCTGTAGTTTTCCGAGTACAGGTTTTTTACATCCTTGGTTAAGTTTATTTCTAGGTATCTTAAGTATTTTGGTGCAATGATAAATGGCATTTTTTTCATTTATCTTTCTGTGAGTTCATTATTGATATATAAAAAGGCCATAGATTTTTGGGTGTTAATTTTGTATCCTGCTACATTGCCAAATTCATTTATTAGGTCTAGTAGTTTTTGATAGAGTCTTTGGGTTTTCTATGTTTAGTATCATGTCTTCTGAAAACAAGGACAATTTTACTTCTTTTTTCCAATTTGTATGCCTTTTACTTCTTGTTTGATGGCTATGGCTAGTACTTCTGGTACTATGTTGAACAAGAGTGTGAAAGTGGGCATCCTTGTCTTATTCCTGTTCTTAGGGGAAATGGGTTTAGTTTTTGCCCGTTGAGTATAATGTTGGCTGTAGTTTTGTTATATGGGGCTTTTATTATGTTGAGGTATGATCTCTCTATTCCCACTTTGCTGAGAGTTTTTATCAAGAAAGGGTGTTGGATTTTGTCAAATGCTTTTTCTGCATCAGTTGATGTGATTATGTGATTTTTCTCTCTCAGTTTGTTTATGTGATGTATCACATTTATTGATTTGCAGATATTGTACCTTCCTTGTATCCCTGGAATAAATCCCACTTGATCACGGAGTATGATCTTTCTGATGTATTGCTGAATCAGATTTTTTAGAATGTTTTATTATGGAAGAGTTTTAATATATATAAAGGAAACATACTGATATAATGAACCCATGTATTCATGGTCTAGCTTCAACCTTGATCAACATCTTGTCATTTTTTGCTTCATTTATACCTCCAGCCTTTTTCCACTTAATTATTTTTATATTTTTTAATGTAAAAGTTGGTATATATTTATTTATTTTTTTCATCTTTATTTTTCAGTTTATTAACTACATTGTTCCCTTTCCCCCCCCCCCCTCTATAGTTCTCCTCCACCTGGTACCCATCCCACCCTCCACCCTCATCCCCCTCCACTGTCCTCTCCCATAGTTGCAGATTTTTGTCCAGTCTCTTGCTGCACTTTCCACACTCCCTTCCTCCCCAAGAGTTGTCAGTCCATTCCCTCTTTATGTCCGTGATTCTGTTACATTCACCAGTTTATCCTGTTCATCAGCTTATTAATTCACTTGATTTTTAGATTCAGTTGTTGATAGATGTGTATTTGTTGTTCATAATTTATACTTTTATCTTTTTCTTCTTCCTCTTCTTAAAGAATATCTTTCAGCATTTCATATAATATTGGTTTGGTGGTGATGAACTCCTTTAGCTTTTTCTTATCTGTGAAGCACTTTATCTGACCTTCAATTCTGAATGATAGCTTTGCTGGATAGAGTAATCTTGGTTGCAGATTCTTGCTATTCATCACTTTGAATATTTCTTGCCACTCCCATCTGGCCTGCATCGTTTCTGTTGAGAAATCCGCTAACAATCGTATGGGTGCTCCCTTATAGGTAACTAACTGTTTTTCTCTTGCTGTTTTAAATATTCTCTCTTTGTCTTTTGCTCTTGGCATTTTAATTATGATGTGCCTTGGTGTGGTCCTCTTAGGGTTCCTATATATTGGGGTTTGGTGCGCTTCTTGGACTCCTAAGTCTATTTCTTTCACCAGGTGTGGGAAGTTTTCAGTCACTATTTCTTCAAATAGGTTTCCATTGTCTTGGTCTCTCTCTTTTTCTGGCACCCCTATAATTCGGATGTTGGTATGCTTGAGGTTGTTCCAGAGGCCCCTTACACTATCTTCAATTTTTTGAATTATTTTGGTTTCTTGCTTTTTCAGCTGAGTGGATTTTCCCTCTTTGTATTTCAAATCTTTAACTTGGTTCTTCGGGTGCTCCAGAGCACTTTTAGGTCTTTGTATAATATTTTTTATTTCAGTCAGTGTATGCTTAATTTCTGGTTGGTCCTTTTTCATATCCTTGAGAGTCTCCTTTATATCCTTGAGGGTCTCCTTCATTTCCTTGTAAGACTCATTTATTTCCACGTTGGTCTTGATCATTTCCACGTTGGTCTTGATCATTTCCTTGCAGGTCTTGTTCATGTCCTTGAGGGTCTCGTTCTTTTCCTTTGCGGTCTTGCTTATTTCCTTATAGGCCTCGACCTTTTGTTGGAGCCTCTTGAGAAGCCCTATAACCATGGTTTTGAATTCCATGTCCAGTCGTTTTTTCCCCTCCATTTCTTTCACATCTGGTTTCTTTCCATGTCTCTGCATGGTGGCTGCTTCCCTGAGTTGGTCAATTACCTTTGTGTGGTAGACTTCCTACAAGGGACATTGGGTCAGCCTCCCCAGTTACCTGAGGTGGATATGGGTTGCACAGTCTTGCTGAAGTTAAGCTCAGGTTAATCGTTGTTAGCACTTGGAGGGGTTGACCTCCAGGCCAATTGTCTGTGAAGTTCAGCTGTGCTCAGGTTGGATGGGCGGAGTCTCCAGGCCAAGCAGACAGTGTTAGCTCAGCCCTGTGCAGCCCCAGGGACTCTGTGCTGGGGGCAATGACCACCAGCATGTCTGAGAGAGAGCCGCTGCCAAGCTCCACTGGCTGCCGGGGAATTCAGACTCTCCCCAAATGAGTCTGCACACCCAATGTCTCACCCAGGGTCGTGAAACAAAGCAGTCTGACAGTTTCCCGAATGAGAGAACAATTCGCGATGCATAAGCTTGCCTTCTCCACAAGCTGGCAGACCGCTGAGCTTCGGTGTCCCTCCCACTGTCCAATTTTCACCCTGTATGATAGTGGGTTCCCTGGACTTCGCCCAGAGCTGGAGAATCAGTCCAGTGGGACATCTTTGTCTCCCTGTTCGAGAAAACTGGCCGGTTTTCAGCCACCCTCCCTATCCGCTGGTGCGCTCTCCAAACCTCTCTCCACGTGAATCTTCAACGCTGTCCTCAGCCGCTCCTTCAAGTCACAGTGTCTTATCTTCACTTTTATTTGTGGAATTTTCCCTCAGCCAGCTTTCTGGTGATTCTGGAAGGTGTTTGTTCTTTCATTAAGTTGTAGTTTTAAAATTGCTGTGTATGATGGTAAGATAGGTGTTTTGCCTATGCCGTCATCTTGGTTCCTCCTAAAGTTGGTATATATTTAAACACACTAATCTTAAATGCATGATTTTAGAAAGTTGTTCCACCTATGTAACCCACACTTCTATCAGGACATAAAATACATAACCTAGTAAAGTTCCCCTGTGCCCCTCCAGAGACACCCACTGTTCTCATTCCCCTAGAGATTAATTTTGCCTGTTCAGGAATTTCACAGACATGGGATCACAGAAGGCACCCTGTGTACAGTGTCCTCAGTCAGTGGTGATTGTGAGATCCATCCTTGGTGAAAGACCTGTACTCAGATCTGCTCTTTGCTGAGCACAATTCACACATACACATACCCCATAATTTTCTTATTCATTATCCAGGTGGGTTGTTTCTGTTTTGTTTTGTTTTTTGTTTTTGTTTTTTTTAGCTATCATGAATAAAGCTGTTATGAGCATTAATGCATACTCTTTGTGTGAATATGTGTTTTCACTTAGCTTGGGTAAGGACATGGGAATAGAATTGGTGGGGTTATGATACATATGTTTAATTTTGTAAGAAGCTGTTAAACTGTTTTTAAAAGTTGTTGTATCATTATCCATTCTTCTACCAATGTAGGCACACTCCAGTGGCTTACATCTTCCTGACTTGGCATTGATAATATTTTATTTTATTTTATTTTATTTTATTTTATTTTATTTTATTTTATTTTATTTTATTTTATTTTTAGTGTTTTTTCCCTCTTTTTAATTTTTTAAATCTTTATTGTTCAGTTTATTAATTACATTGTTTCCTCCTTTCCCCCCTATAGTTCCCCTTCACCCAGTACCCATCCCACCCTCTGCCCTCACCTCCCCACCACTGTCCTCTCCCATAGTTACATGATTTTTGTCCAGTCTCTTGCTGCACCTCCCACATCCCTTTTCTCCCCAAGAATTCTCACTCCATTCCCTTTCTATGCCCATTATTCTGTTATATTAACCAGTTTATCCTGTTCATCAGCTTATTAATTCACTTGATTTTTAGATTCATTTGTTGATAGATGCGTATTTGTTGTTCATAATTTATATTTTTACCTTTTTCTTCTTCCTCTTTTTATAGAATATCTTTCAGCAATTCATATAATATTGGTTTGGCGGTGATGAACTCCTTTAGCTTTTTCTTATCTGTGAAGCACTTTATCTGACCTTCAATTCTGAATGATAGCTTTGCTGGATAGAGTAATCTAGGTTGTAGATTCTTGCTATTCATCACTTTGAATATTTCTTGCCACTCCCATCTGGCCTGCATTGTTTCTGTTGAGAAATCCGCTGACAATCGCATGGGTGCTCCCTTATAGGTAACTAACTGTTTTTCTCTTGCTGCTTTTAATATTCTCTCTTTATCTTTTGCTCTTGGCATTTTAATTATGATGTGTCTTGGTGTGGTCCTCTTTAAATTTATATTTTGGGGTTCTGTGCACTTCTTGGGCTTTTAAGTCAATTCCTTTCACCAGGTGGGGGAAGTTTTCGGTCACTATTTCTTCAAATAGGTTTTCATTATCTTGCTCTCTCTCTTTTTCTGGTACCCCTATAATTTTGATGTTGGTATGTTTGAGGTTGTCCCAGAGACCCTTTACACTATCTTCAATTTTTTGAATTCTTTTTGCTTCTTACTTTTCTGGCTGAGTGGATTTTGCTTCTTTGTATTTCAAATCTTTGACTTGGTTCTTTCGGTCCTCTGGACTGCTTTTAGGTCTTTGTGTAATATTTTCTATTTCAGTTAGTGTATGCTTAATTTCCAGTTGGTCCTGTTTCATATCCTTGTAGGTCTCTTCATTTCCTTGTAGGTCTTGATCATTTCCTTGTAGTTCTCATTAAGTTCATCGGTCTTTTCTTGGAGCCTCTTGAAAAACCTTATTACTGTGGTTTTGAACTCTATGTTTAGTCGTCTTTTTTCCTCCATTTCTTTCACACCTGATTTCTTTCCATTTCTCTGCATTGTGGCTGCTTTCCTGAGTTGGTCCATTAGCTTTGTATGGTAGATGTCCTCTAAGGAGGACATCTCAGCCTCCCCAGTTACCTGAGGTGGATACTCTTACTGCAATCCTTTATGGGTTGTACAATACTGTTGAAGTTAAGCCCAGATTATTGTTGTTAGTACTAGGAGGGTTTGACCTCCAGGCCAATTGACTGTGAGGGTAAGCTGTGTTCAGGTTGGATGGGCGGAGTCTCCAGGCTGAGCAGGCAGCATCAGCTCCGCCCTATGCAGCACCTGGGTCTCTGTGGTGGGTGGTAACAGCTGCACACACCTCTGAGAGAAAGCCACCACCGGTCTCCACCCGCTGCCAGACAACTCTGCCTCTCCCCAAATGAGTCTGCATACCCAAAGTCTCGCCCAGGGTTGTAAAACAAAGCAGTCTGGTGGTCTCCCGAACAAGGGAGCAAGTCACGAGTCCTCTCTGTGTGGTCTTGCACTTCTGTTCCCAAGTTTACGCGCAAACTGCTGTTTCCAAGTTTAGGAGCTCTCAACAAGCTTGCCCTCTCCACAGGCTCGCAGACCTGTGCCACGCCTGGATTTCAGCATGCCTTCCCCGGATCTTGCCTGGAACTGGGGAATCAGTGCAGTGTGACTCCTTTGCCCTTCCTGTTGGAGAAAACCCGCCGGGTTTGCAGCCACCGGCCCTTTCCGCTCGCGTGCACACATGGCTCCGAACCTCTGACTCTGCAAGTATCTTTAACGCTGTCCTCCACTGCTCCTCTGATTCACAGTGTCCTATCTTTACTTTTATTTGTGGAATTTTCACTCAGCCAGCTTTCCGGTGATTCTGGATGATGTTTGTTCTGTTGTTAAGTTGTAGTTTTGGAATTGTTGTGTGGGGCAGCAAGATAGGTGTTTACCTATTCCGCCATCTTGGTTCCTCTCCGGCATTGATAATATTTTAAATCTTAGCTGTTATAGTGGGGGTGGCGAAGTAGCTCTAATGGTTTTAATTTGCCTTTACCTGAAAATAAGACTACAAACACATTTTTATGTACTTTGTGGCCATTTGTCTATATATGCATATATGTATAAGTATAAGCATATATATACACACATATAGAGAAATGGCCAAAAAGTGCTCAATAATGTGTATATATGTGTTTTTTGGTGTCTAAGTCCATTTCTTATTGGGTTGTTTATCTTTTATTGTTTTACTGGGGCTTTTTATATGTCCTAAATATTTCCTTGGTTTGTGACTATTTTGTCTCTGTCTGTGACTTGCCTTTCATTTGCTACTAGTGTATTTTAAGAAAACCAGAAGTTTTTAATTTGATAAAGTGTAATTTATCAAATTTTAAAATGGTTATTGCTTTCTGTGTCCTGTCCAATAAACGTTTTTTTTTTTTACTTTCAAGTTGCCTAGATATTTTCCTGTATTCTCTCCTAAGAGCATTATAGCTTTAGCTTTTTCATTTTGTTCTGAGAAGCATCTAGATTTAAATGTGTGTGTGTGTGTGTGTGTGTGTGTGTGTGTGTGTGTGTGTGCGCGCGCGCGTGCGCGCGCGTGCCTGACTGGGAATTGAACTGCCACCTTCTGGTGTATGGAATGATGCTCTAACCAACTGAGCCACACCAGCCAGGGCATACTATAAATCTTTTTTCAAAGCATTTCCTCATCTTCCTTATTTCCACAGGCTGCAGCCCATTCTTCTTCCAGGCCTGCTAGTCACTGATATCCTCCTCACTTTGGTTCCTTGAGGTCTCAGCCAAAGTTGAAACTTTAGGGAAGAGCTGATTTCTGTCAATGTCACATCAATGGTGTGAGGGCATAAAAGCACTCAGAATTTAACTGAAGTTTCAGCTGTCTATTCAGACTTCCTCCAAAATAAAACCATTTGGAATGGCAGATGTGTGGCTGGGCATGGTGGCAGAGCTCTGTATGGTGTGTGTGATGTCCATGAACTACCCAAAGACAGACTGGATCACAACACACCAGGCATCTTGCATAGTGTCTGTCACCAGGGGGTGTTGAGGAAATGGCAGTGGACTAGGTGGATGTGAAAATCCTGAGTGGCCTTGCTCAATGCCTCACCAAGCTTACATCTGTGGTGATGCCAGTATCTTCTTATCAACCAAGGAAAAAGGAGCTCAGTCTAAGGACCTTTTCTTAGGTTGAGAGCATCCTTGAGGAAGGCATTCTTATCCATTATTTTTATTTGTAGAAATAACTTAGGACTTGGTTCTGGAAAATTATTATTCTGATTGAAGTGGGTTGAATGCATTCTTGTATCTGCAATTTGCTGTTTTTCAACAAACTTTAGAAATTTAACATTATGCCTTCAGATACTTTTTCCTGCCCTCTTCTTCTTCTTTTATCTTTCTGTGATACCACCTGTAACATACAGTGTACCATTTGATACTGTTCCAAATGCAACTGAGTAGCTATTTATTTTTATTCATTTTTTCTCTCTTGTCCTGTAATTTGAATAATATTTATTGATTGGTCTTCAAGTTCATTAATTTTTTTTAGATCAACAATTTGCTGTCAGGTCACCAGGGATATTTTTATTGCAAATATACTTTTCAGCTCTAGAATTTACATTTGAATCTTCTTTTAAATTTTTTTTTCAATTTCAGTGTACACTTAATAATGTTTTGCATTAGTTTCAGGTGTATATCATGATGATTAGACAATCATATACTTTACAAAATGTTCTCCCTGACATTTTCAGTACCCAGCTGGCACCATACATGGAAAGTATTACCGACTATATTCCCTATGCTATACTTTACATCTTTATGACTATTTTACAACTATCAATTTGTACTCCTTAATCCCTTCACCATTTTTTACTCAGTCCCCTTCCCACATTCAAATCTTCTTATATTTCCCATTTATTGGCTGAAATTTTCCACCTTTCCATCATTATAAGTATTTTCTTTTAAGCTTTTGAAAGTATTTCTAAGTAGCTCTTTTAAAGACCTTGTGTGATAACTTCAACATCTGGTTCATCTTGGAATCAGTTTCTATTGACAGTTCTTCTCTAGATTCCATTTTTCTGTTTCTACAAGCTTCTATTAATTTTAATTACAAGCTGGATGGCATGGATGCTATAGTGAAGGAACACTGTATTATGGTTTCGTCCCCTAAAGGATGATGAGTTTTGTTCTGATTGACATAGAAGATCTTTTTGCTTCACCAAGCTGGCTTTTAGTCTTTGTTAGGGCTAGGCTATTTAAATGTGGAACTTGTTCATAGTTCCTGGCTCTTGTTCTCGGATATTGTTCTTATTTCTTAGGTGTGGCCTTTCTTAGGTGTGGCCTTCCATACAACACACTCTTCTCAGAATCCTGTCCTGAAAATCTCAGCCCTTCAAAAGCCTGGAATTATTTGGCTTACAGCTTTTTTTTTTCTTTATGGGAGATGACTGCCCCTGAGGCTCCAGCTCCTTGCACCATGGCAGAAAAACAGCCACTGGAAGAAGGCCAGGGCAATCAATGGTGGGACAGGTTGATGTGTTTGAACTTCATCCTGTGACCAAAACTATCTTTCATCATTACCTCACTGTAATCCCAAGGTTCTCAGTGAAGCGTCTCCACTCAGAATAAGACCAAACTCTGACTTTTCTAACCTTCTCCAGCCTCTGTTACCTCTATCGAGTCTGGCCTTGGAGCGGATGATCTCTGCTGGGTCTCTTGGAGTCTCACCCCTTGCATTTACAGACAACCCTGGCTAAAGACACACCCAATGAGTTTCCACACAGCACACTCTTCTCAGAATCCTGTCCTGAAAATCTCAGCTCTTCAGAAGCCGGGAACTATTTGGCTTACAGTTTTGTTTTAGTTTTTTTTTTAATGGGAGATGACTGCCCCTGAGGCTCCAGCTCCTTGCACCATGGCAGAAAAGTAGCCACTGGAAGAAGGCCAGGGCAATGGTGGGACTTACTTTGTGTGTTTTTCTTATGTCAAAGACCTGGTCTTATGCTGCCTGATATAAAATGCTGAACATAGTTTTCTCATCTATTTTTTTTGTATTTTAGAGTTGCTTTCAGTGGGAGGGTATGCCCTATCATAACTGGAAGCAGAAGTATAATTGCTATTTTGGGGTATTTAAAAAAACCACAGAATCTCACATTTCTGCTCAACAAAAATACACATGTATATGAGCAATTCCTAGTTTCTTGGCTGCTTAAATGTCCTAGCATGGGTAACTATCTCAATAATAACTCACATTTTTATAGACCTTTTTAGTGTTTAAAAATCCTCTTGCAAGGGATGCTTGATTTGTTCCTTACATTGTATTAGTTTCATTCCACAAATAAGAAACAAACTGAAAGATGTTAATTGTCTTAATTAATACGGTAGCAAGAATTTTAACCTAAGATCCCAGCCTCTACTAACCTATTATTTTTAGTAAAAAAAAAGTAGGTATCTTTTTAGGAAATAGTTTTATACTAACTGCCAATAAAATTAGTATTTCCTCCCATAATGGTACACACTTTAGGACTGTGGATCTTGAAATAGTATGACCATGGATTTTAACTTGTTGCTTTAAAAATATTGGAGCCCCTTCTGACTTGGCAAGATAACACTTGTGCTGCTGCACTCACTCATTGCATGTCTCAGGATGATCTGTAGTGCCCTGCTGCACTGGGCAACCTCCCATCTTCCATTCTCTTTCCACCCCGGGGACAGTGAAATGAGAAACGAAAACTTGAGCAGAAATGTTGGAACCTCTGACTCCTGTTGGGGAATGCCCATGGAGTCAGCATGAGCATGTGGTCCAAATCTTAAGCTGGACAGGACTCCTATTTTGGCTTCCACTTACTGGCAAGTTTTCATTGGTGAGAGTTGGAGTTTTATTATACAGGTTGTTTTTTTCTTTGAACCAATCTCAGAGATTTTTTGCCTCCCATAATAGGTGAATTGCCTTTCACTAAGCGTTTCCCATAAATGGTCAGTTGATTGTGAGCTAGAAGCAAGTGAGGAGCTAGCTTTAAGAGCCAGGCAATCGTGCCAATACCTCTTGCGCATTTGGCCCAGGGAGGTACTGTGTTTGAATGGACATGCTAGATGGATGATGTTATGGAGAGATATGAAATGTTTCAACCTAATAAACCCAAAGGAACAGGCATATTGATACTGAGCTTCAGAGAACTTCATCCTGTGACCGAAACTCTCTTTCATCATTACTTCACTGTTAACGCATAATTGGCCACCTGACTTCAGAGACTCCCTTGGTGGTTGTATAGTTAGGTCTGAGGATAGAGAAAGGGATGGCAATGAAAAGCTCTTTCTGGGCTGGCAAAAGGGGGCTGATGAGCCCATGCAATGTTCAGGGATGCACTGTAGACACACCTCTAGTTTCACCTATTTTCATTTCCTGGAGCCTCAGAAGAGAGGATGGCTGAGGAGGAAAAGGGAAAGCCAGCTTGATAGCCTTGAGCTGAAGTCTTGGTCCACCTTCACAAGATTTTCCTCTTTGTCGTTGGCCTCATATAGCACTTCCTGTCCACTGAGCTACTGCCTCAAGGGCCCTTCTGCAGGGCCAAGACACCCGCCAGAACTCAGGCAGCTTTGTTGATGGCTGGGGAGTAGGCGGAATCAGGCATCTGTGGACTCTCCACTTCCTCTTTCTCCAGGAAATGAGAAAAGACAGAGCTTGAGTGATTCAAAGTGAAAGGCTGTTGCAAGCTGAAAATGGTGAGCCAGGTTGTCTTCCCTCAAGACTGGGGGCTGATGGTTGCACAGGGGGGCACCCATGCCATCTGATATCTGCAGGCCCTGACCGAATCACCTGTGTGTAGGTTACCTTGCTCTCAACAATGACAGGCTAACACAGGAGTGGACATGGGGTTCCTGTCTGTCAGGGTAGGGCTGCCTGCCACCTCCTGCAAGGCTGAGCATGAGAGCATGTGATTACTGAGCTGACCTGGGTTTGTGGGCGAGGGAGAGGGGGTAAGCTGATGAGCAGGAAGTTTATGCAGGGTGGGAGGCGCATGTGGTTAGGCCTCTCTGATGCCTGGCTCTGCTGGGGTGTCTGCCATTGTCCTGACAGTTTGTGGAGACAAGCCTGGCTCCAGCCCCACTGCCCACCCCCTTTTCCAGGCCAGACCCTTTCTGCTGGTGCTACCAAGGAAGAAGACAAGCCACACCTGGGAACTGGGCCAAGGCCTGTCTGTGCCAACTGCCTAGGATAGAGAGGCCAGCTGGCTGAGCTTCCTTGCCCATCTGTGAGTAGGCCTCTGAAAGGTGTTGACAGTGGGGGCCACTTCAGACTGGTCTCCAAGAGAGCTGGCTCTGTCCTGGCCCTGTGGTCATTCCTGCGGGTCTGGTAAGTAGGTACCTCTTTGGGCCTCTCTTTCCTCATCTGAATCACCACATTGAATCTTAGAAATGCCAATATTTTCTGAATAAGCAGACCTCTTGTTCACTGAGAACTCGCTCTCCTCCTCTCCCCCTGAAGCCCACCTTAGTTAGCACTGAGCCAATCCTTGTCCCAAGCTCTCTGCAGTGATGAGCTAATTCAGTGACTAAGGATGTCATGTATAACCCTTTCCACGGAGCACTTGAATTTTAGTATGATTTTCTGAATAGTTGTCCATTTAATTTTTCAACAAATTTTTATTAAAAGTCAATTTCTGCCAGACACTGTTAAAGGTGACAGGCTCCGTGACCTGGCCAGAGGTGCTGGGTACATTGGCTGAAGTGGGATGGAGAGCAGGAGGTGAGCCTGTGGGTTGGAGGCTGGGAAGGATGTGCCTTCTGACAGAGATCTGAGGGAGGGGGGCCTGAGCCCTGCGAGTGTCTGAAAAGCCATATTGGCAGGGAATGGAGAAGGCTCAGGTGCAGGGTGGAGGCCTGGTGGAGGCCAGTGTGGCGGAGAGGCATGTAGGTAACCAGCCAGAGGGTGGGCCTTCCTGTCCAGAGTGAGGACTTGGCTGTGCTGCCTAACTTGGGAGGCATTTAAATGTTGACTAGATAGAAAAAAAATTGGAGAAAGTACATGGGTCTAAGGAGTAGCAGGACATGGACCCTGAGTGCTGCCACTTTAGTGTGTTCTTAGAATCATCAGCATCTTTGACGTCCTTGTGTACTTGTCCTTCTCCCTCTCTCCTCCCAGACAACTCTTGTCCTAAATGTGGGGCTTTTGTTCCCTTGATTTTCTTTATAGATTTACCTTGTACATTTAAATAGCTAAATATTTATCTAGTTTTACAAGGTTTTGAAGTTTGTAATAGCAATTAATATTCTTTTTTTTTTTCAGTACTCACCTGAGGACATTTTTATTGATTTTTAGAGTGAGAGAAAGGAAGTGAGAGAAAGAGAGAGAGAGAGAGAAAGAGAGAGAGAGGTTGCCTCCTGCATGTGCCCTGATTAGGGCCAGGGATTGAAACCACAACCTAGATATGTGCCCTGATGGGGAATCGAGCCTGATACCTTTTGGTACATGAGACGAGATGACACTCCTACCAACTGAGCCACACTGGCTGGGGTGGAACTAAATATTTGTTTGAGACTTGCTTAATTTACTCAGAACTGTGTTTCTGAAGTTCCTTTATATTGTTGCATGAACCTCTCATTCATTCATGTTCATACGCTGATAGTATTCTGTTAACTATACACTGAGGAATAAATCTCAATATACTTCTCCAAGTCACCACAGATGGGCACTTGGGCTATGTCTAGTTCTCTGTTTTTCCTATTGAGCTGATAGGGGCTCTAGCACTTGTAGGTGCTGCTAGGCTTCTCCTTGCACAAGTATTTGGGGCATGTGTGCAAGATTTCCCTAGTGTATGTGCCCTGAAGTGCAACTGGTAGGTCATAGGGTACCTGCATCTCCAGCCTCACTGGATAAACCAGCATCATGTGTCATTTCTCCACCCATCAGCAATGTGTAAAAGTTTTCATTGCTCCACATCTTCAACAACTCTTTTGCCAATCCAGTGAAAATGAAAAATGACCAAATTACGTTTAAATTTACACTTCTCAATTACTAAGGGTGGGCATCTTTTTATATGTTATTGGTCATTCTGTGTTCCTTTCTTTTGGTTCAAATTTTTTGTCCATTTCTGTATGGGGATCACCTGTCTTTTATCCTATTGATTTACTGTAATTCAATCCATATTTGGATATCAATCCTCTATCATTTATGTATGTTGTAAATACCTTTCTCTTGTTTATGCCTTGTATCCTTATGTTCTTTGTGATTTCTATTAATGCCCAAATATCTTAGTTCTAAACAAGCTTGATTTATCCATGTGTTTTTTACGATATATACTTACTTGTGTTGTCCAAGAAATTCTTCACTATAAGCCTACAAAATTATTCTCTCACATTATTTAATAATTTAAAAATAATTTTGATGTCCACATTTAAGTCTTTATTTGCACCTGTAAATATGTTTTCTGTGTGATGTGATATGGGGGGGAACATTCAATTTTATTTTGTTTTTCCTATGTGATAACCAAGAGTCTTAGTTCCATTTATTAAAAAAGCCCTTCTTTACTCAGTGCTTTAAACAGTTGTAAATCATGTATATTTAGAACTGTGTCTCTCTTCTGTCATTTTGCTTACCTCTTTGCCAGTACTACATAATACTAACTATCCTATTAATAAAAGCCTTATGCCCCCAGGGACCTTCATGGAAGAAAAGCAAGGCAGGTTGGCCATCTGGGGAGAGTGGGGAGAGATCTTGTACAGGAGGGCAGGGAGGAAAACGGGCTCCTGAGCATCCCTTGAGCACACCATAGGGCTGCTCCCATTTTTCTTACAACTAGGACCTTGCATTTATCTCCCTCCAAGTGCTGTAAACCTCAAAATGCTTCTGAACTTTGCATCTGAGATGCAAAGTTCTAGGCAACGTTCCCAAACCTTGGCTGATGGTCCCACCTGAAGAAGCTGTTAGAAGCCTACGTCTCTAAGTCTAGCCCTGGGCTGCAGTGTAGCAGCCTGTGGCCCAACCTCAAATGTGAGCAGTCTGGACTGACATGAGCTCTAAGTGTTAAATGCATATCAGGTTTCAAAGATATTACAAACAAACAATAAAAAGAAATGTGAAATATCTCATTAATACTTACCATTTTGATTGCATATTGAAAAGACAGCATTTTGGGTATATTGGGTTCAATAAAATATTTAAAAATATATTTTTAAAATACATGTAATTAATTTAATATATTAATTTTGACTTTTGAAAATTATTTTAAAAATGTTTTATTGATTTTAGAGAGAGGAGGGGGAGAGAGAGAAAGAGAGAGAGAGAGAGAGAGTCGTCTATAGGTTGCCTCTTCTATGTGCCCCATCAGGGAACTGGCAACCGGCAACCGGATATGTGTCCTGACCGGAGAACTGAACCAGCTACACTTTTGTGTTATTAGATGACACCCCAACCAACTGAGTCCCATCAGCCAGGGTTATTTTTACTTTTTACATATGGCTACTCACACATTTACAATTACTCATGTGGCTGAATCTGTGTCTGGCTTTATTGTTGTGTTGGGCAATACCCTTCAGAGGAAGAGGTCTTGCTTCATGGCCAGAGGCTTTTGTGGGGAACACAGTTCAAGAATAGGAAGGTAGAGAAGTGAAAGGCCTTATGTCTCAGATAACTTCAAGGAGGAAGAAAGAATGGAAGGCAAGAAGAGTGGATCTAGTCCCTGTGACAAACTAGGCACTGGGTAGGGCACTGCTATTTGCAAGCTCCTTTAATGCCACAATGAGATCAGTGTATTACTCCTGCTTTCCGGGTGAGATCAGAGAGGCTCAGAGAGATAAGTCATTTGCCCGCAGACAGTGACTCAGCTGAGTTCCACCTGCTGTGAAAGTGTGCACTTGGCAGTTGGCAACACTCCCACTAAAGCTGAGGAAATACTTCTGGGCAGCAAGAGCCAATGTTTGGCTCAAGTGTGAAATTGCTCTTTTGGCCAATGATTCATCTTCTGAGAATTCATCTTCAAAGATGATTCACAGGGAACTCAGTGATTGAACGGGTGTCCTTTCCCCCAGTATTGCCCACAGAGTGGTGGAGACATCGCAGCATTGTTCCCAGGTTAAGTCAGTTATGTATTCAGACCAAGAAGATGCCTCATGGTCATGCAATCTCTTAATTTAAGGAAAAGGACGACATGGACATGTTTATGATCTGGTGATGGGTGCAGTTAAAGTGTTTATATGTCAATTATAAGTAAAATATGATAGGATGTGAAAAGTGATATGCAAAGAAAGGATACTTTTTGATTTTTGTGTTTTCAATATGATAATAAAATTGCCCACGGTAGTGCTCCAGTATTAACTTTTCAAAAGGTATGCACCAATATAAGAGATATGAAGAGGAGTAAAGATATGTACACGTGAAGCAGTTGGGTTGTGTAGTTGTCAGAGTATATGGAGTTAGCTTGGGCTTCCCTGGCTCTCCTGAGCAATTGGGAGACAGGTGTAAGGGGGGCAGTGACCCGGAGGGGATGCAGCCGCTGGGTAGGAGGAATGACCAGGCCTGCAGCTCCAGGTGCGTGTCCCACCCATGCTGGGCTTCAGCCCATGGGCAGCCGCTGTGGCGGCCACAGGCCTAGGAGTGCGGAGAGAGCAAGAGCTGAAAATCACGTATTTAAAAGAAAAATGCAACCCAACCAGGGGTGCAATCCTGCAACTCGAAAACCCTGAGCCCTAGCTTATCTGTTTTTCCGTCCCACGGGGTCTCCAGGAGACCTTTCATTATGTAAATGGCACAAATCAGGGAAATGGAATTGGGGCCGCACTTTGTCTTGGGACCAGAGGGGAGAGAGGCAGTCACCCCTCAGTCTCACTACTGCTTCATTTGCCAGGAAGGGATCCCCTCACAAGTGTCCCTTTAAAATAGCCCCTTCGTTCCAAGAAATACTTATTTCCTCACACAATTTAAAGTGTCAGGATAGTTCCATTTTTAAGTGTGTTTAATGTAATAATCCACCCCTCCCCCAAATATTAACCGGAGTGGCATTTTATGATTGATCAAAATGCAGAGTTGAGAAACTCAGGGCTGAGAAAGCACATTCCTGAGTTAGGAGAGTGTAGGAGTGAGTGAGGACTGCCAGCCTTGGCAGGAGTTGCTGGGAAACTGATAAATTTGGGAATGACACAACACATACTTTCACTCTGCCTAGCCCCATAAGTGACTCACTCCTAGGCACCCTGCCAGTCAGGGATGAAGGGGGATGGTGGGAGCCCTGTTTATCCAGTGAAATTATCAGGAGATCACGCGTGGATGCAGCTTTGCAAACTGCAAAGGGCTGGCACGGGCTGGTGGTGGCTGCTCTCTAATCACAGATGGCCAGTGGTGCGGGGGATTGCAGCCGCAGAGAGGAGCTGACGGTTTTGGTTGGGCATCAGGGAAGCCTGTGCCAGGAGGCAGGGAGCTGTGTTTTGCAGGCAACAGGATTTGGACTTGTGGAGTCACAGGAGGGGCATCTCAAGCAGGGTCACTGAGTAAAGGCCAAGGGTCAGAGTGAGACCCCACTGGGGGTGTGTGGGAAATTAGGCAGGGGGGTGGGAATGAAGGGAGGGGCCTAGGTCATCCAAGGTCCCAGCTGGGAATGTGCCTAGGGAACAGGGGCCCTGGATAGAACACACTGGAGAAGGGAAGGGAGTGGCAAGATGTTCCCAAGTCCATGTGAGTGGGTGGGGGCAATGCAGACTGGGCAGAGCAGCCTTCCTGGCAAGGCTGGGAGAGAGCTGGAGAAGCGGGGGCGGGGGAGGGGACAGCCCTGGGAGGCCAGGGGCCCAGGCCCCCTGGTTAGCTCCCTGCTGTGGGATTCTGAGGTTTCTTGGCTCTTGGGGAGTGTCCTGGAGTGCATGTTGCCATCCCTGAGCAGGTAGAGGAATTAGGTCTGGGCTGAAGATATTTCTGACACAGTAAGACTTGGCCAGCTTGTAGGAGACTCATTCTGGTTAAACAAATACACAGGCCTCAGGAGAGGGTTGAAGGCTCTGAACACGAGTCTAATGTGAAAAATAGCCCTCACTGGTGGACAGAACCTGAGGAGCCTTATGTTACAGGTGGGTCTGAGTCACAGAGAGGCTGAGGGACAGCCTAGGGCCTGCCGCACTGGCCCCGCTGCCAGCACTCTCCTTGCTCTGCACTTTTGTGAACAAGCATTGCCTGCAAAGGTGGATCTGAAAGTGCCTTTTTCTCACTACCCCAAAATCAGAGTTTTCCGGACCTAGTTCTTCTGAACAGCAGGGAGCCCACATAACAGCTAGCTCTCTGTGGGATGTTGGTGGTCTGGGCTCATTTTGGTACGTGTTCCTTGATCTGTGAGAATTGAGAACTATTCTTTAACTTAATAATTAATTAACTTAATAATTAATTTAACTTAATAAATTAATAATTAATAATTAACTTAAGAGATGCTTATCTCCTTACACGCCAGGAATGCATTCTTCCAGATACAGTTGAAAATTTATTGACCAAATCATACTTGAAATTTAATAAGGTAAACAGGAGGATTGTGTCAACTAACCAATCCCAGAAATCTTTTCATCGCTCACACTGTAACCAGCGTCTGAGAAGTATAAAGGTGCCTCAGATTCCTGGTGGTTCTGGGGTTGGAGGGCGAGGAGCCGGCGGGGGAGGGTAATTAGTGCTGACCTGGCAGGCTGCAGGTGTCAGCCCAGGGAGAGACCAGGCTGCTGGTGCCTACCTTGTGCTGAGACTATCTAAGCAGCCTGGTGGTACTCGGGTCTCAGCTCTTCTCTGGGGAATGCATGTCAAGATGAGCAGGGGCTGTAAAGGGGTGAGGAGCTTCAGAGTCAGAAAAGTCTGGGTTTGACTTTAATTCTGAGGCTTATTAGCAGTTTGATTTCAGATAAGTTAATTATTTTCTCTGAATCTCAGTTTCTTTGAGTCTTTCTTTTCTCATCTGTATAATGGGACTAATGAGGCCTACCATATACATTTTCTAAGATTAGAGAACATTAATGGTGTTGTTGATTAAATTTTTTAATTAAAATTTTTATTACAGTTGACATACAATATTATTTGGTATTAATTCATGTGTACAGTATAGCAGTTAGACAATAATATATGATACATAGTGGTTATGGCTGTTCTTGCCGAAGCAGCATTTCTCACTGGAGACAGCTATGGAGTACTTCTGCATTAGAGAGGCTCCCAGTTATGGGGCTGAGCTTGGTACCTGTGCAGTCACAGACCATGTCTTCATGTTGAGAGGATAGCACAGTTGCAGCTAAGCTTCAAGGGTGTGCCTAGGGAACTGCTCCCTGAGAGTGTTTGGGAATGTGGAAGTTGTACACATACTGAGATACAAAACTGGATCCCTTCCGCAGGACACCATGAGTTTCTGCATTCTGTTAATGTTGCCAAAACCACAAAGGTGTGTGCTGGCCAGAAGGGCATGGCTGGAATCAGAAAAAGGAAGTGTTGAGTGCCATGGTTCCTGACAATTGGAGTTCCATCTTAGTCTTCAGGGGGAATTCCTGAACCTGAGCTATCTCTTTCTCTTTTGAGTCATGTCAGGAGGATCTAGGGCCCTGGGCTCTGAGGTTCTCTAATGCAGAGGTGGGGACACTTCCTAAATGGAGTGGATTTGGGGCAACACAAAGGTGATTTCTGGCCAAGCCCTGGTTCTCATCTCAGAGCTGTGCATCGGAGCCCTCAAGGCACCTTTGGCACTGACCACCCTGCTGCCCCTGCCCTTGTCTTTTGGGATGAGGTTTTCCACCCGCTCTGCTGTGCTGGCCCTGCCAGTGCTCTGGTTCTTGCCCTGGAGCCTCGCTCTAGAGAACAGCACATCTGCTCAGGCCTTGCAGCAATGCAAGATACAACCTGGATGACAAGACACTTCTGATCCCCATGGCCCTCTCTGAGGCATCTCCTTGGGTCTGGTCCTCCAGATGAGGCCTCTAGTGGTCCTCCAGGTGTGGTGCTTGGATCAGCTTCTTTGGTATCACCTAGAATCTTGGTGGAGATAAAAATTCTTATCCCAGACCCACTGAATCAGAAATTCTGGTGAGGATTCCAGAAATCTGGGTTTTATAATCTCTTCAGGCAAGAATGACACATGTCAAAGTTTTCAGACCACTGCCTTCAGGAACTCCTGCTCCAGAGGCGGCCTGGAAGCTGAAGGTCTGCCTATTGGCTTCCAGCTATTCCTAAAGGCTGGCTGCCACCCCAGCAGAACCTGCCACAGGAAGGTCTCAAAGCATGACCTCTTCTACTCTTTCCTCACATGGAAAGCTTGACTAGCATGTCTTCCCGTTAGCCTCCAAGTTTACTGGTGCTCTTGCCTTTTGCACACTGCATGAACGGTGCTCTTGGAGCCTGTGCTATAGGGATTCTATGCTCTTGGCTGCTTTCTATACATTCTTGAGGCCCATGTTGTCCAAGCACTTCCACCTCCTGTTTTCTCTGGTCTTGTCGCATAGTATGGGTGTCTCCCCTCCCATACTATGTCCTCTCTGCCCAGAGCTAACCCAGGTGTGGACACAGAGCCTCTATAATCAATTCTTCCTCCTTTTCCCAACACAACGGTGTATGTGGCACATGTTTACCAGTGTCTTGGGCCAGAGGGGTATTCCTGTCTCATCTTTGAAAACATCAGATGTATTATGCTGGGGATAATGCTGAAACTCCATGGTTACTCCTTCCTTACTCTCAGGGTGGTTTAAACAGTCACTGGAGTCACTGTGCCACTGGGCTGAGAATTAAACTAGTGTTGAATTGTTCCCGCCTTTTTGCTATTGTGAATAATCTGTTGATTCTCTGTTATTATTTTGGTTATCATTTTACTTTTTATAACTGACCCATCTTGTCTATAAGTTCAGTCAATTTGACAAATGATTATTTATAAATATTGCATTTTTAATTGGATGGAAAAGTTAACCAAAAAGTTGGGGAGCAGTCTCTACTTTGACCAACATAAAGACTGAGGCTGGGAGGGCCACTGAGTGAGCACCTTCCCTGGCTTATGTTCATAGGAGCTTTGATTCTCCCCGCAACCTGTGACATTCCTAGGAAGGAGGGCGTGTGGTAGGAGGAGCATGAGAATGTAGGAGTCAGACACAGCACATAATGTGGAAGCGAAGGGACCTTTCTGAACCTTGCTTCTAGTGCCCGGAAGACACCTGTAGTTTGCTGCCTGAGGGTGTGTGTTGCTGAGATAAAGTGAGATAATGCCAAGCTTAGGATGCAAAGCCACCATGAGGAACGTTCATCGAGGGCATCCTCACTGTGTGCATCTGCAGTGTCGCCCCTTTGTGCTGCAGAGAAACAGGTGAAGGGACCGATGCCTCTACCTCTGGCTCCCCTGTGGTTCTCTCTCCACTGCAGCATGTGAGATTTATATAGAAAAGTTCCCTTCTACCCTCGTGTCCCCATCGTCCTTGCCCCAGTCCCTACAACCACTCATCTATGCTTTTTGTCCCTGTAATTTTGCCTTCTCCAGATCATCCTATAAACAGATTCAGACAGTATGTGGCCATTGAGACTGGCTCCGTCACTGTCCTGCGGCCTTGAGATCCATGCAGGGTGCTGTGGGCTCAGCAGTGCTTCCTACTTCAAAGACGCATCCCTCTCTCCCCTCAGGGATGTTTGGGTTGTTTTCAGGCTCGGGCAGCTATGAATTGTAAGCATTCATGTTTAGGTTTTACAGGAGCATAAGTTTCCATGCCTGTAAAGCAAATACCTAGGAGCAGAACTGTTTAAGTTTACATGTTTAGCTTTCTCAGAAATGGCCCACTGTCTTCCTGAGTGGCTACGCTTCCACCAGCAAGATGATGGTGTGGCTGTGCATCGTGCCCACACTGACTGAGCGTGTCTGTTTGTAAGGACATGCTGCTGGAGTGTGCTGCCTCAGGGGCGGGCTTACGTGGGAGCTGGGGCAGCACCTCTTGCCCTCGCCCTGCCTACTCGTCTCCAGGTGGTTTCTGTCCTTCCTGATATAAGTCTCCTCAGCTGGACCTCAGTTGGTAATTCTGGGAGAATGTTCCCTACTTTAGTTTTATATCCAGTCTGTCCCTGGGTAGAGGTATAAGAAAAGTCTGCCCATGCTGCCACCATTTTCTCTCTCCAAATTTGCCATTATTAAGTGTGCAGTCCAGTGACATATTCAATTGTGCCTCCCTGTGAGGGCTGCTGGGCTTGACGGCAATAGGCTCTGGAGGTGGCTGTGAGCAAAGCCTCCTGTATCTGTAGCTTTTGTCTTTCCCTGACTCCTTCTTTCCAATTTGCTTTGAGCTTGCAGGCTCTCCTATTAATGGGCTGTTCTACCAATGGTGGGAAGAGGGAAGGAAGGCCTGGCCACCCTGCATGTTGTGTTGGAACTGGAGGGCTGTTATTTCTTCTGAGTGCCTGGCTGAGGCTAGGTCCCTGCTGATGCAGGAGCACGTGTGGCTCTGCAGCTGTGCAGAGAGGAACTGGAGAGGAGTGAAAGGGAAACAGGAAGCTGCATTCTGTCCTGTGTCCCCTAGTACAGAGGCCCCGCCCAGGACTGGGGTTCCCCCTCCGAGCTCTACAGAAAGCCAGCGATGAGAGTCAGGAATGTTGGTTTTGTGCCCAAACATCAGTAGCTTACTATTTCCTCAGGCTCCAGTGGGCATCTGTGAGCAGGGTGCCCTGAACGCTCTGAACTGTCCCAAGCAGAGCCCAGTGGATGCTGTAGATCTGTGCAGGTGGGATTGGCTTGGGCTGGGCCAAGGACAAGCTGTGACACCAGAGGGCTCTGGGCCACATGGCCACTCCCAGCCCTGGTGTTGCTGAGGTCATAGGAAACCCCCTGCTGGTGCCCTGCCCACAACGCGCAAACCATGTGCCCCTCACCACGTGCAGCCCATGGCTCTCAGCCCACTCAGGGCCCCTCGTCCCTCTGCCCTGACTCACAGTCATGCCTCTGTTCCATTGTCCTGCAGAGGCAGGGGGGAACTGAGTTGCCCAGGGCTGATTTGAGGAGGAGAAATCTCATTTCAGAGGGAAGTCATTTGGTCAAGGCCTCACAGTGGCCAGGTGTGCCTGCCATCAAGGCCCTGGCTCTGCCTCGGGGCTGCATGCGTGGGCAAGGCCTGCCACGCTGTGCAGGCTGCAGGGTTGCAGGAGTTCAGCCTCCAGCCTGACCCTCGCTGAGAAACAGCTGCTGGCAGAGAGGAGGGCTTTGTCTTTTTCTGAAGTCCTGGGACAGTGCAGCCTCCAGTTCCGAGTCCTGCCAAGGCTGCCTTTCCCCCTATCTCCTCCAAATCTCTCCCTCCCAGAAGCCTCCCTCAGCCTGAGCCACTGTCAGGGCCCTGGTTGGATCTCACGTCCAGGTGCCTCTAGGGGGATGCTCTTGGCAGCAGAAGCCACACTGTGGGCTGACTGAGGTGGGCTCTTCCCCAGCGCTGACTGCCAGTGGCTCCCAGGGAGGCCAGTTCTCTGCCCAGGCCTCAGCCCCAAACAGGTAAAGCCCACTGTCTTGCTGCCGCTGGATAGCAGGAAGGTTCAGTGAAGCCGCACATGTAAATGCCAGCACCAAAGAGGTGCCCTTCCCTCAACCCTAAAAATGACAAGACTGGACATAGACTCAATGGACCTGGCCCCTACAGGGGCCTCTTATTGTCCCGTGTACAGACAGGACACTGAGGCAGGGATGCATCGCATCGCTTAGTCACATTTGTTCTTGAGGCCACTGTGCCGTGTATGAAAGTGGAATCTGAGCAAGTCTAGGCCTGGAGAGGGCATCTAACATTTTGATATTTTGTTCATTGTGAATGTTCGGTCTTAACTTTGATTTAAAAAATGATTTCACTAAAAGACTAACTTGGCCACTGAGATTTTTGTAATACCCCTTGAATCTTGTTCCTGGGGTGGATGCATCACCTGCCTCATCCTAATTCCTGCCCTGGCCTCTCAGGACCCGCCACCACCTGGCCCCTTTTCACTGGGATAAGAGGTGCTGGCACTGACTGAAGGGGCCTTTGACAATGGAGAGAGTGAGAGGGTTTCTGCCATTCTTTCTGCAGTGCTGAGAGCCTCCCCCCCCCCCCCCCCCCCGCCACCAGCCCCTCCTTCAGCTAAGTAGGCCTAGGCAGTGGAAGGGGACAGGAGGGGCAGCTTGACTCTGGAGTCAGATGGCTTCTCCGTGGACTCCACAGACCCCCACTTGTTAGAAACTTGTTTCTCGAAGATCTCTGTCTACTTAGGGAACACAAGTCAGTCTTCTCACTTTATTAACAAGGCTCTGACTTCAGGTGAGACCCGGGCTGCCCATGTTTTCCCTGCGTGTCCAGTTGTGGCCCAGGACCCTATTTTTGCATCCTGACTGGATGCTCACCTTATCCATCTGCTTATCCCCAAAAAGTGGTGTGTTGGCAAGGCCTCAGACATGGTTCATTGGTGGCAGCAGCAGGTGTGGCCATGAGTGGCTTTTCTATGCCAGAGACAACACTTGCTGTGGCCCTAATAGACATCTTGTGCATTGGATGTCCCTGTGGGTGAGGGGGTGGCAGTTTGATCGGAACATAGTGACTTTCAGAGTCTGGAGGAAATCTAACTAGAAATCTTGGAATGAGAAAAAGCATTTGTTTAGAAGGGGGGTCTTTGGGTGCCATCAGCATATAAGTTTATTCATTTATTTATTCAATAGCATTTTATTGAGCACCTACATTGCCAACTGTTGAGAAAGGCTCAATGGTGTTCCCTCTCCCAGCTGACATTGAGGAGATACGTGTATGGCTCTCAGGGGCAAATGAAGCCATGGGAGGAGGAGGGGGGTTGAACTCTCCTCCAGGAGCTTATGAGTCAAGCAGAGTCAACTGCAGAGAGCCACGCAGGGAGCCCGATGGCACCTGAGCGCAGACAGGCAGAAACACGCTCAGCTGCTCTGGCTTCCACAGGATCCTCAGTGAGAAACAACAGACGTTTTGTTTTCACCCATGAATCAGCAAGAGTAACATACACTGAGGCTGTGTGAACTCTGTACACACTTGGTAGGAATGTACATCGAGTAAGTGTTTTGGGAGACACTGTTTGGAAATGTGTCAAGAGCCAGAAAAAGTTATCTGTCTTTTGGCCCAGCTACTTTCTTTTAGGAGCTTAAGAATGTGCTATAACCTGTTATTTACTCATGGACATGTGGATAGGCATCAACGGAAGGCTGCCACTCGAGTTGTTGTTGGTGGTGAGTAGCAGAAACCACTGGCATGTGTAAGTGTATAAGTTCGTTAGGCTAACAACCAATAGTGAAGACCCTCAGCAGCATAAAATATTCATGTAATGTTTTAGTGACAAAAGGAAATTATAAACAAATTTATTAAAAATAAATTGTGAGGCCCGCCAGTGTGGCTCAGTGGTTGAGCACTGACCCATGAATCAAAACATCACTGGTTCAATCCCCAGGTTGAGGGCTTAAACCCCAATAGGGGATGTGCTGGAAGCAGCCATTCAATGGTGAGTCTCTCTCGATGTTTCTATCTCTCTGTCTTCTCCCTTCCCTTCTCTCTAAAATCAATAAAATACATTAAAAATGGATTGAGAGGAGATATTTGTGATTCTTAAAACAAACAAAAAACAGGTTTCTAGAATAATTTTTGCAAAACAAGAAAAAGACAGGCAAGGAAAAATGAGAAGAGGTTATGAATAGTGAGTTTGTAGAAGAGCAAATCCAAAAGGCTAACAGGCATGTAGAAGCTCAGATTCATCAGTAGGTTAGAGAAATGCAAATTAAAATGACAGCAAGGGACCACTAGAAGCTAGAAAGCTGGGCAGTGCTAAGCAGGGTGCGGTGAGATGGCAGAGGACCTTCACCTTCCCTGTGGGGCATGTGGTCTGCTGCCAGCTTTCTGGAGGATCTTAGCTCCGGGAACGTAGTTGAACTGAGCAGGTATAGACCCTGACTCAGCATCCTGATCCTGTGGTCATAACCAGAGCCAGTCACGAGTAGGCTGAGGGGCAGGAGCGGTGCAGTATGGGAAGTTGAGGGTAATCTAGCCATCGTCACTGCAGAGCGGCAAATCAAATAGGCATGTGATGCCCATTTTGTAACATGGGCAGCTAGAGGAAATGAGGTTGACAAATACAACCACATGGCTAGGCCTGAAGACAGTGCTGAGTGGAACAGTGACCTACAGAGAAGACACAGGTCATTCGGGGAACTGAAATATGTACATCCAGGAGCCTCCCCGTGCAGGCTTCATAAGGACCCTGCCATCAGATAGGTGGGCATGGTGGGGAAGAAGGAAATGGGCACACGAATGGAGGGGCAAGGAATAAATGAATAAACTAACGAAGCCAAGAGGAGACTGGCCCAGGTCAGGGATCAGGGAAGAGGCTGTGCTGGGACTGAGGAGTGTGAGGGGGGCCCCCACCCCCAACCTGTCTCTAAAAGTCAACCCAAAACAGGAAACAAATAACCCCCTCCACCAGCCCCCAGCCAACCTACCCACAAAAGCAAAGGTGTTAATAAAACATGTTTGCCTCAACAATATTATGAGTGTGCTCTTAGTAAGGTATATAGTCACAGAAGCAGGACTATCAGCAGCCATTTTTCTGGGAGTGGCCAACCTTGATAGTCTTCCCAATATTTTGTTCCTTCCCAGTGTTCAATATTGTGCTTACATGGTTTTGTAAAAAAGAAATGATTTCTGAAAGTGAAGTTTGACTAGTAGGTATGTGTGATAGAAGGGCCAGGGACATATAGAGTTTTATACATAAAGAATGAGAAAGTTCCAAAGAGGAGATGATTAGTCTGTCTGGTCACATGATCATGAGTTAACTGCCATGCCTGCCTGTGAAATAAAAATAAAACATGAGACCTCCTCCGTGGCTGTAGCCTAGAGCAAAATGCTGGTGACCCCACTGTGGTGTCTACCCTGGCCCGATACAGTGAAAGAGCTGTATTGTTGTTTGCTGGCCAGGCTCCCGATGGACTCTGTATGGTGATGCTGTGATTAGGAGGAGGGCTCCTTATAGGGAGCCTGGACAGTCTGGGAGCTTCCTACACTCTTGAAAAATGCACAGCAAACAAATTCTTTCTGTGCTGAGTCAGTCATGGCAACTTAAAAGTCAAGGACACAGATAAAAAGACATCTTCTCAAGGTCAGTACAGCTAGTTTGACTGTGGAGGTTGTTGCCATGCATCTCCTGCCCTGAGGTCTTCAGCTTGCACAACTCGCCCCTATTCACATTATGAGAGGAGCACTTTCCAGTAAGTGTGGGGGTTTAAGAAGTCATTTTGAGGACAAAGTCCTCTAAAAATATTGAGTGCGAACCAAAAAATACTGAGAATGCAGAAGCTATATCCTTTTGACACATGGGGTGGAAGGAAGTTATAATTGAAGACACAGAATCACTTGCTTCTACAAATTCTGGTGAGATAATTCACACACGTCTCTTCCATCAGCTTGGTCTTTTGAAAAAAGAGCAGCACCAGGTTATAAGAGAATAAGCTTTGGTGTTAGACTTTGCATCTCAGCCACACATCCAGCTGCTCATATGCCTCTAGCCCCGATGTTTCCTTACTACACAGAGAAAATCAGAATACCCATCTCATGCAAATCTGTGCAAAAAGCCTGGCCCATGTTAGGCTGTCAATCTCTGTGGGTCACATCGAAATCTCTTTTTTAAATGCCTTCCTATGTTAGTCGGTTTCAGATTCTTAGAGGAACCAGCTTCCGTAGGAACTGGACTGAATGGCGAAGGACCTGTCCCACTGCCAGCTGTATCAGGAAGTGCTGTGACGGGACTTCTCATCTTTGTTTTTGTTCTGAACCCAGAGCTGTTTGCTGAGGCATGGAGGAAGAAGGTGTTCCAAAGGCTGAAGAAGGAGCTGAGGATCCAGGTCCCAAAGCTGGCCAGCTTGATGCTGCTCAGTCTGACTCCCCCGCTGGAGTGCAGTCCCCGGGCCCCACGGCTCTCTGGGAGACGGTAGAGAGGAAGTTTCTGGAATATCAGCAGTTGGCTCATAGGAGCCTGGCTGACCGTCAGGAGAGCCTGCTGCACTTTCTCTCACTGTTCCTAAAGGTTGGTACTGTTATTTTTGATGCTGCATCACCACACAGCGCTCTGGGGGTACTTGTGGAATGACTGGAAGCTGAAGTTGGTTGGTTTTCATATCATTGGAGTGGTCTCTGGTTGCTTAGAGGAGAAGGCTGTGCTATTCAATAATGAATCAAATGAGGCTCATCTCCTGGCTGGGGAAGGCTGGGGGTGGGTGAACAGATAACTGGAGTGCTGTTATCCCTTTAGTGAAAGAGCTGTATTGTTCAGCCTCAGTCCCAGCTCGAAGCCAGGGAAGAGACCAGCTCCTCTGGGAGCTAGAAAAGGAGTCTGTGTCTGGAGACAGGAGTCACAGGATGGCTGATCATCTCAAATACCAGTCATGCCAGCACCAGGGCCTCAAGTGCCAGAACACCAGATCGTGCCAACCATGCAAAAGGAGGTGCAGTCTGTAGGAGCACATACAGTGCTCCCTCCCACAGCCACAGGCGCTAGGCGAGTCCAGTGGGCCAGTGCTCTGACTCGTGGCAGCTGCTGGTGGCAGGTGGCAGCTGGAGGCAGCTGGTGGTGGCAGGTGGCAACTGGAGGCAGCCGGTGGTGGCAGGTGGCAGTTGGTGGTGGCTGGTGGTGGGAGCTGGTGGCAGCTGGTGGCGGCACAGGCACAAGGCTTTTTCTTGTTGTCTCGGAACAGAGCTCCTGGAGGTGAGATCTGCCTCACGTTGACTCTACTGAAGGCTATTGTGCCATTGGAAATGCATCTTTTATGAGGACTTAGCTTTTGCTTGACTCTTGATTTTGAGTTATTATTAAAAAATACACCTCTAGTCCAAGAGCAGAGAATATGGGCTACCTTTCACGCTGAAAACAGACTGAGACAGATGGGGCATAGGCGGGTTTTATTGGAAACCCCTTTGCTAATGTTTCATCTAATTTATTAATCAGAAATATTTAAGGATTTCCAAAGATGACTTAGGCATTGAACACTTAGACATGTTCTTGGTAAAAGCACACACTACACATGCCAAGAAACTTGTTCATTAAGTTTTTGTTTTCCTCCCCAATTGAAACTTGTATACCCCATTTATCTTATGCCACAGGTTGGATAACTGGGACGCTGGGAGTGTATTGGAAAGAAGGACTGGGCTAGGAAATGGCTCAGGTTTCATTTCTAGCCTCCCTGCCCTGACAGCCTTAGTGTTTGGGAGACAGCTCTGTCTCACCCAGATTTCAGATCAGTGTTGCCTTCTGAAAGGAACACCGTGTGCATGCAGCCCCCACCCTGAGCTACAGTCCCTGGCTGTGTGCAGGCTCATCTGCATGCTGTGTCTTTTCCCCCAGCCTGGCAGCCTGGCTCTGACGAAAGTGCTCTGAGTCTGAGAGCTGGGGCTCAGCACTCACTTGTCCTCTGGTTGCTGATTTGAGAATTCCTTCATTTGTTGTTCAAAAGTGTATGAAGCATTTAGACTCTGTCCTAGTGCCTGGGCTATGAGAATAAAGGAGAAGGAGTTTTCCCCTTATGGAGACTTCATCCAAAGCAGAGGATACTAAGTCACATCCAGAATGTGCTTTATTGGGCTTATAGGGATTGAAAATGAATTACTGACCATTTTTTTCAAAATAGAAAGCTTTCACCTGAAAAATCAGATTTCCAGTTTTTCTGAAAAAACTGGAACTGTAAATCAATAGCTGCGTGGAAATGGTTAGGGCCACCCTCCTTAGACAGAAGTCCTTGTTCCATCAGTTCACTCCAGTGCCCCTGACCTAACATCTGTCACCCAGTGTGCCTTCCTCACTGATGTCACCAGGACCTATAGGCCTCTGAGCTTGGACCCCATGAGCAGCACACAGTTCCTACTATAAGTGAACCTTAATATTGGTCCCTGTTTCCCAAACCTTGTCCTGGTAGTTGCAGGCATCATGGCCCATGCTTTTGACCAAAGAGAAAGTTACAAAATATTCATGACCCTCAACTTCTCATCTGTAAAGTGTAATGAGTAGCACTTGACCAGGAGACTGTGAGTGTAGATGAGATGATGATGGTGAAGTCCGGGGTACATGGAAGCAGACACTATCCCGATGACCTTCCCACCAGCTTGCAGGACACTAACTCCCACATGCAGTCTGAGGCCTTGTCACCATGATTCCCCGAACCATGGACACCTGCCATGTTCGGGGTCCCTGGAGTCCACCTCTGTGAACCCTGAAGAAGCAGGATATTACAGGCTTTTCATCATCTCTAAACATCAACATTCTTTTGTTAAGTTCACATGTCTATAAACATGTTATTTCCATTAAGTGTTGACTAAAGCCAGAGCCAGAGCTAATGCTCTCAGGCTTCTTAATGAAAAGCTGGTGGTGGAAAGAAGTGGGGAATGTAGGAGGTGTTCAGGTGTAGCACAGGTAAAAGCTGAGCTGCAGATGAAGAGAGAAAAGAGCCACTGGAACTACAGGTCCTTGTGTTCAAGCTTGTAACCTCTCTCATCTGGATTTTATATCCATAGGACAGTGTTCTTCAAGGTTGTCTATGAAGACCTTGGAACTATGAAGACTTAAAGTTATGCCATGTCCCGTAAAATGTGGCCACTGACCTCAAAGCCTTATGCATGTATTTATTGTCATGGAAACCATGGCCCAAATGGGCTCAGAGACTCCTGAGCAGCTTTAAGAGAGTCCTGGTATACTTTGTTTGGTGGGTCGCAATTCTCTATAGCTGGCTCTTTTCATTTTGGGCCCAAGGAAAATTAAGATGATCTGGAATATTCTTTGTTCTAACACAATGAACACAAGAAATTTTTGAATCGACGCCCCTACTCAGAAAGGCTTATGTCACTGAGTAATGGAATGCTATCACACTGGGCCAGACTCTCTATCAGACCCATCACAGAAGGGGTGGTCCATGTGCAGGCAGGGCTTTGGCAAAAGTCATGGTGAAGGTCATGTCTGCCCCACCTCAGGGGTCACCATTTGCCTGGATCTGGTAAGTCCTGAGATTTGACAGCTGGTGCCTTGCAGAGCCAGCTCCCCAAATAACTCCTCAGAGGAGCTTCTGTGGCATCTTCTCCCCAAATAACTTCCCTTTAGCCTCTAGCTTCCCTCATATCTGACTCTAAACCCACAGCAAGGACATTCATCTCCCCACCCTTGCTATTGTTTACATGTACATCTGCATGAACTGTTGGCAGGTACAAACATGGTTGGTTACACATGAAATTTAGTCCCATTGTCTCATCACCAGAGTTAAGAACACCTTAGTGTGTTAAGGAGTAAACCTACTCAGTGTTCGGCTGCTGTCTTGGTAAAAAGGAATTGCCAGGTGGAGACTCAGGGCACTGCAACCCCAGCAGGGAGCTGTTCTGAGGGGAGGAGTCAGACACCAAGTTTCCAGTGAATGCTGAGTCTCCTCCACCAGGCCCATCACTCCCTGTCGGAGGTCATGGAGGAGGCTGCACCTAGCAATACTCACCCAGTTCTAACTCAACCAGGCATTTGCTCGGTGTTTACAATCCCTTACACTAACTCTGGGAAGTGAGTGCAATTTGTATCCCACTTTATAAACAACTAAGGAGAGGGTTAAAGATGTTATATAATGTGGCTAACGTCACCCAGTTGTTAGTGGAGAGCAGCATATAGCCTGGCCAGTCTGTGCAAGCATGTGTCATGTCTGCCTGCCTAATGCCTCCACTCTCTTTGGGTAGAAGAAGATGCTATCCCTCCACATGGGATGTGTGGGTGGCTGCCTCCAGGTGCAGATGGGAGGAGGGTGGCTGCCTCCAGGTGCAGATGGGAGGAGGGTGGCTGCCTCCTGGTGCAGATGGGAGGAGGGTGGCTGCCTCCTGGTGCAGATGGGAGGAGGGTGGCTGCCTCCAGGTGCAGATGGGAGGAGGGTGGCTGCCTCCTGGTGCAGATGGGAGGAGGGTGGCTGCCTCCAGGTGCAGATGGGAGGAGGGTGGCTGCCTCCTGGTGCAGATGGGAGGAGGGTGGCTGCCTCCTGGTGCAGATGGGAGGAGGGTGGCTGCCTCCTGGTGCAGATGGGAGGAGGGTGGCTGCCTCCAGGTGCAGATGGGAGGAGGGTGGCTGCCTCCAGGTGCAGATGGGAGGAGGGTGGCTGCCTCCAGGTGCAGATGGGAGGAGGGTGGCTGCCTCCAGGTGCAGATGGGAGGAGGGTGGCTGCCTCCAGGTGCAGATGGGAGGAGGGTGGCTGCCTCCAGCTGAGACTCAGAGGAGGGTGGCTGCCTCCAGGTGCAGATTCAGAGGTTTGTTGCTTCACACAGGAAATAGCACTGACTTCTCAGTGCACCAAGCAGTGCTCTCAGGAAAGGTGAACCGGACTGCCATTCTTTTCCTCCCAATAGCCTTAGGTTTTGTTCTTCAGGAATCTTTCCCATCTGGACTGCTGACCCGGAGGAGGAGGCATTCCTCTGGCTAGAATGGGCAGATCCTGCTGGATTTTCATCAAGTTTGCTCTGAGGCAAAGGGAACCACTGCAGGCCCTCATGGTGCACAGAGATATTCCATAATAATAACCATGGGTCAGTCAGTTAGAGCTGTAGATGCAGTTGTGGGAGACAGTTCTTAGAATATATACTTAGAGAGAGAGCAGACAGTGAGCTAGGGAATTCCCAGCAATTAGTGTAAAATTCCTCACTGCCTGGGACAGACAACAGGGGCTAGAACAACATGGAGAAAATAAAAGGAGTCTATGAATATGAGTGCTGCAGATGAGTTCACACGGCTGCCTTTGAGAGGCAGCACCATGTCCCTTCCCGTGACTCCACATGGGTTTATGATGGCGTGGCTAATGGAATGAGGCAGAAGTGACATTTCCAGACCCCGAGAGACTTGTAGCTTCTTCTGTCACTTGTAATACTCATTCTTAAAACTCTGCTGTCATGTTGTGAAGAAGACCAAGCAGCCCCACATACCAACCTACGTGTAGGGGACCCAAAGCCCCTAGTCTTGCAGCTGATCTTGCTGCCCACAGCCAGCACAACCTCGCCTTGGAAGAGGGTCCCTCCAACCCTGTCAGCTGCCCCAGCTGACTGAGGCAAGGAATCGCTTCCTGCCAAGCTTTGCCCAAATTGCAGGCCTTTTATCCAAATATATGATTGCTTTATTTAAGCCACTCAATTCTGGGGTGGTTTGTGATATAGATGAGCAGAACAGTGGGCAACATGAGGATGAATATATTCATTGCTTAGTGTGGAGTGATTGTACTTGGAAGGAAGAATGTGTGTGCATGTGCATGAGTGTATGTATGTGTGCACACATGTGCATGTACACAGGCACATGTTCTGAGGTTAACTGCCTGGCCAGGGGTGCTGAATCCATGCCATTAAGTGTGGCTAGTCATTCTCGTGGAAACCAGGCATTGACCCAACTACCCAGGGATGAAAGGTAAGTAACATTAAGTGTAATAACAAGGATGACCAACGATTATTTCCAAGTGTGGTGTCCAGAGGGGATGGTGAGAGTCAGCATTCCTCCTTATCCATCCTGAGTTTACGCCCTCAGAGCAGGGCCTGTGGCATGATTTATTCCCATTTTGGTGCAAAATTTTAGTGTATCACGTTTTTTTACTCGCAAAGGAGAGAGTAACCGTCACACTAGCAGGGGCACTCATGTCAAGGCTTGAAAGTGATTTGAGCCATAAAGACAGACCACCCAGGCACGAGGTGGAAGCAGTAGTGACAGGGAACCCATAAGCTGCCTGCCATTCCTGAGCGGGTTCTCCCATCTCCTCAGCAGCACTTGTCCTTCCTTGTTTTCCACTGGGCAGCATAGTTTCCTTCCTTTTCCTTCCACGTGAGGGGGCAGCGCGAGACATGGTGGTGCAGCTTAGATAATGTGAGCAAATGGGTGGTTTTTAAAATATTGAGCAATATTCTCTCAGCATGCAAGTCCCAGTTTGAGAAGAAAAATTTAGGTCCTTCGGAAGCTGCCTTTACTCCTTGGGGTCTCCAGGGTGTCATTCAGTAAGTGACTGCCTCCACGGAACAGCACCCCAGTGGCCTGAATGAGTTAAGGCGGCTCTCAGAAGTGCTCCCTGGGTCCCAGGAAGCAGTGGGGCTTGGGGGGATCTGGCTGAGGGTACAATTACTGTTCAGCTCCCTGGGGCCCAATTTGCTTTATTGTAGTGCTGCCTGGAGACCCACTGCTCAGAGATGATCTGATGCTTCTGAGTCAACTGCCTGCAAGTGGTCTTAGAGGGGTTTGCCAGCACAGGGATGAGGGACAGGGCTGGCTAGGAAGACAGAATTCTTCTTCCTGAGGAGGAAAATGATCTTATCACGGAAGTTCCCAGTCAAAGTACTGACTTTTCCTTTTAGGGATTAAAGTTTCCAAGCGCTAGCTGATCCCCAGGTGGGAGCCATATATTTCTTAGCCATGCGCGTACAAATTAAGATGCTTGAGGTCAACCAGCTCCTCATGCTGCAGCTGTGCTGGTGCTTGGGGCTTCCTCTAGAGCAGCTCTGTAAAGTGGGAGCAATAATAATGCCGACCTTAAAGAGGGTTGTTGTGAGGATTTGTGGAAACAATGCAGGTAAGTGTTTGGGCCAGCTTCTGGCTCAAGACCAGCACATAATGCATTTGGCCATCACTCTGCAGATTGTGGGTTTCATAACCATGTGCTTCCCTTATCCAATATTTGTTGAAGGGCTACTATGTGCAGCAGTGCTTGGCACTTATCCAGCATTTTTATAGTCTTAGCAAAGTACTGATGGAATTCTTTTTTATCAAAGGACAGAAAAAATAAATTCAGGTGTAAAGCATTTTTTTTTTAAACAAACACAATAAATGTTCAGGTACTCACTGCCCAACATAAAGTGAATCGCACATTTCAGATAGACTAAAGCTGCTGTGCACGCCCTCAGGCGCCCAATCACCGGCCCTCCTCTAGCGGAAGCCCTGCTTGCTGGTCACAGAAGTACATGCATATCCTGGATATGCCCACCTCCTAACATGCTTTCGAAACGGGCTTTCTCTACCCACATTCTCATTCTCATTCTCAGTGCTGGGTAGTGCCCTTATGTACTAGTAAATATGCCATAAAAATTTCATCTATGATCCTACTGGTGAACATTAAGTTTTTCACAACCACGAGTAATGCTGCAGCCATGCCTCCTATCTGCCCCTCCACGTGCACAGGTGCCAGCCTTTCGCAGGGGACGCACCTAGGAGGGAAGGGCTGGGGTGGAGGACATGCGGCCCTTTAACTTTCTCTGGCTGGTCAGCTTTTTTTTCAGAGAGATTCCGCCACGCACCTCTCCCCCAGCAGAGCAGGGCTGCTCAGCCCCTCACATTCACCCACACACTGCCAGACTTCCCACTTTTACCAACTTGAAAAGTGTGATATATCTCATTGTGGCTTTCATTTTCATTTTCCCAATAATCAGCAATTTGCCTTTTATTTTATCTTTTATTAGTGACCTGTTTTATTGGCCTGTTTTTTAAAAATCAGGCTGTCTTTATCTGATAAATTTGTAGCAATCTGGATATTATTGCATTGCAAATATTTCCTACCAATCTGTGGCTTGCCTCCTCATTTAACATCTTTTAATATAGAGAGGATTTTTGAAGATTTTTGCTTTTTAACAACTACAGTATCTGTACCAAGGAAACACATTGAAATGATTTATCTTCAGAATTTGATAGCTATTCACCTTCAGTAGAAGGAGGATCTCATTTTAGAAAACTTGGTCAGGTTTTTGGGCAAGAATATAACTTATACTAAAGGCCCAGTGCACAAAATTTGTGCACGGGGTTGGTGGGTGGGTGTCCCTCAGCCCTGCCTGCACCCTCTCCAATCTGGGACCCTTTGAGGGCAGTCGGACATTCCTCTCACAATCCAGGACTGCTGGCTCCAAAATGCTTGCTTGCCTGCCTTCCTGATTGCCCCTAACCATTTCTGCCTGCCAGCCTGATCACCCCCTAACCATTACCCTGCCAGCCTAATTGATGTCTAACTGCTCCCCTGCCAGCCTGTTTGCCTCCAACTCCCTTCTCTGATGGCCTGATCACCCCTAACTGCCCTCCCCTGCAGGCTTGATCGCCCCACAACTGTATTCCCTTGCAGGCCTGGTCCCTCCAACAGCCCTCCCCTGCTGGCCATCTTGTGCTGGCCATCTTGTGTCCACATGAGAGCAGGATTTTTGACCACATAAGGGCAGCCATCTTGTGTGTTAGAGTGATGGTCAATCTGCATATTACTCTTTTATTAGATAGGATAGAGGCCTGGTATATGGGTAGGGGCCAGCTGGTTTTCCCTGAAGGGTGTCTCAGATAAGGGTAGGGGTTCACTTGGGGCTTGGGATAGCCTGGGCAAGGAGCCTGTGGTGGTTTGCAGGCTGGCCATGCCTCCCAGTGACCCAAGCGGAGGCCCTGGGATCTGGGATTTGCTTATGTTCTACAATTGAAACTTTGTAGCCTGGAGTGGAGCCAAGCCTTCTGCTAGCTCTGTGGCTACAGCCATTTTTGTTTCAGTTTATTTACCTTTTATAATTGAAACTTTGTAGCCTAGAGTGGAGGCCTAGGCCAGCCAGAGCTGCAGAAGCTTGGCTTCCTCCATCGTCAGGGCCATCCTAGCCTCTGCTCTCTCCAGCTCCGTGGCTGCCACCATTTTTGTTGGAATTCTATAATTGAAACTTTGTAGCATTGAGTGGAGGCCTAAGCCGCAAGGGCAGGCAGGAAGCTTGGCTTCCTTCATTGCCGGGGAAACCCAAGCCTCCCTCCTGCTTTCAGTGGCCCAGCCATTTTGGTTGGGATTTATGTGCTTATGTTCTCATGATTGGCTGGTGGGCGTGGCTTGTGGGTGTAGTGGATTTGTGGTCAATTGGCATATTACTCTTTTATTAGATAGGATGGCTAGTGAATGAGTACAGTGAAGGGGAGTCCAGCAAACTGCATGTTATAGTGGCCACTAGTAACCAGGAATACCAATAGCTCCTTACCTTCCTGGTGAGCACCAGGGGTGGGGAATTCCTGAGCTCAGGTCTTGGCATAGGACTAGCCTCCTCTCTGACTGTGCCCTGGGGGAGTCTTCTCCTGCCAGGACTAGTCCCTCCTCTCTGATTGTGCTCTGGGGAGTCTCATCCCTGAACTAGACCCTCCTCTGTGACAATGCCCTTGGGAAGTCTCCTCCTCCCAGCACTAGTCCCTCCTCTATCACTGTGGCCTGGGGAGTGTCCTCCTCCCAGGACTAGTCCCTCTTCTGTGACAATGCCCTTGGGAAGTCTCCTCCTCCCAGCACTAATCCCTCCTCTATCACTGTGGCCTGGGGAGTGTCCTCCTCCCAGGACTAGTCCCTCTTCTGTGACAGTGCCCTGGGGAGTCTCCTCCTTCCAGGACTAGTCCCTCCTCTCTGACTATGCCCTGGGGAGTCTCCTCCTCCCAGGATTAGTCCCTCTTCTGTGACAGTGCCCTGGGGAGTCTCCTCCTTCCAGGACTAGTCCCTCCTCTCTGACTGTGTCCTGAGGGAGTCTCTTCCTTCCAGAACTAGTCTCTCCTCTGGGACTGTGCCCTGGGGATTCTCTTCCTCCCAGAACTGGTGAACTGGGCAAAGACAGGGTGGCAGAGACAACCTAAAAACAGGATAACTAGGGAAACCAGGTGAAATTCAGAAAAGAGGAGCATCTATGGGACTCATTACCTGATGGTTTGAGGAAGGCGAGGGAGAGGGGACCTTGAGACTCTCTTGGAGTTCCCAGGATGGCATCTGGATGACTGGCCAGGTCCCTCTGGGAGGGGAGAATCAGCAGGTTCAAGGCACTGCATTCAGTGATGCATGTCTGAGGTTTAAGGAGTGCAAGTTTGTGGGTTGGAGCCCAGCAGAGAGCTGGGGATTTGGAGGCATGAGGGCAGAGATATAGTAGGAGGGGGAAAGGCAGGGCAGTAGCCTTTGGATGCACAGGGGAAGCCTTTAGCCTTTGGTGAAGGTGGTAGGGAGAGAGGGAGGTGAATCTTGTGTCTTGCTCTGTAGCTGTGAAGTCTCTGACCAAGCTGTTGTGTGTGTTCAGGCCTGGGAACACTCTGTGGGGATCATCTGCTTTCCCAGCCTGCACAAGCTGGCCGGCGAAGTGTCCAGCCAGCTCGCCCAGGAGATCCAGAAGGTGCTGGTGGGAAAGCCTGCAGGTGAGTGCAGAGCAGCCCTGGGTCTTGTGGGAGCAGCACACTCTGAATCCCTCCTGGCCCTGCTCTGTCCTTCTACTTTCTGGTTAGTCAGCGAAGTGTCTTCCAAAAAGACCATGGGCCCAGGCCCCGTACTGGTACCGAGTCCCTTGGGAACAAGGGAAAGGCTAGGAAAGGGGATGTAGGGAACTGCTGTTCCTGGGAGGGACACACACACACACACACACACACACACACACACACACACACACACAGCAGGGGCTCTGGGAGGAAGTGCTAGGATAGAAGGCACCTGAGTGCTCAGTGGAGAGCTTGATCCAGACAAGACCCTGGGTCAGAGCATGTGGGTCCCTGACTCCCAGTCTTCCATGCATGGAGCTGGGGCCTGGATGCAGGCTTTGGAGGGAGCTCTGGGCAGGGGTGGCCTGAGCCCAGTGCAGCTGCAAGAGCCCCTGTGATGGAGGGGCTGTGATAGAGAGAGTGGGGTGGAGATTGGGCTGTGGAAAGTCTATCGGGAGGAACTTGTTCCTATTCCTTGGAAGTGGGAACCATTGATGCCTGTTGAACAGGGATGATTGCATGCTAAAGGCTGGCCTTCAAGGAGAGGCATCTGGCAGAGTATGATAGTGGGTACAGGTCAGGTGGCCTGTGGGGAGGGCAGCAAGCGGAAGTCCCCTAAAGGTGTGAAGGTAGATCTCATGGTTGGGGAGGCAAGTGGAGAGCAAACTGGTGAGCCAGTCCCCGCATCACCCACTGACACTTTCTCTTCTCCGCTGTCAGAGCAAGCGCGGGCAGCCGCTGGGCAGCTGCTGTGCTGGAAGCGGGATGCACACCAGGACGGCTACCTGCTCCTGAAGTCTGCCTTCGTGCTCTCAGGGACAGACTCGGTAAGTGCCGGGGGCCTCAGCCTGGCCTCCTCACCACTGGGCAGGAGGCCTCAGCTCAGGGGAGGGCGTGTCTCCCAGCGCCTTTCTTCCAAGGTAGCTGGCTTCTCCTTTCTCACCCTTGGATCCCCTCTGGTGTAGGGACAGCTTCTGAAATTCTGGGATTCTGGTCTGAATCCTGCCTTGTCACTGACCGCCCTGATCTTGAGCACATGTGGCACTCGCTGTGACAGGTGCAGCTGATTTGAGGGTTGGGGACAGTAGTGCCTCAGTGTTGGGGCCACTGAGATTGAAAAGGGCTGGTGTCCCTGTGTGCAGGGCTGGCATCCCGGCACCGAGTCTGCTATGGTGTGTGTGGCTGCAGCTTGTCGGACCCAGGGCTGTGCTCTGAGCCACTGTTCAGTTCTACCTGCTGTGAAACTCAGATGGAAGGAGCATGCCTATAGGTGCTGGCTGTGCATGCTCACTCAGAGGCAGTGCGTGAAGGAGGCCTCCGCCTTCCCTGCCCACCCACACCCAACCTGGCAGTGCCCATGGCCATGGCCACATCCTTCCACTGTGAAGAGGAGCCTGCTCCTCCTTCCTGAGTGATCTGCTAAGGCTGGTGTCCTGGCAGCTTGACCATCAGCAGAAATGGTGCAAGGCCCCTTGCAGGGCAGGCCTGAGACTCTCTGGTATGCGGCTTCTGGAGTGCCCACTGTGGGGGTTCTAGCACACGGCATTAGGAACTACAAGGAAGCAGAGTGTGGCTGCTGTCTTCAGTCCGGGGTGACACAGGCATCACCGGAGTCTTAGCGGCAGCATGTGTGTGAGCAGCAGGCCGCTGCGTTTCCCCGTTGGAGTGGGAGCCAGGTGTCCACAGCATGGAGTCAGCCTCGGCTCCCGGGAAGGGCTGCTTTCAGAAGAGCAGTAACACTGACCTGAAGATGGTTTTCTGCTGGAGCAGCCAGACCCAGAGATGAGAGAGTGAGCAGCTGCCTTGGGGAGCCCATGGAGTAGGGGCAGGGAGAGCTGCCTGAGGGGCCGCCGCAGAGCCAGGCATCCAGGGAGGCGGGCCTTGCCTGCCCAAGGAGCCTTTAGAGCAGGGGGGCTGGCACTGCATGATACTCCTGGTTCTGGTCTCTCCTCCTTTTGGTTTTCCTATGTGGACAGCATGCTTTAGATGAACCCCATGTGTACACACACACACTTGCACATGCACACTCAGAGGTACACACACTGAAATGGCAGCCACAGTGACCCAGCAGAGCTATAGGTGGGCGTGTGGAAAAGGGCCCGGGCACACACACAGGCTGGTCACTCGCAGCATCCGGGACCTCTCCTCTGGGCTTCCCAGTGGGCCCCCACGAGGCTCGATCTGACAAGGGGATCAAGGGCCCTGTTAGCCCTTCACTCAGTTGCTTGCATTTGGTATCAGCCACACCCTCCTGACTGAGTCCCAGAGTCCACATGAGGGGAGCCCGAAGCCAGCTCTGCTCCAGCCCCCCTCCCTCCTTAGAAAAGATGTGCTATCTTTTTTTTCCTTTTTTTAAATCTTTATTGTTCAGTTTATTAATTACATTGTTTCCCCTTTTTATCCCCCTATAGCTCCCCTCCACCCTGTACCTATCCCACCCTCTACCCTCACCTCCCCCTCCCCACTGTCCTCTACCATTGTTGCTAGATTTTTGTCTAGTCTCTTGCTGCCCTTCCCACAACCCTTTTCTCCCCAAGAATTGTCAGTCCATTCACTCTCTATGTCAATGTCTCTGTTATATTCACCAGTCTATCCTGTTCAACAGCCTATCAATTCACTTGATTTTTATGTTCATTTGTTGATAGATGTGTATTTGTTGTTCATAATTTTCATCTTTACCTTTTTCTTCCTCCTCTTCTTAAAGAATATCTTTCAGCATTTCATATAATGTTGGTTTGGTGGTGATGAACTCCTTTAGCTTTTTCTTATCTGTGAAGCACTTCATCTGACCTTCAATTCTGAATGATATCTTTGCTGGATAGAGTAATCTTGGTTGTAGATTCTTGCTGTTCATCACTTTGAATATTTCTTGCCACTCCCATCTGGCCTGCATTCTTTCTGTTGAGAAATCCGCTGACAATCGCATGGGTGCTCCCTTATAGGTAACCAACTGTTTCTCTCTTGCTGCTTTTAATATTCTCTCTTTGTCTTTTGCTCTTGGCATTTTAATTATGGTGTGCCTCGGTGTGGTCCTCTTAGGGTTCCTATATATTGGGGTTCGGTGCACTTCTTGGACTCCTAAGTCAATTTCTTTCACCAGGTGTGGGAAGTTTTCAGTCACTATTTCTTCAAATAGGTTTTCATTGTCTTGGCCTCTCGCTTTTTCTGGCACCCGTATAATTCGGATGTTGGTATGCTTGAGGTTGTCCCAGAGGCCCCTTACACTGTCTTCAATTTTTTGGATTCTTTTGGTTTCTTGCTTTTTCAGCTGAGTGGATTTTACCTCTTTGTATTTCAAATCTTTAACTTGGTTCTTGGGGTGCTCCAGGGCACTTTTAGGTCTTTGTATAATATTTTTTGTTTCAGTCAGTGTATGCTCAATTTCTGGTTGGTCCTTTTTCATACCCTTGAGAGTCTGCTTTATATCGTTGAGGGTTTCTTTCATTTCCTTGTAGGACTCATTCATTTCCACATTGGTCTTGATCATTTCCACGTTGGTCTTGATCATTTCTTTGCAGCTCTTGTTTATATCCTGGAGGGTGTTGTTCATTTTCTTGTAGGACTCATTCATTTCCTTTGTGGTCTTGCTTATTTCCTTATAGGCCTCGATCTTTTGTTGGAGCCTCTTAAAAAACCCTATAACCGTGGTTCTGAATTCCATGTCCAGTCTTTTTTTTCCCTCCATTTCTTTCACATCTGATTTCTTTCCATGTTGCTGCATGGTGGCTGCTTCCCTGAGTTGGTCAATTAGCTTTGTGTGGTAGACTTCCTACTAGGGATAGTGGCTCAGCCTCCCCGGTTACCTGAGGTGGATATGGGCTGCACAGTCTTGCTGAAGTTAAGCTCAGTTAATCGTTGTTAGCACTTGGAGGGTTGACCTCCAGGCCAATTGTCTGTGAAGCTCAGCTGTGCTCAGGTTGGGTGGGCGGAGTCTCCGGGCCAAGCAGACAGCATTAGCTCCGCCCTATGCGGCCCCAGGGACTCTGTGCCGGGGGCAATGGCCGCCAGCACCTCTGAGAGAGAGCCGCTGCGGAGCTCCACTGGCTGCCGGTTGCCAGGGAATTCAGACTTTCCCAAAATGAGTCTGCATGTGCAATGTCTCACCCAGGGTCGTAAAACAAAGCAGTCTGACGGTTTTCCGAATGAGAGGCAAGTCGCGGTGCGCTCTCTGCGCCGTCATGCAGCCGAGCTGTTCGCGCGAGAGCTGCCTTCTCCACAAGCCGGCAGACCCGAGCTTCGGCGTGCCCTCCTACTGTCCAGTTTTCACCCCGTGTGATAGTGGGTTCTCTGGACCTCGCCCAGAGCTGGAGAATCAGTCCAGTGGGACGCCTTTGTCTCCCCGTTCGAGAAAACTGGCCGGTTTTCAGCCGCCCGCCCTCCCCGCGGTGCGCACTCCAAACCTCTCTCCGTGCGAATCTTTCAACGCTGTTCGCCGCCGCTCCTCCGAGTCACAGTGTCTTATCTTCACTTTTATTTGTGGAATTTTCACTCGGCGAGCTTTCTGGTGATTCTGGAAGGTGTTTGTTCTTTCTTTAAGTTGTAGTATTAAAATTGCTGATTATGACAGCAAGATAGGTGTTTTACCTTTGCCGCCATCTTAGTTCTCCAAAGATGTGCTATCTACTGAGCACACAGCGTCCACTTTCCCCTAATCTTCAGTTGCCAAGGTGAGCCTATGACTGTCCCCATTCTCACTGGAGAATGTGTCACCCAGAGAGAGGAGGTGACTCACCCTCCTCCCACACCGATGCCACACAGGCCAACAGCATGGCTTGCCTGGGGCAGTGGCAGCCTGGGTCATGGCCCTGCTCATCTTTTGCAGGAGGCGCTGGGCAGAGTTGCCAAGTCAGGGCTCCCAGCCCTACTCCTGCAGTGCCTGTACCTCTTCTTCGTCTTTCCCCTGGAAGAGGATGAACATTCGGAGGACGATGTTCAAGTTCAGAGGATGTTTGTGCAGGTGAGTGAGAGGCGGGTGAGCCCCTCTGGGCTGGGGCTGAGCTCTGCCTCTGGGAGTCACTCTCACCTGCTCTGCTCAAGCCCCAGCTCACCCCTACCCTACGTTCTGCAAACTCAAGAGGCCTAGGCATTGGGGGGGACGGGGGACGGATTTTCCTCTTGTGCCTCTGTATCCCTCCCTGCTCCTCTTGCTCTTTCCCAGAAATGTGAGTGCCTTCTTCTCTTGACACACCAGCTCCTTCTCCAGTCTTCGTTCCTGGGTCCTGTCGGCCCTTGCCTGCATCTGGAACCTTCTGTCACTGCCACTTTCCCTCTGAGATGCACTTGCTAACTGCACTTGCATAACTAACGAGCCAATGTGCTCTCCACAGTTGCCATGACTCTGTGCCTGCCACCTCCTCTGTCCTAGGATGCATGCAGTGCTGTGTGCCTAGCTCTGTACAAACACAGGAAACATGAGCTCAGGTGCGGGTGGGGCCCTGGGAATCTGACTCCCCAGTTCATTCTCAGTGGGCCCTCACCACACTCTATGCCACCTTCCCTCTCCTCCCACAAGCCATCTCAGACCACTGAATAGCAAGTGCGATTTTCTCTTGTCATTGCCCTGACAGCCAGCAACAACTTTCCACATAATGCTCCCCTCAGCCCTCTGCTCCCCACTGACAAGTCCTGCTCTCTGTCTTCTGGGACCACCCTCTATGGAAACACCATTGCCTCTCTGCCCCTGGTGAGGGTGGGGAACAGGGCTGTGTCTCACTCACGGCTCTGTGTCCAGGGCCTGGGCAGTGTCTCCCAGAGCAGATGCTAGAGCATTTGGGGATTTCCAAGTGCAGCAGCCTATTGAGCATCTGCATTCAGATGAACACCCATCTCAGACTCATCCTCAAGCCAGAGGCTTCGCTGCCAGAGGCGTCAGCAGGTCGTGGCTTATCCCCACACTGCCCACTGGAAACCTGGGAAGACAGGCCCATAAGCCTGGATGTAACCATATCCCACATGTGGCCGGTTCACAGTGCTGGGCACATGGACACATCTTTATCTTGTGACTTCCACATGCCCTTCAGGGAGGGAGCGCAGCCCTGTCTTCATAGTGTTGTCCGCAGATGCACAGAATGCACACCCCAGCACTAGGCTTCGCTTGCGTTCATCAAGGTTGTCCTCATTTCATTCCATAAAACATGTGAAGTTCTTCTCGGGTGTGGCTCTGTGCCAGACGATGAATCACTCAGCTGGCACAGTCCCCTCAGAGAGGAGACAGGAAGGTGTGGAAGCAAGTGGGGGAACAGTTGCGTGAAGAAGCCAGCATGCCCACTGCCTTTGGTGCTTTGCAGGAAAAGTCTGGGGCAAAGGCAGAGCTGGGGAATGAGGCCCCAGGGACTGGCTGACAGGAGCAGAGAGGAGGCTGCTCTGCGGGAATGGCATTGGCCCAGAGTGGGTGGTTGGGGTGGAGCTATGATGGGGAGGCTGATGGGAGTGGGATGGGGGGGAGGCAGCAGATGGTCATCTGAGCCAAGGGCTGTGGCCACACCCATGTGCCGGGTCTATAGCCAGTCCTGGGTGCCTGGCCAACCTCCATCCCTGTGCCTAGGGCCTGCATTCAGTGGCAGGAGCTTCTGTACCTGCTGAACTGGGAGCAGGTCCTGTTAGAGCTCCAAGAGCCCAAGAGAGAGGAGGAAAGGCAAGTCCCTGCAGGCACTGCCTGCTGTGACTCTCTGCATGTGTATAGGCAGTGCCCCAAGTCCACAGGAGACTGGGTTGGTGGGACAAGGACCCCAGGTCAGAGGTTACAGGGCAATGTGCATGGCTCTGTGGAGAAGTAGGGCATGAATGCTAACCAAGGGTTCAGGATACATCTTGCTTTTTATTTTATTATTATTATTAAAATATATATTTTATTGATTTCAGAGAGGAAGGTAGATGGAGAGACAGATAGAAACATCAATGGTGAGAGAGGATCATTGATCGGCTGCCTCCTGCATGACCCCTACAACCCATGATCAACCTGCAACCCAGTCATGTACTCTGACTAGGAATTGAACCTTGACCTCCTGGTCCATAGGGCGACACTAAGCCACAGACACACTGGCCAGGCTGCACCTTGCTTTTCAAGTAGCGCAGGGCTCTGTTAATCCTGTACTTATATGGTCGATGCCATTTTCCTTGCGTTTCTATATAAAAAGTCACCCATCCAAGTCCAACACTTCTTTGTTATTCCGACTTGGAGAGAGTAAGTACTGCCTTTACAGCAGGTAAGAGTGCAGACAGCCCGAACTCTCACCCTTTGCTGGTGGTGCTGGTGACCATGCTGGTCTGGGCAGAGGCTGACAACATACAAAGCCATCTCTGTGCCGACATGTGCCCCCTGTACTCTGCAAAAGTAGGAGCAATCCCACTGCAGCAAGGAGGCTCTAATAGGTCCCTTGGTCTTCCTCCTTCTTTCTCATAGATGTTGCTCAACATCTGCAGCGAGTCTCAGGGGCTGGAGGGTCTTCTCGCAGGGAATGAGCTCCAGGTTCTGCTGATTGCCACCACCTGCCTCCGGGAGCACAGCTGCTGCTTCTGGAAGGAGCCCACCTTCTGCGTGCTGAGGGCCATCTCCCAGGCCCAGGACCTCAGCGTCATCCAGTACCTGCAGGGTAGGTTCCCGGAACCCACTGCCCATAGCAAGTCCTTGCCATGCTCTTGCAGCATCAGGATAGATTTCTGGGACCAACAATGAGAAGGGCAAACAGGTTTTATGAATGCCTAGGTAGGCCAGTAGCTGACTCTGTATTGCTTGGTTCCATTCATGAAAGTGCTTTTGTTGTTCATTTGGATGCTTCATTGGAGGGGAAGGGGAGTCCATTCGCTGCTCACATACTGTCAAACAGAGACTGTGCCCAGCTCATCAGTATACTATCTCATCTGTTTTTTGGAGATGAATGTTAATGATCATGCCATCTTGCAATGGGGAAACAGATTAGTATGTTGAAGAACTTGCCAAGGCTCCTGGGTTTCCAAGAAGAGAATCAAATTTAAACTTGGAGATGCCACTCCCTGGGCCTCAGTTTCTTGGGGCAGCCAGCAAGGATGCACACTGGCTCTGCTTTCATGAGGGAGTGACCTTGGTGCCTCATCTTTTTGTCTATAAGATGGGATGACAGTCCCATGGGACTCACTGGATTGTGACACTTTGGTGGGATGACATATCTGAAGTGCTTAGACGATGGATTCCCCGGGCTGTCACTACAGTGTCACCACCTGGTGTGAACAAGGCAAGGTGCCGAGGGCGCCAACTCCAGGACCAGTTGTAGCTAGTCCTTCAGCATCTCCTGCCTCCTCCCAAGAACACTGGGAAGCATGGGCTGCGTGGCTCAGATCTTGGGAGGAGTGTTGGCCTCCTCTTCGTGGCTGGCCAGAAGAAGGCTCTGCCAGGCTCACCCTAGGGGCATTTTGACAAAGGCTCCCTGAGCTGGCCTCCCTACCTGCTCTGTGGCACTTCCTTGGCTCACCAGCTGTCCATCCCTTGGCTGACCCCAAGGTATGGTGTCTTTTAGGGACTAGGTCAGAGCCTGCCAGTGTGACCTGCCTGTCCACAATCAAGTGCCTCATGGTCGGTCTTCTTTCTGGGGCTTCCTGTGACAGAGGGCATCCATGGAGAGAGCTGCCCAAGCTCAGCAAGCCCATACTCTACTGTGGCAGCACCCACAGGAAATGGCAGCCCAGTTCCAGGTGCAAGGTTCTTGGGAGGCCCAGGCCCAGCGGTGATGGTCCAGGCTGAGGTTGTAGTCCCCCACTCCATTCACAGGCTGGAGCGGGAGCTGCCCAAGAAAAGGCTGCACACACATACAGAGGGTCCTCACTGTATCATTATTCTCAAACTGAAAAGAAAGATTCCACCTCAGTGGAGTCTGCCACCGGGTGGAGCCTATACCCCTGAGAGGAATGCAATGGTTCTGTGGGTGTCTTATCTGAGGAGAAGGTGGGCAAGGGAGAGCTGGGATGGCCAATACTTGCCTAGCCCTGAATTCTAGGTGTGGCCATCCACATGCTGACTCTCTGATGCAGCCCCGGCTCGCAACTCAGGGGCTGAGACGCATTATCATTGTCTCAGGTTCTTGGTAGGCCATCTCCCTCACGTTCTCCAGCTCTCCCTCACATCCTCAGCTCTCCCCCATGTCCTCAGCTCTACCTCAAGTCCTCAGCTCTCCCTCACGTTCTCTGCTCTCCCTCACATTCTCTGCTCTCCCTCATGTTCTCAGCTCTCCCTCACTTTCTCCAGCTCTCCCTCACATTCTCAGCTGTCCCTCACGTCCTCAGCTCTCCCTCACCTCCTCCAGGTATCCCTCACGTTCTCTGCTCTCCCTTATGTTCTCAGCTCTCCCTCACATTCTCTGCCTTCCCTCTTGTTTTCAGCTCTCCCTCACTTTCTCCAGCTCTCCCTCACTTTCTGGCACTCCTCCTGACTCTCACACTTGGAAGAGACTTCTCTCCATAAAGAGCCATAAAAACAATGATCAGTCAAAATGCAAATCCAGTGATACTTCTCTTCTAATGCAAGTCTTCCTAGGCTCCTCTGACCTGCATGGTCAGGCGCCACCAGCGGCCCTGCTTATCCACCTCTATGTCCTGCAGCAGGGCTCTGAACCCTGACTCTAGTGCTGAGACCCATTCTTTTCTGGCCCCTCTCTTCACACACACCCATGCTTCCCCCCACCCCTCACTTCTCTTGGCTGCTTTCTGCTCACCTCCAGAGCTGCTTTCTTTGTTGTCTCATATCCAGCGACCCAGCACTCCCCAGAAGAGGGTTGAGAGGCTTCCTTCCTGTCTCAGCCTGGTCTGACCTGTAAAGCCAGATCTCAGAATGGCGCTTCCTGGGGGGAATCTTCTTCTTCACCTGAGAGCAAAAGAAAAATGCGTTGGATTAATTCCTATCTTGATGTGCAGTCCGGAGGGAGCGGGGCGGGGCGAGGTGGAGGGCATGAAAAGCCTTGCTCTGAGCACACTGTGCATTTCCTCCCACAGCCACAGACTGTGTCAAGCTCTGCCTCCAGAACCTCTCCCGGCTGGCGGACTCGCTCCCCGCCCCCGAGCTGAGCGAAGCTGTGGGCCTGGTGTTGGGCTTCGTGAAGGACTCTTATCCTGTCTCCCAGGCTCTGCTCCTGGAGTTTGAGAATGGGGAGGGCTACCCTCTGCTGCTCAAAGTGTTACTCCGGTAAGGATAAGCGGCTGTGCCTGGAGGGGGAGACTCGGCCAAATCCCACTCCTCAGAATCATTGGGGTGCCTTGGAGAAAGACAGATACAGAGCTTCACAGAGTGTCTGAAATACACATCTCTGTAGAGCATGACCAGAGAGCGTTTTATTGCAAAAGTCATTCAATGTGCAGTGGGCTTGGGAGCCAGAGCCACTCCCTTGGAGAACCAGTAGCTGGTGGTGATATGTGTGCCAAGTGCCTTTGGTGGCACATGCCCCTCACTTTCATGCCATCCCACTTGACAGATGCTGTGGCAGCCCATGCGGCGGGGCTGGAGGGCTTTCTGGGACTGCTGTAATGGGCGCTGCCATGTGCTTAAGGGCAGGAAATGCCCGGGAATGGGCCCTCATGAACAGTCCTCAACATGTGATTGGCAGAAGCTGATGGATACCCAGCAAAGTCACTGCTTATGGGGTGGGGAGGGGAGAGTGGCACCATGCCCCCCCAGAGCCCAGGAATCTTGGGCTCCAGTTGCTGATGGGACACTCGATAACGGTTCCCTGCTGCCTCCTTCTGTCTCCTAGCACTTCTCCCCTCCTTAAATCCTTGACCCCGTAAGTCCCTGGGAAGTCAAATGGAGACACTGTTCCTCTGGGTCAGGATGAACTCATCTGGCTTGTTCTATTCTGACGGGCACGTCATCTTCTGTTGGGGCCAGGGAGTGGAGAAGCCAAGAGGTGGAAATCAAAAAAGGTGTGGACTTTCAAACTCCACTGGTCTCAGGGAAGTGGCCTCACATCTCCTGGGCTTTGCCTGAGTGTGAGCAGGCCTCCTGTTGCGCAGCCTGCGCTGTGCTTCGTGCACTCCACTGAGTCAGGCTTGCTGTCTGGCGGTGAAGCCCGTAGTGCAGTCTCAAAAATAATGTGACTAAAGGACAACCAGAGGACCTTCCTCCAAAGGCACAAATGTCCCTGTGGTGAGGCACCTTTGACCTTAGCTGAGCCTGACCCACTGGCTGTCACTACCAGGAAGGTCTATGTCACAGCAGTCCCTAAACATTTTTGGTTAAATGGTGGCTGGTACCCCCACTTCCTGTGGGAGGCAGAAGGGAAGGAGCTATCCCAGGGAGAGTCAGGAAGGCCCACAACAGCTCGCTGCTTTCCGTTCTGCCTTACATGGGTCACGATGCTCAGGTGCGCTGTGGGTGGGTCACGGTGCTTAGGCACACTGGGGGTGGTGGTGGTGGTCACAGTGCTCATGTGCGCTGTGGGTGTGGCAGGGCGGCAGTAGACCCCGACCTCCTCCTCAGGGAGAGCCCCTCCCATCCACTAAACAAAACCAATACATAGCCTGAAAATCATCAGTGGAGGCCAGGCAAGGTCGGATTCCTCCCCATGGCATTTCTTTGTTGCTCTTCGGAAATGTGAAATGTCTCATTGTGGGGTGCTCCTGCCAAAAGCACATGAGTTTTGAGACTGCACTACGGGCTTCACCGGCCATGGAAATCAGCCTTGTGAACAGAGGCTGTGGCTGTCTCTGTGCTCCGAAGGCTGACGTTGGCCAGCAGATGACTCTCACCCAGGCACTGCCCTTGCCTCTGGGTGCTGACTAGTGGAGACATTTGGGGTCTTTTCTAGCACCTCAATCACGTTGTCTCTGCACCCCAGTGAGGGGCACTGTGAGCAAACATGGCTCTCAGTCCCTGAGCCCAGGAACTACCTTCTGTCCCTGTAGGTATGATGGGCTGCAGCTGTGTGAAGTGGATTCCCACCTGGAGGAGCTCCTGGAGCTGGTGGTGTGGCTGACGACCTGCGGGCAGGCGGAGCTGAAGGTGTTCGACAGCGTCATCTACCCGCAGCTAGAAGGCTTCCAGTTCTACCACGAGGCCTCTGGTGAGTCATGCCACGGCAGCCCTGCAGGGGCGCTGCGCCCTCACAGGGTGCACAGGCTTCTGCCAGGTCTTTGTAAAGAAGCAAACACTCGGGGTCCAGTTCTGTAATGCATCTGGGGAGATGGCCTATGGATTTACACCTCTCCTTCACAGAGATTTCTAGATGCCTTGGGTGGGACTTAGAGTACACGGATGCTTAGTAAAGGTGGGGACTCTCAAGTAGGTGTGGAGCCTCTGGCCTCACCATCTCTGGTACCAGGGCACTTACAGATCTAATGGGGACATGGCCCTGAGACAGTCATCAGCTCAGGTCCATGCCTGCTCGGCTTTTGGCAATTACTGATGAGGTTAGGGGACATGCGTGGAGCTTTTTGTGGCTGCTCTCTGCCCTGTGCTGGGCGCCAAGTGTCTGCTCCCTGAGAATCCTCTGTGGGGATGATCACATATGCCTGCAGCCATATCTGCTCAGTGACCATGTGCCTAAACTGACTGATGACAGCTTCAGGGCAGCAGTGACACCAGCGGTGGGTGGGCGGCTGAGTCAGGAAACCCTGCACAGAGGGGTGTTCAAGGCCTAGCGTGGCTGTCCAGGCAGAGAGGAAGGGGAATTGTTAAAGGCAGGAAGCACAGGAGGGAAGAGATGGTGATTGGGAGCATCTGGGGAAATGGTGCTGAGGCCTGAGCAGATCAGGGTGCAGAGGCCTTGGAGTGGGAGGTGGAGGGAAGGAAGGTGAGGAAGAGTCGCTGGATGGGACCCCAGCTCCCAAGGAAGTGTCTGCACCAGAGAGAGGGTTCTGGTGTCTGAGGCAGGGCTGGCTTCAGGCGGGGGCCTCAGAGGAGGTGTCCCCGGGCAAGAAGGAATGGCTTAACCTGCAAGCTGGAAAGAAGGGGGATCAGGAGGTGTCTTTATTCAACAGCTCATTTACAAATGAAACAGACTTTGCTCAGTAATGTTTAAAATAATTTGATTTTAATTGATTTAAACCAATCCTTCAGCCAGCGCTGCCTGATGAAAATATGTGAGTTGCATTCCCTCATTTTATTTATTTTTTATTTTTTTTATTTTTTAAATATATTTTATTGATTTTTCACAGAGAGGAATGGAGAGGGATAGAAAGTCAGAAACATCGATGGGAGAGAAACATCGATCAGCTGCCTCTTGCACACCTCCAACAGGGGATGTGCCTGCAGCCAAGGTACATGCCCTTGACCAGAATCGAACCTGGGACCTTTCAGTCCGCAGGCCAACGCTCTATCCACTGAGCCAAACCGGTTCGGCCATTCCCTCATTTTAAATGTCCTAGTTGTCATATATATAAAAAAGGAACAGCTTAAGTTATTTTTCGTAATATTTTACCCAATATATCCAAAGTATTGCTATTTCAACATGTGGTCATTACAAATAATTGTTAGTGACATTTTTGCATTGTTTCTTGCTGCGTCTTGGAAATCCAGCGCATTTTTACATGCAAGTGACCCTCTCAGTGCTTCACCCACCTCGTCGAGGACGTGAAGCTTGAGCCTTACATTCTGGGCAGCTGGGCTTTGGGCTCCGACCTTCCGATAGACTTTCACCCACAAGAGCTAGAAAATAGAACCCTTAAGCGGTATTTCCTGGTGATGAGGCCATCACACATTTCCAGGCAGAGGCAAGAGAAGTGACCCGTAGGATTTTCCATTTTCAGGGGTGACTGTTAAGAACCTCCAAGCCTTCCAGGTCCTGCAGAACGTTTTCCACAAAGCCAGCGATGCCCTCCTCTGCACACACGTACTCTCGGCCATCAGGAACATGTGGGCCTGGAATGCCCGCAACTTCTTCCTGCTGGAGTGGACCCTGCAGCCCATCTCGCAGTTCGTGGAGCTTGTGCCCCTGAAGCCAGCCCAGGTGCAGACACAGTTTTTCCAGCTGCTAGAGGCCCTGGTGTTTGAGCTGCGCTACGTGCCTCACGAGATCCTGGGGAAGGTGCAGCGCCTCATCAAGGAGAGCTCTGAGCCGCTTTGCACCTTCCGGGCCTTGCAGAGTATCCTCAGGATTGCTGGCACAGACCCACTCTTCACAGACATCTTCCGGGACTCGGGGCTTCTGGGCCTGCTGCTAGCCCAGCTGCGGAAGCGGGCCAAGGTTCTGAGGAAGTCAGGTATGCAGATGCCTGGGAGGGTAGGGGGACAGACAGGGCATCCGTTAACTGGGCCAGTTCTGCAGGCCCACCAGCTGCTCATCAGCTTATCTGAGAGAGGAGGCCTGCCTGTCACTGCCCATGAGAACAGGGAAGGTACCCCTGGGCATATGACTTCACAGAGCAGCAGCCTCTCTATCTCCTATGACTATCCTGTGCTTCCCCATGGAGAGATGAGGGGAATGGGCATAATTTTTTTGTTGTTGTTAATTCTCATCTAGATATTTTTTCTCTTGATTTTAGAGAGAGTGGAAAGGAGGGGGAAGGGAGGGAGGGAGAGAGAGAGAGACTCCATCGATGTGAGAGAGTCATATTAATTGGTTGCCTCCAGCATGTGCCTAGACCAGGAGAGCGGGGAGTGAACCTACAACCCAGGTACATACCCTTACCCAGGAATTGAACCTGTGGCTCTCTGGTGCATGGGCCAACAGGCTAACCACTGCCAGGGCAGGATGGTGTGATTTTATTTTATTTTTAAATATATTTTATTGATTTTTTACAGAGAGGAAGGGAGAGAGATAGAAAGTCAGAAACATCGATGAGAGAGAAACATCGATCAGCTGCCTCTTGCACACCCCCTACTGGAGATGTGCCTGCAGCCAAGGTACATGCACTTGACCGGAATCAAACCCGGGACCTTTCAGTCCAAAGGCCGACGCTCTACCACTGAGCCAAACCGGTTTCGGCCAGGATGGTGTGATTTTAAACAGACTCATGGAGCTAACTCAGGACCGTGAATTCTCAGCTTTCAGACATTTCCCCCCTGAGTGTTGCCTGAGTGTGGAAATGGGGATATGGCGGGGGAAGGGCAAAGGGAAAGGAGCTCAGATTGGTGTGGGGCTCAGGTGGGAACTGGCTGGGAAACCTGACGTGGTTGCCGTGCTCACTCGGTGCTGTTGGGCCCAATTGTCTCCCATTGGGAGCAGGGGTCCTTGCTGTTCAGCTGCTCCTCTGAATTCTGGCCATACCTTGTGTGCCTGCTGAGCTCTGTGCCCACAGCTCCTTGGCGTTGCTCCTTCCCCTGCATCCCCCTACACTCTGGACTCTCAGAATCAGCACCTCCAATACCCACCGGGGCACTTCAGGACCCTGTTGTGCAGCAGGACACACACAGGAGTGCAGTTCCCAGTTCCCTCGCTGCCTGCTCACACCCCATGGGGAATGCCTGCAATCCCCACCTTTGCCAGCTTACCGACAGGAATCAGAGCACGAAGATTGCTTCAGTTCTCCCTGGCTTTCCCTCAGCTGCCCACAGCGGCCCTTCTGGGGTTGCAGCCTGGAGCGACTCTGGGGCACAGGAGCCTGTCGCTGACCTCACTCCACCTTCCCGCACCTACTTCTATTGCCTGGCTTGCGAGCCATTGGCCCCTTCTGAAATTGTGCTCAGACTCAAGCTAAAGTCATCAGTCTGTCTGCTTCCTGGGCCTCTCTGAGGGAAAGACACTCAGGGAGAGTGGGTGGGCATGGGGCCAGCCAGCCTGGGGTGGCTGGGACCCTGATGTGCTGCATACAGGCTCAGTGAACCTGAGCACATTACTTAGCTCCTAAGAGCCTCGTTTCTCCGCTGTAAATGGAAGTGTCTGTCTATCTATCTACCTATGGCTGTTTTGGAAATTCAGTGAGAAATACCTGAAAGGATCCCTTGTGCATAGTAGGTAGGTACTCAAGAAAGTTAGTCATCTTATCCCTATTTACCCTGTGCTGCTCATGGAAGACAGGTGACCCACCAGGAGAAACTCCCACACTGTGGAGTCCAGGAAGGACCATGCCTCCTTAGGGTGAGGGGCTGAGGAGCAGGTGCCCCTTCTGGGCATAACCAGGCCCCAACCCAAGTCTCCAAGAGTCTTGTATGTGCTTTCTATTGCTTTTTGAAGCAAAGGCATATCCTAAATTATGAGACCAAAGACTATCTCCCACTCTTGGTGTTCAATGCTTCCATGTTAGCTTAGCTGTGTATTGCTTCCCAGCAGCCTGATGTTGATTTACTCCTAAACCCAGTTCCAGGCTTATGACCACTCCCAGGAGAATGCAAACCTTCTTGTTAGCTGATGTATCCGATCTTACCTCTGCCTCCGTTGTTACATTTCTTGCTGTTTCTTGGATGCCTTGTCTCCTGGCTAATAAGCGCTACCTTTACTCATTCATTCACTCCCCAGCTATGTACTGAACTTCCCTCCTGCATCAGGCACTTTGGCCCTGGGGACTCAGAGGTGAGCACACAGCCCTGGTGTGCCCCCTGGGAGCTCTGGAGACACAGTCTGCCCCACGGTCCCTCAGTCCCTCACACATCTCATGCCTGTGGTTGTGAGCTGGCAGCTCCTCTCTTCCCCTCACGGGTGTCAAACTCTACATTTGTCCAAAGGACAGTGAAGAAGGCAGGGCGTTGGGGATGCTGCAGAGCAGTGGCTCTCCCAGCCTGATCCTCAACACCTGCTGGTCAGCATAGATGGGAACTGGTTAGAAACACAGTGATAGGACTCCACTCAAAACCTTTGAAGTTAGAAACCCCAGGGAGGGACCAGCTCATGGGTTCCAGCAGCCATCCTCCAGGAGATTTCTGTGTGGTGCCTATTGGGTCACCTGTCTTCCATGAGCAGCACAGGGTAAATAGGGATAAGATGACTAACTTTCTTGAGTACCTACCTACTATGCACAAGGGATCCTTTCAGGTATTTCTCACTGAATTTCCAAAACAGCCATAGGTAGATAGACAGACAGGGGTAGCAGGATTATATCTTCTCACCTGGGATACACACATCTTTATAATGGAAGCATTAGATTCACCTTTCTTTAAGAGGATAGAAAGCTGATGCAATCAGACAGCTGTGATCCTACCATGCACATTAACTTCTTTTACTGATTCTTAAATGTTTCAGGGAATAAGGAGCCTGCCCTCAGTGTTGGGGACCCAGAGCGAGAACTGACGGGTGTGATGCTGAAGACTGTAGTCGCGTTGCTCAATGGCTCTGTCCGGAACGCGGGTAAGGACGGCCACTGACCAGGGATCATAACCAGGGAGTGAGTAGCACCAGAGCGTGGGTAGTGTCCAGCAGCTGGTCTGTGGCTGCGATCATTGGGAAATTGGTAGACACCTCGGGGGACACCTTTCACTTTTAAAGTTGATAAGTAGGGCTGTGAAGCTAAGGCACATCCTGAATGATGAGACCAAAGAGTATCCCTCCCTCCACACAAAACCCACTGATTCCCTGCTGCTCTATGTGCTTAAAAACATCCAAATTGTAAAAAGCAGGCCAAGAGTGCCTGCCATTTTAAGGGAGTTCATTGGATGTGCTGGTCCTGTGAAGCACCCAGGGATTCCCTCATTCCCAACTTTGCTCCCTGACACCAGGCAGCTCCATGCTGCTTTAAATAGCGTGTCTCTGATACACACATGTATATGTTGTGCCACGAAGCGACATATCAACAAGTAACAGCAGGGGTTTGGTGACAAATCAACTACACCGAGTATGAGTGACAATTCCCTGTGCAGAAGGTCTCTAAGAGTAGATTGTGCAAGCTTCCTGGAGGTGCTGGCTGACATGCATGTTCCTGGGGTAACTCCCAGACACTCACCTGGCAGCAGGTCACAGTGGCCCTCAGTAACCCTCCTCTCAAAGGCCCCCACGGTGCTTTCCACAGAGGGAGCACCTGGTCCGGGATTGGAGCCTCCTGCCTCATGAAGGTGGCCAGTCACGGCCACATCACGCCAGCATGATAATCCATTACTTCCTTCTGCTCATTCAATGTGAACTTTCAAATACCAATCCTGGGGAAGAGGTTCTTAGAATTAGTCCAACACCACCTGCTGCTCCTGTCTGCCAATCCTGCTGATCCTGGCCTCACTGTGCCTGTCCTGGGCTCATACCCAGTCAGTCCCAATCTGGAGAGGCTTCAGCCATTGCCAACTGTGAGCCCTGTGTCTGGAGCCCACTGTTCAGCTGAGCAGCACTCCCACTGTGGGAGTGTGCTGACCACCAGGGGGCAGCTCATGCATTAAGCAACTGCCCTCTGGTGGTCATTGTTGTTTGATCGCTCAGGGTCTCATATACTATACTAGAGTCCCAGTGCATAAGATTTGTGCACAGGTAGGGTTCCTAGGCCTGGCTGATAATCAGGGCCAATCTGGGGGGTGTTTGGGGGAACCCTGCTGTTACCCGCCTTGGCTGGCCTGGGGCCTGCCAGCTGGGGGCAGCTCCTGCATTGAGTGCCTGCCCCCTGGTGATCAGTGCGCATCATAGTGACTGGTCATTCCACCTGTTGTTCTGCTGTTCGATTGATTTGCATATTAGCCTTTTATTGTAATAAAAGCTATGATGTGCACTGATCACCAGGGGGCAAATGCTCAACACAGGAGCTGTCTCCTACTGGTCAGTGCACACCCACAGGGGGAGTGCCACTCAGCCAGAAGCCAGACTCACAGCTGGTGAATGCAGTGGTAGTGGTGGGAGCCTCTCTTGCTTCTGCAGCAGTGCTGAGGACTGCTCAGGGAATATCTGTCTGCCGGCTTAGGCCCACTCCCCATGGCAGGCAGAAATCCTCCAAAGGGTCCCAGACTGAGAGTGGGTATAGGCTGGGATGAGGGCCCCCCTTCCCCCAGGGCACAAATGTCATGCAGCAGGCCTCTAGTATATAGATAAAGGGCAGAGGTATACCTAGTTAAAGTTTATATTACTTAGGTTTCTTAATTTCAAAAAAAAATTGTTTTTTTACCCCCAAACTTTATTCTGACTGAAGAAAAAAGTTTTTCTTTTTAATTCTCAGTTGAGCAGTTTCTCTTTTATTTTGAAAATAAACTTTCTAATGGGCAACAGAGACACATAAAATATAGCAAAAAACAAACTTGTGGATTGTAAGGAAAGCTTTCCTTGTTATTGAGACTATGGTGCCCAGGCTCCTGTCACCCTGATTGTCTGTCTGTCTGGCTGGCCTGCAGTTGTCCTGAAAGACCATGGCATGGTGCCCTTCATCAAGATCTTCCTGGATGATGAATGGCACCGGGGAGCTTCCCTCAGCATCTTGGAACAGCTCTCAGCCATCAACACTGAGGAGTACATGAGCATCATCGTGGGCGCGCTGTGCTCGTCCACGCAGGGGGAGCTGCAGCTGAAACTGGACCTCCTAAAGGTGACATCCTCTCTATGCTGGGCTTCTCACGAACAGGTAGCAGATGACAACATGGGGCATGCATCCAGTCAGTCAGATGGTCACTGTATTGTACATAGGGGGGCGCCAACATGTAACAGCAAATAATTCTGTGCCCTTATAGCAGACACATTAGACATTTCTTTTTTATATGGTCCAATCAACGACTGGGGAAGGGTGTCATCTGGGGACAGCTGCCCCCAGGGCATCTAATCCAACCGCAGACAAAGGCCTGGGGCATGTAGAATCGCACAGTGTGTCTTGCAGACCTAGCATGGCACAGGGTAGATTCTGGCCAGGGTTCTTTGGGCAGACCCATGAGCAGCCTCTCCTTGGCCACAGGATGGCCTGGAAATATTGACTCTGGAGGCAGCTGCTTCCTGGCAACCCTGTCCCATGGAAGTGGAACTCCAATCAGCGGCGCCTCCGCAGCTGTCGCGGTGCCTCGCCAGCATTCAGGGCATCTCTGGCAGGCCCCATGCCTGAGGCAGAGCCTGTGACAGCATCCAGGGGCCACAGCCCTTGTACCTGGAGCTCCTGCCACACTCCAGGAGGGTGCACAGGGGAGCCTGAGCTGAGAAAGGAAGCAGAATGGTCAAAGTGGCAGCAGGTGCAGGGAGGTAGAACTAGGGGTTGCCTCTGGGCAGCAGAGAGGAGCACATGCTTTTCCTCTTTGAGGTATTTTGGTCACCATCCAAGTGTCTTTAAAGTGTTAAAGATGATAATCAATGTCACAGCCTTCACTGTTCAGTGGCTGTTTCTGCTTTTATTCCTTTTGTCTTTGTGGGTTATGCCTTTAAATAGGATCTTTATTTTCTTATATGCTGATTAAGAGAAGAGCAGACAAAAATGTAAATTTCCCAGGAGACTGAGCTCAGAGCCTCTCAAACATTTGCAATACAACCTCATAAAATACATACTTGTGTCAGTAACACACCACAATGGACAGGACAACCTCATAAAATATATGCTCATGTTTCAGGAACACACGACAGTGGATAGCACAACCTCATATAAAATACACACTCATGTCAGTAAGTAACATGCCACACTGGACAGCACAACCTCATAAAATACATGCTCATGTTAGTGACACAGCATATGGGACAACATGACTCTGTGTAAAACACACGCTCATGTTTTAGGAGCACACCACACTGGACAGCACAGCCCATGTGAAATACATGCTTGTGAGATAGGAACACACCACTTAGAGGACTGGTGAATTAAAAAAAAAGTTTCTCTTAGAAAATTAAACCATAGCCTTACTGATCAATGACCACGTACAAAAACATCCAGGTAATGAGTGAGCTTGTCTCAACCTTGGCCTCTGCAGAGTCAGTATCAGACGCTGAGGCAGTACTCCTGTCAGGACGTGGCCAGAGCCTCAGGAGAAGCTCCCCTAAAGGTGACACATGCCCATGCCTTCCCTGTAGCTCACAGGTGACAAGAAACAAGATGGTGATTTAGTTCCAGGGCCAAAAACCATTGAAGATGACTTATATGAAACCAAAATGAAAGTTCAATGCCATTTTAAAGACACTAGTGTCTGGTGGTGATGTGAAGTGGAGGGGCTGAAGGGGCGTGTCAAGGAGAGAGTAGGATCCAGGGCGCAAGACCTGATGATGGTTTACAGCTGGGAAGGCCTTCCTTCACGTGGGCCCCTCATCATGTTCCCAAAAACACTGAATGGCACAGTCAAGTTTGAACCTAAGACGAGTGACTTAAAACCTGTGCCTCTCCTCCACACCACGCTGCTTGCTGCGTCCTTTCTGTCTGTGTGTGCAGCTGGCTTCACATGCCCTCATTGTGCTGAGGACAGGGAAGCCGGCCACACAGCCAGGCACTCTGCTGGGGAGAGGCCGGATCTCCGTTTGTGTCTGACACAGACAGGCAGACAGGTCTAAGAGAAGGACGTTTTAGTTTTGGATCTCTGTGTCTGACATAGACAGACAGGCAGGTTGAAGAGAAGGACGTTTTGGTCTTACTTTGCTCAGAGAGTCCGAGTGTCCAGTGCGTCACAGAAGAGCTCTGCCTTGCTCATGGGAAGTTCCTCTTGTCTCATCTCTCACCCATTGGGATGCTGCCTTTGGTAGTGGGACTGGTTTCTGGAATTGCCAATGCAAAGCCATTATGGTGTTTTACGGATGCAATATCATTGCAGCATCGTGCTATCCGGAGAGTCATCAGGGATAAGCACTGTGTGAGCTGTTTTAACTGTCACTCCTGGGGCCAATGCTGCCTTCTCCTGAGTGCCAGCCACTGCGGGGTGGTCTCAGAGTGGTCACAGGGTGCCTGGTGCTGCTGCTACCCTCCCAGGAGCAGGGCTAACAACATCCTGCCATTCCAGGGAATGGTGGGGAGGGTTGGGGCCCCAGTGTGTTCCAGACTCAGCCACCACGGAGTCATGTGAGCACTGTCCCAAATTTTGCTGAAATCTGCTGTAGGGTTTGCATTTCTTCCAAATCATCTGGGGAACCCATTGGAGCTTCAGAAACAGATGAACGATGAGCTTTCTTCTGGAGGCCCTTTTCTGGAGTAGTGAGTGGACGCTAGCAGAGCACCTGTCTGCCAAATGGGTCACATGTCAAATGAGGGGGATACATGGAGTGAGGGGATCTCGAAGGCAGGACCCAGCCCCCAGGAAGGTTTGTCTTCTCTGAAGTCACACACATCAGGCTTCACCCTTACCTCCCTTCCCTGAGGCAGAATCAGCCAGCTGCTCTAGAGGAGAAAATCCCTCCAGAAACACCCACTTTAGGACAGTTGTTGGAGAAACCCAATGGCACTTCCATACTAATACAGAAGTGCATGTGACTGCATCACCGAATTCTGCCAAATGTTAAGTGCGTTAAAGAATAATGTAAGCAGCCAAAACCGGTTTGGCTCAGTGGATAGAGCATCGGTCTGTGGACTGAAAGATGCCAGGTTCAATTCCGGTCAAGGGCATGTACCTTGGCTGCAGGCACATCCCCAGTAAGGGGTGTGCAAGAGGCAGCTGATCAATGCTTCTCTCTCATTGATGTTTCTGACTTTCTATCCCTCTCCCTTCCTGTCTGTAAAAAAATCAATAAAATATATTAAAAAAAAGAATAATGTAAGCAAATGAATTTCCCTCCACAGTAGGTGGAGCCATGATTGGGTTATGTACAAATTCAGATTGATTTGCTAATATACATTTAGTTGCTCAAGTCTGAGCTTAATTATATTACCTCACTGATCTTCCAGCATGACACATGGAAGATTATGAGGAAGAACAAATAATAGAATGTGAAATAAATCCTGTTAGTCCTAATGTAGTTAGCACTTTGCAGCAGACATCCATTTTATAGATTTAAGCTGGAGGAGCACTAACTTAGAGGCGATGACATGGTAACTGAGTTAAGGAGGAGAAAATGGGCTTAATGCTGACCTTTTCTGAAACGTGTCAACCCTAGCCTGATTACTTAGACTTTAGCTGATTCAATTTGTTCCCTGCCGCAGACTTGCCTGCCTCGGTGATGCATTGCTGTGCAAAGTTGAGTGACAGTAATGGAGACCCTTCTCCTGGGCTCCCAGTTCCTGACTAATTGTTTCCTGAAGTAGCACGGCATTTATTTCCCTTTATTATAGAAATGTTTCTCTTTAGATGCTATGAAATTAAGCCTTTGTAATTGGATTTGAACTCTTTACTTTATGACTCTGCAAATATGAAATTAACTCCATCCCAAGAAATAATATAACAGTCTAATTTCTAATGAGATTACCCCATTCTAGATAATGACCCTGAATTTAATAAATCAAACAAAGCAACAACTAAGGACAACTATCCCTTTCTCCCCGTTCCTAGCAGGAGGAGAAAAGGGCCATCCAGGAATTACAGGGATCAGACATTCTGAGACACAGCTCATGAGAGAACCATAACTGGGTGGCTTCTCCTTTTAAAATATATGTTCTCACCACTCTGAATGAAGGAGTTCTTCTGAAGAATAACTGGTGTCAAATTGGACAAAAGGGGGTTTCAGTGTTTGGACAATGGACTATAATCTGATTAGTTTTTTAAAATTACTTTCCTTTTCTGGTATTTGTTTTGTCATATGATAAACATTCATTCTATTTTTCCTGGACAACCTCTATGGTTTAGGAGCCATTAAAAGACTTCACATAAATTTGGATGATTTAACATCTGAGAGCAGCTGTTGCAAACCGGTGGTCTGCAGACCACTGGTGGTCCATAAGGTCCAAAAGGCTGGCTGGCTACTGCTGTCCTCAAGCATAGATTTCCCGATGTCTTCATGGTTTATTTACTGTCCAGGGCATGAGTTACACGGCCAGGCGCTGAGGTCAGCTGTAGATAGCACAGCGCTCACTGACACACAGGTGTCCAGCCTTTCCGGTCCTGGCCACTGGCAGGAAGGAAGCACCACCACACACATTTCAAGGTTAGAGTGTTTCCAACTCAGATAAATAAATACTATTGTCATGAGTGAATTTATCACACAAGCAACACGGACAGCATATCTGTCTGCAGCCTCTTCTGGCCCCAGTGTCAGGTAATCAGGGAAGACATAGGAGAAGACTGGGAGACATAGGAGACATACCGAATACATAGAAGCAAGCACAAAGAGGCAGCCAAAATGAGGAGACAAATAAACATCCTTTCAATGGAAAAAACACAAGAAAACTCCAGAAAAATGTAGGTAACCAATCTACCATATATATATATATATATATATATATATATATATATATATATATATATAGAGAGAGAGAGAGAGAGAGAGAGAGAGAGAGAGAGAGAATTTTTAAAAAAATATTTTATTGATTTTTTTGCAGCATAACTTATAATTAATAGTAGTACACGTTTTCCTTCCCCCCTCCCCCTTATCCTCCCCCCAGCCTCCCCTATCCCCCAGCATATATCCCCACCTACCCCTCCCCGCCCCAATGTCTTTCATTCATTGGTTATGCTCATATGCATGCATACAAGTCCTTCAGTTGATCTCCCACAGCATCCACCTCCCATCCACTCAAGCCTTCCCCCTGTAGCTTGACAGCCTGTTCAAGGCCACCCTGCCTCTATATCAATCACTCTCCCCTGTTTCTTTTCTTCAAAAATATCTTGCCTCTGCATACAAGAAATAAATGTATAAGAACAAAAATGTTTCAGTCTCAGTTTCAATGTCCAACTGTTCTGAGTCCCAGTTTCAGTGTCAAATAATTCTTTATGTGTACATGTCAACAATGGTATCCAGATGGTGGACACATCTTGGCAATGCAAGATCCATCCTCTCTGGTTTGGTCCTGGGCTGCCTACAGACATGCTCAGCTGCCGACTGCTAGCATGGCAAGGTGTCATCAGTGTCCCCCATCTCTGGACCATCCTCGTGGCTGGAACAGACCCGCCAGTTCCTCACTGTCGCAGGAACCCACATGGTCTTGGAGTTGTTCTCTGCAAACACACAAACACATTCTCGACCAAAAGTAAACAAAGGGATCCTCTCTGCAAAATAGACTTGGGATTCTTTTTAATTTTTGCCTAAATGATTTTCCTTTGGCTTATTTTGACACCATGTGTGTTTTTTCATGGGTGTCCTGCAGTTGGTTTTACAAATGGAATTCACTTTACTGGAGTAAGAATTTTCTAGATGTATTTTACTTACTCGATATTTTTTTCCCTTACATAATATTACCCCACTGCCCCCTCTCCTTTTTTAATTAATGGGGGCTTTTGGAAATTTTATATTGCAGTCTTGGTCATTTTAAATTTTAATTTTTGCGCACAAATATGACTGCTTTAGGTTCTTTGAATGTTAGGCAATTTTACAGTGAGATGAACTACTAATAGATTTTTAGTTAATGTTTTAGGAAAAGCTTTTTGTCCAGTACACTAAAATTTTCTTGAGTATTCACTTATTTCACTTGGCCAATTTAAATTAATCTGAAAACTTGATTACTATTTTCCTGTCAATTTTAATACTCAAGCAGAAATCTTAGTTTACCCTGTAAATACTAGTGGAAAGGAATATTTGCAATTTTGAGTAGGTCCTGAGCATTCCTGGTAATAGACTAAATTTAGATATAGAGCAGCTATTGCTGGCCGAGTCTCTGTCTGCCACCTGGGTCCCAGTATGAGTTGTGCGTGGGAGGTGAAGCAGCCATGGGGACAGGAGACCTCCCTCAGGAGGGGTGAGAATTCAAGCCCCTGCAAGGATTGTGGGTGAGGTTCTGTTCCCCACCTCTGTTGACCTTTTACCTCTCTCCTGTTGGCCCCTCTGCGACTGTGCCTGTCTTAGGTTGTTCCTTCCCTGAGGAATCTTACCCATCTCTGGCTAACCAGCCATCCTCTGGGACGAAACAGGGTGATGTGAGGTTCAGTTCTGTCTCCTTTGTAGTCTATGCCCCGCTGTGGCCTCCATGTCCAGTACCTGCCTTGGGGTCCTCTCGCCTGCTGGCGAGGTCCTGGTACTGATCACATATCTCGGGGGACCCAGGTTTCTTCTCCAGAGAGGGCACAGCTCACACCATTGGTCGAGATACGGATCCATGGTGCCGGCTGCCCAGAGGCTTCAGCCACAGCTTGAACTGAAAACTCAGGCATCAGCTGTGTGTATTTGGATAGTAAGAAGAAGGTCCCTCTTGGCAGAAAGGGCAAGAAGGGCCAATATAGAATGCTTGGATGCCTTCCCAGTGCCTTAATTCCTTCGGAAAGGGATTAATTCCTTTCCTATCCTTTTTTAAGTTGCTGCCTAACATTCAAAGAATTAGTTTGTAAGTTTATTTGGGATAATTGTATAATATGCTGTTGTCAAATATCAAATATTATAATGACATTGTAGAATAATATCATGTAAGGGTATTATGGTGTCATGGGAGGTTAAGGAGGACTTAGCCTAAGGACTGGAGCCCATAGGATATGACAAGCTCTAGGCCATGTCCATTCAATTTCAACCTAGCTGCCATTTTTTTTATAACTTTATATAAACTTTGTCAGGGATGTAAAAACACAAATCACTTACCTTAGTTCAAGAGTTCAAATATATTGACTTTCCCCGTTACTCCCACCACCTGCCACTTACCCTGAGGTTTGACATTCTGATCGACTTTTTTCAGTCTCTGGATCCATTCTTGTTCATCAGTCTATGTCATTTATTGTATTCCTCAAATGAGTGAGATCATGTGATATTTGTCTTTCTCTGCCTGGCTAATTTCACATAGAATAATGCTCTCCAAATTCATCCATGTTGTTACAAATGGTAGGAGCTCCTTCTTTTTTTCCGCGGCGTAGTATTCCATTGTGTAAATGTACCATAGTTTTTTAATCCACTCATCTGCTGATGGGCACTTAGGCTGTTTCCAAATCTTAGCTATGGTAAATTGTGCTGCTATGAACATAGGGGTACATATATCATTTCTAATCCGCGTTTCTAGTTTCTTGGGGTATATTCCTAGAAGTGGGATCACTGGGTTGAATGGGAGCTCCATTTTTAGTTTTTTGAGGAAACTCCATACTGTTCTCCACAGTGGCTGTCCTAGTCTACAATCCCACCAGCAGTGCACGAGAGTTCCTTTTTCTCCACATCCTCGCCAGCACTTGTCGTTTGTTGATTTGTTTATGTAAGCCATTCAGACAAGTGTCAGATGGTACCACATAGTCGTTTTGATTTGCATTTCTCGGATAATTAGTGACTTTGAGCAAGTTTTCATATGTCTCTGCGCCTTCCTTTTCTCTTCTTTCATGAATATTCTATTTAGGTCTGTTGCCCATTTTTTTATTGGATCATTTGTCCTCCTTTTATTGAGTTGCGTGAGTTGCCTGTAGATGCTTGAGATTAACCCTTTATCACTGATAACATTTGCAAATATGTTCTCCCATACAGTGGGTTTTCTTGTTGTTTTGTTGATGGTATCTTTAGCTGTGCAAAAGCTTTTGATTTTGATGTAGTCCCATTTGTTTATTTTGTTTTTAGCTTCCATTGCCCTAGGAGCAGTATCATCAAAGAAGTTCTTTTGGCATATGTCTGAGATTTTTCTTCCTGTAGATTCCTCTAATATTTTTATGGTTTCCTGTCTTACGTTTAAGTCCTGTATCCATTTTGAGTTTATTTTTGTGTATGGTGTATGTGTATGATGCTCTAGTTTCATTTTTTTGCATGTATCTGTCCAATTTTCCCAACACCATTTATTGAAGAGACTGTCTTGACTCCATTTTATGTTCATGCCTCCTTTGTCAAATATTAATTGAGAATAGTGGTTTGGGTTGATATCTGGATTCTATATTCTATTCCATTGATCTATATGTCTGTTCTTATGCCAGTACAGGCTGTTTTGAGAACAGTAGCTTTGTAATACAGCTTGAAATCTGGTATTGAAATCCCACCGACTTTGTGCTTCTTTCTCAGGATTGCTGTGGCTATCCAGGGCCTTTTTTTATTCCAGATGAATTTTTGGAGCGTTCTTTCTAGATCTGTGAAGTATGCCACTGGTATTTTAGTGGGGAGTGCATTAAATTTATAGATTGCTTTGGGTAGTATGGACATTTTAATGATGTTGATTCTCCCAATCCATGAACATGGTATGTTCTTCCATCTGTTTACATATTCCTCTATAACTTTTTTTAGTGTCCTGTAGTTTTTTGTGAATAGGTCTCTTACCTCCTTAGTTAAGTTTATTCCTAGGTATCTTAATTTTTTTGGTGTGATGGTAAATGGGATGGCTTTTTTAGTCTCTCTTTCTGTAAGTTCACTATTAGTGTATAGAAATGCCATAGATTTCTTGGCGTTATTTTGTAGCCTGCTACATTGCTGAACTCATTTATTAAGTCTACTAACTTTTTTATGGAGTCTTTCGGGTTTTTTATGTACAATATCATGTCATCTGCAAATAAGGATATCTTAACTTCTTCTTTTCCAATTTGGATGCCTTTTATTTCTTCTTCTTGTATAATTGCAATGGCTAATACTTCCAGTACTATATTGAACAGGAGTGGTGAAAGTGAGCACCCCTGTCTTGTTCCTGTTCTTAGGGGAAATGGTTGTAGTTTTTGCCCATTGAGTATGATGTTTGCTGTGGGTTTATCATATATGGCTTTTATTATGTTGAGGTATGATCCTTCTATTCCTACCTTGTTGAGAGTTTTTTTTTTAATCAAGAAAGGGTGTTGGATTTTGTCAAATGCTTTTTCTGCATCAATTGATATGACTATGTGATTTTTATCTCTCAATTTGTTTATGTGATGTATCACATTTATTGATTTGCAGATATTGTACCATCCTTGCACTCCTGGGATAAATCCTACTTGGTCATGGTGTATGATCTTTATGATGCACTGCTGGATCCGATTTGCTAGAATTTTATTGAGGATTTTGGCATCTATATTCATGAGGGATATTGGCCTGTAATTTTCTTTCATTGTGTCATCTTTATCTGGTTTTGGTATTAGGGTGATGTTAGCTTCATAGAAGGAGTTTGGAAGTGTTCCATCCTCTTGAATGTTCTGGAATAGTCTGAAGAGGATAGGTTTTAGTTCTTCCTTGAATGTTTGGTAAAACTCCCCTGTGAAGCCGTCTGGCCCTGGGCTTTTGTTTGCTGGAAGCTTTATGATGACTGCTTCAATTTCTTCCACATTTATTGGTCTATTGAGTTGTTTAGATTCTTCTTGATTGAGTTTTGGGAGGTTATATTTTTCTAGAAATATATCCATTTCCTCCAGGTTGTCCAGTTTGTTGGAGTAGAGTTGTTCATAATATTTTTTAACAATCCTTTGTATTTCCATGGATTGTTGTTATTTCACCTCTTTCATTTCTGATTTTATTTATTAGGGTCCTCTCTCTTTGCTTCTTGGTGAGTCAGGCTAGAGGTTCATCAATCTTTTTTATCCTTTCAAAGAACTAGCTCTTGGTTTTGCTGATCTTCTGTATTGTTTCTTTGGTCTCTATGTCATTTATTTCTGCTCTGATCTTTACTATTTCCTTCCTTCTGCTTACACTGGGCTTTTCTTGTTGCTTTCTTTCTAACTCTTTGAGTTGTTGGGTTAGATAATTTATTGCTGCTGTTTCTTATTTTTTGAAGTAGGATTGTAGAGCTATGAACTTCCCTCTCAGAACTGCTTTCACTGTGTCCCATAGATTTTGAATTGTGGTGCTATCATTGTCATTTGTTTCCATGATGTTTTCTATCTCTTCCTTGATCTCTCTAGTAACCCAGTCATAGTTTAATAGCACGCTGTTTAGTCTCCATGTGTTTGATTTCTTTGGATTGTTTCTATTGTAGTTGATTTCCAGCTTTATGCCACTGTGATCTGAGAATATGCTTTATATGATTTCCATCTTCTTTAATTTGGAGAGACTTTGTCTATGACCCAACACATGGTCTATCTTTGAGAATGACCCATGGGCACTTGAAAAGAATGTATATTCTGTGGCTTTGGGGTGAAATGATCTGAAGATGTCAATTAATTCCATCTGGTCTAATGAGTCATTGAGGATTGATGTTTCTTTACTAATTTTTTGTTTAGAGGATCTGTCCAATGGTGATAGTGGGGTATTAAAGTCTCCTACTGTGATTGTATTGCTGTCTATCTCTCCCTTGATGTCCTCTAGGAGTTTTTGTATATATTTGCGTGCTCCTGTATTGGGTGCGTATATGTTTACCAGAGTTATTTCTTCTTGTTGGATTGCTCCCTTTAGTATTATGAAGTGGCCTTCTTTATCTCTTGTTATGTCCTTCACTTTGAGATCTAATTTGTCCGATATAAGTATCACTACGCCAGCTTTTTTTTTTTCATTTCCACTTGCCTGAATAACTTTTTTCCAACCTTTCATCCTCAGTCTGTGTGCATATTTTTTTCGGAGGTGGGTTTCTTGTAGACAGCAGATACATGGGTTGTGTTTTCTAATCCAGTCTATTACCCTATGTCTTTTGATTTGAGCATTTAAACCATTTACATTTAAAGTTATTATTGATAGGTACTTATATGTTGCCATTTTTGTTCTTTGCCCCTGTGTTCTTTCTTTGCTTCCTATTTCTTTTTACAGCAGATCCATTAGCATTTCTTGCATTGCTGGTTTGGTGGTGACGAATTCCCTTAGTCCTTTTTTATCTGTGAAGCTCCTGATTCGACCTTCAATTTTGATTGAGAGCCTTGCTGGGTATAGTATTCTAGGATTCAGACCCTTCCTTTGCATGACTTTGTAAATTTCATTCCACTGCCTTCTGGCCTGATAGGTTTCTGTTGAGAGATCACTTGTTAGTCTGATGAGGGTTCCTTTGTAGGTGACTTTCTGTCTCTCTCTGGCAGCTTTTAAGATTCTTACTTTGTCATTGGTGTTTGCCAATTTAATTATAATGTGCCTTGGCGTAGGTCTTTTGGGGTTTATTTTGCTTGGGACTCTGTGAGCTTCTTGGATTTGTGTGGGTTTTTTCTTTCCTATATCAGGGAAGTTTTCTGTCATTATTTCTTCCAACAGGTTTTCTATTCCTTGCTTAGTTTCCTGTCCTTCTGGAAGCCCAATTATATGGATGTTGTTTTGTTTCATGTTGTCCCAAAGTTCCCTTAGGCTCTCCTCCTGCTTTTTAATTTTTTTTTCTAGAAGCTTCTCTACTTGGTTATTTTTTCCTACCTGGTCTTCTAGCTCACTGATGTGATCCTCTGCTTCTTCTAGTCTACTCTTAATACTTTCTTTTGAGTTCTTTACTTCAGCAATGTCACTTTTCATTTTTTCTTGGCTCTTCATCATTTCTTCCTGTGTCTTCCTCATTTCCTCTTGGTTCTTACTCATATTATCAAATTTGTCTTCCATTTTTTTCAGCCACTTTATGACCATTTCTCTGAATTCTTTCTCTGACAGGTTGTTAACTTCCATTTCGTTTACCTCCTTTTGTGGTGAGCCTTGCTTTTCTTTCATATGTGGACTGTTTCTTTGTCTTCCCATAGTCTCTCTTCTCTGTGTATCTGGTTATGTAGTTCTCACTCTCCTGCGTTGATTTAAAGGCACAAAATACAACACAACCAGGTGCAACACACCAGGCACTGAACCTGAATGTAGTCACAGTAACGGTAATTCCAAATAAAGGTGATCACCAGAGAAAGGCAAATTTGGTGATAGGTGAGAAAAAAGAAAGAGAACCTCCCCTAGACACACACAGACACTCACAAAAAAGAAAGACAGGAATGCCAAAATGTTAATGGGAAAAGGGGAAGAAGAAAAAAAAGGAGTAAATTATAAATGTGGGGTGAAAACTCCTATAGGACAGCCCCTAATCCGAACCAAAACCTGCAATAAGTACCTGGAGATTGATACAAATTACATACAACTACTAATATCAAGGGAGGTGAGGGAACACAGAAGCAAAAATCTATCTAAAAAACAATGCAAATGAGGACAACAAAACAAGAAACAACACCAAAAATAAAAATATCCCCCCCACAAGACAAATCAAAATAAAAGAATAAGCAAATCAATCTCATAAACCTGCTTCAAGTAAACAACAACAACAGGACAGGGATAAAAACACTTTAAGATAGTGAAGTCAGAGAAGCTAGAGGTATATATGGACTTGGAGTAGGTGGTTGGAGATTAGATATATAAGTGGGGTGAAATTTTAATGGGGTAAAAAGATAGAATTAAGGTAAATCTAAAGCAGGAAAAGTGTAAGGGAAACAAGGCACTAAATAGGGAAAGGTTAGCAAGAGAGTGGTGGTATAAAGGTGAAGTTGAGGTAGAGTGAAAGATACTAAAGAGTAGATGAAAATAGACTGTATTCCCAAGGTCGAAGAGAAAATATAATCAATTCCCTGTGTCACACAAGAGTCAATTTGTGATTCGGCCCCTGGGTGGCATTGTTTCTAGATTGACTTCTGGGTCTATTGGTCCTCTCTATCCTGAACTAAAATTTTGCTGTCTCTGTGGTATTCAATACTGCCTCTCTAATGGTGACTGCTGTTTTAGCAGCCAGGACCCTCCCAAAATCTTCCGGGTCTCCCTCCTCTGTTAGGTCCAAATTGGTTGCGCTCCAGGGATTAACTCTGCCCCCAGCTCCAATGGCCCTCTCCCACGTTTACCAGCTCCAACAGCCACATATTTTATTTCAGGTGCAGATCTCTAGGCTTTGAGTTCCAAGGTGCAGATATCCCAGTCTGCCAGCCCCCTCAGTTTCACGCCCAAAGTACCCCCAGGGAAATCTGACCTTTCTGTGCTGGAGTTTAGAGCTCCCTGGACTCTGCGCGCGTCGCGCCAACTGGGCGCTGGTGTTCCGGGAGTCTCAGCCGTCCAGCCGGTACTGCAGCTGTATATTTTCAGGTCCTTCCCCTTCAAGATCTAGAGAGAGAGTTTAAAACAATTGTTATAAGGATGCTCAAGAAACTCAGTGAGAACTTCAACAAAAATATAGTAACATTTAAAAAGGATATAGAAGTAATAAAAAAAAGCCATCAGGAATAGAAAATATACTAGCAGGAATCAATAACAAATGAGATGGAGCAGATAATGAAATTAATAACTTTGAAGACAAGGTAGTAGACAATACTTAATCAAAACAGAAAAAAAGAATAAAAGTGGAGAACATTTTAAGGGACTTCTGGGATAATATCAAGCATAACAACATTTGCATCATTGAAGTACTAGAGGGAGAAGAGAGAGAGAGCAAGGGATTGAGAACCTAATTGAAGAAATAATGTCTAAAAACTTCCCTAATCCTGGTGAAAGAAATAGACATACAAGTCCTGAAAGTGCAGAGTCCCAAATGAGATAAACCCAAAGAGGCCCACACCAAGACACAACATAATGAAAATGGTAAAGGTTTTAGATGAAGAGAGAATATTCAAAGCAGGAAGAACAATAGTTAGTTACCCAAAAGGGAGTTCCCATAAGATTGTCAGCTAAATGCTCAACAGAAATTTTTTCAGGCCAGAAAGGATTGGCATAAAATATTAAAAGTGATGAAAAGCAAGAACTATAGCCAACACCACTCTACCTGGCAAGGTTATCATTTAAAATGGAAGGAATAATGAGCTTCCCAGACAAGAAAAAGTTAAAGGTGTTCACCATAAAATCAGCATTATAAGAAATATTAAAGGGGTGTACTAGTATTTAAGACAGTGGTTCTCAACCTTTCTAATGCTGCAACCCTTTAATACAGTTCCTCATGTTGTGGTGACCCCCAACCATAAAATTATTATTATTGTTTTTAAATTTTTTTATTGATTAAGGTATCACATATGTGTACCTTATTCTCCCATTACCCCCCATCTCCCATTCATGTCCCCACCCTCCTGTTGTCTGTGTCCATTGATTAGGCTTATATGCATGCATATAAGTCCTTTGGTTGATCTCTCTCCCTTACCCCCACTGTACACTACCTTCCCTGAGGTTTGACATTCTGATTGATGTTTCTCTGTCTCTGGATCTATTTTTGTTCATCAGTTTATGTTGTTCATTATATCCCACAAATGAGTGAGGTCATGTGATATTTATCTTTCTCTGCCTGGCTTATTTCACTTAGCATAATGCTCTCCATCTCCATCCATGTTGTTGCAAATGGTAAGAGCTCCTTCTTTTTCGTTGCTATTCCATAACTGTAATTTTGCTACTGTTAATGAATTGTAATGTAAATATCTGTGCTATCCAATGGTCTTAGGCTCTATAGCAGGGGTTCTCAACCTGTGGGTTGCAATTCACAGGTTGAGAACTGCTAGCAGGGTTGCCTAAGACCATCAGAAATCACAGATATTTACATTATGATTCATAAGAGTAGCAAAATGACAGTTATGAAGTAGCAACGAAAATAACTTTATGGTTGAGGGTCACCACAACATGAGGAACTGTATTAAAGGGTCACGGCATTAGGAAGGTTGAGAGCCACTGATTTAAGATGTAGCAAAAGAAAAAAATAGAATATAAATGTGAATAATAAAATGGCAGTAACTATGTACCTGTCAATAAACACTTTATATGAAAATTGATTAAATGCTCCAATTAAAAACTGTAGGGAGCTGAATGGATAAGGAAATAAGATTGATGCATCTGATGTCTACAAGAGACCCCTTGTAGACATAAAGACCTTGAAAGTAAAGGGAAGGAAAAAGGTATTTCATGTAAATGGAAACAAAACAAAACAGAAAGCTGTGTTGGCAATACTTATATCAGACAAAATTGACTTTAAAACAAAGGCCATAGTATGGGACAAAAGACATTTAATAATAATCATAGTGGGATCAATCCAACAATAGACTATAACGCTTTTAAACAATTACCTGTAGGTGCACCTAACATAGAAGCACCTATAAATAATTAAACACCTAATGGACATACAGGAAGAGAGTGACTGTAATACAGTCATATTAGGGGACTTTAACACTCTATTAACATCAGTATAGATTTTCCCAGACAAAAGTAAACTAAGGAATGGTGGCCTTAATGATGAAGTAGACCAAATAAATTTAATTGGTATTTTTAGAGCATTTCACTCCCAAAACAGCAGAATATGCAATATTTTCAAGTTGCACATAAAACATTTTTTAGGATAGACAACATGTTGGGCCACAAATAAGTCAATAAATGTAAAAAGATTGAAAAATTATCAAACATCTACTCTGACCACATTGGTATGAATCCAGAAATCAATTTCAAGAAAAAAACCCTGAAAAACACAAAAACACACGGAGGCTAAATAATATGCTATTAAACAATGAGATCAAGGAAGAAATGAAAAGATATCTTGAGACAAATGAAAATGAAACACAGCGACTCCAAATTCATGAGGCCCAGCAAAAGCAGTCCTAAGAGGGAAATTTTTAGTAGTACAGGCCTAACTCAAGAAACAAGAAAAATCTCAAATAAACAATATCATAGAACACAATTTCTTGTAGTCTCCCATGTCGCCAGCAATTGGAGGCTAAGCTAGACACATGCTGAGTACATTGCCTGGCTTAGTAATAACTAGATTTGTCAAAGCTGAGACTCCTTCACTCTTGAAGTTCCATGAACTTAATCTAATTTAGCTCTCAAAATTGCCTCAGATTGGGAATTTCAATCTGCCACATGTAACAGCTTTCTTTCTAGTGTTTTTCATGTGGCAATTGTGGCCATTGCAATTGGGGGTATTTTCTTTTCCTATATATTTTTAAATTAAAAAAATAAATTTCAGTTATAATTTACATTCAGTACTATTTTGTGTTAGTTTCAGGTATACAACATAGTGATTAGACAATCACATACTTTACAAAGTGTTCCCCCAATATTTGCAGTACCTACCTGGCACCATACACAGTTATTACAATATATACTAATAAAAACCTAGGTGACTCTTGTGCCCTCCGTCATCACAAGATGGCCACCCCATGTCATCACAAGATGGCCAGTCCCACATCACCACAAGATGACCATCATAAGATGGCCACCACAAGATGGGTGCCACAAGATGGCCAGCAAGGGAGGGCAGTTGGGAGTGACCAGGCCTGCAGGGGATGGCAATTGGAGGCAATCAGACTGGCAGGGGAACAGTTAGGCGTCAATCAGGCCAAGAAGGAAGCAGTTATGGGCGATCAGGCTGTCAGGCAGGTGAGTGGTTAGAAGCCAGCAGTCCTGGATTGTGAGAGGGATATCTGACTGCCAGTTTAGGCTTGATCCCTGTGGGATTGGGCCAAAATTGGCAGTCAGACATCCCCTGAGAGGTCCCAGATTGGAGAGGGTGCAGGTTGGGCTGAGGGACACCCTTCTAATGCATGAATTTTGTGCACCAGACCTCTAGTATTATCTATAATAATAAAAGTGTAATATTCAGATTGACCCAATGATCAAATAGCAGAATGACCAACGGTCCGGACAACCTTCCAGATGATCATGCTATGACATACAATGGTGCCAGGCCATCCAAGACCGGTGCAATGCGAATGGTCGGGGGACCCCACCATCACCCCATGATCGCCCCACAGAGGGAAGCCCAAGTCAGCCAAGAAATTGCATCCTATGCCTCCCACACACAGAGGGAGGCGATCATTGGTGGGGGGAAAGGGGAGCAGTGCCACACAGATAGCAAGCAGTGGCAGCAGCGGCAGTGGGGCCAGCTGCCAGCATCTGGGGAAAGCAAAGCCCCAATATGCCCTGATCACCAGTCAGGAGGGGTCCTGGATTGCAAGAAGGCACAGGCTGGGCTGAGGGATACCTTCTCCCCCATGCATGATTTCATGCACTGGGCCTCTAGTTAATTATATTTCCTACTCTACATCCTGTGACTATTTTGTAACTACCAATTTGTACTTTTTCACCAGTTCCCCAACCACCTCCCCTCTGGCAAACATCAGTCAGTCTATTATATTTTGTTTATTCCTTTATTGTACTCTTTAGATTCCATGTATAAGTGACATAATATGGTATTTGTCCTTATCTGATTGACTTATTTTACTTGGCATGTCATCCTCTAAGTCCGTCCATGTTTTTACCAATGATAAGATTTCATTATTTTTATGATTAATTAATATTTCATTGCATACAACACAGCATTTTTGTACACTCATCTGTTGATAAGCATTTGGGTTGTTTTCATAGTTTAGCTATTGTAAATAACACTACAATGAACATAGGGGATCATGCATCCTTTCAAATTAGTGTTTTGGGATTCTTCAGCTATATTCTCAGAAGTGAAATGGCTGAGCCATAAGAAAGTTTAATTTTTAATTTTTGAGGCACCTCCATACTGTTTTCCATAGTGACATGAACCAATCTGCATTCCAATGAATAGTGCACAAGTGTTCCCTTTTCTCTACATCCTTGCCAGCCAACATTTTTTGTTTGTTTTTCAATTCGCACCTGAGGACATGCTTAGATAGAAGAAAGAGTGGGGAAGGAGAGAAAGAGATGTGAAAGAGAAACATTGATTGGTTGCCTTCTGTACGTGACCTGACCAGGGATCGAACACTCAATCCAGGTTTGTGCCCTGACTGGGAATTAAACTGATGATCTTTTGGTGCACAGCATCATACTCAACAAAGTGAGCCACTCCTGCCAGACCCAACATTTATTGTTTGTTGATTTATTGATGATTGCCATTCTAACAGGCATGAGGTAATATCTCATTATGGTTTTAAATTGTATTTCTCTGATGGTTAGTGATATTGAGCTTCTTTACATGTCCATTGGCCATCTGTATGTTCTCTTTGGAGAAGTATCTATATGGGTCCTCTGCCCATTTTGTAATTGGATGTTTGTGTTTTTGGTATTGAGTTGTATGAGTTCTTTATAAACTTTGGATATTCACCCTATATTGAATGTATCATTCTCAACTATCTTCTCTCAATGGGTAAGTTGTCTTTTTGTTTTGTTGATGGTTTCATTTGCTATGCAATAACTTTTTAGTTTGATGTAGTCCCATTTGTTTATTTTTTGCCCTTGTTTCCCTTGCATAAGGAGACATGTTAAAAAATATGTTGCTAAGAAAAATGTCAGACTTTACAGCTTATGTTTTCTTCTAGAAATTTTATGGTTTCAAACCTTACATTTAAGTATTTATTGTGAGTTTATTCTTATATATGGTGTGAAAACATGTCTAGTTTCATTATTTGCATCTGTCTATACAATTTTCCCAGCACAATTATTGAATAGACTGTCTTTATTCCTTTGTATGTCCTTGCCTCCTTTGTCCTAATAGCAATTGACCATATAGGTATAGGCATTTTTGTCTGTATTAGGCTGTATTGATCTGTATCTCTGTTTTTATACAAGTACTTGCTCTTTTGTTTACTATGGCCTTGTAGTATAGGTTGGCATCAGGTAGTGTGATATCCCCAACTTTGTTCTTTCTCCAGATTGGTGGAGACTATTCAGGATCTTTTATGGTTTCATATAATTTTGGGGGTTATTTCTTCTAGTGTGAAAAATTCCGTTGGTAGTTTTTATAAGAATTACATTGAATCTAGAGTGCTTTAGGGAGTATGAGCACTTTAATGATGTTAATTCTTTCTATCTATGAGCATGTTATATGCCTCTATTTATGTATATATTCTTCAGTTTCTTTCTTCAGTATTATATAATTTTTGATTATAGGATTTTTTACCTCACTGGTTAAATTTATTCCCAGGTATTTTATTTTTTTATATTTGTAAATGAGATAGTTTTATTAGTTTTTCTTTCTGATAGTTCATTAACTTATCTAATAAAAGAGCAATATGCAAATTGACCGTACCTCCAATCAAGCCACCAGCCAATCAGGAGCAAATTATGCAAATAAACCTCAACCAAGATGGCTGCCACCACTGAGAGCAGGAGGGAGGCTTGGGTTTCCCCAGCAATGAAGGAAGCCAAGCTTTTCCCCTGCCACTGCTGGCCTAGGCCTCCACACAATGCTACAAAGTTTCAATTATAGAAGATACATAATCCCAACAGAAATGGTGGCAGCCCGGAAGCTGGAGAGAGAAGAGGCTAAGGTTGCCTGGGTGATTGAGGAAGCCAAACTTCTGCAGCTCTAGCCTAGGCCTCCACTCTAGACTACAAAGTTTCAAACAGAATTGGCTGTCGCCATGGAGTTAGCAGAAGGCTTGGCTCCACTCCAGACTACAAAGTTTCAATTGTAGGTAATAAATTAATCCCAGATCCCAGAGCCTCCACTTGGGTGGCTGGGGGGCATGGCCAGCCTGCAAACCACCATAGGACCCTTGCCCAGGATGTCCCACACCCCAAGGGAACCCCCACCCTGATCTAGGACACTCTTCAGGGCAAACCAGCTGGCCCCCATCCATGCACCCGGCCTCTATCCTATCTAATAAAAGAGTAATACACAGATTGATCATCACTCTAACACACAAGAGGGCTGTCCCCATGTGGTCAAAGATCCTGCTCTCATGTGGACACAAGATGGCCATTATAAGATGGCCAGCAGGGGAGGACAGTGGGAGGTTCCAGGCTGGGAAGGGAGGGCAGTTGTGGGCTATCAGGCCAGAAGAGGAGGACAGTTGAAAGGGGCCAGGCCTGCAAGAAAGGGAGGGAAGTTGGGGGTGATCAAGCCTACAGGGGAGGGCAGTTAGGGATAACCAGGCTAGCAGAGAAGGGAAGTTGGGGGCAAACAGGATGGCAGGAGAGCAGTTAGACATCAATTAGGCTGGCAGAGTAGTGGTTAGGGGGTGATCAGGCTGGCAGGCAGAAGCAGTTAGGGGCAATCAGGGAGGCAAGCAGGCAAGCAGTTTGGAGCTAGCAGTCCTGGATTGTGAGAAGGATGTCCTACTGCCCATTTAGGACCAATCTTACCGGGATTGGGCCTAAATGGGCAGTCAGACATCTCTCGCTGGGTCCCAGATTGGAGTGGGTGCAGACTGGCCTGAGGGACCCCCACCCCACTTCTCCATGCATGAATTTCATGCACCAGGCCTCTAGTTAGTGTATAAAATGCAACTGATTTCTGAATATGTATTTTGTATACTGCTACTTTGCTGTTTCATTTATCAGTTCTAGTAATTTTTTGGTGGAATCTCTAGGGTTCTCTATATACAATATCATGTCATTTGCAAATAATGACAGCTTTACTTTCTTTCAATTTTGATGCCTCATTTCTTGTTGTTGTCTATTGCTATGGCTAGGCCTTGTAGTACTATGTTGAATAAGAGTGGTGAAAGCAGACATGTCTTTCTTATTCCTAATCTTAAGGAAAAAGCTCTTAATTTTTGGCTATTAAGTATGTTGTTGGCTTTGGGTTTTTTATATATGTCTTTATTATATTGTAGTATGTTCTCTATTCCCACTTTGCTGAGAGACTTTATTATAAATAGGTGCTAGATTTTGTCAAATATTTTTTTTCTGAATCCATTAATATTATCATACTAGGGGCCCAGTGCACAAAATTCGTGCACTGGGGTGAGGGCAGTCCCCTCAGCCCAGCCTGCCCCCTCTCACATACTGGGAGCCCTCAGGGGATTCCTACTGATGGCTTAGACCTGTTTCCCACACTGATCAGACCTTAGCCACAGTCTGGCCTCCCTTTGTGGGAGGCAACTGGGCTGATCAGGGAAAGGCACCAGTCCCATCACCTCACTGCTGCAGCCACTGCCAGTCACCGCAGTCACCAAGGTGTTTTCATCAACCCAGACTCTGATCCCTTCACCATGAAAAAATGACAACTTTCTTTAGGCATTTTCAAGATGTGTCTTTCATAGGATATAACATTTCTTCATTTTTCTTTTTTTTATCCTCACCTGAGAATATGTTTCCACTGATTTTTAGAGAGTGTGGAAGAGAAAGGGAATGACAGAGAGAAACATCAAAGTGAGAGGAACACTTTGATTGGTTACCTCTGGCATGAGCCCTGACCTGGGCCTTAGCCAGGGAGGAGCCTGCAACCTAGGTGCATGCCCTTGATCAGAATATAACCCGGACCCTGCGGTTGGCAAACCTAGGCATTATCCACTGAGCCAAACTGCCTAGGGAAAGGATATGATATTTCTTAGCCCTCCAGCAGCAGACATTTGTTTTTTTCTCCAGGAGTGTGGTGGAAGTACCCTAGATTACTTTTGTGGATCCTTATACCCAAGTTACTAAGAATATTACCAGTGGCGTACAAGGGGCTTAGCCAATGAGCAGTCAGAAAATATATTTCCTCCACAGTTCACATCTATATTCTCTGATCTCCAGCTACACCCCTGCCAAGGCCTAAAGCCTCTGGCCCTGGGCGGGGAACCCCCTGTTAGCTGTGATTGTCCTGCTCCACCCCGGCCAAGGATCCAAGGCTTGGGTCTAGGGCAGGGGACCCCCCAGTGCGCTTGATCACCCTGCTCTGCCCCCGGCCAAGGCCTGGGTCTAGGGCAGGGGACCCCCAGCACTTACGATCACCCTGCTCTGCCCCTGGCCAAAGCTGCAAGCCTCTGTTTGAGGCTTGGGCCCTGGGCGGTGAACCCCCAGCATGTAGGATCACCCTGCTCCACCCAGGGCTAAGACCACAAGCCTCTGGCTGATGCTCTGAGGCTGGGGCCCTGGACAGTTGACACCCAGCAGGTGCAATCAACCTGCTGCCTCTGTTTGAGACTTGGGTCCTGGGCGGTTGACCTACAGCGTGGGCACACACGCGCCACCCACAGTGCAGCCCCTTTCTCCCCCTCGCTGTGCTGCCCCGCCCTCCCGCCTGCCCGTGTGAATCACTGTCCCGCCCCCTGCTCCTGATTGGCTGGTAGTGTATCGAAGGTATGGTAATTTGCATGTTTCTCTTTTATTAGATAGGACTAGAGGCCTGGTGGATGAATTTGTGCACAGGTAGGGTCTGACTAGCCTGCCCTGATTGGGGCTGATTGGGGTTGGGCTGGCCAGGGATAGGGGGATTAGAGGGTGGTTGGCTGCTAGCCCCACCCCTGATTACGATCAGGGGTGGGGAAGGCTGTGGGGCAGGGCCATAGGAGGTTGGCTGGTCAGCCCCACCCTCAATTGGGCCAGTTGGTCGGCCACAGTGTGACCAGTCATCCAGTTGTTCTGGTCATTCTGGTTGCTTGGCTTTTATATATATGGATGATTTTTACCTTTCATTTTGGTTATTTGGTGCATCACATTAATAATTGATTTTAATTGATTGATATCACATTAACTGATATTATACCAACCTTGCTTCCAAGGAATACATCACACTTGATCCTGATGTATTGATCTTTTTTATATTGCTGAATTCAGGTTGGTAATATTTTGTAGAGGATTTCAACATCTATGTTCATCAGGGATATTGGCTTGTAATGTTCTTTCTTTGTAGTGTCTCTATCTGATTTTGGAATTAATATTATACTCCCCTTGTAAAATGAGCTTGGGAGTCTTTACTCCTCTTAAATTTTTTGGAATTGTTTGAAAAGATAGGTGTTAGTTCTTCTTTGAGTGGTTAGTAATATTTACCTGTGAAGCTATCCAGTTTAGGACTTTTATTTATTGAACATATTTTTATTATTGCTTTGATTTCATAGGTTTTAATTGGTTTGTTCAGATTTTCTCTTTTTTAATTATCTTAAGTTTTACATATGTCTCATTTTTCTCCAATTTATCCCCATTACCAACTATTCCCACCCTTGACAAGCCCCCACCACCCTAGTGTCTGTGTCCATTGCATTGCTAATATGCATGTATATAAGCCCTTTGGTTGCTCTCTAACCCACCTAAATCCCCTGCCATTTATCTCCGGACCTATTCTTGTTCATCAAATTATGTTGATCATTGTATCCCATATATGAGTCAGATCATGTGATATTTATATTTCTCCAACTGGCTTATTTCACTTAGCATAATGCTCTCCAGTTCCATCCATGCTGTTGAAAATGGTAAAAGTTCCTTTTTTTTTTAATAGTGGCGTAGTATTTCATTGTGTAGATGTACCACAATTTTTTAATCCGCTCATCTGCCAATGGGCACTTAGGCTATTTCCAAATCTTAGCTGTTGTAAATTGTGCTACACTGAACATAGGGGTGCATATATCCTTTCTGATTGGTGTTTCTGGTTTCTTGGGATATAGTCCTAGAAGTGGGATTACTGAGTCAAATGGGAGTTCCATTTTTAACTTTTTGAGGAAATGTCATATTGTCTTCCACAGTGGCTGGCACCAGTCTGCACTCCCACCAGCAGTGCATGAGAGTTCCTTTTTCTCCACATCCTCAACAGCACTTGTCATTTGTTAATTTGTTGATGATAGCCATTCTGACAGGTGTGAGATGGAATCTTATTGTTGTTTTGATTTGTGTCTCTTGGATGATTAGTGACTTTGACCATGTTTTCATATGTCTTTCGGCCTTTTGTATGTCCTCTTTCAAAACGTGTCTACTTAGGTCATTTGCTCATTTTTTAAATTGGATTGTTGATCTTCCTTTTGTTAAGTTGTATGAGTTCTCTGTAAATTTTGGAGATTAAACCCTTATCTGAGATAGCAATGGCAAATATGTTCTCCCAGACTTTCTCCCAGGCTTTCTTGTTGTCTTGTTGTTTTGTTGATTCTTTTGCTGTGCAGGAGTTTTTTATTTTGATGTAGTCCCATTTGTTTATTTTCTCCTTAGTCTCCATGCCCTAGGAGCTGTGTCGGTAAAGATATTGCTATGACATATGTCTGCTATTTTGCTGCCTATGGAGTCTTGTAGGATTTTCATGGTTTCCTGTCTTACATTTAAGTCCGTTAGCCATTTTGAATTTACTTTTGTGTGTGGTATAAGTTGGTGATCTAGTTTCATTTTTTTGCATGTATCTGACCAAATTTCACAGCACCATTTATTGAAGAGGCTGTATTGACTCCATTGTATGCTCTTGCTTCCTTTGTCAAGTATTAATTGAGCATAATGGCTTGGATTGATTTCTGGGTTCTCTTTCTGTTCGATTTGTCTATATGTCTGTTCTAGTGCCAGTATTAGGCAGTTTTGAGAACTGTGACTTGGTAATATAGCTTGATATCTGGTATTTTGATCCCCCCAACTTTATTCTTCTTCTCAGGATTGCTGTGGCTATTTTGTGGGGTTTTTTTTATTCCATATGAATTTTGGGGGAGTTTGTTCTAGATCTTTGAAATATGCCATTGATATAATGGGGAGTGCATTGAATCTGTAGATTGTTTTGGGTGGTATGGGCATTTTAATGATGTTGATTCTATCAATCCATGAGCATGGTATGTTCTTCCATTTGTTTCTGTCTTCCTCTATCTCTTTTTTCAATGTCCTGTAGTTTTCTGAGTATAGGTCATTTACCTCCTTAGTTAAGTTTATTCCCATGTATCTTAATTTTTTTGATAAAATGGTAAATGGGATTTTTTTACTTTCTCTTTCTATGAGTTCATTATTGATATATAAAAAGGCCATAGATTTCTGGGTATTAATTTTGTATCCTGCTACATTGCTGAATTCATTTATTAAGTGTAGTAGGTTTTTGATGGAGTCTTTGGGGTTTTCTATGTACAGTATCATGTCATCTGCAAATAAGGACAGTTTTATTTCTTCATTTCCAATTTGGATGCCATTTATTTCTTCTTCTTGTCTGATCGCTGTGGCTAGTACTTCCAGAACTATGTTGAACAGGAGTAGTGAGAGTGGGCATCCCTGTCTTGTTCCTTTTCTTAGGGGAAATGATTTCAATTTTTGCCCTTTGAGAATGATGTTGGCTATAAGTTTGTTATATAAGGCTTTTAATATGTTGAGGTATGATCCCTTTTGTCCCACTTTGCTGAGAGTTTTTATCAAGAAATTGTGTTGGATTTTCTCAAATACTTTATCTGCATTGATTGATATGATTATGTGATTTTTGCCTCTCAATTTTAAAAAAATATATTTTATTGATTTTCCACAGAGAGGAAGGGAGAGGAATAGAAATTCAGAAACATCGATAAGAGAGAAACATCGATCAGCTGCCTCTTGCATCCCCCCCACGGGGGATGTGCCCACAACCAAGGTACATGCCCTTGACCGGAATCAAACCTGGGACCCTTGAGTCTGCAGGCCAACACTCTATCCACTGAGCCAAACCAGTTTTGACTGTCTCTCAGTTTGTTTATATGATGTATCATGTTTATTGATTTGCAGATATTGTACCATCCTTGCATATCTGGAATAAATCCCACTTGATCATGGTGTATGATCTTTCTAATGTAATGCTGAATCCCATTTGCTAGAATTTTGTTGAGGATTTTATCATAGATGTTTATCAAGGGTATTGGCTGGTAGTTCTCTTTTTTTATGTGGTATCTTTATCTGATTAGGGTAATGCTGCTTCATAGTATGAGCTTGGAAGTGTGTCTTCCTCTTAATTTTTTGGGAATAGTCTGAGGAGGATAGGTTTTAGACTTTCTTTGAATGATTGGTAGAGCTCCCCTATAAAACCGTTCATTCAGACCATGGCTTTTGTTTGCTGAAAGATTTCTGATCACTACTTCAATGTCTTTGGTGGTTATCAGTCTATGCAGTTTATTTTCAGATTTTCTCTTTTTTTGTTGATTGTCTTGGAAGATTGTATGTTTCTATAAATGTATTCATTTCTTTCAGATTGCCCAATTTGTTGGCATATAATTACTTATAATATCAAATAAACAATATAACTTTACACCGAAAGGAGCTAGGAAAAGAAAAACAAACAAAGCCCAAAGTGAGTAGAAAGAAGGAAATAATAAAATTAGGCAGAAATAAACAAAACGAAGTCTAGAAAAACAGTAAGAAAAGGTCAGTGAACTAAAGAACTGGTTCTTTGAAAAGAGAAACAAAATCGATAAATATTTAACCAGATTAATTAAGAAAAAATAAGAGAGAACCCAAATAAATTAAATCATAAATGAAAGAGGAGTAACAACTGACTCCACTGAATACAAAGGATTATAAGAAAATACTAAGAATAATACACACCAACAAACTGGACAATTTGGAAGAAATGGATAAGTTCTTGGAAACATAATATTCCAAGACCAAACCAAGAAGAAATAAAAAATCTGAACAGATTGATTATCACTAAAGAAATAGTTAGGTCATATACTCACCCAGTAGGAGAAAGCAGTGGTAATTGACTCATCCTTAGTACTCATTGACCTCTGTCTTTCTGGCAGTCTGTTCCACCACTCTGATTTCATCTTTCATGAGCCCTGGGATTCACAGTCGTGATGCTGGGTTTCTTTCAAAGAACAAAACAAAAATTCAGTTTCTCCACAATTGTCTTCCTGAGCTCTTGTGGATAGTCATGATCTAACCACTAGAAGTCTTTTTCTATAACCAGAAAAAAAAGGATACCCATATTGGTTAGGATGAATTATTCTACTTCACCTTATGTTATTATTATTATTTTATTTTAACATTTATTGTTCATTTTATTAATTACATTGTTCCCTCTTTTTCCCCCCTATAGCTCCCCTCTACCTGGTACCCATCCCACCCTCTAAACTTTCCTCCCCTCACTGGCCTCTTCCATAGGTGTATGATTTTTGTCCAGTCTCTTGCTGCACCTCCCACACCTCTTTTCTCCCCAAGAATTGTCAGTCCATTCCCTCTCTATGCCCATGATTCTGTTATATTCACCAGTTTATCCTGTTCATCAGATTCTTAATTCACTTGATTTTTAGATCCCTTTGTTTATAGATGTGTATTTTTTGTTCATCATTTTTATTTTTACCTTTATCTTCTTCCTCTTCTTAAAGAATACCTTTCAGCATTTCATATCATATTGGTTTCATGGTGATGAACTCCTTTAGCTTTTTCTTATCTGTGAAGCACTTTATCTGACCTTCAATTCTGAATGATAGCTTTGCTGGGTAGAGTAATCTTGGTTGTAGATTCTTGCTATTCATCACTTTGAATATTTCTTGCCACTCCCATCTGGCCTACATAGTTTCTGTTGAGAAATCTGCTGACAATCGTATGGGTGCTCCCTTATAGGTAACTAACTTTTTTGCTCTTGCTGCTTCTAATATTCTGTCTTTATCTTTGCTCTTGGCATTTTAATTATGATGTGTCTTGGTGTGGTCCTCTTTAGATTCCTATAGTTTGGGGTTCTGTGCACTTCTTGGACTTTTTACTCAATTTCTTTCACCAGGTGGGGGAAGTTTTCGGTCACTATTTCTTCAGATAGGTTTTTATTATCTTGCTCTCTCTCTTTTTCTGGCACCTCTATAATTCGGATGTTGATATGCTTGAGGTTGTCCCAAAGGCTCCTTACACTATCTTCAATTTTTTGAATTCTTTTTGCTTCTTGCTTTTCTGGCTGAGTGGATTTTGCTTCTTTGTATTTCAAATCTTTGACTTGATTCTTGTGGTCCTCTAGACTGCTTTTAGGTCTTTGTATAATATTTTTTTAATTTCAGTCAGTGTATGCTTAATTTCTAGTTGGTCCTTTTTCATATCCTCGAGGGTCTTGTTTATATCCTCAAAGGTCTCGTTCATATCCTCAAAGGTCTCATTAATTTCATCGGCCTTTTCTAGGAGCCTCTTGAAAAACTTTATACCCGTGGTTTTGAACTCTATGTCCAGTCGTTTTTTTCCCTCAGTTTCTTTCACATATGATATCTTTCCATGTCTCTGCATTTTGGCTGCTTCCCTGAGTTGGTCAATTAGCTTTGTGTGGTAGATGTCATCTAAGGGACAGTGGTTCAGGCTCCCCAGTTACCTGAGGTGTATACTCTTGGTGCAGCCCTTTATGGGTTGCACAGTATTGTTGAAGTTAAGCCTAGATTATTGTTGTTAGCACTAGGAGGGTTTGACCTCCAGGCCAATTGGCTGTGAGAATCAGCTGTGCTCAGGTTGGATGGATGGAGTCTCCGGGCTGAGCAGGCAGCTTTGATTTCCCGTCAGCTCTGCCCTATGTGGCACCTGAGTCTCTGTGCCTGGTGGTAATGACACACACCTCTGAGAGAAGGCTGCCGGCAAGCTCTACCCGCTGCCGGACAATTCAGCCTCTCCTAAAATGAGTCTGTACACCCAAAGTCTCACCCAGGATTGTAAAAACAATGCAGTTCAGTGGTTTCCTGAACGAGAGAGCAAGTCAAGATTCCTCTCTGCACTCTCATGCGCTTCTGCAATTACCAACTTTACGCGCCCTCTCCTCAAGCTCGCAGACCTCTGCTGCACCCGAGTTTCAGTGTGCTTCCTTCTTAATGTCCTGTTTCACCCCATATGAGTATGGGTTCCCTGACCTCACCTGCAACTGGGGAATCAGTGCAGTGGGATGCCTTTGTCTCCTTCCCTGTTTAAGAAAACCAGCCAGGTATCCAGCCTCCCGCCCTTTCCGCTCGAGTGTGCACCCTCCAAACCTCTGATTCTGTGCATATCCTCAACTCTGCCCTCCGCTGCTCCTCTGAGTCACAGTGTCCTATCTTTACTTTTATTTGTGGAATTTCCACTTAACCAGCTTTCCAGTGATTCAGGATGATGTTCATTCTGTCGTTAAGTTGTAGTTTTGAAATTGTTGTGTGGGGCAACAAGATAGGTGTTTACCTATGCCGCCATCTTGGTTCCTCCTCCCCTATGTTATTGTTTTTCAATTTTTAACATAATTGAGGACTTAAGCCTTTCATAGATTTTCCTGGTTACTATAATCTTTTATTTTTTAATTTCTCAAAATGTCATTGTTGGAACAGTGGAAACCCTTTCAGCAGTTTCTTAGCCATCATATCTTGTCATCTTTGAGAGCCCTCACCTGTGCACACTCACTTAATCCTGGCCATTCTGTGTCCTCCTACCCAGTCATGGAATTGACTTCCCACCAAGAAACTCAAGTTTCTTTTAGAGACTATAATTTATATATATAAAAAGCCAGGGACCAGAATGTTATAACGACCTGAATGACCAGTTGCTATGATGCCTACTGCAGCCAGCAAAACAGCCTGATAATGAGGTGGAGCCAGCCAGCCAACATCCTGCAGACCCTTCCCCGGCCAGCCCCACCCCTGATTGCCCTTCCTACCCCAATAGGGGGTGGGGCCAGCCAGCCAACTTCCCATGGCTCCTTTCCCAGCCATTGATCCCTGATTGGCTGCCCCACCCCATTTGGGGTTGGGGCTGGTTACCCACTGCCCACAGCCCCTCCCCATGGCTGACCTCACCCCCAAAAGGACCCCCCCCACCCCAATTGGGGGCAGGGCCTGCTGACCAATTGCCCATGGCCCCTCCCTCCACCTGGCCAGGCCCTGATCAGGGTGGGTCATCCAACCAACCTCCTACCATCTCCTCTGCCCTACAGGCCCAGTCCCGATCCACTGATTGGGGCCATGCTGGCCCGACCCCACCTGTGCACGAATTCGTGTACTGGGCCTCTAGTATTAGATAATAGGATTTGGGTGTTAGGGGAACACAGGAAAACACTGGTGCTAGGTTAGGATTGCCAGCATTTTAGGTTAGTGCTGAAAATTACATTTATTCCCTCCAAAGTACATGACCATAGTTCATAGTTACCTGTAATTTGACTTTCTCTATATGAGTTTTTATCTAGTTTGTTCCCTCCTTTAAAAAAAATATGACCTACAAGTTTCTCTATTAACTTCCAGCTTTATATTATTGATTGTCATCCTAAACTGTGCATTTAAGCGACAACATCACCCTTCCCTCTTGAACCCTGTTTCAAGCATCCTGGAGTTGACTGAATTGTGCTGCCCATACCATTGTCCTCCCTGTGTCACTAGAACATTAAACACCTGAAAGGACAAAGCAATTCAAATCTCTCTCCAGAGTCCACTAACTCAGTCTCATGGCCTGGTCCTTCTCTGGGAAACATGCCTAATGTGCCTAGAGGGGTCCCATGCAATTTTTGTGAAGAGTAATTAACTAAATGTGAACAACTAGAGGCTTTTAGTATTTATCTAAAATCACCCACACATTCTTCACTTTTAGATGTGATGCTTCAGCACTGAATAGGAATTCTGTGACTCAGTTCTTCAAAAGCATTTATTAAATGCCCATTGTATACTGTGCATGAGGCTCGATGAATGACACTTTGTATGTGCACAATAGATGCTTGCTTAAAAAGGAATTAAAAGATTGGCTGTTCAGTAACAACCTCAGCAATCTGGAGAAGGCAAATTCTACTTGTACGTTAGAATAGCTGAAACTTCCGCATGGGCTCTTAGGCATGCCTCATCTATGGGTTTCTGCCCGTTAAAAGTTCCTCTTCTCTACCTTGATTCCCTCATAAGTTCACACCAGACTTCAAATAGATTCACTTACTATCATTCCACATGTAACAGTGGTACCTGTGCTTACACATAGAGAGAGGAAGAAGGAGTTGCATTGTATAGATTTCACTGGGAGGAGTGACCTTTGCAGTAGAAGAGATAGTTCATTTCATTTGTTCAGTGACTGCGTGTGTGTTGTGCTCCTCAGCAGTGAGCAGTCTGAGTGTCCGCTGCGCCATTGGGGGAGGCTGAGGCAGTTTTCAAGTAGCTTTAATACAGTGTGATGAGATTTTGATCTGGGCATTGGAGGAGTTGTGTGAGCACAGGCTGGGAGAAGGAGGAGCTGGAGGCCTGGAAAAGCTTGCTTTCTGGAGAGAGATGCATGTGAGCTGAGATTTGGGGCAGTAAGTCCACCCTATAAATGAGTATACTCTTTCAAAGCAGCTTGTGGCAACCTAAAATTAAGAGGAACAGCATTGACGTCCTGATGTTTCAGAATTGCCCCCAGGTAGCTGGCTGTGCCTGTGCTGCTGAGGGAAGAACCCCAATGCTTTGGCAGGATGTGTGGGAGCTCAGTGTGGAAAGCCTGCCTCCTGGGCTTGACTCATGTTTATGTTGTTGGTGTTTCAGTCTCTTCTCCGGATCCTGGAGACGCCCAAAGGCCGTGCTGCTTTCAGAGTGTCCAGTGGGTTCAATGGGCTGCTGTCTCTGCTCTCTGACCTGGAGGGTTCTCTCCAGGACCCGCCTCTGCAGATGTGGAGGGCGATGTCCCCCAGCCAAACCCTGGGCCTGGTCTTGCACACCCTCTGTGCACTGTCTGCAGCACTGCATCTGGACCCTGTCAATGGGGACTTCTTCAGGAGGAACAGGCTCTTTGAGAAGCTGGCCGAGGACCTCTGCTTGCTGGGCTGTTTCGGGGCCCTGGAGAAAGAAGGAGCCACCCTGCACTCCAGGGAGACCACCAAGGCCAGGCCATTTGCTGATTTGCTGAGTGTGGCCTTCTCCTCTATCAGCCTCTTCCCACCCAAGATACAGAGCTGTCTCCAGATCCTCAGCTTCCTGGACTGCATGGCCAGCGGCACGCTCCACCGGCGCTGGGACCTGAAGACACCGCTCCGAGCTGGGCCGGAAGCAGCTGTGGACGCCCAGATGGGAGAAGCTGGCCGCGACCTCCATGGCAACTTCCAGCAGTGGCTGGACCTGGAGGAGAGGTAGAGCTTTGCTGCCTGCTTTGTGATCGGTTATCAGTATATCTGTCTCCTGTTTCCTACCCAGACATCCTGCAGGTGGAGTGGGTGAAAGCCTAGGCTCCAAGCTGGGTGTGCAGAAATGTCACATGACTTTCTGTTCTTTAAACCAAGTTAACTGACTCACGCTCCCCTACCATGGGAGCAAATAGAAAACCAATCTGAGTACACACGGGATTGTGGGGTGCTGTTGGAAACTGGGTGTGGACTCGAGAGATTGGCTTACTTTCTCTTCGGCATCTTTACTGCTCCTGGAGTGTGGGTGCTTGTGCCCAGCCTCCCTTGTGTCCCAGCAGCTTTGTCTTGTCTTATATGCCCCTCGGGGCACTGCCAGGGGATGGTGAGGCCCTTTGACTTCCAGGACACAAAGTACAGTGTCCTTCCATACATGGCTTCTTCTTGTTCTTGCTTGCCATCCCCACTTTCCCTTGCAAGGACAATCATTCCTCTTACTTGTATAGGCTAATCTCCTCAATGAGCTCAGACTGCCCCAAACCACATTTTACTTTTCTTCCTAATGCAGAATCCCACCAGAACAAGGGAGGGCAAAGAACCCCCACCAGGCCCAAGAGCCTGGGGGAGGGGGAGGAAAGGACAAAACCATAGTTGGTGCCTTTCTTCATTCCTCCAACGCAGCAGCTATCACTTACAAGTTCGCATTGTGATCAGCTATCCTGCCTCCAGGTCTCTGTCAGCTGGCCTTCGTGTTGCAGGGCATTTGTGTCTGAAGGAAGCTCCTTGTGCCAGACTTGAATGTTGCAGTTGGTGCTGAATTGCCAGCTACTGGGATTGCTTTTGCTTGACTGAATAATCTGGTCAATTAATCTCGCATTCCTGCACAAATTGCTCATGATATAATTATTGTTGGATTTGCTTTGCTGATTTTTAAAGGATTTTTGTTTATGAGAAAATTTGGCTTTCACCCTCCTTGACTGTCACACTTATGCTGACCTCACAGCATGAGCTGGGCATGCTCCTGCATCTTCTGCTCCCAGTAATGAAACTTGGCTGTGAAACTCAGAGCCTCATGCTTTCTTGTGAGAAGATTTGTTCTTGTCAGAATACATTTCTTTTTATTCTTGAATCATTCTTAGTTATTTTTAAAGTCTATTTTCTCACTTTATCTAAGTTTTAATTTTATTGACTAAGGCTTTTTATAATGCCCTTCTTACTTTTATTTCTCACATCATAAATAGTATCTTCTCTTGCCTCTGGCACCCACCATTCTCGGCAGAGGTTTATTGGTTAGTGTGCCCTATGAGCCAACTTTCAGGATTTTCTGTCACTCATACACAGATGTTCTGTGTCTTTTTTGGTCCTTCTTTCCTCTACTTTCTTTGAGTTCATTGTTCTGGTATTCTTTTTCTTAATTTAATTGACTAGGAGATTAATTTTCAGTCCTTTTTTAAAATATAAATATTCTGGTAACTACTACTTCAGCAGTATTACACAAGTTTTATATTGTACTTACAGTATAATTTGATACTAAGTATCTCCTAATTTCCCTTCTGAACTTAATAGTTTTATTCTTGAGCCTTGTGTAATTGGCAAGTTTCCAAAGTTAAAGAATATTTTTGGTAAACTCTCTTGATTTTTGTCTAAAAAATGTCTTTTTTTCCTTCCATAATTTCTAAGAGATAGTTGTTCTGGGTATACAGTCTTGGTTGACAGTTATTTTCCCACAGCACAAAATGGGAGCCTTCCAGTGTTGCCTTTGAGAAATCAGCTACATTTTTATTGCTCTTCCCTTGAAGGTAATCTGTCATTTTTCTTTGTCTGTTTTTAAGATTTTTTTCATGATTCTTGATTTATAGTTTTACTCTCATATGTTTTTATTTGGATTATTTTTGAAGTTTATTCTGCTTGAAATTTATCAGAATTCCTGAATTTAATAACTGTCTTACATTGGTTCTGGATATTCTCCTTAATTTACTATCTCTTCTCCATCTATTTTATATTATGCTTGTTTAGAACTTCAATGATATGTTTGCTTTACTTTTATTCTAGCTTCTAGTTACTTATATCTCCTATTTCTCTTTCAAATTTTTAGTGTGTTTGTCTCTGTGTACTGAGTTTTGTACAATTTCTCTTGATCTCTTTTCTAACTCACTGAATCTGTTAGTAGTGTGGGCTATTATATAATGTTTAATCCAGCCAGTGAGGTTTTGAATTTTTAATTTCAGTGATCATATTTTACATTTCTAGATACTATTTTGTTCTTTTTCTAATGAACTTGATGATTTTATAGCTCTTCTCCTTGCCCATTGCCCATATTTCTCTCTCCTTTATTTCTTCAAACATATGAATCATAATTGTTTTTCCCCCTGGTCTTTTGAGAGTCTGATTCTACAATCTGTTGTTTCTGTGGTTGTAACTGAGGGTCCCTTGTTTCTTTGTGTAATTTGTGGTTTTTACCTCTTTGTATTTCAAATCTTTAACTTGGTTCTTCGGGTGCTCCAGAGCACTTTCAGATCTTTGTATAATATTTTTTATTTCAGTCAGTGTATGCTTAATGTCTGGTTGGTCCTTTTTCATATCCTTGAGAGTCTCCTTCATATCCTTGAGGGTCTCGTTCATTTCCTTGTAGGACTCATTCATTTCCACGTTGGTCTTGATCATTTCCACGTTGGTCTTGATCATTTCCTTGCAGGTCTCATTCATATCCTTGAGGGTCTTATTCATTTCCTTGTAGGTTTTGCTTATTTTCTTATAGGTCTCGACCTTTTGTTGGAGCCTCTTGAGAAGCCCTATAACCATGGTTTTGAATTCCATGTCCAGTCGTTTTTTTCCCTCCATTTCTTTCACATCTGATTTCTTTCCATGTCTCTGCATGGTGGCTGCTTCCCTGAGTTGGTCAATTACCTTTGTGTGGTAGACTTCCTACAAGGGACAGTGGGTCAGCCTCCCCAGTTACCTGAGGTGGATATGGGTTGCACAGTCTGCTGAAGTTAAGCTCAGGTTAATCGTTGTTAGCACTTGGAGGGTTTGACCTCCAGGCCAATTGTCTGTGAAGTTCAGCTGTATTCAGGTTGGATGGGTGGAGTCTCCGGGCCAAGCAGACAGCATTAGCTCCACCCTATGTGGCCCCAGGGACTCTGTGCTGGGGGCAATGGCTGCCAGCACCTCCGAGAGAGAGCCGCTGCCAAGCTCCAGTGGCTGCCAGGGAATTCAGACTCTCCCCAAATGAGTCTGCACACCCAATGTCTCACCCAGGGTCGTAAAACAGAGCAGTCTGATGGTTTCCCGAATGAGAGAGCCAGTCGCAAGAGCTCTCTACACAGTCAGGCAGCTGCACTGTTCTCAAGTTCATGCGCAAGCTCGCCTTCTCCACAAGCCCGCAGACCCCTGGAGTACCCGAGCTTTGGCGTGCCCTCCCGCTGTCCAGTTTTCACCCCATATGATAGTGGGTTCCCTGGACTTTGCCCAGAGATGGAGAATCAGTCCAGTGGGACGTCTTTGTCTCTCTGTTTGAGAAAACTGGCCAGTTTTCAGCCGCCTGCCCTATCCGCTGGCGCGCACTCCAAACCTCTAACTCCGTGGGTATTTTTAACACTGTCCTCAGCCACTCCTCCGAATCACAGTGTCTTATCTTCACTTTTATTTGTGGAATTTTCACTCGGCTAGCTTTCTGGTGATTCTGGAAGGTGTTTGTTCTTTCGTTAAGTTGTAGTTTTAAAATTGCAGTGTATGACGGCAAGATAGGTGTTTTACCTATGCCGCCATCTTGGTTCTCCTAATTTGTGGTTTTTGACTGTGAGTCTTGCCCAGGACTTTCCTTCCCCAGACTCCATGCAATCCATCCTCACTCCGGTCCCTGGCCTTTCTGCAGACATGAAAGTGAACTTAGTGAAGCTGTAGCTACCCACGGTAAGCCAAGCGCTGGCCAGATTCCAGGCCTTTCCCTTTTTCTTGTCTTTGGTGAGAATTCCCTAATCTGTTTATTTTGGGGGGTAAAGGGGGTTCCCAAGGAGGCCTCTGTCCTGGCCACCTGGACATATGCAGGTTAACTTGGGATCTCATCTTGGAACCTTGTTCAACTGATTCCACCAGTGCTCAGGGCAGAAGTATTTATCAGCACCAGGAGACACCTCAGTAAGTGGTCCTGGTGATGAAAAGCAATAGCCATTTGTGGAATGTCTCTGGAGTCTGAGCACCAAACACTTATTTTTATTTAACTTCTTCTCAAACCCTAGACTATTGTAATACAGAAACCAAGTCTGAGAAAGGATCAATCACATGGCCAAAGTCACACATTTACTAAGTGCTAGAGCCAGGCTCTGAATCTGGGTTCATCTATAAAGGCCTGTGTATGTGCGCACGTGCACGTGCATGTGCATGCGCACATGTGTGGTGTGTGTGTGTACGTGTGTGTGTGTGTGTGAGCACACGTGCATGTGTGGTATATGTGTTCTTCCTTCTTTTCTACATATCCCCACAATAATGGTGATGCTTTGCCAAGGATTTTGACACAGCAATTTAAGTTTGGTTTCTAATCTGTGTATGGTGTCAGCCTGATTCTTTACAGATAATTCCTATGTCAAATGTCACCCTGGTTTCACAATGAGAATTTTTAAATGTATAAGGGTCAGACTTCATAAGTAGCACATTTTCCTCGTTAAAGGAAATACAGCGCTATTCACCCTCCCTAACGGTTAGGGAAGTGAAAGTTGGCCTGTCTGAGAGATAGGGTTAAGGGCAGGGCAGATGGGCTGGGAATGGGGACAAGGTGCTAAGGCAGTATCACACTGGCCAGTTGGAAGCAGGACTGGAGCTTGGCACCCCCCCGCCTTAGCCTGTGCCCACAACGCTGCTTCCTGCAGTGGGGAGCAGAGTTGGGAGGTGGCAGGGGCAGGGAGATGGTGGGCTCCCTGTCTGTGATGACGGCGGCAGTTTACTTATGCTCGCCTCAGCTCAGCTTCTCAGCTGCACAGTGGGAGTCAATATCTATCTGCTGTTTAGAGACTATGGCTTGGATATTATCACACACCTGGAATAGGACTCAGTAGTCACCCAGGAAACATTACAGGCTCAAAGCTCAGTAAGATCAGGCTTCCTGCTGACACGTACCATGCGGTCAATTGGAGAGACAAGTGAGGTGCTTGAGAAACTGTGGCGAAGCACTCCAACATCTGGCCTTTTGCACGGTAGCTTAGGTGCAAACACTGCCACATGCCCATACCTCCAGGGTATTCTAGGCGTTGCTAGAACTTGAAGTTCCACACACCAGGCAGCATTTGTGCCTGACTGTTTACAGTTCCCTCGAAGGCCCATGGGTTCTGGGCTGGAGGCAGATGGCATCCCTCTGATATTGGGTCCCCACACAGTCCTCACTGACAGGGTTCTGTTCTCTAATATTGCTGTCCAGGGCAGCCCTGCATCTGGGCCCTGGGTGCCTTGGAGAGTGCTCTGGCTAACTCCCTACTGGGTGGGCCATGCTGCCCTGCGCAGTCCCCTCCTGAGTGGGTCTTGCTCTGTCACATCCTCCCTTCAGGTTGGGCTGGTTTGTCCAGGTTCCTTTTCTATGGCCATGCATATAAGGGTGTATGCATGAACACGTGTGTGTGTCTACGTGCATGTGTGTGTACATGTGAGTTTAGTACATTGGTAGTTGAGTGTGCATCTCAGGTGTGAGAACCCAGCTGAGCAGAGTGCCTCTGTGTCAAGACTGTTCTCTGTTGGTGCAGCCCCGGCCTCGCAGGGCCCTGGCTGAGACGGCCACTGCCTTCAGGTGGCTTTTGTGGTAGTGGAGCTTTTTATCACCACGCGGCCTTGTAGGGAGCCAGTCTCTCCAGGGCCGCAGAGCGGCAGCTCCTGGTGCAGGGCCTGAGCCCACAAGTGGGCATTTAGGCACCAATGGCCTGGCCTTGATATTCTGTGAGGAGCAGGATCAGGGGAGCAAGCAGGCATGCTATAGAAGCCATTTGTATTTGTGTGTGTGTGTGTGTGTGTGTGTGTGTTTGTGTGTGTGTGTGTGTGTGTGTGTGTTGAGTGTGTGTATGTGCAGGTCCATGTGTTGCAAGGATGAATGAGTAGAACCCAGAATGGGGAGGGTGGAGTACAGGAGGTGTTAGTTCCTCCTAGGAATGGCGAAAGCTTGAATAAGACAATGCCCCGTTGTTAGGAGAACATGTGGGGCATGTTTAGGGCATAGCATGTCCAGACCTGGGTAACCGATTGGAGGGGGGGTGGGCACTGGCCCAGGCTCTGAGAGAAGCATTGAGAGAGGTGGTTTGAAAGAGGATGCTGCTTCTCTAGATGTGAATTGTCAAAATAAGTCCATATTACTTTTAATTTTTTAATTAGTCACTCAAGAATCCATAGGCCTTTGTGAGAGGAGATGGAGCGTCTGAATCCAGCCCCTGGATATGGATAGAGTCCAGATGGGACTCAGTCTGACTCCCATATCTAAGCAGAAAAATGCTGATCGGAGCGTCGTGCATGTGAGGTGGTTGCGGAGGTGGGGGCTACAGGAAGGGTTGGGCTCCACTGGCTGAGTGCAGGGCAGACACTGTGGAAGGTGAGGAGGCCTCCTGGGTAAGACTCCCCACAGGCCTCCAGGATTCTTCACATGAATGACATCACTCTCACTTTGCAAAATTTGGCCAAGCATCCCTTTCCCTCAGGTCCCTCTGGGTTCCCACAGATACAGGTAATTGTGTACTTAGGGTTATAAGTTCCAGGTACATCCACAGGACTTTTTCAAGGTACAAGCCATTCGGGAACACCAGTGGGAATGGAGGCGGCTCCCATGCCTGCAACTTTGGGATACGGGGCTCCTGCCCCTACCCCTGCTCTGGGAATGCATCTTAGAGCAGTGCTCCTTGATCCTAGACTGCCTTCATCTGAACCCACTGTGGAGTCACTGAGATGCAAGAAAATCAGATACCTGAACCTCAGTCTCAGGGCAGGAGTCCAGGCTTGGCTTTAAAAAGGCCCTCTTGTTATTGGTAAGCACATTCAACTTTGAGAACTTGTACCACAGATGCTAGGCATTTTTCCTTTACATTAAAAAAAAAACAGTTTCTTTTTATGTTAAGGTAAAGTTTACTTCACATAAAATTGATGATTTTAAAACTAATAACTTGGGTGGCATTTAGTATATTCGCAAACTTGTGCAAGCTCCACTTCTGTCTAGTTCCAAGACACAGGGTAGGCAAAAATAGCTTTACAGTTGTTCATATGGAAAGTACACTAATTAATAAATGATAATACAAGAACACACTCTGTTGTCTATACTCATAAATGTAAGCCCACTTTTGCCTCACCCTGTGTTTTCATTTCTTCGAAAGGAAAACCCATACACATTGTCATTTTTCAGCCAACTTCCATGAAGCCACCAAGCTGCTTTCTGTCTGTACACATTTGCTTGTTCTAAATATCCTATCTAATAAAAGAGTAATATGCAAATTGATCATACCTCCAATCAAGCCACACCTACAGCCATGCCCATCAGCCAATCAGGAGCAAATTATGCAAATAAACCCCAACCAAGATGACTGTGGCTACTGAGAGCAGGAGGGAAGCTTGGATTTCCCCGGCAATGGAGGAAGCCAAGCTTTCTGCCTGCCCTTTCAGGCTCAGGCCTCCACTCAATGCTACAAAGTTTCAATTATAGAAGATATATCCCAACAAAAATGGCGGCAGCCACGGAGCTGAAGAGAGCAGAGGCTATGGTTGCCTGGGCTATGGAGGAAGCCAAGCTTCTGCAGCCCTAATGCCTAGACCTCCACTCTAGGCTACAAAGCTTCAATTATAGAATTAAAATAAAACCAAACAGAAATGGCTGTTGCCCCAGAATGAGCAGAAGGCTTGGCTCTGCTCCAGGGTACAAAGTTTCAATTGTAGAAAATAAATTAATCCTAGACCCCAGGGCCTCCCCTTGGGTCGCTGGGGGGGGCATGGCCAGCCTGCAAACCACCACAGGACCCTATCTCAGGTAGCCCCATGCCCCAAGGGAACCTCCACACTAATCTGGGACACCCTTCAGGGCAAACCAACTGGCCCCCACCCGTGTACCAGGCCTCTATCCTATCTAATAAAAGAGTAATCACAGATTGACCATCACTCCAACACACAAGACAGCTGCCCCCATGTGATCAAAGATCCTGCCCCCATCCTGTCTAATAAAAGAGTAATACACAGATTGACCATCACTCCAACACACAAGACAGCTGCCCCATGTGGTCAAAGATCCTGCCCCCCATGTGGTCTAAGATCCTGTGGACACAAGATGGCCACCACAAGATGGCCAGCAGGGGTGGGCGGTTGGGAGGTTCCAGGCCTGCAAGGGAGGGAAGTTGGGGGTGATCAAGCCTGCAGGGGAGGGCAATTAGGGATGACCAAGCTGGCAGAGAAGGGAAGTTGGGGGCAAACAGGCTGGCAGGGGAGCAGTTAGACATCAATTAGACTGGCAGAGTATTGGTTAGGGGGTGATTAGGCTGGCAGGCAGAAGCAGTTAGGGGCAATCAGGAAGGCAGACAGTTGAGCAATTTGGAGCCAGCAGTCCTGAATTTTGAGAAGGACATCCAACTGCCCATTTAGGCCAGATCCTACCGGGACATCCCTCAAGGGATCCTAGATTATAGAGGGTGCAGGCTGGGCTGAAGGACACCCCCCCCCCTCCGTTCTGGCACGAATTTCAAGCACCTGGCCTCTAGTCTCTATTAATAAAAGGGTAATATGCTAATTAGACTTCTGGACAAAGTCATGGTGGCAGGGCCGAGGCAGAGGTGGTTAGGGGCGATCAGGCCAGCAGGGGAGAGCAATTAGTGTAATCAGGCCATCAATGGAGGGCAATTAGGAGGATCAGGCTGGCAGGGGAGAACAGTTAGGGGGATCAGGCTAGCAAGGTAGAGTATTTAGGGTGATCAGGCCAGCAGGGGAGCAGTTAGGGGTGATCAGGCAGGCAGAGGCAGTGAGGGGTGATCAGACAAGCAGACAAAGGCAGTTAGAGGCAATCAGGCAAGCAGGGAAACAGAGGCATCAGGAAGGCAGACAGAGTGGTTAGGGGTGATTAGGCAGGCAGGCAGAGGGGTTAGGGGCGATCAGGCAGGCATATAGGTGAGCGGTTAGGAGCCAGCGATTCTAGATTGGGAAAGGAATGTCTGACTGCCAATTTAGGCATGATCCCACAGGCAGTTTGATAGCCTCTGAGATGGTGCAGGCCAGGTTGAGGGACCCCTCAACCCCCCCCCCCCCGGTGCACAAATTTTGTGCACTGGGCCTCTAGTTTCATATTAATGGAATCATAAAATAGTCTTTTTGTCTGGCTTCTTTCGCTTAGCATGATATTTATGAAGTTCATCTGCTCGTAACATGTGTCAGTACTTCATTCCTTTTAATGGGTGAATATCATCCCATTGCACGTATATACCATGATTGCTGTATTCATTTATCTGTCATGAATGGGAATTTGGATTGTTTCTACCTTTTGGCTATTATGATTAGTATTCATATTAACATATGTACTCATATCTTTTTAAAATTCTTTTGGAGTGAACTTGATGGAGGGTTCAATGATAGTTCTATGTTTAACTTTCTGAAGAACCACCAAACTGTTTTCCATAGCAACTGAACCAATTTTATAATCTCATCAGCAATGTATGAGGGTTCCAATTTCTCCAGATGCTTACCGACACTTGTTACTTTCCACTAAAAATTTTTTAATCCTAGTGGGTGTGAAGTGATTTTGCTTTGCTAATAGGTACTGTTGTTGAGTATATTTGAGCTTGCTGGCCATTTGTATATCTTCTTTGGAGACATATTTATTCAAGTTCTTTGCCCATAGTTTATTTTTTTGACTTTTGTTTATAGTATAACTTATATTTAATAGTAGTACATATGTTTCCCCCCCCAATATCCGCTCCTAGCCTCTCTTACCCCCCAGCACATGTCCCCACCTGCCCCCCTCCCCGACCCAGTGTCTTTCATTCATTGGTTATGCTCATATGCATGCATACAAGTCCTTCATTTGATCTCCCACAGCATCCGCCTCCCATCCACCTCAGCCTTCCCTCTGTAGCTTGACAGCCTGCACAAGGCCACCCTGCCTCTATATCAATCACTCCCCCATGTTTCTTTTCTTCAAAAATATCTTGCCTCTGCATACTAGAAACAAACGTATAAGAACAAAAAATGTTTGAGTGTCAGTTTCAATGTCTAACTGTTCTGAGTCCCAATTTCAATGTCAAATAGTTCTTTATGTGTACATGTCAGCAATGGTATCCAGATGTGGACACATCGTGGCAATGCAAGATCCATCCTCTCTGGTTTGGTCCTGGGCCACCTGCAGCTATACACAGCAGCCCACTGCTAGCATGGCAAGGTGTCATCAATATCCCCCATCTCTGGACCATCCTCATGACTGGAACAGACCCGTCAGTTCCTCACTGTCGCAGGAACCCACATGGTCTTGGAGTTGTTCTCTGCAAACACACAAACACATTCTCTACCAAAAGTAAACAAAAGGATCCTCTCTGCAAAATGGACTTGGGATTCTTTTTATTTTTGCCTAAATGATTTTCCTTTGGCTTATTTTGACACCATGTGTGTTTTTTCATGGGTGTCCTACTATTGGCTTTACACATGGAAGTTACTTTTCTGGAGTAAGAATTTTCTAGATGTATTTTACTTACTCGATATTTTTCCTTACATGATGTTACCCCACTTGTCCCCCCTTTTTTTGATTAATGGGAGCTTTTGGAAATTTTATATTGCAGTCTTGGTCATTTTAAATTTTAATTTTTACACACAAATATGACTGCTTTAGGTTCTTTGGATGTTAGGCAATTTTACAGTGAGATGAACTACTAATAGATATTTTAGTTAATGTTTTAGGAAAAGCTTTTTGTCCAGTACACTTAGATTTTCTTGAATATTCACTTATTTCACTTGGCCAATTTAAATTAATCTGAAAACTTGATTAATATTTTACTGTCAATTTTAGTACTCAAGCAAAAATCTTAGTTTACCCTGTAAATATTAGTGGAAAGGAGTATTTGCATTTTTGAGTAGGTCCTGAGCATTCCTGGTAATAGACTGAATTTAAATATAGAGAAGCTATTGCTGGCCGAGTCTCTGTCTGCCACCTGGGTCCCGGTCTGAGTTGTGCGTGGGAGGTGAAGCAGCCATGGGGACAGGAGACCTCCCTCAGGAGGGGTGAGAATTCAAGCCCCTGCAAGGTTTGTTGGTGAGGGTCTGTGCCCCACCTCTGTTGACCTTTTAGTTCTCTCCTGTTGGCCCCTCTGTGACTGTGCCTGTCTTAGGTTGTTCCTTCCCTGAGGAATCTTACCCGTCTCTGGCTAACCAGCCATTCTCCACAGCCAAACACAGTGATTTGAGGTTCAGTTCTATCTCCATTGTAGTCTATGCCCCTGTGGCCTCCACATCCAGCACCTGCCTTGGGGGTCTCCTCGCCTGCTGGCGAGGTCCTGGTACTGATCACATATCTCAGGGGACCCAGGTTTCTTCTCCAGAGAGGGCCCAGCTCACACCATTCATCGAGAGACAAATCCATGGTGCCATCTACTTCAGCCACAACTTGAACTGAAAGTTCAGGCAACAGCTGTGTGTATTTGGATAGTAAGAAGAGGGTCCCTCTTGCTAAAAAGGGCAAGAGGGGCCAATATAGAATGCTCGGATGCCTTCCCAGTGCCTTAATTCCTTCGGAAAGGGATTAATTCCTTTCCTATCCTTTTTTTTTTAAATTGCTGCTCAACATTCAAAGAATTAGTTTGTAAGTTTATTTGGTATAATTGTATAATATGCTGTTGTCAAATATCAAAAATTATAATGACATTGTAGAATAATATTATGTCAGGGTATTATGGTGTCACGGGAGGTTAAGAAGGGCCTAGCCTAAGGACTGGTGTCCATAGGAGATGACAAGCTCTAGGCCATGTCAATTCAATCTCAAATTAGCTGCCAATTTTTTTTATAACTTTATATAAACTTTGTCAGGGATGTAAAAACACAAATTACTTACCTTAGCTCAAGAGTTCAAATATATTGACTTTCCCCCTTACTCCCACCACCTGCCACTTACCCTGAGGGTTGACATTCTGATGGACTTTTTTCAGTCTCTGGATCCATTCTTGTTCATCAGTCTATGTCATTCATTATATTCCTCAAATGAGTGATATTTCTTTCTTTGCCTGGCTAATTTCACTTAGCATAATGTTCTCCAAATCCATCCATGTTATTACAAATGGTAGGAGCTCCTTTTTTACCGCAGCATAGTATTCCATTGTGTGAATGTACCATAGTTTTCTAATCCACTCATCTGCTGATGGGCACTTAGGCTGTTTCCAAATCTTAGCAATGGTAAATTGTGCTGCTATGAACATAGGGATGCATATATCATTTCTAATTCACGTTTCTAGTTTCTTGGGATATATTCCTAGAAGTTTGATCACTGAGTCGAATGGGAGCTCCATTTTTAGTTTTTTGAGGAAACTCCATACTGCTCTCCACCGTGGCTGTACTAGTCTACAATCCCACCAGCAGTGCACGAGAGTTCCTTTTTCTCCGCATCCTCACCAGCACTTGTCGTTTGTTGATTTGTTTATGTAAGCCATTCTGACAAGTGTGAGATGGTAGAGCATAGTCGTTTTGATTTGCATTTCTCGGATAATTAGTGACTTTGAGCACGTTTTCATATGTCTCTGGGCCTTCCTTTTCTCTTCTTTCAAAAAGATTCTATTTAGGTCTGTTGCCCATTTTTTTTATTGGATCATTTGTCCTCCTTTTATTGAGTTGTGTAAGTTGCCTGTAGATGCTTGAGATTAAACCGTTATCACTGATAACATTTGCAAATATGTTCTCCCATACAGTGGGTTTTCTTGTTGTTTTGTTGATGGTATCTTTAGCTGTGCAAAAGCTTTTTATTTTGATATCGTCCCATTTGTTTATTTTGTCTTTAGCTTCCATTGCCCTAGGAGCATTATCATCGAAGAAATTCTTTCGGCATATGTCTGAGATTTTTCTTCCTGTGGATTCCTCTAATATTTTTATGGTTTCCAGTATTATGTTTAAGTCTTGTATCCATTTTGAATTTATTTTTGTGTATGGTATAAGTTGGTGGTCTATTTTCATTTTTTTGCATGTATCTGTCCAATTTTCCCAACACCATTTATTGAAGAGACTGTCTTGACTCCATTTTATGTTCATGCCTCCTTTGTCAAATATTAATTGAGAATAGTGGTTTGGGTTCATATCAGGATTCTCTATTCTATTCCATTGATTTATATGTCTGTTCTTATGCCAGTACCAGGCTGTTTTGAGAACAGTAGCTTTGTAATACAGCTTGAAATCTGGTATTGAAATCCCACCGACTTTGTGCTTCTTTCTCAGGATTGCTGTGGCTATCCAGGGCCTTTTTTATTCCAGATGAATTTTTGGAGCGTTCTTTCTAGGTCTGTGAAGTATGCCACTGGTATTTTAGTGGGGAGTGCATTAAATTTATAGATTGCTTTGGGTAGTATGGACATTTTAATGATGTTGATTCTCCCAATCCATGAACATGGTATGTTCTTCCATCTGTGTACATTTTCCTCTATAACTTTTTTTAGTGTCCTGTAGTTTTTTGTGAATAGGTCTCTTACCTCCTTAGTTAAGTTTATTCCTAGGTATCTTAATTTTTTTGGTGTGATGGTAAATGGGATGGCTGTTTTAGTCTCTCTTTCTGTAAGTTCACTATTGGTGTATAGGAATGCCATAGATTTCTTGGCATTGATTTTGTAGCCTGCTACATTGCTGAACTCATTTATTAAGTCTATTAGCTTTTTTATGGAGTCTTTTGGGTTTTTTGTGTACAATATCATATCATCTGAAAATAAGGGTAGCTTTAATTCTTCTTTTCTAATTTGAATGCTTTTTATTTCTTCTTCTTGTCTAATTGCATGGCTAATACTTCTAGTACTATATCGAACAGGAGTGGTGAGAGTGGGCATCTCTGTCTTGTTTCTGTTCTTAGGGGACATGGTTGCAGTTTTTGCCCATTGAGTATGATGTTTGCTGTGGGTTTATCACATATGGTTTTTATTATGTTGAGGTATGATCCTTCTATTCCTACCTTGTTGAGAGTTTTTATCAAGAAAGGATGTTGGATTTTGTGAAATGCTTTTTCTGCATCAATTGATATGACAATGTAATTTTTATCTCTCAATTTGTTTATGTGATGTATCACATTTATTGATTTGCGGATATTGTACCATCCTTGCATTCCTGGGATAAATCCTACTTGGTCATCGTGTATGATCTTTCTGATGTACTACTGGATCCGATTTGCTAGAATTTTATTGAGGATTTTGGGATCTGTATTCATGAGAGGTATTGGCCTGTAATTCTCTTTCATTGTATTGTCTTTGTCTGGTTTTTGGTATTAAGGTAATGCTAGCTTCATAGAAGGAGTTTGGAAGTGTTCCATCCTCTTGAATTTTCTGGAATAGTCTGAGGAGTATAGGTTTTAGTTCTTCCTTGAATGTTTGGTAAAACTCCCCTGTTTAGCCGTCTGGCCCTGGGCTTTTGTTTGCTGGAAGCTTTTTGATGACTGCTTCAATTTCTTCCATATTTATTGGTCTATTGAGCTGTTTAGATTTTTCCTGATTGAGTTTTTGGAGGTTATATTTTTCTAGGAATATATCCATTACCTCCAGGTTGTCCAGTTTGTTGGAGTAGAGTTGTTCATAGTATTTTTTAACAATCCTTTGTATTTCAATGGAGTCTGTTGTTATTTCACGTCTTTCATTTCTGATTTTATTTATTAGGGTCCTCTCTCTATGCTTCTTGGTGAGCCTGGCTAGAGGTTCATCAATCTTGTTTATCCTTTCAAAGAACCAACTCTTGATTTTGTTGATCTTCTGTATTGTTTCTTTGGTCTCTATGTTGTTTATCTCTGCTCTGATCTTTACTATTTCCTTCCTTCTACTAACACCGGGCTTTTCTTGTTGCTCTCTGTCTAACTCTTTGAGTTGTTGGGTTAGATAATTTATTGCTGCTGATTCTTGTTTTTTGAAGTAGGATTGTAGAGCTATGAACTTCCCTCTCAGAACTGCTTTCACTGTGTCCCATACATTTTGGATTGATGTGCTGTCGTTGTCATTTGTTTCCATGATGTTTTCTATTTCTTCCTTGATCTCTCTAGTAACCCAGTCATTATTTAATAGCATGCTGTTTAGTCTCCATGTGTTTGATTTCTTTAGATTGTTTCTATTATAGTTGATTTCCAGCTTTATGCCACTGTGATCTGAGAATATGCTTGATACGATTTCTATCTTCTTGAATTTGGAGAGACTTTGCATATGACCCAACATAAGGTCTATCTTTGAGAATGACCCATGGGCACTTGAAAAGAATGTATATTCTGTGGCTTTGGGATGAAATAATCTGAAGATGTCAATTAAGTCCATCTGGTCTAGTGAGTTTTTGCGGATTGATGTTTCTTTACTGATTTTTTGTTTAGAGGATCTATCCAATGGTGATAGTGGGGTATCAAAGTCTCCTACTGTGATTGTATTACTGTCTATCTCTTCCTTGATATCATCCAGGAGCTCTTTTATGTATTTGCGTGCTCCTGTATTGGGTGCGTAAATGTTTACCAGAGTTTTTCTTCATGTTGGATTGCTCCCTTTAGTATTATGTAGTGGCCTTCTTTATCTCTTGTTACATCCTTCACTTTGAGATCTAATTTGTAGGATGTAAGTATTGCTACCCCAGCTTTTTTTTTCCATTTCCATTCGCCTGAAGAACCTTTTCCCATCCTTTCTCCCTCAGTCTGTGTGCGTCTTTTTTTCGGAGGTGGGTTTCTTGTAGACAGCAGATATATGGTTCGTGTTTTCTTATCCAGTTCATTACCCTATGTCTTTTGATTTGAGCATTTAAACCATTTACATTTAAAGTTATTATTGATAGGTACTTATTTGTGGCCATTTTTGTTCTTTGACCCTGTGTTCTTTCTTTGCTTCCTATTGCTTTTTACAGCAGGCCCTTTAGCATTTCTTGCATTGCTGGTTTGGTGGTAATGTATTCCCTTAGACCTTTTTTGTCTGTGAAGCTCCTGATTTGACCTTCAATTTTGATTGATAGCCTTTCTGGGTCTGGTATTCTAGGATTCAGACCCTTTCTTTGCATGACTTTGTATATTTCATTCCAGTCCCTTCTGGTCTGATAAGTTTCTGTTGAGAAATCACTTGCTAATGTGATGGGAGTTCCCTTGTAGGTGATTTTCTGTCTCTCTCTGGCAGCTTTTAAGATTCTCACTTTGTCATTGACGTTTGCCAGTTTAATTATAATGTGCCTTGGCATAGGTCTTTTGGGGTTTAATTTGCTTAGAACTCTGTGAGCTTCTTGGGTTTGTGTGGGTTTTTTCTTCCCTATATCAGGGAAGTTTTCTGTCATTATTTCTTCCAACAGGTTTTCTATTTATTCCTTGCTCAGTTTCCTGTCCCTCTGAAAGCCCTATTATGCGGATGTTGTTTTGTCTCATGTTGTCCCAAAGTTCCCTTAGGTTCTCCTCCTGCTTTTTAATTTTTTTTTCCTAGAACCCGCTCTACTTGGGTATTTTTCCTACTTTGTCTTCTAGCTCACTGATATGGTCCTCTGCTTCTTCTCATCTACTCCAGATATTTTCTATGGAGTTCTTTACCTCAGCAATGTCACTTTTCATTTCTTCTTGGGTCTTCTTCTTTTCTTCTTGGGTCTTCTTCAATTCCTCTTGGTTCTTACTCATACTGACTTCTACTCTCTTCAGCCACCCTATGACCATTGCTCTGAACTCTCTCTCTGACAGGTTGCTTGCTTCCATTTCATTTACCTCTTTTTCTGATGAAGCTTGTTTTCTTTTATTGGTGGACTGTTTCTTTGTCTCCCCATGGTCTCTCTTCTCTGTGTGTCTTGTTATGTAGTTCTCACTCTCCTGTGTTGATTTAAAGGCTCAAACTACAACACAACCAGGTGCAGCACACCAGGCACTGAAGAAGAATGTATTCACAGTATTGGTAACTCCAAATTAAAGGTGATTGCCAGAGGAAGGTAAATTAGGTGATAGGTGGGAAAAAAGAGAGTAAGAGAAAACACACTCACACACACAAAAGAAAGAGGAAAAAGAAAGAAAGAAACAATGAATGAATGAATGAATGAATGAAAGAAAATAAGAAAGAAAGAAGGGAATGCCAGAATAAAATTGGGAAAAGTGGAAGGAGTAAAAAGAAAAGAAAAGGGAATAAACTATAAATATGGGTTGGAAACTCCCAGAGGACCGCCACTAATCCCAGCAAAAGCCAGCAACAAGTATCTGGAGATTGATACAAACTACATACAACAACTAATATCAAGGGAGGTTAGGGAACACAGAAGCTTAAATCTATAAAAAAAATGTAAACAACACCAAAACAAAAAACAATGCCAACCCCCCCCCAAAAAAAAACCAATTAAAAGAAAAGAATAACCAAACCAATCTCACAAACATGCATAAAATATCGATATAGTCAACAGTCAGGTAAACAACGTCAGCAGGACCGAGAGAAAAACAATTTAGGATAGTGAAGTCGGAGAAACAATAGATATGTATGGACTTGGAGCAGGTGGTTGGAGATTGGATATAAGAGTGGGGTGAAATTTTAACAGGGGGTAAAAAGAGAGAATAAGGAAAATCCAAACCAGAAAAATTGTAAGGGGAATAAGACACTAACTAGGGAAAGGTTAGCATGAGAGTGATGGCATAAAGGTGAAGCTGAGGTAGAGTAAAAAGATACTAAAGGGTAGATGAAAAAAGACTGTATAACACTAATCTCCATGTAGAGTAAAGATGAAATAAAATTGCACTTAAAAAAAGTTTAAATATTAGTAGAAATAAAATTGATTCCTTAATTTGTGTTTCACAAGATTCAATTTGTGATTCAGCCCCTGGGTGGCATTGTTTCTGAATTGACCTCTGGGTCTATTGGTTCTCTCTAGCCTGAACTAAAATCCCACTATGTCTATGGTATTCTCTACTGATTTGTGGAAATAGGCTACCCCAGAGCTGCCTCTCTAATGGTGAGCACCTGTTCTGATCCCCAGCCTCAGCAAAATAGCTTGCCCCTATGGTCTCCCAGGTTATCCCCCACCAGGGGATCCCACGTTCCTGGTTCAGCACTGAGAAATTTGGATTTGGAGAGGACAAACACAAGCGCACGAACTCACGTCCCGCTCGTATGTCTGTGCAAAACCCCTTTCCCCCTTGGGTTTGGCAGCCCGCTCTCTCCCCAAATCGTTAGGCTGGCCTTCTCTGTCAGGTCCAAATGGGTTGCTTTCTATGTATCCCCCCTGCCACCAGCTCTGAGGGCCCTCTTCCACGTTTGCCAGCTCCAACAACCACAGATTTTTCCTCTTTTATTTTTCTCCCCAGGCACCAATCTTCCTGCTTTGCCAGCTCCCCGAACCCCAGGGAAAATTTGACCTTTCTGTGGCGGAGCACAGGGTTCCCTGGAATCTGCTTCTGCGCCAACTAGGAACCGATGTTGGGGGGTGATGTCTCAGCCACCCAGTGGGTACCACAACTGTAATTTTCAGGCTCTTCCCCTTCAAGATGGCGCAGTCTGCCTCTGAGCCAGTGGCTCTGCAAGAGAACCCAGCCGCACTGGAGCGGCTCCATTAAGGGAGGCTAATCTAGCAGTCCCCCTCCTTCTCCCAAAGCCCAGCTGTCCCCCAACTCACCAAAAAACACTCCCTGCGCGACCTTCAGCTGCTCCCTCCATCTGCCCTGGGACACAAACGATTATGCGTCCTTCTGTTCCATCGCCATCTTTTTTCCTCCTCTCTGCCCATAGTTTAAATTGATTGTTTCTCTTTTTGTTGTTGAGTTGTACAATTTCTTTATATATTATGGATACCCACCATTATCATATATACAATTTGTGAATATTTTCTCCCATTCTGTAGGTTGTTCTTTCATTTTCTTAATAATGTCATTTTATGCACAAAAGTTTCAAATGGATAAAGCCTATTTTATTTTTTATTTTTTGTTGCTCATGCCTTTGGTGTCATATGTAAAACTCCATTGCTAAATCCCAGACCATGAAGATTTATCTCCAAGCCTTCACCAAAGTGTTTTATGGTTATAACTCTTAGGTAAAGTCACTGATATGGTCTAAGGCCAGGATTCAATGTGACTGTTTTGCAGGTGGATATCTATTTCTGTTAGCACCATGTGTTGAAGATTCCATTCCTTTACCATTTAGTGATCTCAGCACCCTTACTGCAGATTTGTAGGCCATGGATGCATGGGCTTATTTCTGAACTCTCAGTTCTAGTCCATTGGTCTGCATGTCCATCTCATGTCTGTACCATACTTTTAAAAAATATATACTTTATTGATTTCAGAAAGGGAAAGAGAGAGATAAAGAGATAGAAACATTAATGATGAGAGAGAATCACTGATCAGCTGCCTCCTGCATGTCCCCTACAGATTGAAAGGTCTAGGGCAAGTGCCCTTGACCAGAATCAAACCCGGGACCTTTCAATCTATAGACAACTCTCTATCCACTGAGCCAAAACAGCTAGGACCACACTTTTTAATTATTGTAGTTTTGTAGAAAGTTTTGAACTTAGAAAGTATGAGTCATCCATTTTTTTTTCTGTTTGAAAGATTGTTTTGCGTATTTACAATTCTATATGAATATGATGATCAGCTTTTACTACTGAGTATCTTAGTCGTGGGCTTTTCATAAATATCCTTTATCATGCCAAGGAAGTTCCTGTCTATTCCTAGTTTTCTGAGGTTCTTTTTTTTATTATTATCATGAAAGGGTATTGGACATTGTCAAGTGCTTTCTCTGCATCAGTTGAAGTGTTAATTTTTCTTCTTGTTTATTAATCTGCTGTGTTACATTGATTTTCTTATGTAGAACCTCTCTTGCATTCCTGGGTAAATCCACTTGCTCATGAACTATTATTCTTTAAATATGTATCCATATGCTGCAGGATTTGGTTTGCTAGTATTTTTCTGAAGATTTTTGTATGTGTAATCATGAGGGATTTTGCTCTGTATTCTTTGTGTGGCTTTGATATCAGAGTAACAACGCAGACTCCATTGCTGTATATGGAGTCCCCCACCTGGCAACTTTCACACCAACTATTTCCTTTACTTGAAAGCTTTATTCTGGCATGCGTATCTCCTCTTTCACATCTGCACAGATGTCGCCTTCTCAAAGAGGCCAACCCTGCCATCCATGTTAGATTGCAAATTCCCACCATGCCCATATGTAGTGAGTGCAAGCATTCCATGAGTAATCTTTCTAAGCTAGCTTATGTCACTCAGCTTAGGACTTTGAGATCCAGCCAACTTGTTGTTGTATCAGTAGTTTATACATTTTTTATTGTTGAGTAATGTTCCATTATATATATATATATATATATATATATATATATATATATATATATGCAGTTGGACATCCCTCTCACAATCCAGGACTGCTGGCTTTCAACTACTCACTTGCCTGCCTTCCTGATTGTCCCTAACCACTTCTGTCTGCCAGCCTGATCACCCCCTAACCACTACCTGACAGCCTGATTAATGCCTAACTGCTCCCCTGCCAGCCTGTTTGTCCCTAACTGCCCACCCCTGAAGGCCTGGTCACCCCTAACTGCCCTCTCCTGCAGGCCTGGTTTCCCCGCCCCCCCCCCTCACAACTGCTCTCTCCTTCAGGCCTGCCTCGGTCCCCCCCAACTGCCCTTCCCTGCAGGCCCAGTCGTCCCCAGCTTCCCTCCTCTGCTGGCCTCATCACCCCTAACTGCCCTCCCCTGCAGGCTTGATCACCCTAACTGCCCTCCCTTGCAGGCCTGGTCCCTCCCAACTGACTCCCCTGCTGGTCTGATCGCCCACAACTGTCCTCCCTTGTAGGCCTGGTCCCTCCCAACTGCCCATCGCCTGCTGACCATCTTGTGGTGGCCATCTTGTGTCCACATGGGGGCAGGATATTTGACCACATAGGAGCCGCCATCTTGTGTGTTGGGGTGATGGTCAATTTGCATATTACTCTCTTATTAGATAGGATAGACACCTGATGCACGAGTAGGGGGTGGCTGGTTTGCCCTGAAGGGTGTCCTGGATCAGAGTGGGGATTCCTTTAGGGCATGGGGTGGCCTGAGTGAGGGGCCTGTGGTGGTTTGGAGGCTGGCCACACCCCCCAGTGACCTAAGTGGAGGGCCTGGGACCTGGAATTAATTTATCTTCTATAATTGAAATTTTGTAGCCTTTAGCAAAGGTCAGGAAGTTTGGCTTCCTCCATATCTTAGGAAACCCAAGCCTCCTGCTCACTCTGTGGACTCAGCCATTTTTGTTGGGATTTTTTTCTTCTATAATTAAAACTTTGTAGCCTTGAGCAAAGGCCAGGGCCAGCCAGAGCAGGCAGAAAGCTTGGCTTTCTCCATTGCTGGGGAAACCCAAGCCCCTGCTCACTCAGTGGCTGGCCGCCATCTTGGTTGGGTTAATTTGCATATGCACTCCTGATTGGTTGGTGGGCATGGCTTGTTGGTGGAGGGGAGTGATGGTTAATTTGCATGTTTGTGTTTTATTAGTGTAGATTGAGAATTTGTCTTTTTACTTTTCTCAGTTTTTGTGAATTCTGATGCTCCTTTGTGAAGTGCCTGCACATTTTGGATGCTATGCCTCCTTTCATCATTATGAAATTTAACTGTTGATTCCTGGCAATATTCTTTACTCTGCAGTCCTCTTTCTCTAAAATTAACAGAGTCACACCAGCTGTCTTTGGATTAGTGTTAGCATGGTATACCTTTCCTATCTGTTTACTTTTAACCTCTCTGTATTATTATATTTAAAGTGGATTTTTTATAGATGGCATGTAGTTTAGTCTTTTGCTTTTTCCATTTTGATGATATATGTCTATTAATTGGTGTATGTAACCCATTTTTATTCAGTGTAATTTTTGATGTGTTTGGATTTAGGTCTAACATCTTATTTGCTTTCTCTTTTTTCCCTCTTTTTTGTTCTCTGTTTTTCTTTCCCTACCTTTTTGTGGATTATTTGAATGTATTATCTTTTTTATCTTTATTGTTCAGTTTACTAATTACATTGTTCGCCCTTTTTTCCCCCCTTATAGCTCCGCTCCACCCAGTACCTATCCCACCCTCTGCCCTCACCTCTCCGCATTGGACTCTCCCATAGTTGCATGATTTTTGTCCACTTTCTTGCTGCACTTCCCACACCCCTTTTCTCCCCAAGAATTATCAGTCCATTCCCTCTCATGCCCATGATTCTGTTATAGTCACCAGTTTATCCTGTTCATCAGATTTTTAATTCACTTGATTTTTAGATTCATTTGTTGATAGATGTGTACTTGTTGTTCATAATTTATATTTTTACCTTTTTCTTCTTCCTCTCCTTGTAGACTATCTTTCAGCAATTCATATAATATTGGTTTGATGGTGATGAACTCCTTTAGCTTTTTCTTATCTGCAAAGCACTTTATCTGACCTTCAATTCTGAATGATAGCTTTGCTGGGTAGAGTAATCTAGGTTGTAGATTCTTGCTATTCATCACTTTGAATATTTCTTGCCACTCCTGTCTGGCCTGCATTGTTTCTATTGAGGAATCCGCTGACAATCGTATGGGTGCTCCCTTATAAGTAACTAACTGTTTTTGTCTTGCTGCTTTTAATAGTCTGTCTTTGTCTTTTGCTCTTGGCATTTTAATTATGATGTGTCTTGGTGTGGTCCTCTTTAGATTCCTAGAGTTTGGGGTTCTGTGCACTTCTTGGACTTTTAACTCAATTTCTTTCACCAGGTAGGGGAAGTTTTTGGTCACAATTTCTTCAAATAGGTTTTTATTATCTTGCTCTCTCTCTTTTTCTGGCACCCCAATAATTCGGATGTTGGTATGCTTGAGGTTGTCCAAGAGGCCCCTTACACTACCTTCAATTATTTGGATTCTTTTTGCTTCTTGCTTTTCTGGCTGAGTGGATTTTGCTTCTTTGTATTTCAAATCTTTGACTTGGTTCTTGTGGTCCTCTAGACTGCTTTTAGGTCTTTGTGTAATATTTTTTATTTCAGTCAGTGTGTGCTTAATTTCTAGTTGGTCCTTTTTTATATCCTCATAGGTTTCGTTCATTTCCTTGTAGGTCTTGTTCATTTCCTTGTAGTTCTCATTAAGTTCATCAGCCTTTTCTGGGAGCCTCTTGAAAAACCTTATTACTGTGGTTTTGAACTCTATGTCTAGTCGTCTTTTTTCCTCCATTTCTTTCACACCTGATTTCTTTCCATTTCTCTGCATTGTGGCTGCCTTCCTGAGTCGGTACATTAGCTTTGTGTGGTAGATGTCCTAAGGGACAGTGGCTCAGGCTCCCCAGTTACCTGAGGTGGGTACTCTTACTGCAATCCTTTATGGTTTGTACAGTATTGTTGAAGTTAAACCCAGATTATTATTGTTAGACTAGGAGGGTTTGACCTCCAGGTCAATTGCCTGCGAGAGTAAGTTGTGCTCAGGTTGGATGGGAGGAGTCTCCGGGCTGAGCAGGCAGTATCAGCTCCGCCCTATGCGGCACGTGGGTCTCTGTGCTGGGAGGTAATGGCTGCACGCACCTCCGAGCGAAAGCTGCCACCGGTCTCCACCCGCTGCTAGACAACTCTGCCTCTTCCCAAATGAGTTTGCACACCCAAAGTCTCACCCAGGGTTGTAAAACAAAGCAGTCCGGTGGTTTTCCGAACGAGGGAGCAAGTCACGAGTCCTCTCTGTGCAGTCGCACACTTCTGTTCCCAAGTTTACGCGCAAATTGCTGTTTGCATGTTTAGGAGCTCTCAACAAGCTAGCCCTCTCCACAGGCTCGCAGACCTGTGCCACACCCGGATTTCTGCGTGCCTTCCCCGGACCTCTCCTGGAACTGAGGAATCAGTGCAGTGGGACTCCTTTGCCCTCCCTGTTGGAGAAAACCTGCCGGGTTTGCCCTTTCCGCTTGCGTGCATGCACAGCTCTGAACCTCTGACTCTGGGTGTATCTTCAAGGCTGTGCTCCACCACTCCTCTGATTCACAGTGTCCTATCTTTACTTTTATTTGTGGAATTTTCACTCAGCCAGATTTCTGGTGATTCTGGATGATATTTGTTCTGTCGTTAAGTTGTAGTTTTGGAATTGTTGTGTGGGGCAGCAAGATAGGTGTTTACCTATGCCACTATCTTGGTTCCTTTTCTGAATCTATTATCTTATTTCATTTGAATTTACCTACTGAATTTTTCACTCTCTTTGTTTAGCCTCTTTGGTGCTTGTTCTAAGGATTACAATAAACATACTTAACTTTTTAACAGCCTACATATAATTAACGTTTTGCTACTTCAAATGAAGTATAGAAACCTTACCTCTATGCAGATCCCTTTGGCCTCTCTTGTATCTGTTATAGTTGTCATGTGCGTCCCATCTATTACAATTTGCTTCCAACCATTATGCATGTTTTAAGAACTTAAGAGATGAAATAACTTATTATACTTATCCAAACATTTACCATTTCTGTTGTTCTTTCTTCATTACTGAAATACCAATTTCCTTCTGTTGTAATTTCCTTCTCACCTGAATAAATTCTTTTAGTATGTTTTTAGAGAAAATTTAATTACAATAAATTCTCTGTATTTACCTCTACCTGGAAATCTATTTATTTCTGCTTTAGTTCCTGAAGGATGTTTTTGCTGGATAGGAAATTCTGTGCATTTCTTTTCAGCATTTAGAAACACTGTTCCATTGCTTCTGATATCTCATGAGAAAACCCACAGTCATTCACACTGCTGTTTCCCTGTGTGTGATGTATTGTTCTCTGGCTGCTTTCAGGATTTCTCATTATTTTTAGGACTGAACAGTTGGTTATGATGTACCTGGGCATGGACTTTTCTGTTGCTTATTTGCATTTAGCTAAGCTTCTTGAATCTTTAAGGTTACCAAATTAGAAGAAATATTGGATAAAACCTTCCTGAACATGTTTTATTTTTACACCACACTCCTGCACCTCTCCTGGGGAACTCTAACAACTGGAATATTAGATTCTTTGGTTTCATGAAGTGTGATATTGAAACTTCATTTCTTTGTCAGATTTGGCAATTTCAAATAATTTATCCTCAAATTCATGGGCTCTTTCCTCTCTCACCTTATTCTCTTATTGTTCTCATTCAGTGAGATTTAAAAATTTCAGTTACTGTAATCTTCAGTTCATAAATTTTTATTTGATTTCTTGTATTGATTCCATTTCTTTCCTGAGAATTTCTAGTTTTTCATTCATTTCAAAGTATTAACCCTAACTTCTTAGAGTTTGGTTAATAATATCTACTTTAAAGTTTTTGTCCAATAATTCAACATCTGTGTCATCTCAGACTTGGCTTTTTTCTTCTGGGCGAGACTGAGGTTTCCCTGGCTTATTCTATGCTGAATAAGTTCAGATTCTATTCTGGACACTTGGAACGTTATGGACTTTGATCTTGCTAACATTTTCTGCAGAATGTTGATAACTTTGCTTTACCAGGCAATTGGCCCAGCTGGGTTCGTGTTTCAAAGACTTTGTAGCATGTTTTTATCTATCCTGCATTTGCCCCAGATGATAGCCAGTCATGGGTAGTGGTCTGACACCAAGTTCAGTTCTCAAAGCCTTAGAATGTTGTTTAGTACCAGATCACACATGTGCAGCTCGGAATTGAGCCCAGAGTTTGATACAGAACTCAATGAGCTCATTTTCGTAAGCCCAGTGGTTGGAAAACTGTGGGTCACAAACCACATGTGGCTCTTTGGCCCCTTGAGTGTGGCTCTTCCACAAAATACCACATGTGGGCGTGCACGTATAGTGTGATTGAAACTTCGTGGCCCATGCGCAGAAGTCAGTTTTCAGCTCTCAAAAGAAATTTCAATTGTACTGTTGATATTTGGCTCTATTGACTAACGAGTTTGCCGACCACCAGTAAGCCTTTTTCTCTTCATCATCTCCCTAACACTTTCTGACTCCCTGGCCCCTTCCTTTCCTCTGTCTAGACATTCATTGGCTTTGTTTCCCTGCTCAACACACACTTCACACACTGTACCTGTCTCTGGGGCCAAGCAGGAGGAGCGAAGAGAGACAAAGTAAAGAGGATTTCCCCTACACTTTGGGACCATAGTTCCTCTAGTCAAAGAATAGGATTCTTCTCCTCGGGAGTTCCAGATCCTGCCTAGCACTGCTTCTGCCATGGAGTTGCCTGATGGCTGGGGAGATAAAGAATGGAGAAACCCAACAGAAAGTCCACGGTCTCCGCCATAGCGTGTGGCTTATAGGAATCTCCTTTCCTGCTCCTCAGACCAGAAACAGCCTCTTCTTGGATCTCTGTGTGTCGGGTCCACATGCCATGCATGGTTCTGAGTTTAGGGCTCCCTGGGAGCCTGCCCAGGGGTGCTGCGGGGGCTCTGGGAAACCCACTGCCAGCCACCTGTGCTCCAGGCTTGGTTTCTTTCTCTGCTACTGCTCACTTTTCAGAGTTCTTAGGAGGCTGCTCATGCATCCTACCTGGATTTTTAGTTGCATTCAGTGGTAGGACATAGGAAAGTGTGCTTATACCAACTTGAAGAGGCCTGAAAGTGTGTGTGTGTGTGTGAGTTTGTGTGTGAGTGTGTGTGTATGTGTGTGTGTATGTATGTGTGTGTGTGTGTATGTGTGTGTGTATGAGTGTGTGTGTGTTTGTATGAGTGTGAGTGTGAATGTGTATGTGTGAGTATGCGAGTGTGTATGTATGTGTGAGTGTGTGTATATGAGTGTGTGTGTATGTGGGTGTGAGTGAATGTGTGTGTATGTGTGTGTGAGTGTGTGTATGTGAGTGTGTGTGTATGTGTGTGGGTGTATGTGAGTGTGTGTAATGAGTGTCTGTGTGTATGTATGTGTGTGAGTGTATGTGTGTGTGTGTGAATATATGAGTGTGTGTGAGTGTGTATGTATGAGTATGTGTGAGTGTGTGTATGTGTGTGCATGTGAGTGTGAATGTGTGTTTGTGAGTGTGTGTATGTGAGTGTGTGAGTGTGTGTTTGAGTGTGTGAGTGTGTGTGTGAATGTGTGTGTGTTTGTGTGTGTTTATCATAAAGTGAGGACTTCACCATCTCACATGCATCTGTAGAGAAGGGGAGTGAACCAGGGAGCCACTTCTGTTGAGCACCAACTTCTTGCCAGGCACCGGGCCTTGGTGCACAGAAACGTCGCCCTCTTCCTCTGTGCAGAAAGGATAGTAGTGTTAGCACCATGCAGAGTTGGGGAAATTTAGCTCAGATTAATTAGTTCAAGGTCATGTAGATAATAAGTGGCAGACTGAAGGTGTGTGTTGTGGCCTCTCTTGGAAAGATCCAGAAATGTCTGTGGGAACAGAAGTGACTGAAGGCTCAGGCTGATGTGCTTCCCCTCTGTCTGCAGGATGGATGAAGGTGATGCTGTGATCACGCACCCTGGGGCCCTGTGCATCATGGTCCAGCTGCTGCCTCGGCTGTACCATCACGACCACGCCCAGGTACATGTGACACACACCGCTGCCTTTTTTCACGGCTGGTCTTTCAGCTCCTTCTGGCCGGGGACTTGGCTTTCTTTTGCGCTGTTGCCCTCAGCACCTTGTGTGAGCATGAGCGGAGCGACTTGTGCAAAGGGCCATCTGCAGGGCCTGTGATGCCCCCGAGAGGCTGGGTAAGCCCTGTCCCCTTCCCAGATCCTTCAGGACCCAGCACTTCTGTGTGCCTGACAACATTGTGAAAACAGCAGCCAAACCAGAGCCAGTGGCTGTGATTATGGTGCCCTCGAGAGGCAGGTCTGGGTGCTGAGGACAGCAGTGGGAGTTGGTGGACCCTAAGTCCTTGCTCCTGTGCATGCTTGTCTCCTGGGGGCTACGCTCTGGCTGGGGCTCCGTGCAGGAGGAGCTGGGCTAACAGCAGACAATGCCCACCAAGCCTGCATCTATGCGGGGACCGGGAGGGGTGACAGTGCGGACAGGCAAAATGAATAAGCTCACAAATGAATCCCCAGTTACAAATTGCAACAAGGGATGTTCAAGGGAAATCCAGGGTGCTGGGTGGGAACCTGGGAATGGAGGCGGGGACCCAATCACATCTCAGTGAAAGGGGAGGTCAGGGAGGCCGCCTCTTAAATAGGGGCCTTTAGGCAGGGGAAGGAGCCTGCAGGGTGACCTTTCGGGGAGCAGGGCAGCATGTGGACTGGGCGGGTGAGAGGTGGGGTGGCCAAGAAAGGAGCGGCCTGTGTGGAGATTGTCTGGAAGCAAGAACCCTCCCGAGTGAGGGAAGAATGAGGCTTGCAGGTTTTTGTATCAAAATCTTCCTGTGGCTGTGAGGTGGCCTAGGTGGCTGTGAGGCAGGGTGGAGGTGGGGGGTGGCTCTGAGGCAGAACAGGGCAGAAGAAGGGGGGGCAGCCAGGAAGCCACACCCACAGTCCAGGAGACACATGCAGGCACACAGCCAGGCTGTTTGTTGGAAAATGTGACGTTAAGGGCATCAAAACCCTCAGAGATATAATCACTGTTTCGAGCTGAACCATGTGCCAGGAGCGGGAAGGGGGAGCCAGGCTGTGCTGCAGCTCTGAGTGCTTTCAGTGGGTCGGTGACAGCCTCGGGAGTTGTGGGAAGCAGCTGTGGAGGGAAGACCTGGCAGCACACCCTAGATTCCCAGCGGATTGAGCTGCTGGTGGGCCTGGTGCAGGCCCTTCACTATTTACGTAGTCTGACAGTAGGTATGGGGGTCAGGCTGTTGTCTCCACTTTAACTCGCTGAGAAATGGAGGTGCAGATCCCTTAAATACTTTGTAAGCGTTCCCACTGGTGCACCTGGCATTAAATGTGGTCCTGCCTGGTGGTGGGTCTCGTGGCTTCTGTAGGAAGAGTAGGGGTGGGAAGTACAGGCCCAGCTTTGCTTTGGGAGTTTTAAAGGAGGTGGCATATTGTAGGAAGACATGACAACTTGCGGCCTTACTAATCACAGCCTGAGAATGACAGGGCTTAGGAAACATGGTCAAGCCCTCCAAGGTCAAGGGGAAGGGGGGCGGGAGAAAGTTGGTGAGCCCTCCAAGGTGGGGGAGATCAGGAGGAGGCAGAAAGCCAGTGAATCATGAAGGCAGCTGTGCTTACTGGGCAAACTCTAGTGTTTTGGTAAAGAGTGACAAAGGACCAATGCTATCCTGGTCTGTGTGTCCCTTCATAACCAAAACCCTTTTCTGGTCCCTGTTTCTCTGCTGAGAAGTGATGACACAGTGATGTTCAAACCAAGGAGTATGGAGACATCTAATAGTGACATGAATGTGCCGTGTAGTTGGCAGTATTTATGAGGCTAAGATGGACCAGGCTGCTCATTAGTTACCATTGCTGTGGGACAAACTGCTGCCCATGATGAAGGGCTTGTCTCATTTCTGTGGGTCAGTAGTTCAGAAAGGCGCAGCTGCCACAGCTCATGGCCTCCGGGCACCGCTGGCCTTACCCGTGCAGCTTACTTTACCCGCCCCCCCCCCCCTCCAGGCTGCTCAGAAGCTCAGGGCTCCTGGCCACTCACTGCTTAGGTCCCCGGGCCTTGGTGTGAGCTGCTGGTAGGATCACGAGGTCTCTATCTTGGAGCCCTCTGCATCTGACCTCAGCCTGTGTCCCTCCAGGTGGGTTCTCCGAGCGGCCACATAGCAGCCCGGAGCTCTGAGAGGCATGCAAGCAGGAGCATGCCAGCATGGTGTCCAAGGCTGTCTGTTGGTCAGTGTTCAGCTTAGACTCACAGAAAGGACCACATGCCCCCCTGCTGTGTGGGGGCAGTGTGAGTGTATAAGAGAGAGGGGGCTGCTAGGGCCATCACTGAACCCCCGCCACACTTGCCCAGAGCATCCGACTAAAGGGTAAAAATATTGGCTCCCCAACCCAAATGCCTTCTAGTCATTTAGTTATCTGGGGTCTGGACCCTTCTTTATTTGCCTTGGCATTCAAGACAGGGCCTCTCTGGGGCCTACGGAAACTGGTACACATTCTCTTATGCAGGAACGTTCCTTTATCAACATGAGAATTTCCCTGTTTTTCATGTGCTTGAGGCTCAGGAAGCTTTGTAACTTCCTTGGGTCTCAGGCTGGTGAGGGGAGACGTGAAACACCGCCAGGCCCACAGTCGAATGTGTTTGGTGAATGAGCCTCTGAGTGTCGTGGCTCTTGTAGGATGCAGGCCGTGCAGCCTGCACATCCTTCCAGGGGCAGTCGCCTCGTGAGGAGCTGGCTTCTTTGACTGTAATTTGTACCATGATAGACTCACAATGAGAACTATGCCGATGGTTGGGATGGTCTTATCACTAAGAAAGTTGCTCATGGTGTGTTGTGCAAACCCCCCCCCCCCCATGGCACTGCCTGATGGAGTGGCTCAGAGGACAGTGCCCAGGCCTCACTGCTCCTAGTGCCTCATGAGCATGGGTTTCAGATAAACCCATGAGCTGACACATTAGTATATGGACAGGAACTTCCTCTCATTCTATGGTGATAATTAAACAAGTTAAGAATGAAAATGAATCCCATTTGGTATGCAACTTTTCTCTATTCAGGTCGCAGTAAGTAATTTAGGAAAAGTGTAGTTTCTCCCATCTTTAAAATATGCAAATGAAAGGTAGCAGTGCGTTTTCTCAAATTTTTCTGCCAAACCAGTGCTATTCATAGTTGGATAACTGCAGTAATTAATTTCTGAAAGGGGGTGTGTGAACCTTATACAACAAATAGAATAGTAAATCAAGTGAGAAATAACACAGGAGGAAATGCTGGATGGAGGGCTGCAGTGCGCGGGTTTTGTTGCAGAAAGAGGAGCAGGAAAGGAAGTGCCAGTAGAGGGCAGTGTTATTAAGAAGATCGGCTGTTAGTTCCCACTGGTCTCCCTATAATCTGCTCAGTTCACAGCCCAGAAGTGGTTTGCTTCTTCTCCAAATTACTAGTACTGCAAGCTGCCCTGGGAAACAGACAGGGCATTTGGCCTTGTCTCCTCTTGCACCATCCCCGGTATTAGAGCTGGTCTGTGGGAATTTTACTGTGAGTGCTGCTGTCCTAGCACAAGGTGATATGAAGTTCAGCTCAAGTTCTCCTAAAGTTGAGTTGGCCTGGGAAAAAAATAACGAATTGGGAACAGGACGGTTTCTCTTCCGGGTTGTTCAGCAGCCACAAGTGTCTTGCCATAGAGGTACCCGCTTCTGGGAGTAACTAGTAATTCCTCCTAGGTCCCATGAGAATTCAGAGATGAGTGTTACAGGCTCTCGCAGCCTGCGTTTGAGGGTGGGTGGCAGAAGAGTGTAGAAAATGGAAGGGCATTCTGACAGCTGCCATAAATGTTTGCCCACAGGCCTTGGGACAGAGCGAAGGCCAACACTCTATCCACTGAGCCAACTGGCTAGGGCTGGCCACTACTTCTTTACAGGAAAGGCCACCTGGCAGGAAGGCCAGAGAGGTGGGGACACCAAGGCTAAGCTTAAGGAAAGGATGTGCCCATGACAGTAGGTGGAAGGAAGCTCAGGCAACGAGGGAGACTCGGAGGAAGGTGTCATGTAGGGCTCCTGGCGAGTTTAATGGGGCCAGGATGGCCCATATGGGCAGAGAAGTGGTGAGTGGGGCTGGGAGGTTATTTGAAGCCACGTTATGAAGGACTTTGAACACCATGAAGAGAAGTGAACTTTAATGAGTTGTCATCCATTGTCATCATCATCACTACTGTGATGTTTAAATTTTATTTGTTGATTTTCTTTTCTTCTTAAAATATATTTTTATTTATTTCAGAGAGGAAGAAAGAGATAGATTCTCTCCAATGATGGGAGAGAATCACTGATCGGCTGCTTCCTGCACCCCCTACTGGGAACTGAGCCCACTACCCGGGGATGTGCCCTGACCAGGAATCAAACCCAGGACCCTTCAGTCCACAGGCTGACATTCTATCTACTGAGCCAAACCATCTGGGCTTTATTTATTGATTTTAGAGAGAGAGGGGAAGAAAGAGAGATAAATGCACTTATCTATGCATTTATCAGCTGATTCTGCATGTCCCTGAGCCCACAGCCTGGCACAGTGGGACTTCATTCTAACCAGCTGTGCTGCCTGGCCAGGGCCCATGATGTTCAATGAGTACCCACTCTATGAACACAGTTCAGGTTCCAAAGACAGCAGATGCTGTCACATCTCAGCTCTGCCACTCACAGCCACAGACCATGGGAAATTCTTTAACCCATTTGACTCTTAAATTCCTTGGCTTAGTGTGGGGTGATCTCTCCTTGGTGGCATTGTCATCAGGAAGAAATGAAGCAATGCTGGAGCTCAACATGGTGGGCAGACACATCTGCCTAGGAAGCACTGCTGGGGATGCAGGATGGCTTTAGCAGGCGTTTTCTCATGCAGTACCTATAGGAACCCTGCCAGCAGGAGCAGTACTCCCACTTGGCAGATGAGGCCCTGAACATGCAGCAGGTGAGTAGCAGAGCTAACATCGTAGTCGGTGGCGGTGTCCCTGGGAGAAGGCTCTCAGTCCTCCTGCCTCTGTGCCAGGTGGCCTTTCCTGTAAAGAAGTAGTGGCCAGCCCTAGCCAGTTGGCTCAGTGGATAGAGTGTTGGCCTGCGAACTGAAGGGTCCCAGGTTCAATTCGGTCAAGGGCACATGCCCGGGTTGGGGGCTTGATCCCCAGTAGGGGGCATGCAGGAGGCAGCTGATCAATGATTTTCTCTCATCGTGGACATTTCTCTCTCTCTCTCTCTCTCTCTCTCTCTCTCTCTCTCTCTCTCTCTTTCTCTCTCTCCCCCCCTTCCTCTCTGAAATCAATAAAAATATATTTAAAAAAAGAAGTGGTGGCCCTGGGAGTGTATTGGGAGCAACAACATGTTCGTTCTGACCTCGAGTCACTGATACATACAGGTTCTACTGGAACTCCTGCTGGTCTGGTAGCACAGAAGGAAGCTGGGCTAGGCACTGCATTTCTCAACTCATTTGTCCCTCTGTTTTGAAAAGGTGCTATTTTCTAGAATTAGCCTATAATTCACACACATTGAACTAATCATATGAGTTTTAAATAACTAAAATATCAATAGCAGTAATAGCTCTGGAGAGCAGCCCATCAGAGCAGGCTATTTAAAGACAGCCATTTCCCCCAACAAGGAAACTGGGAAAGGAGCAGTCCTGCTGAGCTACATCAGAACACACTAGAGATTACAAATACGTCAGTTTCTAGGTTCCTCATGCTCTTTCATTTAGAACCCCGAGTCCCCAAAATCCCTATTGTTTCTGAGTGGAAAAACCTCAGGCCCTGGTCAAACTCTAGGGCCTTCAAAGGATCATCTCTTAAGTGGAGCAGATGGAGAAGCTCTGGCCTGGAGATGGAGAGGGTCCAGGCTGCGGTGCCGAGGATGCTGGAGTGAGAGGGAATGTGGGAGGGATGAGCCTTCTAGTATCCTCTGCCATCATTATTTTTGTCTCACATAGTCCATTTCCTTTTTCTGCATCTCAAATTCAGCTCCTCACATTTGGCCTAGGGTAGTGGTTGGCAAACTCATTAGTCAACAGAGCTGAATATCAACAGTACAATGATTGAAATTTCTTTTGAGAGCCGAAAACCAACTTCTGCACATGGGCCACAAAGTTTCAATTGCACTGTACGTGTGCGCCCACATGTGGTATTTTGTGGAAGAGCCACACTCAAGGGGACAAAGAGCCCCATGTGGCTCACGAGCTGCAGTTTGCTGACCACGGGCCTAGGGGACAGGGCTTGCAGACTCAGTGTGTTGGGGCTAGAGAGGTAAAGGAAATGCATAAGTTAAGCAGGTGCCAACAAGAGGGAGTGGTAAGGCCTGTGGCTATAGGGAAGGGCCTAAAGTATTCACAGCTAATTAGGGAGAAATAAGATAAAAACAAAGCCAAACTATGCCCACCAAATACAACATTTCTATACTCCATCCATTTAGGACCTATCAGTGAGTTCCCTCCTTGTGAGCACATGATGCAGTATGAAAACCATGGCATTGGAGTGAGACTAGTCTTGGTGCCAGGCCTGCCACTCATCAGCTGTGTGGTCTTAGGAAATGATGTACCTTTTCCGATCTCAGTCTCTCATAATTTCCCAGAGGAGAGCAGAGGGAGAGTAATTGTAAAACACACAGTCCGGCACATGGCCCGCGGCCTCCATCATGCCCCGCTTCCTCAGGCTTTGGCTGTCTGTGTTCCCAGGACCCGGCCATGGCACATACACATCTGGAACTATTAAATGAAAAGTAACAACACATCATAGGTGTACTTCCACCTGGCATCATCCTCCTTTGAGTTCATAACAGAGCACTGAAGTTAAACTGTAAGCTAATGTCTGCTTAAGAATGGTGAGCCTGGGCTCTCTCCTCTGCCTTCTCTGCACTGGATCTGTGACCTGAATGACTCATGTGGAAGGCGACAGGATGGTACAGAGGGTCTCAAGCAGCTTCAGCATGGATCCGAACCCATGAGTGAACGTCAGCAGCAATAACCACACTTGTCTCATGTTTCAGTTCATACAGATGCATATACACACAGACACACAGACACACAGTACAAACCGCAGACACACAGACACATAGATACACAGTATACATCACAGACATACAAATACACAGTAAACATGACAGACACATAGACACACTGACAGACAGAAACACAGACACACAGACACATAGCTTGGTAAGGAAGTGCAGAAGAACGGGTATGAGGGAGCCCAGGGGCTTCCATGCCAAGGCAGCAATAATCCACGTGGTGTGATCCTGAATTGTTATGCCAGCTGTGCCTATGGAGGTTTGGTGCCAGCCAAAGGGCAGAATGGTCCCGTGGCCTCTCAAACACACTGCAGCTGTGCTGTCCGGAGGTGAGAAAGCAGGATGGTGAGGGCCTGAGAAACTGCTTTGGCTCTGAGAGGAATGGTCCAGAAAGTGGGGAAGATGCTTGCTGGTTGACTGGTGGTAGAACAATAAAGGACAGACAAGGACAGGTGGTTAAAGTGAAAGGTTTAGGCCCCATAGGAATGGGATGCAGGCCATACACACTGAGTGGTTCTGCCCTGGGCTTTGCAAGCAGGTGTTTAGTTTGAAGTGGAGAGAAGCCAGCACTGGAGCCAGTGGCCTGGGGGATCCTGTCCTGCTGGCAGAGCCGAGGGCCCTGGCCTCTCAGGATGACGGAAATAGCCAAACCCATGTAGGTGTGTTTTATGGCTAACACTGTGCACATGGCTCAGTTCAGGCAGCCTTTTTGTGGGCAGAGCCATGAGCACTAGGTTCTCCATAAGATTTGAGGGTTGGCTTAACACGGGAGGATGGTTTCCAGTGCCTGATCCAGTTTCACTTGACTTTGCCAGGATCCAGCTCCCACCATGCCCCTGCCCTCCAGAAGGATGGGGCGCTGCTGCCCACAGTACTCACCAGGTCCCGGAGGCCTGAAACCTGGAGGTGCCTGGTGCTTTCTGAGCTTTAGCATGAGGTCTGCAGGCAGTGCTTGCAGTGATGTAGTGGCCTCCAGATTGGATCTCCCAGTTGGAATTCCTGTCCCTCCCTCACCAGGCAAGCCCAGCGAACCAAATTCAGTGTGGGCCTCAATTCCCTTGTCTGTGAATGGGTGATAGGAGCGCCTTGAACTTAGTGTTGGCCTGAGCTTTAAGTGAGCTTGTGCACAGAAGCACTGGCCTGCTGATAGGAAGTATTGGGGCTGTTAGCTGGGTCACTGGCGAGGGTACCTGAGGCCAGGCCAGGTGCATGCTCCTTGTGCAAGCTGGTTGCTGGTTGGAGAGCCCTACTGGAGGCAGGTGAGGAGAGAGGACTGCAGCCAAGGGGGTGAGGACTCCTCAAAACATTTGCATCCTGTAAGCAAAAGTGCTTTTACAGATGCTGTGTCTATGGACTCCCACAAAAAATCGAGTGTGAGTAAGGCATGGTAATTATGCTCGTTTAGAGCTCAGGAAGTATACTTGGAGAAAGTACCAGACTAATAGTTAATGTCAGATCTGCACAGGCCTGCTTCTGAGGATGTGCTATGTGCCGACTAAGAATGGGGAGGGAGGGAGTGTCTGGGGCTGGAGCAGCACCAGGCCTGGAGTACAGGCCCGGTGAATGGACCCTCATCTCTGTAAGACACTGTGCTCCTTGCAGCCTTGCTCAAGGCCCTGCTCTGGAGAATCCAAGGTGGAAATCTGTGAACAACAACAAATCTGTTTTAAAATGTCACTAACAAAAGAATGGTGTCAGCAGTTTACTTTGTACCAAAGTGATAGAGAAACACAGAGCAAGTGAGTTTCCTGGGTGCGAGGAGGCCCAGCCACGGTGGACGGGTCTGGCTGGAGGGGCGGTGCTGGGCCTCCTGAGCCCTGCTGGGCCCCATTACTACCTGGCTCAGTGATCTCCAAGGTGTTTTGGGTCCCAGGCTGGGCAGGCACCCTCCTGATGGATGTGTACCAGGTGGTCTCCCTGCTGGGTCTCATACCCCATCTCAGGACTGAACACTGAGCAGGTTGGGGACAGGGGAGGGTTACGGGGTTCGGTGCTGGGGTGAATGAGCCAGGCTCACAACTGCCTAGGACTTCAGCCTTTCCCAGAAAGGCCACGCTCACACTTGTCTCTTGGTGTCTACATGAGTGAGCATGCCTTCTCCCAGACAGACCAGGCCCCCTGCTGCCCGGATCTCCCTTTCAAACTTAACTGGCACATCATCCTTTCTGCCTCCCCTCAGCCCCCTGCGGTAGAACACATTGTGCCTCATGCTCACACTGATGAGGCAGCGGTTGCATCCAAGGCACAGAGATAGGTGCTCTGGAGGCAAGGGTGAAGAGCATTGACTTGGCAGCAGCCCATGGTGTGGGGACGGCGGGAGCAAGGGAGAACAGGCAGGTGTGGTGCATCTGCCACAGTGTGGTGCTTCTCATGACCGAGGTAGGAGAGGCAGCAGAGCTTTTTTAGGTGAGAGGGCACAGATTGTGCCTTGACCAACAAGTAGGAGCTCAGCGGAGGATGGGATGCAAAAGAGCTTTCCCACTTGGGCATCAGCCAGAAGGGCTGATGTGCAGCCAGCAAAGGGCTGAAGCACAGGGGGCCAAGGAGGGGATAGAAATAAAGTTGAAAGGAACAAATATTTTATAAATATAAGATCCTCAGCTTCTGTTACCAGGAAGCATTGGCCAGTAGATGTCTGTAATTTGTAAGAACAGCAACAAAGGCAGCAGATTTGGAGCAGGCACCCCCACTCATCTTGGTCGTTGAGGGAGCGTGGACCTTGGACCTGCTCACACCGAACCGAGGTCTCGAGCTCCATGCCTATCAGGCCACATGGGCACCGAAAGCGAGAACTAAGGAAGCAAGATAAAAACTAAACTAGTTCATCAGGCAAAACAAACCCATGGGCTTATACATCCAGGCACCCTGTTCATGTCTCAGATCCTGAAAGCTGAGGTCACTTAAACTGCACCATCTCGCTTCTGAAATCATCAGATAAAGAATATGTCAACCAAATTGGAACAAGCAAATCTGAAAAATTTGTGTGGTTCAATATAAACTTCTAGTTCTTTTTAAGTGTCTGGGGCAAGCAGACGCTGGTCATCCGGTGGTTTTTACCTGTACGCAGGACACAGTGTGGACTGATGCACCAAAGCCATGCCTTCTTAGATGGACTCACCTCCTCAGGACCACATGGACTCTGCGACCACTTACCTAGACCAGGAGATAAAGTGGGGAGGAGAGAAATAAAGAAAAATAAACACTTGCACTGGATAGAGATGACCTGAAAGCTCAACTGTTAAGAATGCAGAAGCTCCTAGTGAGGCTGCCCACAAAGCGCTGGGTGGTGATTTGCCTGGGGACACAGCCTGAGGGCCAGTCTGGTGACCCTGCTCGCTCACCACTGAGTCCTAATTGACCATCATCCCTGTCCTGCATAGGCATCAGGAAAATCAATCCATTTGTAGGGGAGACAGTTTCCTGCTACTGCTCATATTTTCACTAAAACCCTATTTTACTGGAACAACATTGAAAAAAAACCCAGCACATTTTATTCAAAACAAGGCGATACTGGTATTGATGGAACTGCAGTGATAATGAGGGCGATCAATCTTCCCTCCTCCATTATGGGGTATTGAGCAATTTTGGAGTAAACTTGTGGCATCTTTAGGCAAGATCAGCATTTCTCCTTTTTGAAAAACATTTTCTTTTTTGCATATTTAAAGTATTCCTGCTGAGGGAGGGGTGGGAGTGGGTTTGGGGAAGAGGGGAAGAAGCAAAACCAATAAACAGAAGAAAGACCCCGAAAGCCTCCAGAGCAGTAAGTGAAGGGCATGTGATGGAAAAAGGAGGTTGCAGACATTTCTTCCTAATTCTTATCAATAATACCTTGTGGTGGTGTTTTTGCATCTTGCTTTATACAATTCCCCCAACCACTCCAAGACTCCCCAACTCTCCAACAAATTAAAAGACTGTAGTTACCAAAATCCAAGATCTGGATAATGGGAAGTTCAAGTCCAGAGGGTGGAAGTGTCCCTTTAATGTGAAGCGGAGGCCTCACTCCCAGGCGAATTCTTCCTCCCAGGCAGGTGTGCCAAGGCAGATGCAGGGCTGTTAGTGAGAGAGCCAGCTGAGGCACAGCCCCAGCTGCTTCTGGACAGACAGGGGACTGCAAACCCACCTGACCAGACTCTGTCTGCCTTCTGTGAGCAGCCACATGTCTGAATTTCATTTAAAATCTCCAGATTTGTAAGTTTTGTCAGTGGATTCAGAAGTTACTTCAACATCGCAGGGCAAGGGCACCATCCCCGGCAGACCTGCTCGCCTGCTGGTGTGCAGCCGGTTTTAGGGTCACCTTGTGAGCATCTAAGTGCAGGGGCTCATGCCCTCTTGCAGACTGGCTCCAGGCCCCCTGCGGTGAGTGGAGTACTGTGAGGGCTGGAGACAGGCAGGAGTCCAGTGGCCACAGGCTGTGAGGGGTGCAGCCTTCTGGTGGCCCCACAACCAGTTCAAGGCCTGGGTGGGAGCCTATGAAAGGTGCTACAAACACTCTAGCCTCAAGGACTCACACAGCTTGGTTACTCGTAGCTGTCCCGGGAGATCCAGTGCTCCGTAGCCAGTCACATCCAGGGCCTGGTGAAGTCGGAGAAGAACCGCCAGGTCGTGTGTGAGGTGGGGATGCTCAGGACCCTCATGGCCTCCTGTTGCCAGGCCCTGGCCACCGGCAGCGGCGCCCTGCACTGCAGCCTCGTCAGGATTTTTGAAAAGCTGGCTTCCCAAGCCATTGAACCGGATGTGTTAAGGTACCGTGTGCTTCGCTTAGAATGCCGAGCCCTGGTCAGCGCGCTCACACACAGTGGGCAGGTACAGGGCCTAGAGCACTGTCCCCAGGCCCTTTGTCTCTCCCAGCACCGGCCACTGTGAGGCCAGGGGAGCCCGGAGGCTGTGCGGACAGAGGGAGGGTCCTACAAAGCAGACAGAGGCCCTGTGAGCTGCTGGTCTCGGCGAGAGAGACAATAGTCAAAAGGCCCTGTGACATTACAGAACCCTTGGTGGAGGTGCTTGGTGGGGTGCTTGGTGAGGTGATTGGTGGGAGTGCTTGGCAGGGGTGTTTGGTGGGGTGGGTGGTAGGGTGCTTTGTGGGGTGCTTGGCGGGGGTACTTGGTAGGGTTCTTGGTGGGGGTGCTTGGTGGGGGTTCTTGGTGGGGGTGCTTGGTGGGGGTTCTTGGTGGGGGTGCTTGGTGGGGTGCTTGGTGGGGAGAGCTGGAACAGAGCTGGAAGAGCCACAGCCTGGAGGCTAGAGGTCAGGGCAGCCTCCCTGAGCCCTGAGGCCTGTGCCAAGTTTCCTAGCCAGGAGATGGGACCCAGCATGGGAACACATGGGGTGGGGGGTGGGAGGGGTTGGCTGTAAGTTCACTGGATGAGGGCAGCATCCAGGACTCCTGACAAGCAGGATAACAGAGACTGTCCTGTGGCAGCCCCTCCTGAAACTGTGTCCTGGAGGGAAGAGGTACTGGGCGGGGCAGACATTAAGACAAAAGATAGAGGCGAGAAAGGCTCAGGGGGGAGGTCAAACCTCATATGGCCCTGTGGCCAGGCTATTCATGTAAGGTGTTGGGGGCAGATTCCAGGGACCAACGTCTATGGGGCCTGTGCTGGCCACAGGGCTATGTGGAGAGGGGGCGGCCGGTACCCTCCGGCAGCAGGTGTGGGGCCAGGGCCAGGCCAGCCTCTCTGCTTCTAGAGGTGCCAGCTGCTGGGCAATGCCGCTGTGCCTGCTTAGGCTGGTTTAGTAAACTCCACTAGAAACTTAAAGAGAAGGTTCGACAGTTATTTTCTAACACATTTCTTTTTCTCCCGAGGCCCAGTAGCAGCTCCTAGCTGGTCACTGGTCATGCCAATACACCTGAAACTTCTAAACTCCTCAGCTCGCTGGGTGCTAGGAATGTGGCTGGAGGAGGGGTTTCCAGGCAGAGAGAGGAAGCTGGGAGTGGCGGGTGTCAGCACTGGGATGCAGGGAAGCACTAGATGAAGCTGGGGAAACTGCCGCAAACTGTCTTCTCCTTTTGCTTCTCTGCATTGGTGTTGTATTCAGACAGTTCCTAGCTCTTGGAGCCCCTTCACCTCCGGCAGCTGCGGCACAAATCTCTGGGTTGTCTGGTGTACATGGAGGAGCCTCTGGATGCTCAGGTGAGGATGGAGGAAAGGACAGGGCAGGGTAATGGGAATTCCAAGAGAATGGGCATTCCTGGCAAGGGCTCACTCACAGCAAATGGGAAGCAGATTTAAAACATGATTTTCCTGCTGCTCAGTGGAGCAAATGAGAAAAGCAGAGGGCTAGTTGGTGCTGGAAGGAGAGCAGATCTCTAAGGAGGATGGCCTTGGTCCATACAGGATAGGTGAGGATAAGCAGGAGCTGAGCCTGGGGCGAGCGGTGCCATGACGGATTTCTGCGCAGCTCTCATCTCAGGGCCTGGGGTCAGGAGGCAAAGCATTGGGTGGATCCTGGGTGTCAGGCCTCCTGGGAGGATGCTGGTCCAGGGAACTAGCTTGGAGAAAAGAAACCTACAGACATACTAAGTGTAAGGTCACCTAGAACATTAAGACAAAGAGTCCCAGTTGGGAAGCAAGAATGAAGAGTCAGCTTGGGCTGGCAGCCAAAGGTGGAGGCAAGAGCTTTCAGGGAAGCAGCTGCTCAGAAAGGAGGTCACTGAGCCAACACGAAGCCTCGGCCCTCGGCTGCCCCTGGGCAAGCCAGGATGGCAACAGCAAGGGGTGTGAGGGGATTACAAGTAGAAGTTTCTGGGGGGGCAGGTAGGTTGTGACCACAGTGCAGTGCTATCAGAACCTGCAGGGAGCCCATGTGGGCGGCCAGGAGAGCTGGCCTCACAGGGGCAGGAACCAGGGGGTAACTGTAGAGCCCTCCTCTGGCTGCAGCTGAATGTGGGGGCCACTGTCAGAGGGGGTAGGAATGCTTTGAGCAAAGCCACAGCTCTGCTCTTGTGCTGCCATAGGGCCACAGGCGGTGGCGGCGCAGACTGCTGCAGGCCCTGCAGGAGCCTCCCAGGATGCCAGCCCGTGTCCCGCAGGCACACAGACCCTCAGGTGCCGGACACCAGCCCAGAGCCCCACGCCTGTTCTCCAGACAGCGCTGAGCCTCATCTCCATGACCTCCCCGCGCAACCTGCAGCCACAGCGGGCCGCCCTGGCTCCGTCCTTTGTGGAATTTGACATGTCCCTGGAAGGTTATGGGTATGGCGGCCTTTGCATATAAAATACACTTAATTACTTTCCTGGTGCCTTAGATGCAGCATAGCATTGATTACAAAGTTCCTTCAGCTCCTACCACTCAGCAGGGGGCTATGGCTGCTCATGCACGCCCTGCCCTGCCTGCTCAGTGCTTCTCAGGGAGGCATCTCCAGCTGCATAGGGCCAGGGCTCTCTCCTTCCCTTGCGGGGTCTGCATTCTGGAACGTTCTCTCTTCCAGCCTATAGTCTGGGTTCCTTTCTTAGGCCATAGGACCTATGGCAACCACGGAGTGGTTTCTGTCCCTGGAGTCTCATAGTCCGAGAGCAAGTGAGGCCTCTGCAAGAGACAGAGGAGTGGGCTTGCAGGTCACTCACTGACGCTGCCTTTTTCCAGGTGTTTGTTTATCCCAACCCTGTCGACAGTGATGGGAACCAGCACTGAGTACTCGGTCTCCGGAGGGATTGGGACAGGTAGGTGCTGCCCGGATTCGGCTGGCTGGCCCCCTCCGTTCTGCCCCGGGAGTGCATCCCCAGGGAGTTTGGGTTTGATTCCCTTCGGGCGTGTCCAGAGCCCGAGTCTCCCTCTCAGATAGTGTGTGTGAATCATCCTCTGTCTGTCATGCCTTTTAGGGCAGGTGTCCTGTTCACTCACATCCTCCTGCTCTGTGGTCAGGGGCCTGGTGCCTGAGCCTGGGCTAACGAGGCTGAAAAGGACACCTCACCCCTCCCTCACCCTACTTTCCAACTTTCCCTGGAGATAAATGGGAGTTCCCTGTGAGGATGCTCAGAAAGAAGCATGTCCAGGGCTTGTGAGAGGCCTGGGTCTGGGCCTGGGCATGCTCTGCACAGCGCTGTTCCCACTGGGAGCCAGGCCCTCTGGCCAGACAGCCAGGTTTTCTATGGGAACTGGTACGTGTGGGGGGTACCCAGTGAGTCTGCTCCTTAGTGAGAACAGCAGGCCCTGCCGGCAGTGCCAACCCTTCTCTGAGGTGGGAGGGTAGAGTCTGCTCAGGGGCATGCTGTCCCTGCAGGTGCTGCCTTCTGCCCCTTGGAGCACAGTCCCACTCAGGCCAGCTGGCTGAACCTAAAGGGGGGGGGTGGGTCTCAGGGCTTCAAGGCTGTGCCCTCTCCAGGCCCTTGAGGGTATGTCTCAGGGCTGTGCCCCTCTGCTCACTTAGCAGGACAGCATGGGAGAATAGATGGGATAGAATTGGAAAGAGTATTTGAGGATCTAGGCTCAGTTCCTGGCAGGATTATGACTTTTCCTGAGAGGATGAGTGAGCAGACAAGAACATCCTGCTGGTTGGGGTTGATGAAAAGTGAGCATGAGTCAGAGGCATGGTGCTGGCACACAGTAGGACCACCTCAGGTGAAATCCCAGCCACAGTGATACTGGAGGCTTCCCCAGCAGCACAGAGCCTCAGGGCACTTATATTCTGACCACAGGTGCTGCCAGGCCCTTTCCCCCACCTACCGGCCTGACCTTCTCCTGCTGGTTCCTGGTCAGCAGGCACAGCTCAGCCCTCGAGGGCCACCCGCTGCGCTTCCTGACCCTGGTGCGCCACCTGGCCCGGACTGAGCAGCCCTTCGTCTGCTTCTCCGTCAGCCTCTGCCCAGATGACCTCTCCTTGGTGGTATCCACAGAAGAGAAGGAGTTTCAGCCTCTGGGTAGGGTGTTGGAACTGCAGCTGATTTCTCCCACACGTGGGGAAAAGGGGCAAAGTTAGCAGTTCCTGGCACAGAGCCCAGGAGTCTGATCCTCGCTCCGTTGTGCTGGCAGCAGGTCCCGGCTCTGGGCTTTCATCGCATCCTGACGCACTATGCTCATCTGCCTGTGACGGCCCTAAGGGGCCAAGACAGCCAAGCTCAGTGCATCCTGGAGACACCTGTCCCATGAACCCTGAAAGTGTCACTTTCCAGGGAAACCTGGGATAGTCTGGGGAAGGCTTAGCAGGACTCGCCTTTTCTGCTCTCTCTAAGGACGTTGCCAGCACATGTGCGCCACTGTGGAGGCAGTCTGGTGTGGGAAAGACCTAGAGCCTGACTCCTGGGCTGGAACCTTAGGCAACTGACCTAACTCTCTGTGCCTCAGGATAGTAAAATGGGAATCATCACAGTACCTCCCTCACAGGTTGTCATGGAAATAAAATGCACTGATATTTGTAACAGTTTTCCAAACAGTGTCTGGCTCAAAGCAAGACCTCAGCAGGGTTCACTGCTGCTGTCATTATTTTGTAAGCAGGACACGACCAGGCTCTCTGTCACCAGGCCCCAACTCCCTGGGCTGCTGCAGCCTCCCACCACACGGGAGATCTGTGTTGCTCTCTCTTCCAGATGTCATGGAGCCCGAGGACAGCTCTGAGCCCTCTGCGGGACGCCAGCTTCAGGTCAGGTGTGGCCAGCTGCTGGCTTGTGGCCAGTGGCATCACCTGGCTGTGGTTGTCACCAAGGAAATGAAAAGGAATTGTACCATTTCCACCTATCTGGATGGACAGGCCATTGGCTCAGCCAAGGTGAGATGGTCCCCAGCCATGCTCGCCCTACCCCCGCTTCCTGGCCTCAGCACCCTGTGTCCTCGTCGAGGTCTGTGCTTTCTCTTGGCAGCAGAGTTGGCATCCATCACTGTCCCGAACACTTGGCTGAACTATGGCATAAAAGGGCATCTTTACAAAATGTGATAAAGGTCATGCAGCCAACGCGGAAGGTAAAACATGGAAATGAGAGTAGTTTTGACTACTATGATCGGAAGAATACGCATAAGAAAACATGTCGCTAGAGTGAAAAGTCAAGACTGTTTACATCCATGGGGAGAATTCCCAGGGAGGTCTGAGCACGGCCAGAGTCCAACTCTGTACGAGGTGTCCCAGGAGTCAGTGCCTTGGCCTGGTTGTGGCCACACGAAGAGCAAGGTGCCAGAGCTGTGAGGACACCAATGTGTCCTGCCAGATTCAGAGCAGGAGTGGCCAGGACAGGATGGGTCTCCGTGTAGGGAAGACACACACGTGGACATAGCTGGAGGAAGTGCCTCATCATGGTCCTGAGGTTTAAGGGTGAGGATCCAGGAGAATGAGTCCTAACCATCATTCTCTAGCCGCCAGTCAGAGGCCCCAGGGAGGCCAGGCAGCGAAGGGCATTGTCACCTGGCCACACTCCCATGCACGTGGAAAGCCTGAAGGGCTGCCTCCCGGGTCACTTACTGCAGAGCACTCACGGGAGGGTAGTTCGGCAGTGTTTCCAAAGTCCCCTGATGACGGGTATGCAACCAGAATGGAGGGCCTTAGATTAACAGGGTTTCTCATTCAACACTATTGCTGTTTTGATAATTTTTGTCGTGGGGCCTATTCTATATATGTTAGAATACTGAGCAATATCTGTGGTCCCCCCGGGTCCCATAGCATGCCCCGGCCCCACTTGTGACCTGCAAAAATATCTCCACATTTCTAATTGTCTGCTGGCGCAGGGGCAAAACAGCCCAGGCTGAGACTCATTAGGTTAGCACAACCTAAATTCTATAGGACACCCCCAGGTAAATGGGATGCCGCCTTCAGGTAAATTATCTTATAAAAATAAAATGTACGGTAATCAGAAAGATGCGGCAAGAGAATGAGAAGAACAGGTCTCCAAAACAGAAAATTAGCTTTTTTCTGCAATCATTATCAGTACCAGACCTCCCTCCCTCCCTTCCTCCCTCTCTCTCTCCCTCCCTCCTTCCCTCCCTCTTTACATATTTATTGAGCTCTTACCAGGTGCTAGTAATTGTCCATGTCCAGTCAAATACCTCCAGAAGTGTGCATATCTAGAATATAATCTTTTAGAATTAGATTTTTCACTCACATGATTCTCAGGAAATTCACCCAAATTGTTGCACATGTCAATAGTTCATTTGTTTTTATTGCTGAGTAGTGTTCCATGGAATCTATAATAATAAAAGCATAATATGCTAATTAGACTGATGTCCTTCTGGACATCCTTCCTTCCAGACAAAGCCGCAGTGGGTGGGGGCTTCAGCAGAGGCGGCAGAGGCCCCGATGGTGGCAGCAGTGGCAGGCGAGGGCCAGTGCCAAGGGCCTTGCACAAATTTCATGCATCAGGCTTCTAGTGGATACATGACCATTGAAGACCATCTGGATTATTTCCAGGGTTTGATTATTAAGAATAAAGCCATGATGAACATTTGTGAACAGTTTTGTGTGTGAACTTAAGTCTTCATTTCTCTGAAGTAGATACCCACTGTCCAACAACTGGGTTTGGTGGCATTACAGGTTTACTTAATCAGAAATTGCCAAACTATTTCCAGAGTGACTGTCCTCCATCTTATATTCCCACCAGCAATGAATGAGTCAGGTTCTGCATTCAATGTTGTCACTGTGTTGTAATTAGCCTGATTAGTGCACAGTGGTGTGTTTTTCAATTAAAATTTTTTTCAATTAAAGTTTATTTTTATTTTTTATATATTTTTATTGATTTCAGAGAGGAAGGGAGAGGGGGAGAGAGATAGAAACATCAATGATGAGAGAAAATCATTAATTGGCTGCCTGCTGCATGCCCCCCACTGGGGATGGAGCCTGCAACCTGGGCATATGCCCTGACTGGGAATCGAAAAGGTGGCCTCTTGGTTCCTGGGTCGAAGCTCAACCACTGAGCTACACCCGGCTGAGCTCAATTAAAGTTTATATTCAATTAAAAAGATATTTTTAAATGATTTATTTTGGAGAGAAAGAAAGGGGAAAGGGGAGAGAGATAGAAACATTGATGGGGAGAGAACATTGACCGGCTGCCTCCTATATGCCCCTCACTGGGGATTGAGCCCACAGCTCAGGTATGTACCCTTAACCTGGAATCAAATCAGTGACCTCTTGGTGCATGGCTCGATGTTCACCCACTGAGCCACAATAGCCAGGCATCATTCAGTATTATGTATTAGTTTCAGGGGTAGGCATAGTGGTTATACAATCATGTACTTTACAAAGTTTCCCCCCTGAAACTAGCTAGTACTCAACTAACAAACACCATATATAGTTATTGCAATACTAGAGGCCCAATGCATGAAAATCATGCATGGACCAGGGCCAATCTGTGGGGCGGCCAGCGGGGCGATCTGGGAGCGGCGCTGTCCCACTCGCTAGCCATCCCCACCCCCTGGTCGTCCCATTGCCACCAGCAGTCACCTCCCTCTGCGGGTCAACCAGCGGGGTTGGTTGGAGGGCCCCCTCTAGCACCTGCTTTGGCTGGCCTAGGGCCTGCCTCTGGGGGCAGCTCCTGCATTGAGCGTCTGCCCCTGGTGGTCATTGGTTGTCATAGCAACTAGTCATTCCACAGGTCACTGTGCCTTTCAGTTGATTTGCATATTAAGCTTTTATTATTGACTAGAGGCTAAATGGGCAGTCAGACATCCTTCTCACAATCTAGGACTGTGGGCTCCACACTGCTCACCTGCCTGCCTCCCTGATTACCCCTAACTGCTTCTGCCTGCCAGCCTGATCACCACGTAAACACTACCCTGCCAGCCTAATTGATGTCTAACTGCTCCCCTGTCAACCTGTTTGCCCCCAACTTCCCTTCTCTGCCAGCCTTGTCACCCCTAACTGCCCTCCTCTGCAGGCTTGATTGTCCCCAACTGCCCTCCCTTGCAGGCCTGGTCCTTCCCAACTGCCCTCCCCTGCCGGCCTGATTGAACACAACTGCCCTCCCTTGCAGACCTGGAACCTCCCAATGGCCCTCCCCTGCTGGCCATCTTGTGGTGGCCATCTTGTGTCCACATGGGGACAGGATCTTTGACCACATGGGTGCAGCCATCTTGTGTGTTGGAGTGATGGTCAATCTGCAAATTACTCTTTTATTAGATAGGATAGAGGCCTGGTGTATGGGTAGGGGCCAGCTGCTTTGCCCTGAAGGGTCTCACGGATCAGGGTGGGGGTTCCCTTGGGGTGTGGGATAGCCTGGGAGAGGGGCCTGTTGTGGTTTGCAGGCCAGCCAAGTCTTCCAGCGACCCAAGTGGAGGCCCTGGGATCTGCGATTAATTTATGTTCTATAATTGAAACTTTGTAGCCTGGAGCAGAGCTAAGCCTTCTGCTCGCTACATGGCAACAGCCATTTCTGTTTGAAACTTTGTAGCCTAGAGTGGAGGCCTAGGCACTAGGGCTGCAGAAGTTCAGCTTCCTCCATTGCCCCAGCAACTCTAGCCTCTGCTCTCTCCAGCTCTGTTGCTGCCACCATTTCTGTTGGGATTATGTATCGTCTATAATTGAAACTTTGTAGCATGAGTGGAGGCCTAGGCTGGCAAGGGCAGGTGGGAAGCTTGGCTTCCTCCATTGCCAGAGAAACCCAAGTCTCACTCCTGCTCTCAGTGGTGGTAGCCACCTTGGTTGGGGTTTATTTGCATAATTTGCTCCTGATTGGTTGATGGGCATGGCTTGATTGAAGGTAGGTCAATTCGCATATTACTCTTTTATTAGATAGGACTATATTTCTTTTTTTCCCACAATTTCTTTATTGATTAAGGTATTACATATGTGTCCTTATCTCTCTATTAAACTCCCCAACTTCTCCCCCCTGGTGTTCACGTCCATTGGTTAGGCTTGTATTCATGTATCCAAGTTTTTTGGTTGATCTCTCCTCCTTCCCCCCTCCCTCCCCTACTTTCCCCCTGAGGATCAGCATTCTAGTCAATGCTTCTCTGCACCTGGATCTGTCCCTGTTCATTAGTTTATGTTGTTCATTATATTCCACAAATGAGTGAGATCATGTGGTATTTGTCTTTCTCTGACTGGCTTATTTCACTTAGCATAATGCTTTCCAGTTCTATCCATGCTGTTGCTAATGGTAAGAACTCCTTCTTTTTTACTGCAGTGTAGTATTCCATTGTGTAGATATACCACAGTTTTTAATCCACTCATCTGCTGATGGGCACTTAGGCTGTTTCCAAATCTTAGCTATAGTGAATTATGCTGCAATGAACATAGAGGTGCATAAATCCTTTCTGACTCATGCTTCTAGTTTCTTGAGATATATTCCTAAAGGTGGGATCACTGGGTCAAATGGGAGTTCCATTTTTAGTTGTTGTTTGTTTTTTTTTGAGGAAATTTTTACATCCCCATGACTATTCTGTAACTACCAATTTGTACTTCTCAGTCCCTTCACCTTTTTCACCTAGTTCCCCAAGCCTCCAATTCCCTGACCACCATCAGTCTATTCTCTGTTTCTATGAGTCTATTTCTGTTTTTTTTTGTTCATTTATATTGTTCTTTATCTCCCACATATAAGTCAAATCACATGTTATTTGTCTTTCTTTGACTGACTTATTTCACTTAGCATGAGGCCCTCTAGGTCCATTCATGCTGTTGCAAATGGTAAGATTTCCTACTTTCTTATGGCTGAAGTATTACATTGTGCAAATGTACCACAGCTTTTTTATACACTCATCTGTTGATCAACACATGGGTTGCTTCCATAGCTTGACTATCTATAATAATAAAAGTGTAATGTGACTAATTAGACTGAATGTCCTTCTTCATGAAGCCATGGTAAAAGTGGGCCGAGGCCAAGATACAGGTGGCAGAGGCAGCAGAAGCGGCAGAGGCCCCTGGCTGCTGCAGCAGGTGGGGCCGAGCCCCTTGCATGAATTTCATGCATCGGGCCTCTAGTTGTAAATAATGCTACAATGGACATATATTTTTTGATTTATGTATTGAGTTTCTCTTGATATATACTCAGAAGTGGAATTTCTGGGCCATAAGGCAGTTTCATTTTTAATTTTTTGAGACACCTCCATATAGTTTTCCATAGTAACTGCACTAATCTGCATTTCCACCAATAATGCACAAACAAGGGTTTCCTTTTATCCACATCCTTGCCAACATTTGTTTTTTATTAACTTGTTGATGATTGTCATTCTGGCAAGTATGAGGTGATATTGCATGGTGGTTTTAAATTGCATTTCTCTGATGGTTAGTGACATTGAGCATCTTTTTATGTCCATTGGCCATCTGTATGCCCTCCTTGGAGAAGTGCCTATGCAGGCCCTCTGCCCATTTTTTAATTGGATTGTTTGTGTTTTGGGTGTTGAGTTGTATAAGTTCTTTATAAATTTTTGATATTAACCATATATATATTAGAGGCCCAGTGCATGAATTTGTGCATGGGTAGGGTCCGGCCAGGAGGGAACATGGGTGGTTGGCTGGCCTGCCTGCTGGTTGAACTCCTGGTCAAGGGGATAATTTGCATATTATCCTTTTATTATATAGGATATACACTGATCAGGTTATTATGTGTTCAGAGATCGTAATAATCTGGCCACTCAGTGTATTCTCCCATTCGGTGTGTTATTTCTTTGTTTTGTTGATGATTTCCTTTGCTATGCAAAAAATTTTTAGTTTGGTGTGGTTTCATTGCTTTATTTTTTCTTTTGTTTCTCTTGCCTGAGGAGGTATATCAGAAAAAAATATTATTAAGAGAGATGTCCAAGATTTTGCTCCCTATGTTTTTTCCTAGGATTTTTATGGTATCGAGTCTTACATTTAAGTCTTTAATATAGTTTGAGCTACTTCTTGTATATAGTATAAGAAGGGTGTTTAGTTTCATTTTTTGCAATGATTTGTCTAATTTTCTCAACACTATTTATTGAATAGGCTGTCTTTATCCCATTGTATGTTCTTGCCTGCTTTATCAAATATTAATTGACCATAGAGGCATAGGTTTTTTTTGTGGGATCTTTATTCATCTCTGTGTCTGTTTTTATGCCAGTGCCATGCTATTTTGATTAATGTAGCCTTATACTATAGTTTGATATCAGGAAGCATGCTCCGTTCAACGTTTTTCTTCTTTGCCAAGATGGCTGTGGTTGTTCAGGGTTCTTTGTGGTTCCATATGTGCTTTTGAATTATTTATTACTAGAGAGGCCCAGTGCATGAAATTCACTGAGGGTATCCCTCAGCCCAGACGACACCCTCTCCAATCTGGGACCCCTTGAGGGATGGCTGACTGGCCTAAACAGGCAGTCAGACATCCCTGTCACAATCCCTGGCTCCCAACTGCTCACCAACCTGCCTTCCTAATTTCCCCTAACCACTTCTGCCTGCCAGCCTGATCACCCCCTAACCACTCCCCTCCCAGTCTGATTGATGCCTAACTCTTCCCCTGCCAGCCTGTTTGCCCATAACCTCTCTCCCCTGCAGGCCTGGTCACCCCCAACTGCCCTTCCTGTAGGCCTGGTCACACCAACATCCCTCCTCTGCCAGCCTGTAGGCTTGATTGTCCCTAATTGCCCTCCATTGCAGGGCTGGTCTCTCCCAACTGCCCTGCCTGTTGGCCTGATCACCCACAACTGCCCTCCCTTGCAGGCCTGGTCCCTCCCAACTACTCTCCCCTGCTGGTCATCTTGTGGTGGCCATTTTGGGTCCAGATGAGGACAGGATTTTTGACCACATGGGGGTAGCCATCTTGTGTGTTGGAGTGATGGTCAATCTGCATATTACTCTTTTATTAGATAGGATAGAGGCCTGGTGCATGGGTGGAGGGCAGCTGGTTTGCCTTGAAGGGTGTCCCGGATCAGGGTCTGGGTTCCCTTGGGGTATAGGGTGGCATGGGCGAAGGGTCTGTGATGGTTTGCAGGCTGGTCACGGCCCTGGTGACCCAAGCAGAGGCCCTGGTATCTGGGATTTATTTATCTTCTACAATTGAACCTTTGTAGCCTGGAGTGGAGCCAAGCCTCCTGCTCGCTTAGTGGTGACAGCCATTTCTGTTGGGATTTATTTATCTTCCATAATTGAAACTTTGTAGCCTTGAGTGGAGGTCTGGGCCTGCTAGGGTGTGTGGAAAGTTTGGCTTCCTTCATCACCGGGGAAACCCAAGCCTCCTTCCTGCTTGCTTCTTGGCCACAGCCATCTTGGTTGGGGTAATTTGCATACTCTTTCCTGATTGGCTGGTGGGCGTGGCTTGTGGGTATGGTGAAGGTATGGTCAATTTGCATATTACTCTTTTATTAGATAGGACTAGAGACCTGATGCACAAAATTCATGCATGGGATTGGGGGGGAGGGTTGTCTCTCAGCCCAGCTGTACCCTCTCCAATCTGGGACTCCTAAAGGGATGTCTGATTGCCTGTTTAGGCCCAATCCTGGTGAGATCGGGCCTAAACGGGAAGTTGGACATCATTCTCACAATCCAGGACTACTGGCTCCAAACTGCTCACCTAACTGACTTCTTGATTGCCCCTAACTGCTTCTGCCTTCCAGCCTGATCATCCCTAACCAATCCCCTGCCAGCCTGATTGATGTCTAACTGCTCCCCTGCCAGCCTGTTTGCCCCCAACTTCCCTCCTCTGCCGGCCTGGTCACCCCTAACTGCCCTTCCGTACGTACAAGCTTGATTGCCTCTAACTGCCCTCCCTTGCTGGCCTAGTCCATCCCAACTGCCCTCCCCTGCTGGCCATCTTGTGGTGGCCATCTTGCGTCCACATGGGGAAAAGATCTTTGACCACATGGGGACAGCCATCTTGTGTGTTGGAGTGATGGTCAATCTGCAAATTACTCTTTTATTAGATAGGATAGAGGCCTGGTGCATGGGTGGAGGCCAGCTGGTTTGCCCTGAAGGATGTCCAGGATCAGGGTTGGGGTTCCCTTGGGGCATGGGACAGCCTGGGCGAGAGGCTTGTGGTGGTTTTGCAGGCCAGCCATGCCCCCAGTGACCCAAGCAGAGGCCCTGGGATCTGGGATTAATTTATGTTCTACAACTGAAACTTTGTAGCCTGGAGCAAAGCCAAGTCTTCTGCTAGCTCAGTGGCGGCAGCCATTTCTGATGGCACATTTACCTTCTATAATTGAAACATTATAGCTTGGATTGTAAGCCTAGTCTGGCCACAGCTGAAGAAGCTTGGCTTCCTCCATTGCCCGGGCAACCCTTGCCTCTGCTCTCTCCAGCTCCGTGGCTTCGGCCATTTCTGTTGGGATATATATTCTATACTTGAAATTTTGTAGCATTGAGTGGAGGCCTAGGCTGGCAATGGAAGGCGGAAAGCTTGGCTTCCTCCATTGCCAGGGAAACCCAAGCCTCGCTCCTGTGCTCAGTGGCTGCAGCAATATTGGTTGGGGTTTATTTGTGTAATTTCCTTCTGATTGGCTTATGGGCGTGGCTGTGGACATGGCTTGATCAGAGATATGGTCAATTTGCATATTACTCTTTTATTAGATACGATAGTTCTGTGAAATATGCCATTGGTACTTTGATAGAAAATACATTGAATCTATAGATTGGTTAGGGTAGTGTGAGCAACCTAACGTCCATTTTTTCTGATGTGTTTTTAATTTGCATTTCCTTGATAGCTAATCACATTGAACATCATCTTATGTGCTTCTTTGCCATCTGTATATATTCTTCAGTGATGTCTGTTCATGTCTTTTACTCATTTTCTAATTGCATTGTGTGATTTTACTGTTGAGTTTTAAGGGTTTTTCTATATATTTTAGATATTAGTACTCTGTCAAGTATTTAATTTGCAAATACTTTTTCCTGATTTATAGCTTATTTTTATGTTCTTTCACATGGAGTTTTCAGAGCCAAAACCTTATTTACTAAAGTACAATTTATCAGTTTTCTCTTATAATTCTTGCTTTTGATGTTGTTACCTGATTATTTTCTCTTATGTTTTTAAAAAGCGTTTTCTAGTTTAAAATTTTACATTTTAGTTTGTGATAAATTTTGAGCTAATTTCTGAGTAAGGCATGAGGTTTAGGTTGCTGTTCATTTCTTTACATATGAATGTCCAGGATCTCAGCACTGGTTGTTGAAGATGCCATGCTTCCATCATTGAAATGCTTTTGAACCTTTGTTAAAAAACAGTTGGGCATATTCATATGGGTGTATTTCTGGATCTTCTATTTTATTCCATTGTCTACATGGCTATCCCCCTACCAATACCATACTGTCTTAATTATGTGGCTTTATAATAAACCTTAATATTGGGTGAGGTGGTATATAATATTTCTAAAACTAAGAATTAATCTACTTATTAAGCTATTTGTTTAAGCCTAGAGCCAGCGTCTTTTCATATAAGTTTTAGAATTGGCTTGTCTGTCTACAAAACACCTTCTGAGGTTTTGATAGAGTTGCCTTAAACCTCTCAATCATTTTGGGGAGAAATTACATATTTGCTATGTTGAGTCTTCCTCTTCAGGAGCACAGTCTGTCCCTCCCTTTACATGGTCTCCTCTGATTCACTTACCATCCTTTCAGACTTTTCAGTAACAGGCTCCTGCATGGGTTCTATTAAGTGCTTCATTTCCTTTGAGTAGCTATAAATGGTATTGATCTTGATTTTAGCTTCTGCATGTTCATTGCTAGACTCAGAATGCAGTTACTTTTGTGTGTTGATCACGTATCCATCCTGGGACCTTGCTGAGCTCACTGGTTAGTTCTAGGAGTTTGGGGTGGTTTTTAAAATTTTAGATTCCTTGAAATTTTCTACATGGACATATCTTTTGCAAAACGAGATAATTTTCTTTCTTCCCATTCTGTATATCTGTAATTATTTTTAGTACATAAGGTAATGTGTCAGTGCTGGACACGTGGGTTCTCAGTTGGATGACTGGGACACACACACTGACATTTCGGTGGCTCTCACTATTCCTCAGTTTGTTTCCTAAGGTGCAGTGCTGCCAGCTCCCACTAGTATTTCATAAACTGTTTTGCTGCCCTGTTTCTCAGCTTTGAGAGTTATCTTTGAATGCTTTCAGGTAAAATGAATCTTTACTTTGAGAGAAGAATGAAGTGCATCATTTTATGTCCACAGGTATTTATTTGATTGATTCTGAAGTTAACCACTTCCTACCCTTTGCCTGTTAACAGATGCTATACATCCAGGCCTTGCCAGGACCTTTCCTTTTGATGGACCCATCATCGTTCGTGGATGTTTACGGGTATATTGCTACCCCTAGGGTTTGGAAACAAAGGTCAGCGTTAACATGGCGTCTGGGCCCCACATACCTCTTTGAAGAAGCCATCTCAGTGGAAACTCTGGAAGTTATTAACAAACTCGGCCCGAGATACTGCGGCAACTTCCAAGCTGTGCCTGCCCAAGGTGGAGTGTTCTGATGGATAATGATCTTGCTGATTTTATTTTAAAATCAGAAATCCATTTATTTATAGCACATTTATAAAGAGTAAACTCATCACTGGCCAGTCAGTCAGGAGACCTCTGTAATTGGATCATTACATATTCACAAGCAACAGAAAATGTCACAAGAAAGGAAATTGCAATGTACTTCATATTTCAACTCCAAAGCACATGATGGGGGAGAGTGGTGGCTCATACCATCAGAGGAAAAGAGAGTGAGATAAATAAGATACATTCTTTCTAATGAAGGAGCTTTTTAACTAAAGTACATGGCTGTTCTCAATTATTAAACAGGCAGACACAACATCCACATTTTCATTATTGATTGTCGGCTGTTGAAGTGTGAGTATCGCTCTCTGTGCTCCGCCAAGTTAAGGGGTCAGCTCCCAGCTGGGAAGGGCGATAAGTGAATCTCGGTCCACATGTCTTGTGATGGTGAAGCGCTGAGAGCTGTTGAGTACCTCTGTCTCTAGGCCCCACACCTCCTTTTACCTTCCTTTCCTCTGGCCAGCACTGCGATGGGTCAGGTGTCCAGCCAGTTGCACTGACAATTCTTACCTGCTTCTCCAGTCACACACGGGCTCTCCTTGACCAAGGGTCCAAGCGCAACTTCCACACAGGGTGCTGTCCAGGGACATGCCGCTCACTGGAACGCCTAGGCTGTCAGCCTGGCTGGTGTCTCTTCCTTATAAGGAGCTTTCTTATCCTTATCATTCTGGCTTGGGGGAGCAAGGCTGTGCCTTTGATAGGTGTTGCAAACATAGCAGCTTTGCACCTGGAAGGCCTCAATATCATAGTAGGATTAAAATTGTGAGATTTATTCACATTTTTTATGTGTCAGAGAAGCTCAGAGAGGGGCAAAAATGAGACATGTGAATACAACATTCAAGCATACAAAGTAGCAACATGTGACAACACACAAACATACAATGTAAGAAGAAATGAACATTCTTTCGATGGTTGCTTTGCCAGGTAGCGGCAGATATTTCTTCTCTGAGGATTAATTTTCTTGTCTGTGCAATGAGACTAGAAGTGACTAGAGATGTGTTGCTTTAGGAGCAGATCCTGGTGCAGACGTGGTGGCCCTGGTGGCCGAGGAGAGGGTCTCCATGGGCCTCCACGTGGCCAGCTCTTCTACCACCAGTGTCACGGACATCAGAAGCACGTACAATGAGGTAGACAGCCGCCTGATTGCCAAGGAGGTACGCCTGCTCACGTCACTTGCTGACCTTTCGGAATCGTGACCTCAGGGCTGCCTTCAGCTTTTAATGCTGGAGTGAGTGCTGACTGGTGTTTGCAGCATGTGCAGATGGGGGCATGAGGAGTGCTTCCCACTTCATTTGTGACAATAGTCAATGACTCCCCACCCATGAACTCCCCCAAGGTTAAACCTTTGATCTGTAATTGCTCAGAGGAGAAAGCAGGTGCTCTCCATTCCTCTGGGAAGAGCAAGAACAAACAGAATATTTAAAATGTTTGCGGCACTGAGCACTGGAGCTTCCCTTCCGGGATGCCCCCCTCCCCCCCCCCCCCCCCCCCGCCGCGCGCGCGCCTTGTGTGTGTGTGTGTGTGTGTGTGTGTGTGTGTGTGCGCGCGCGCGCGCGCGCGCGCGCAGCTCTTTTTATTTTAAACAATGACCTTGCAAAATAGTAGGCAGACCTGCTTGCAGGTGAAGATGCCGTTAGAGTGTTTCCCATTTCCAGTGTGTTCAGCCTCCCACTGTCACGTACAGGGGCCCTGCCTTTGCTGGCGAGCAGGCTCAGGGTAGGTCATATTGGGCACGAGGAAGTGCCTCATCAGCAGTGTCCTTCCTATGGGGGAGGCCAGGATGTACACTTCCCGGGCTCTGCTAGCCAGCAAGGCCGGTTGCAGAGATGGAGAGATCTGCAGGAATGCAGCAACGTTGGCATCTGCAGCACGCTACGCAAGCAGGTGTGCCAGGGCCCTGCCTGCCCAGTCGGATCTTCACCATGAGCATGTGGGACATGTATGGCACAACTGAATAACCAAAGCTGCCCCCTCAATGAAGCCGCAGCTTGGGAGGCAGGACAGGAGAGCCTGGCCTTGGGTTCCAGACTCCTGATATGGGTGGGTCTATGTGCATTTCCTGAGATCCAGGTGCTAGTGCTGGGCTGGACTTGGCTCCTGCCCTCCGGGAACTTGTCACAAGGCTTCTTCCTTCCCTGGAAAAGGAGGCTGAGAAGTCCCCTGATTTCCATTCTCTCTAGATGAACATTTCATCCCGTGACAATGCCATGCCCGTGTTCTTGCTGAGAAACTGTGCTAGCCACCTCCCAGGCCCTCTTCGAACCATCGGAGCCGTGGCTGTGGGCCACCTGGGTACGTCAGCCTCATCTCTGCAGCTGTTTCGGAAGAAGGGCTGGTGCATGCCAGTGCCTGGGCAGCCTGGAGTTCTGAGTGGTAGTGAGGACAGAGCGGGTGAGAGCCAGGGTAGTGCCAGGACAGGAGGGAAGCATTGGGGGCTTAACCCTGCCAGGGAGTTGGCCTCCACACTGAATGAGGTCAGTTCACCTCACTGCATTTAATTGGTAGTAAACGCAGCTGCTCTCCAGGCTGGCCTCTGTGCACAACGGAGCCCATGTACTGGGCACAGTGGCCTCTGTGCTAGAAACTGTCAGAGCAACGAGTGGGTGCAAGCACCCAGGGCCGCAGGATGGAGGGACAGAGGTTGCCAGAAAAGCCAGCAGACTCAGATGGCATGAAGGCATTTGGCTCCTCCTGCACTCCAGACAGAGATGGAGGATAGCAAGCTGAGAGAACTCAGCACAGATTCTCTCAGTGACTTAAAACTTTCTAAGCCCCTGCCCCTCCCCTCCTCTCCTTGTGCATAGGCTCCCTCTCCCCACTCTCCCTGTGCACAGGCCCCTCCTCCCAGCCAATTTCCTGTGCACAGTTTCTTCTGTCCTGAATGGAAGGTGGCACGGCATTGGCAGCTCATTGCCCATCATGCTGCCAGGACTTTGCACTGCAGAGAGGCTATGCCTGTTGATGGGATGCCCCTCTGTCCCACACAGGGGTAAGGGTGTTCCACTCCAGCCCAGCTGCCAGCAGCCTGGACTTCATTGGCGGGCCTGCCATCCTCCTGGGCCTCATTTCCTTAGCAACAGATGACCACACCATGTACGCAGCTGTGAAAGTTCTGCACTTGGTCCTGACCAGCAATGTCATGTGTGACCGTCTGATGCAGCACATCTTTGGGTACCAGGTAATCCACCCCCCATCTGAGTCTTTGACTCCCTGTGGCGGACAGTCCCTCCACAGTGACTTCTGGAGGAGGGAAGCCTAAAGCCTTGGGTCTGGAGTCTCTGACCCACAGCAGAGGCCTGGTGTCAGCCAGCCAGTGAGGGACTCTAGGCTGGATAGGACATACACCTGTCTGTGGCCGCCAGCACCTTGCACTGAGAAACTGAAGCATCGTCTGTGGTCCTCCCCTGTGTCTAGCATGAAGTTAAGAGGCCAGGCCTCAGAGCCAGAATGTTAGGTTTGAATCCCCCACTTCCTCTAACTTGCTATTTAACTTGGATGAGCTACTTGACATCCTCTCAGCTTCTCTGCTGGTCTGATACAGACTTCATGCCCCCTCATTATGGGGTGCAGAGAGGACTGATTTAATATAGACTGAGGGTTAGAATGATGTCTGTCACAGAATATGTGCTCTGTAAAGTGTTGGTCATCTTTATTGAGGCTTTAATCTCTGCTCCCCAGTCCTCCTGAATAATAGGGGGGTAAGGATGGCACCTACTGTGTAGGTTGTAATAATCAGTGAGTGAGCATGTGTTGAGTGCTTAGCAAAGTGCTGCTCAGGGGCCTGCTGTCTGTGTTCCCTGGGACCTAACACTACTCACACTTCGCAGCCCTGGAGCCTTCCTGGGTGGCTGGAGGCAGTAGGAAAGGTGGCACCAGGGCAGGCCTCGGTGCATGTCTAGACAAGGTCAGGGGCACACAGGCTGCTGTGGCTCTTCCGGGCAAGATGCAGGGAGAGAGCGTCCCTGCCCTTGGCCACTAAGCCAGGGGTTGAACAAGGAAATGGGGATGATGTCACCTCAGGCCCACCTGCTCTGTCTGGGTTGCTGCATAGCTGGATGGGGGCCCTTCCTCTGGCTGTTCCCATGAAGCTGGTGGGCACCAGGCACAGTTCTGCGTGGAGACCTGACCACTCCTCCCGTACGAACTCTCCAGAGGCGTCTAACTGCTAATCCTTGTCCCAGGCCCCAGGACTGCTTTCTCAGGGCCTTTGAGACTAGCTGCCCCCGTGCTTCAGCCCCACCTCCTGCCCACAGCGCTTCCCACCCTGCACTGCTACCGTTTCCCACCCTGAACAGTTCCATTAGCCAAACACATCATGTGACTTGGTACATCTGATGTGACTTGCCCCTGGACTGCAGGCCTTTGCGACAGGCACTCGGTAAATGTAACAGTGATGGGTAGGGCTGCGTTTATAGTAAAACCCAGGAACTGGGGCTTTTGGTAGGTTCAAGTTTTTTATTATACCGACAAAGGCAGCAGCAGTGGGAATTGTGCCAATTTAGCACTTAAGTATCCAAGTATCCGCTGTGGCTAGAGATTTTAATAATTACTGTGGTCATTTCCAACAAGGTACAAAGCCCTATATACTCCCGTGGGTAGATAGAAAAGGATGAGACAGACAGAACCAAGGCAATTTTAGGAGAAACTGAACGTGATGAGCCCTTGAACGCGTACCTTGGGGGAGAGGACATGCTCCAGAGCTGCAGAGGCGCTTCCCCATGAAAACAGAAAGGCGGTTGCCCCAGCTGGTGTGCTCAGCAGTTGAGCATTCACTCATGAACCAAGAGGTGATCAGTTCCATTCCTGGTCAGGGCATAGGCCCAGGTTGCAGGCTTGACCTCAGTAGGAGGAATATAGGAGGCAGCCAATCAATGTTTCTCTCTCATTGATGATGTTTCTATCTCTCTCTTCCTTTCCCTTCCTCTCTCTCTAAAAAATCAATAAAGACAATTCTAAAAAAGAAAAAAGAATGGTGATTGGAGGACCAGAGGAGTGGGTTGCCTGGGTTTTCAGGAAGAGGCGGGATAGGCAAGGAGCAGCCATGGGTTTCTTTGCTCTGCTCATGCTGACTGAGTGCTGCCTAAGAACCATACACTGTGCTAGGCACCAGGGATGCGGTCAAACAAAATTGGGTTAGTTTCTCCCTCCCAGGAACTCACTTGTGTCTTAGTCTGTTCAGGCTGCTCTAACAAAACACTATAAATGGGGGTGAGGGATGGCTATAAACAACAGACATTTAGTCATTTGTTTCTCACAGTTCTGGAAACTGGGAAGTCCAAGATCAAGGTGTGGCAGATCGTGTCTGGTGAAGGCCCGCCTTGTCCTCACAAGATGGAGGGTGAGGGAGCACCTGAGGTCTCCTTATAAGGACCCTAATCCCATTAGAGCCTCCACCCTCGTGACTTAATCACCCCAAAGGCCCCACCTCCTAACAGCATCACACTGGGGATTAGGTTCCAACATTGAAATTTTTTTGGAGGGGCCATCAACATTCAGTTTACATCACTATCTAATAGGACAGGCAGAAAAATCTTATGAGACAGAGACTTTGTATACTTCACTTGAATAAAGAAACCATCAGATTCAGGACTTTAATGTCACATAGTGACAGAAGAAGAAGTCTATTTTTTGCCTACCTTGCCTCTTTCTAAAGAGCCCCCATCCTACTGCATCCCTTCCTCTTCCTCATAACCTGTGTGCTCAGTTGGCACGACCTAGATATACTGTTTGTGAGGCAGTGGGCAAAGGAGAGGCCTCAGAGGCACTGGGGTGCCAGCTGCTTGTGCATTGACCTTCCAGGTGATGGCCTTTCTCCTGAGGAAAAAGAGCTCCCTGCTCACCCACCGCATCTTCCAGCTGATCTTGGCCATTGCAGGCACTGCAGAGCTGGGCTTTGGGCCCTCTGCCCACATCAACATTGGGGTCTTTCAGCATATCCTCTGCAACTTTGAGGTAAGCAGGAGATGGGTGGGGGGAGCCTTCAGGGGTGTGTGTGGGGTGGGGTGGGGGTGGGGGTGGGACTGGCTTCCTGATGCCAGGATGGCTCTGAGGGGAAACACCAAAGGCTTGAGAACGGAGGGCTATCTTCATAATGGAACCCCTCCCCCAGTGGCCTGGGGAAATCTCCTGGCCTCTTTGAGTTTTTGATGATGAAATAGAGGTCAGTATCTCCCTTAAGCCAGATGCGACATGGGAAAGGCTTTTGGAACTGAAGGGCAGGACTATATATATATGGGGGTCAAAGAGCACGAGCTGATTCCTTTGGTGTGGGCTGTCCACAAAATCCCTTAAAGGAGTGACTGAGAATGCCGAGGGGCCGAGGCCTTTGAGGAAGCACAGAATGAGGTGGGCAGGCCCATGGAGGAAGGGTCCTTGACTGAGTGCACACTGGGCTGGCTGGCAAGGTCCCTGGGGGCAGTGATGACAGGAGGCAGCCCCTCTATGCAGCTTCTGAGCCTGGACACATGCAGGAGGCTCCGGTGTGCCGATGTGAGGGCGGCAGGGACGGGGCAGTGAGAGCTGGGCTCAGGGGGTTGGCAGAGTCTGACAGAGGCTCCCAGAGGGACCTTCATGTACAGGGCGTTATTTGCATATCTGGGGGATGAAAGCAGGGGACTGAAAGCAAGGGGCTTGGAGAGCACCTGTCAGGAGATAAGGTAGAGGGGGAAGGTGGAGACAGGCTAAAGTCTGAGCTCACAGGGCATGCATTTTAGTCTATGTGTGCCAGAGTCCATGGAAGTATTTTTAAAACTTTTTAAAATTAGAAATAATATATGCTTATTATAGAATGCTTTAAATTAGATAAAAGTATGGGGAAGGGGGGACTATTTCTGAGACCCAGACAACTGTTGTCAACCTCGAATGCATGCTTTGTAAGCTTTCCATTAGTACTCTTATATTTTCTATCAGTCATATTTTTTATTAGTTATGATCTTGATGTGGATATTATTAGCCTTATCCTTTCCCATTTAACATAAACATTTATCAGTTTACTAGAGGGTCCTTGGCCTGGCCTGCACCCTCTCACAATATGGAACCCCTCAGGGGATGTCAGATAGCTGGTTTTGGCCAATTCCTGCAGGCCTGATCCAGACATGAGGGAGCCTGATCCTGTGCATTGAGAGTCTGTATCCTGGTGGTCAGTATGTGTCATAGCAACTGGTCTACTGGTTGTTCAGTCGTTCTGTCATTCAGTCACTTAGGCTTTTATATGTACAGATTATGGACTTTGCAAGCATTGTTCCACGGTCAGGATGGAATCTGTGCTGAGCCTCACATCATTCCTGTGTTGTCAAATTCCTAGGTTATGTCCATGTATTGTTGTTATAAATGAGCACTATTATACACAGTACCTTTGTGCATACATTCCCTTCAAATAAACAATTCCTTGGAATTATTAGAGTAAAGGCTTTATAAATAAATTTTGGATTATTAATACATTTGGCTAAATTGCTGATACCTCGGGGTGTTAGCTAGAGAATGACAAGTTAGAATTTTACTTTAGGTCCATTTCTCAGCGGGTAAGACACCCAGGCAGGGAAATGGTGTGTAGATTGTTTTGAAAATCCAGTGAGAGAGTTTGAAACCTGAATTGCCAAAAGGCAGTGAGGTAAAGAGAATCAATGAGGATTACAATTCAAATGACAATTGGTTTAGACTAAACAACAAGAAAAACACTATATATTGAAGCACTGTGGGAAGGCTGCTGGGAGCTCAAATGGGGGGAATTTATAGCCCTCAACATGCCTATCAGAAAGAGAACACTCTAAATTCATGAAAAGAGATTCAGGTTAAGAAGTTAGAATGACCGAAAAACAAAACAAAATGGAAAACCACAAAATAAAAACAAACTAAAACTAAATTCCAAGAAAGAAAGAGGAAATAATAAAGATGAAAACATCAACTGTTTTAAATGAAGGAACCAGCCACAGAAAGGATCAGTGAAGCCAATAATAAGCAATACTAGAATAAAATGCAGAAAATTGGTCAGGATAAAAGGCAGGAAGGACACGAAATAATGCTGAAAAGGTGGAAGAAGGGAAATCCACAGGAAAGAGCAGGGTGAGGGGAAGGAGAGAGAACCATGGGGATGAGCAGGGTGAGGGGAAGGAGGGATCCATGGGGATGAGCAGGGTGAGGGGAAGGAGGGAGATCCATGGGGATGAACAGGATGAGGGGAAGGAGGGAGATCCATGGGATGAACAGGGTGAGGGGAAGGGGGGAGATCCATGGAATGAACAGGATGAAGGGAAGGAGGGAGATCCATGGGATGAACAGGGTGAGGGGAAGGGGAGAGATCCATGGGATGAACATTGTGAGGGGGAGGAGGGAGATCCATGGGGATGAGAAGAGGGGAAGGAGGGAGATAAATGAGATGAGCAGGGTGATGGGAAGGGGGGAGATCCATGGGGATGAGCAGGATGAGGGGAAGGAGGGAGATCCATGGGATGAACAGGGTGAGGGGAAGGAGGGAGATCCATGGGATGAACAGGATGAGGGGAAGGAGGGAGATCCATGGGATGAACAGGGTGAGGGGAAGGGGGGAGATCCATGGAATGAACAGGGTGAGGGAGGTCCATGGGATGAACATTGTGAGGGGGAGTAGGGAGATCCATGGGGATGAGCAGGATGAGGGGAAGGAGGGAGATCCATGGGGATGAATAGGGTGAGGGGAAGGGGGGAGATCCATGGAATGAACAGGATGAAGGGAAGGAGGGAGATCCATGGGATGAACAGGGTGAGGGGAAGGGGGGAGATCCATGGGATGAGCAGGGTGAGAAGAAGGGATATCCATGGGATGAACAAGGTGAAGGGAAGGAGGGAGGTCCATGGGGATGAGCAGGATGAGAGGAAGGAGGGAGATCCATAGGATGAGCTGGGTGAGAGGAAGGAGGGAGATCCAAGGGATGAACAGGGTGAGGGGAATGAGGGAGACCCATGGGATGAATAGGGTTAGGGGAAGGAGGAAGATTCATGGAATGAGCAAGGTGTGGGGAAAGAGAAAAATTCATGGGGATGAGCAGGGTGAGGGGAAGGAGCGAGATCCATGGGGATAAGCAGTGTGAGGGGAAGGAGCGAGATCCATGGGGATGTATAGGGTGAGGAGAAGGAGGGAGATCCATGGGATGAACACGATTAGGTGAAGGGGGGAGATCCATGGGCATAAGCAGGGTGAGGGGTAAGGAGAGACATCCATGAGTATGAGCAGAGTGAGATGAAGGAAGAAGATCCATGCGGATGAGCAGTTTAAGAGGTAAGGAGGCAGATCTATGGGAATGAGCAGGGTGATGGTTATCAGGAGAGTAGGACTGGCACCTTTGTCCCAATAAATGTGAAGTCTTTGCTCATCTGAAAAATCTCTAAGAAAATGTAAATTTCCCAAACTCACTCGAAAAAAAAATTTCAAATGGTCCTGTAATCATCAAATAAATGTAATCTATTTATTTATTTTTAATCTTCAATGATATTTTTTCATTGATTTTTAGAGAGAGTGGAAGACAGAGGGAAAGACAGAGAGAAATATCGATGTGGGAGACATACATTGATTGGTTGCCTCTTGTAACTGCCCTGACCAGGCCTGGGCCAGGGAGAAGCCTTCAACTGAGGTATGTGCCTTTGATCAGAATCAAACCTGGGAACCTTCTGTCTGTAGGCCAATGCTCTATCCACTGAGCCCAACTAGCTCGGGCTGGAGCCACTGCTTTAAAATCTTACAAACAAAACCCACAAGGAAGGTGGCGGCCCGGGTATCTGTAGAGAAGTTTCACCTGTCAGGAAGCAGGCCTCCCAGCCTTAAAAATCCTTCCAGAAAACTGAAAAAGGAGCACTCTCAGGTTATTTTATTAGCTAATCTTGACACCTGAACCTGAAAAAGGACAGTATGGGAACTTCAAAAGTGAAGGCCAATCCTATTCATTACAGTAGCTCTCCAAGTCCTAAGGAAATTATCAGTGAATTGAGCCTGGCCAGGAAGGCCCTGTGGCCTGGGTCTGAGATGACTGCCAGGGCTTTGAAGGACGCCAGCAAGGCCTGGCACCTGGCTGCCTGTGCACACACTTTCCGCTTTCCTGCACGCAGCGACAAGAGAGCATGCCCCTCCAAAACACTGCACCAGGCCCAGCCGCTGGACTCCAGGCATCCCTGCCCCATCTGGCCCAGCAGCTGCCTGTGCAGGACCACCAAGCTCTCAGCCTGCTCCTGGAACAACCATGGCACCATCCTCCCTAGGAACCGGCATCCTAGAGTGAGCTGGTGCATTTAAAACTGAAGTTAATGAAACAAGCAGCCAGTAAACACCAAAGTAAAGCAAAATAAACATTTAAGATTAAGAGGAGGGTTTCAAGTAAGTGAGGGCAGTGATGTGTGTATTGTATTTGGAGGTTACTTGGAGGTGATGACAAATCTAATGAAAAATAAGGGGTCAGATGAAGGTTAAAAGTGGAGAGGAGGAGGGGAGAGAGGCAGGCTTTTTAAGAAGAAGAGAGAAGAAAATGGAGGGAGTTTCAGGGCTTAAGATAGGAGATGAATCTGGTTGTAGGCAGAGAGGAAGAAGGAGTGGAAAAGGGGTGGTTAAATTATCAGTGGGAGAATCAACTATTAACAGCACAAGTCCTTAAAAAAGAGGGTGGGTTTGGGGACAAGAAAATCGGTTACAGGAGAAGGGGCATTTGTGATGATTGGACAGACAGTGGAGAAGAAGGGGGAGGGAGGTTGAGCAGGAAGGACAGGAAGTTGAGAGTAAGCAAGTCTTAGGTTTCTGGTTTTTAAAAGGGACAGGAAGATAATTGCTGCATGTGCCGTGGTCTCAGGGTGGGAAAGGGCACAGTTAGACACATGATCCATTTGATATTTAAGTAAGTCAGACATCTCCATGCAGTCCTTAGTAGGGGTTATGAGACAGGATAAGCAGTAGAAGATTCAACTATCTACATTTCCCAACCCATGTGGTACAATGTAAAGGGATTTCCGAAAGAGTGAGGCAGGGTCCGAAGTGCTCTGGCAACCTGGTACTTTTCCAATGCCCTGGAAGCAGGGGGAGCTCTGCTGTGAAGAGGCGCAGGGACACAGCAGCAAGGAGATTGCTGGGTTCATGCCTTGTGCTCTCAGTTTTCCAGCTCCCACACCAGCATGGCCTTTTTTCAGGGACTGCCTTTGTGAGTGAAGATGGTGCATGTGCAGGATCTTCGACATGTGCCTTGAGGTGCCTGACTGGAGCCTCCACAGCCCACACGGGCTCTGCAGGTGGCAGCCCCCACTCTGTGCACTGAGCAGGAGTGAGCTAGCTGGGCTGGGACTCTGCCAGCCTGCTTCTGGTTTGGTGTAGCACGCTCATTTCACCTGGATTTTCTGTACATCCACTCTTTGTAAGTGCCCACCATGTGGTAGTGGTGATGCCAGATCCTGGGATCCCAGAGTAATGGTTTCTGCCCACACTGGCCTCTTGATAGACTTGGGCACTGCTGCCACCTGTGTCATTCACATGAGGTCCATTACTGACCCACGGGCACCTGTGTCATTGCATGAGGTTCATTACTGACCCACAGCCACCTGTGTCATCGCGTGAGGTTCATTACTGACCTATGGCCACCTGTGTCATCGTGTGAAATCCATTACCGACCCTGTGCATCAGTCCTCAGGCTGTGGGAGGGCCTAGGGAGGAGGGAAGAGGGAGTTAGACAGACTGGGCTTTGAAGCCAGTCTCTGCCGATGAGTACATGAGGGTTGGCAGGCAAGTCTCTTAGTGTATTGGAGCCCCAATCTTCTCGCTATTGCATGCAGACATAATTTCTGGACTTTGCCCAGCACTTCTCACCGCTGCCAGTGGGGTAATTTGTGAGTGTAAACTCTTTTTGGTGTCAGGTGAATGCACTGTTATATTCCCACCTCTGGTTTGGTGCCTTAGGAAATGATGGTGTTTAGAGATAAGACATAGTAGAAGCCTCTAAAGGGAAGAGGAAATGAGACAGGAAGGATCGCCATCCACTTGGTCCCAGAGGACAGAGAGCAGTTGCCTTTGTTCACTGTGAATGAAAATGGCCTCAGTGACAGCTCACCCCAGGGACCTGAGGGCTTCCCCTCTGTGGCCAAAGGTCAGGTTCTGCTGCACAGAAGGAGGGGCATGGGCTGTGCTGCAGATTTTATGGAGAAAATGTTGCATACACAGATTGGATATTTAGTTACTATAGGGTAAAACCAGAAAGAGAAGGGCCATTTCTATTCCAGTTCTGCCACTTGCTGGTGGTGAATGGGACTTGTCACCTGACTGGTCTGTCTTGGCCTCTATTTCCTCATCTCTGAAGTGGGAACACAGGCATTGGCCTTGCGGATAAGATGAGTCTGGTATGGGGACCCCGGGCTGCAGGGCCTGTGCCTGGGTGGACATTGGTTGGCACAGGTGTCCTGTTGGATCTAGACTCATCGCGAAGGGCCAGGCAGCCGCAGAGATGAGAAGAGATTGGTATCTGAGTTTTTCCCGGGCAAAGACCTCCACGCAGCCAGGAGATCAGGTCTGATTTTAGAGGGGAAAGAGAGTTGGTGAATCCAGGCTGAGACCAGGCCCAGTGCAGTATGCATTCGTGCTGCCAGAGCCCTGTTCTCAGGCCCTGCTTCACCAGCGATTCTGTCTTCCAGCTCTGGATGAGAGCCTCGGACAACGTGGAGCAATCCCTCTTTTCCCACCTTCTGGAAATCCTCCGGTCGCCAAGGTAGGCTGGGCTTCAGCTGCTGAAGCAAGGGCTTCTCACCAGAAAAGGGATTCAGAGGGGAGGGCACACCCAGGGCCCTCTCCCACTCCCTGAGTGCATGTCCCCTGAGGCAGCACTTCTGTAACAAAACTGGTGAGGATGGGTGGGTGGCTTATAAACAGCAGGAAATTATCCCTCCCAGTCATGAGGCTAAGAGGTTAAGATGGTAGATCAGTGTCTGGTGGGGACCCCACCTCTGGATATAGAGGTGACTGTCTTCTCACTGTACTTGCATCAGGGGGGAGGGGCTCGGGAGTTCACTGGGGTCTCTTTTGTGAGGCACCAGTCCCATCACGTGGCATCACCTTCATGACCTAATCCCCTCCCAAAGCCCACTGCTGAGGGGTAGGTTTCCACATAAGAATTTAGGGGAATAACAAACAACACAACAGAAAGCCCTAGCGAGTTTGGCTCAGTGGATGGAGCTTTGGCCCTCAGACTGAAGGGTCATTGGTTCATTTTCAGTCAACGACATGTACCTTGGTTTTAGGCTCCATCCCAAACCCTGGTCAGGGTGTGTGTAGGAAGCAATCAAGTGATGTGTCTCTCTCACATTGATGTTTCTCTCTGTGTGTCTCTACCCTTCTCTTTCACTCTCTCTCAAAAAAAAAAAAAAAAATCAAAGGAAAAATATCCTGGGATGAGGATTAACCAAAAACATCACACAGTTTGGGGGTCACAGAACTCAGTCTATAGCAGCACCTTCCCCATGGCTCACGCATGTGGGCATGTATGTTTCTCCTGCAGGTCTGGGGCCTCGGAAGCAGCTTTTTGGCTCTGGTCTCAGGGCTCACTGTGGTCAGCAGAAGAGACACACCTCTCCCACCCATTCTCCACTGGGGTCCTGCCAGTCACCTAGGAGGCAGGGCAGTCCAGTGCTTTCGGTTGCAAGTAGTGGAATTGCACTCTCACCAAGTCAGGAAGGAAGAGAAAGGAGGGGAGGAAGAAGTGAAGAAAGGAATTCATTGCTCACACAGTTGAATGGGGCCCTGGAGCTGGGCCACTCACAGCCCTTTATCTGAAGTCTGTCCCCATCTAGTCTCTGCTTTCTTCCTGCTATGGCAGGGGCTGCAGGTGCCTCAGGGCCTCTTCTGGGTTTGGCACAGAGCAGGAAGGGCTGCTAGGTCCCCCCAGGCCAGAGCAGGAGCAGGACTGGATCTCCCCTGAGGGGAGTTAGGAAGGAATGGTTCCGAAGAAATCGGGGGCTGGGATCAGGGTAAGGGAGGAGAGAGGCAACATGTGCCCATTGCATTTCACAGGCTTCTGGGGCGGCGGGGAAGAGGGGAACAGGGCTTTGCGGGCAGCAGGGGAGACAAATGCAGAAAGCAGTCTGCTCAGTGCTGTGATGAGAAAGCACAGGGAAGATGGGGGTTGGGGAGGTGGGCGGTGCTCACAAGCAACAGACACAGGGAACTGGGCTGGCTCTGCCTCTTGAGTGTCAGGGACGCGGAGTGTGGCAGACATTAGCACTAAAAGGCGCTTCAGGGAGGAGCATTCCACCCATTTTACCTCCCTCCACCTTTGCTTTCTTTCCCATTCCCATTTTCTCTTTCCGCTTGTTTTTTTCTAAGAGGTGAGCATGCACCTCTTGCTGTTTTCTGGGGCAAGGAGGGGGAGGAGAGTATAATTTACTGGAAAGAGCATGTGTAATGAGCTTGAGGAGGGGCCAAAGATGCTTGAATTCTGCCTTGTCCCCTGACCCCCTGCGGAGTGCTCATTCATTTTGTGTTTTGGGGTGGCAGAAAGAGCACCCACCAGCCAGCTCGCCAGGCCAGGCCAGGCCTGGGTGTGGGTGTGCTCAGGGTCACACTCCAGTCGGCTGGCTGTCTTTGCTCCGAGTCCACGAGACCACTCTTAGTTTCCTCCTAGACTCTGCATGAAGTCCCAATAGCTGAATTTGAAGGCAGTTTCCAGGTTGGAGAGCAAGGAGCCTCCCCCGCCCCCCAGTGACTCATACTCACAGACACATATTTGATGGGCACCTGGCAGCATTGGAGCTTGATGGCCACAGAGCACACTGGCCTGGAACACCTTTTTAGCAGAAACACAGCAAATTTGGTTCATTCCAGTAAAAGCTTGCACTGCCTCTCTCTTGGCTTGCAGGGAAGGGCCCCGGAGTGCTGGTGTGGCCCACCAGGCACAGCTGATACCTAGGCTTGTCTTCCTCTTCAATGAGCCAGGCCTCGCCCCCTCCAGGATCCCTGCCATCATCGCCATCCTGGGCTGGCAGCTGAGGGGCCACTTCAGTGTTCAGGACTTGCTCAGGTACTGCGCCCAGCTGCCCAGGGCAAGGGCAGGGCCCGCGCTGGTTTTCTGAGGACTAAGCTCAGCCCTACCCTGACCATACTCACCCCAGCATCCCTCCCCTTCAGTGCGGGACATGTTCCAGATTTCTGTTGAGAGGAAGGTGCATGTGCAAGACCCTGGCAGGGCTGTGGGTGCCCCACTCCTCGGTGCTGACACACCTGTCATGCAGGGAATTCAAGACTTTCCAGGGCACAGCCATCCTCCCCAGGCTGAGGACTCAGGATGCCTGCTTTCTGTGGACTTTCCAACAGGCTACCCTGTGACATTTAATCTCATCCATCTTAACTGTCACTGGCTCTGCTGACCTGGCAAAGCATAAGTTAACTGCTCTGATGAATTCTGACAAACAGTAGAAGTCTCTGGAAATAATGCATTAACTACAGAGTAGCGTGCTCCTCTCAAATCCTGCCTTGCAGCTGCATTGAGGTGTTCTGTCTAGAAAACTGTCATGTATGTTCAACAACATGGCTAAGCCTGCCTGAACCTGTCCTTCCCTCTGTTAAGGGTCTCGCTGTTCGTGGTGTACACCCTCCAGCCCGCCTCTGTGGATGAGCGGCAGATCTGCGCGGATGGGGTCCCGGAGCCCTTGGGTCCTGGTGAGGCGAACGCTCCAGGCCACCAGGCTGAGAGCCACACGTAGTGTGGGCCAGGCTGTAGCGGGAGGGGCTGAGACAAAGGAGAGGAAGGCACTGGAGTTGAGTGTTCCCAAATAGGAGCCTGTGAGGTCATAGCATTATGATTAGGACTACACATCCAGTTAAACTACACATTCTCTCTTTCGGGCCTGGAATGGTTTCCAGATAACACTCAGTTTCCTGTAGCCCAGTGGGGGGCCTCAGGCCAGCCATGCCTACCTCCCCACTGCCCGCTGGCCCCCTGCACCAAGGCCTGCTCCTGTACTCAGAAGCCCTGCAGGGCCCAATTCCACCAGCCGCCTGCTGTCTGTGCTACTGTGCCACTCCCTCAGCAGGGATGTCTGCCCTGCCCGTTCCCGCTGCACTAGCCAGCCATTCCCACTCCCTCCAAGCCAGCTGGCCACCTTTGTGCTTCTAAAGCCCAGGCTCCTCTGTGCACAAGCTGGGCTGTGTCTCTGAGTCTCACTCCACCAGGTCCAGAATAGTAGCTGTCATATTCCCTGTCCCTCTGCTGGGGCTGGTGTGAGGGAGCAGGCACTGCTGCTCTGTCCTGGCCCTCTCGATATGCTGTCTGGCTTGGGAGCCTCAAACCCATGTGCCATTATAATTACTTGAAATTAAGTGCAATGAAAAAGTCCATCTTTTAGTCACACCAGCCACATTCCCAGGACTTGATAACCACAGGAGGCTGGTAGTTATGGCATGGACAGGGCTGATGCAAAAGATTCGCCTGGCCAGCACTGCTCAGTCTAAACAAGTTCTCTCTTCTCTTAGATCTAGACGGAAAAGTAGGCATTATCATTTCCATGTTGCAGATGAGAAAACTGAGGCTCGGATATTAGGGCCTCAATAAGAACATGGGCCAGAATCCAAAAAGAGGGGGATCTGACACCACATCTTCCACAGCATTATCAGTTCTATCGCTACAGCATGGTGTCTGTGCCCACAGTGGGTTGTCAAATAACTGGCCAACCAAGGGAGTAAATGAATGAAAAAGAGTTAATCACCCTTCTTATGTGGACTCCATTCAGAATCTTTTGTGAGACCATCACCTGTTGAGACAGTGTTAACCTGTCTCTTGGGACTATAATGGCATTCAGAAGTACAGTTCCTTTCCCCCACTGGATCTGTAACCTCTTGCTATTCCTCAAACTCTATTTTTACCACAGCATCAGTGTGCCAAAGCCTCGCCTGGGAGCGGCTGGAGAGTAGAGCCCAAGGTGGAGAACCAGGGTCCTTACACACTACCCCCAATGCCTTGCTAGACCCGGCAATTTAGATGCTCAAGAAACATTGCAGCCTATGATTATTAAAGGATTGCTCTTCTGGAGATACATGTTAAGGAGTGTGTGTGTGTGTGTGTGTGTGTGTGTGTGTGCTTGTGTGTGTGAAAGAAGAGAGATTGAAAACATCTCTAGTTAGAGGCAACTTTAAGAACCTTTTCCAAAAATATTTTAAAAGCATTGTATTGAAGTCTAGAATTGAATGTCAACATTTGGAGTCCCCTCCATGGTCTAATGCCTGAATAAAATAAGCATTTGGTGACTGTGATGGCTTACTGCAGAAAATAAGTCTCTTTACATCCGTTCCCTCTCAAATCTAAATGGCCTCTTTTGTAGCTGGAAGCCAAACATCTGGAAAGACAATCTGGCTCAGGAACCAGCTGCTGGAGATGCTGCTTGGTGTGGTATCTTCCTCCCAGCTTCATCTGTCCTCTGAGTAAGTAACCCTAGGAAGCGCAATTTGGCATTAGGTTGCCTCATCCAGGGTGCGGTGTTAAAACCTTTCCTTAATGAAAAGCTAGTATCTCAGAGTCAGCTGTCTGCAGTGTGTTTTCTGCACTAGTCAGAAAGAAAATCATATTCTCTCCACTGGACAAAGCAGACCTTGCCCTAAGATATACCAATGAAAATGTTTAATGGCATAGTAACTCGAAGCAGATTTGGTATAATTACAATAAACTTCTTTTGTCACCATTGCTCCAGTATAATTGTTATCGTTTTGGCAGTTGTGACAGTTACTAATTTTGATGTACTTTACTTGGCAGACAATAGAATGGAGAAATGGTTAGCCTAAATAACATTGATTGAGGAAAAGGCTTGCCAAATTCTCCTGTTCTTTAATGTTAGTTACCTTGTTACGTGGTGCTGAGTATGTCAGCCCAGATCCTTGTTCTTGCCCAATGGATATTTTAGTGTTTATATATATTTGGGGGAGCAGTGGGGATTCTCCTCAGTAAAATGGCTTTGCAGATAGTGCTTAAAAATTTGTCAGCCCATAAATATTTTCATTGCTAGAATCAAAACATGGTAGAACTGGGGAACTTGCAGATGAGCTAGTCTAAACCCTTCCTTCCCCTTATGTTTGAAAAAGAATGTAGTGTAGTGCTTAGCATCTGGGCTCAGATGTTAGACCCCTTGGGCTCAAATCCCAGTTCTGTTCTCAGGGACCTTGGGGAAGTAACTTAAGAACTCAATGCCTCTCTTCTACTCATTTATGTAAACTAAAAATAGTACTTGCTGTAGACAGAAATTAACATGCTGATAGCCTGAATTGTGGTGCCTAGGATACTGTAAATACTCTATAAGTAAAATTCTATCATCACCAACACCACCATCATCACCATCACCACCAGCACCACCATCATCCTCATCACCATCATCACCATCACTCTCATCACCATCACTCTCACCCTTATCCTCATCACCATCATCCCCATCATCCCCATCACCATCACCATCATCATCACCATCACCATAACTCATCACCCTCATCCTCATTACTATCACCATCATCCTCATCACCATCACCATCACCCTCATCCCCATTATCCTTATCCTTATCCTCATCACCTTCATTCTCATCACTATAATCCTCATTACCATCATCATCATCACCCTCATCCTCATCACTATTACCCTTACCCTCATCCTCACCACCAGCACCACCATCATCCTCATTACAATCACCCTCATCACCATCCCTCACCCTCATCACCATCACCCTCACCCTCATCCTCATCACCCTCATCACCATCACCCTCACCCTCACCCTCACCCTCACCCTCACCCTCATCCTCATCCTCAGCACCATCACCATAATTTTCATTACCATCATCCTCATTACCATCACCCTCATCACCATCACCATCACAATTCTTATCCTTATCACATCACCCACACCATCATTGAGAAAATAATCAGAGCCCATTAAGAGTTCTGCCAAAGTCCTGCAGTTAGTTAATTCAGAGACAGGGCTAGAAGACAGAATAGTCTATTGATTCCTATCCCAGTGGCCATGCTCTTACCATGCCTAGTCTGGCAACTGATGCTGAGAACACTGTCTGGGACAAGTAGACTTTCCCTGACTCCCAGGAGGCCAGGTCCTTTGCTGAGCCATTGCCTCCAAGGGTTGTGCCCATCTCCCTACTTTCCAGTTCACTCTAGCATGTCTGTATTAGCCAGACTCACCATTTCAAAATTCATTTTTGGACCTACAGTAAATCATGTAATTTTTTTGGCCTAAACTGGTAAAGATACAGACATGTTGGACCACTCTATTTAGATTAATTTTGACTAGTGTATTTCAAAAGGGAGGTAAATAACCATTATGTGTTTTATATGACTATTAGAGGCCCAGTGCATGGATTCGTGCACATTGAAAGGAAATTAGTTAGAAGGGGGCTGGCAGGATGGGAATAGGTGAGATGGGCTGGACAAGCCCTGGAGCCAACCTTCCATGGTCCCTCCGCTGGCGGCATTGGGGCTCGAAGGGTATCTGCTGAGTGAGCCAGGTCCCTTTGGCAGGTGGGGTCCCTCAGCCTGGCCTGTGGGTATCGGGCCAACATCGGCAGTCCAACATCCCCTGAAGGAGTCCTGGAGAGCAAGAAGGCACTCTATAAAGTTGCTGTCACTTGGCAGCTCCTGCATTGAACGTCTGTCCCCTGGTGGTCAGTGCGTATCAACCTACCGGCCAGCCCTGGGAAGCGGCTTGCCTGAGCCTTGGGCTGCTCTGCTATTTGCAGCTTGCCTGAGCATCGAGCCAGCCCTTGCAGCTCACGCAGCCCTGTCCACCTGTGTGCACCTGCTGGGCATGCAACCTCTTGGTGATCACTCATTGCAGCATGAGGGTGTCAGGGCATGAGGGTGTGATGACCACATAGGTTTTTATTAGTATAGATATTACTGTAATTGAAAGGATGGCCATCAGAGATTGCATGAGTGTGAGTATCAGTGGAGTACAGCTCCCACTGGACCTCCAAGCTTCACATCTATTGATGCATGGTTGCCAATTGCTTTGAAAACCTTTGGCCAACTTACACTTCAGCCATTCATAGACACATTCAACCATTGTGCAGCAACTTTGCCAGCATTTTATTTACCATTCCTTTAAAATTCAATGTTTATCTTGCAAAGTGGTATTGAGATGTTAACCCTAATTTGCCTTCCTAGGTGACTAGTGAGTTTGGATGTTATTTATCATCTCTGAACATGCCATTTGCATTTGTTGGTCTCCTAGGACAAAGGAGGAGGTGTTCCTAAGCCTGGGGCCTGGCTGGTTTCTGCTGCTCCTGCAGGGCCATCTGCACCCCAGCACCACTGTGCTGGGACTGAAGCTGTTGCTGCACTTCTTGTTGAGCCCTTCCCTGCGTGGGCGCTTTAAGGAAGGCCTGTCTGCAGGATCCTGGGTGGAATGCTGTGCAAAAGGCTTGAACATCCTGATGGGTGCGCATGTCAGGAATAGGGAAAGGCTCCCTGTTGAGCATTTTTGGTGCCTCTGTGTGACAGCGTGTGTTTCTGGCATTTCTGGGGGAAGTGGGTGGCAGGGGATTCCTTGTGCGCCAGTCCCCACTGTGGCCAGAAGCAATTGCAGTTGTTCTCAGTGGCATTGTGTGCCCCTTCTGATTCATAGATAACCTAAAGAGCCAACCTCCTGCACCTGACCAGGGCCCTTGCCTGCTTCCCGGATTCCGGGTCTTGAATGACTTTCTGGCCCACCACGTTCACATTCCGGAAGTCTACCTCATCGTGTCCGCCTTCTTCCTCCAGACGCCACTCATAGAGCTGACGGGTGGACACAAAGTAGGTTCTTGGGACCCCCAGGGATGGAGTGACATGCTGGGTTTTCTATTGCCACGTGACCAAGGCAGTGCCCTCCATTAGCTTGCTCCAATTCTTTCTGCTTCTGCTGTCCTAGAGAAATCCATGATGAAGGCGGGAGAGGGGGAGACAAATTGCTGCCACCACAGATCAGTGCCTCAGTCATACCTTCACCTTAGGGATGCCCTGGCACTCCCCTGTGTTCGAATATAAACCTTCCATGTGCTGAGTCTCCTGTGCCACAGCTGCCCAGCTTCCTCCCTGCCAGTCCTCATGCTGAGATCCTCACGAGTCACCTCCACGCAAGAAGGCCACGCTCTGCCTTGTGCTTGCCCAGCCTGTGCCTTTAATGATCTCGCCCTCCCACATCACTTGCCTCACCCCCTCCAGGGGGAGCTATCCTGCCAGTGCTTTGGCATCCTTTGCCTTATGTGGCACAGACAAATTTACATGCTCGCCTCTCTCCAGGCACTGAGTACCTGGACCACAAACCTACCTGTTACTCACCTTCTTGGTCACCTGGCAAATAGCAGCATCAGAAATTGTCTCTTGGTCTTAACTGAATTGAGTTGAACTGCCCTGAACTGACATGGGATGTGGCCATAGCTTTGCAAACAGGATATCTAAATCTTGATATATAATAATAGCGTCACAAAGCCCACTTCCAAAGCAAGGTCTGCATGCTGTGCCAAGTTCACAAACTCTGCTTTGTCATCGCTCTACGATGTGTCCAGGGAACAGATGCTGCCAGGTGTCAGGAGCCATGGGAGATATTTCACACATTTGCCTCACCTGTTATTTATGACAACCCCATGGGGCTGATAGTGCAACTTTTATTTCTCAGAGAGGGAAACTAAGGTGCAAGGAATAGAAGAGCTTGCATAAGCCTAGTCAAAGAGGCGGAGTCAGGCCTGCTTGCAAGAATCCTGACATCCCCTGAACTGAAGCCCTCACTCACCTTCTATAGTTTCATTGCAAATAATCAGTGACCTTGACTGGACAGTATTTGTGGTTTCAGACTAGAAAAGCTAAACTCGGCACAAGTTGCTGGCAGGGTCTTCAGTACCTTCTTGAACATGTGTGTTTCCCTCATGCACGGAGTGACTAAAATTCTCCCAGCTGCTGCTGCCGAGGGGTTTGCTGTCCTGCCTTTCCAAACGGGGCCCATGGGACACTCCGTGCCCTGGCGTGGTGTCTCTGTAGCCCTGACTCCTCTTTTAGGACAGCCTGGACGCCAAGCTGCAGGGGCTCCTGCAGGCGCACCGGGCGGAGGAAGTCCTCCGGGTCGGGCTGTGTGTCGAGGGGGCCCTGCTGCTCCTGAGGATGCTGAAGGCCACCATGAGCCGGGTGAGTACCCTTCCCCACATGCCGTGACAGGGGTGGAGAGGACAGACAAGGTTGGAGGGAGTCACCTTGACTTTCCCAGCAGTGTCCAAGAATGCCAGCAATTAGCAAGAGTTATTCAGAATCCTTTATAGAAGGGGCAAGGCGGCTCCTGGGATAACTCAGATGCACAATGAGAACCAGTCAAAATGTTTTCAATTTGGTGTAGCCATTCTCGCCAAAAGCCTTCTATTTTCCACTTGCTTAGGCATCTGACTTCCTTCACTGGGGGATGCATGTATTCATCAAAGCGAGCATTTCTGAGTAACATTTCAGTCAGAAGCTGAGGGACCCTGTGGAGGGGAGATGAGCCTTTTCCGTCCAGGAGTTCACCTCTGTCTGCCAGGCCTTCTCGCCTGCAGCCACCTGTGCGGTGGGCAGAGATGCCTGGAGAGCCTTCAGGCCACCCAAGGGCACAGAGGTGGGAGGAGGGGTTATTTTAGACATGAAGGCAAGTGTCAGGTTTTGATATCAAAATTATGCTAGCTTTATTTTAAAAACTCCTTTTTTTTACATTTAAATTCATAGTTTTTATATTATTTAAATTGTTTCCATGAAACTTCTTGTGCCTGATTTTTTTGTTGTTGTTATTGACTTTTTTTAGGCTTTTAAATGTCTCCATGACCTAGTTTAGGTAATTTATAATTTAAAAACATCTTCCAATTATTTAATTTGCACAAATGATCTCTTTTAATTTATTTAATTTTTGTGGTTACTTTCCTCTTCTTACTCTTAATTTATGAGTTCATACTGTCCTCTGCCCATCCCCCTCCCATCATTTGAAAAGTTGAGGGCCTGTGGGTTTATTTAAAGAGCCGGTCAACCTCCTGACTTTTTTCTGGCTAGCTCTAAGAGTTTGATGTTTGGCATCTTCATTTTCTAGTTGTTTTCTAGAGTTTCTGTGCTTGCAGCTTTAAAGACCTTCGATTCATCTTTTTCAGTGCTCATGTGGTTGAGCTTTCTCTCGTTGTTGTTGCCCATCTCGGTTTGTTTTGTCCTAGTCAGAGCATATGATCTGCACACTTCCCATCTTTGGGAGAGATTCATAGTTCCACTACAGTCTTAATGTTACAATTAATCTTGGGTGCCTGGAAAGATGTATTGTCTGTTTACAGCATTAGGAATCTGTTACCTTTTAACCAATTAGTTTCATTTTTTAAAAAGCAAATAAGAGAATTAACATGAAAGCATTTAAAATAAAGAAAATACATAGCATGCTGAGAGAAGTAAAAAAACGAGACCAAAGATTTACATTATAATAGCAAACACAAAGTGGTTCACTGGTGTGTGACAGGAGGGTCTCTCAGATTGGTCAGTAAACAAGACCCCGCCTTCTGAGATCTAACAAACATGCGACAGAAGCAAAGTCACTCACAAGCCATTCAGTCCAATGAAGATGTCTGTTGTTAGGCCCTCATGTGCCAAGTATAGTAGACAAGCACCAAAATATACAAGGCAGAAACCGAAAGGTAAGAGGAAAGACCAGAAACTTAACTGTAGAGAATAGTTCTTTTTTTTTTTTTTTTTTTTTACCAAATGTAGAAAACTGATTTCAGATCAGTACGTTTTATTTTTTTAAATTATTTTTTATTGATTTTTTGCAGTATAATAGTAGTACATGTTTTCCTTTCCCCCTCCCCCTTATCCTCCCCCCAGCCTCCCCCACCCCCCAGCACATATCCCCAGCTTCCCCCCTCCCCGCCCCAGTGTCTTTCATTCATTGGTTATGTTCATATGCATGCATACAAGTCCTTCCGTTGATCTCCCCCTGCATCTGCCTCCCATCCACCCAAGCCTCCCCCTGTAGCTTGACAGCCTGTTCAAGGCCATCCTGCCTCTATATCAATCCCTCTCCCCTGTTTCTTTTCTTCAAAAATATCTTGCCTCTGCATACTAGAAATAAATGTATAAGAACAAAAAGTGTTTCAGTCTCGGTTTCAATGTCCAACTTTTCTGAGTCCCAGTTTCAGTGTCAAATAATTCATTATGTGTATAAGTCAGCAATGGTATCCAGATGGTGGACATATCGTGTCAATGCATGATCCATCCTCTCTGGTTTGGTCCTGGGCTGCCTGCAGACATGCACAGCTGCTGACTGCTAGTATGGTAAGGTGTCGTCAGTGTCCCCCATCTCTGGACCGTCCTCATGACTGGAACAGATCCATCAGTTCCTCACCGTCGCAGGAACCCACATGGTCTTGGAGTTGTTCTCTGAAAACACACAAACACATTCTCGACCAAAAGTTAACAAAGGTATCCTCTATGCAAAATAGACTTGGGATTCTTTTTAATTTTTGCCTAAATGATTTTCCTTTGGCTTATTTTGACACCATGTGTGTTTTTTCATGGGTGTCCTGCTATTGTTTTTACAAATGGAATTTACTTTACTGGAGTAAGAATTTTCTAGATGTATTTTACTTACTCGATATTTTTTTTTTGTCCCTTACATGATATTACCCCGCTGTCCCCTCTCCTTTTTTGATTAATGGGGACTTTTGGAAATTTTCTATTGCAGTCTTGATAATTTTAAATTTTAATTTTTGCACACAAAGTGACTGCTTTAGGTTCTTTGGATGTTAGGCAAATTTACAGTGAGATGAACTACTAATAGATTTTTCAGTTAATGTTTTAGGAAAAGCTTTTTGTCCAGTACCCTATAATTTTCTTGAGTATTCTCGTATTTCACTTGGCCAATTTAAATTAATCTGAAAACTTGATTACTATTTTCCTGTCAATTTTAATACTCAAGCAGAAATCTTAGTTTACCCTGTGAATACTAGTGGAAAGGAATATTTGCAATTTTGAGTAGGTCCCGAGCATTCCTGGTAATAGACTGAATTTAGATATAGAGCAGCTATTGCTGGCCGAGTCTCTGTCTGCCGCCTGGGTCCCCGTATGAGTTGTGTGTGGGAGGCGAAGCAGCCGTGGGGGTAGGAGACCTCCCTTAGGAGGGTTGAGAATTCAAACCCCTGCAAGGTTTGTGGATGAGGGTCTGTGCCCCACCTTGTAGAGAATAGTTCTAACATTTCTTTCTCAAAGTCTATTTTCTTTCTTTTCTCTTATCTATTTTTATATTATTGTTTGTTCAGAACTTTACTTGGTTTGACATCATAACCCTGCCCATTGGCAACTAACCCACCACAGAGTAGTCTACCTCTTATTAAACATGATAGGAATGGAATCAGAGTATGCTTTCTTTGCATCTGGCTTTTTTCACTCATCCTTATGTTTGTCGGATTCACTCATGATGTTGTATGTGTCAGTAATTCATTCTTATTTATTATTGAATAGTATTTTATTGTGATAATTGATCACAATTTATTTATATACTACAGGCACAGTGCACGAAATTCATGCACTGGAGGGGGTGTTCCTCAGCCCAACCTGCACCCTCTCCAATTTTAGACATCCCTCTCACAATCCGGGACTGCTGGCTCCCAACCGCTCACCTGCTTGCCTGCCTGATTGCCTCAACCACTCCCCTGCCAGCCTGATCAATGTTTAACTGCTCCCCTGCTGGCCCAGTTGCCCCCAACTGCCCTTCCCTGCCAGCCTGATCTCCCCTAACTGCCCTCCCCTGTAGGCCTGGTCATCCCCAACTGCCCTTTCCTGACAACCCAGTCACCCCCAACTGCCCTCCCTTTCCTGCAGGCCTGATCATCCACAATTGCCTTCCCCTGCTGGCCATCTTGTAGCAGCTATCTTGTGATCTCATGGGGGCAACCATCTTGTGTGAGGGTGTGATGGTCAATTTGCATATTACCTTTTTATTATATAGGATTCTTGTGGGGATTTTTCCTTTTGGAAATAGGAATAAAGCTGCTTTGTACATATCTTTGTGCAGACATATGTATTTTTTCTGTTAGAAATATGCCCAGAAGTGACACTGTGGTCCATCAGTCATACACATGACTTGCTTTAGCAGATAGCACCAAATAGTTCTCCAATGTGAAGTGCCAATGTCATTCTCATCAGCTGTTATTCTAGTTGGAAAGTTCCAGTTATTCCACGTCTCTTCCAATGTATTGCATTGCTGGTCTTTGAGATGGTCGGCAGTCACCACGTGCGACAATCCTTTGAAACATCATTATCTCCATGGTCAAGTAGAAACCAGCAGTGAGGTTAGCTCATGCAGGCAGGGTCGTGGAGCACGGGCATGTGACAGTGTGTCCAGCCTTAGCCCTGCATTCCAGGTCACTGCATTGCCTAAGAACCTTCAGGGGCTCTGGTTCTTCACATAAAATACTAGTTTCTCTTCTGAATTATCAAGTCCTCTCCCAGCTACTTCTGCTTATCCTGTGCTAGTCACTGGGAAGTAACCCTCAGGCACCAAATGTCTCATTCAATCCTCACAATAACCAATTGAAATAGCTCACATTACAATTCTTGTTTTGCAGAGTTGGGACTGGGGGTGTAGGGGGAAGGGACTGTCAGTCAGAGGATTCGAACCAGGCAACTAACTCCAGAAACCACTCTCTGAACCCTGATCTCTGGTATTCCTCTGGAAATCAATATTGGGTTCTTAGGACCTGATAGAGAAGCCAGGTTTGGGGAACCCAGGAGCAGTTTCTCTCTGCTGCTTTCTCAGCCCATACCAAATCATTGCAGGATCCAGTTTAAAATCAGGTTTCTAGCTGCCCCATGTACATAGCCTTTCTTTCTATAAGTAGGCTGTGTGTTCTAGTATGAGGCTCAGTTCCAAACACCCGGTATCTACTTATTAAACAGGATGCCTGGTGCATGCACATGGGCCAGGTCTAGAGGCAGCTGCTGGGAAATGAGGCAGCCATGGATGGGAGGGGCGAGGCTGAGCAACTGGCCAGGGGAGGACCCGACCTCCACTTAGTGCAATCACAGGAATAGACTGAGCACCCTCCATCTGGTTGTTGGCATGGCTCTGCAGGGTGGGTTAGTTTGTAAGCTGAAGGCTGTCCATCACACTGGGGCAGGGCCTGAGGCAGCAGCTGGGCACTCTGGGACTGGAACCAATCTCCAGGCAGAGTAACTTGGCACAGCCAGTTAAGGGAGCTGAGCTCCAGGGACACTCATGTGCAGCCAGGATGGAGACTCAGCTGTGTGACTGAGGCCATGTTATGGTGGGGGTAAGGGGGAAGTCCCCAGGTCCCTCAGGGGACTGGGTGTCAGCTCAGTAGATGATCTGTTCCAGATCCCTGTCTGCTGGAGAGGGGGCTTCTCAAGTTTTGCCAGTCCTGGGGGCACATAAGCCAAGACAGGGTCTAGCACTGGGAGCAGACAGCACTGGGCTCTGAAAGGCTGAAACCAACCCTGATTTGCAAGTGTCCTGAGCACAAAGGCCACATCGAGTCATTAGAGGCCATTGGGCATACAGGAAAGATAGGCAGGGTTACAGCCAGACGTCTGAAGTCAGGCAGCACCTGGCTTGGCTCCTTACCCACCGGGGACTTTGGCACTCTATTTGACCGCTCTGCCTGTGTCCCATCTGGGAAGCAGGGGCAAATGCAGGCCTGCCTCAGAGGGTTGTAAGAGGTGAAAAGAGAGAGTGTGTGAAGCCGTGGACCATTGCTTGTGCATGTGAATCCTTCCCCAGGCAATGCCCAGGGCCCTGTGCCAGGCCAGTCTAGGGGCCTTACCATAAGGTATCTGGCTGAGAGTCTCAGAGAGCAGGTCTTCTTTATAAACCCTCCGGATCCCACACATGCCTCACCCAGTGCCCTCTCAGCCCCTGATAGGCCTTGGAGACAGCGCTGGGGAGCACCCGTTCCCAGTCAGTGTGCTGCAGTTCCTGGGCCAGGTACAGAGCACATACCCGCAGGATCCCGTCTGGCGGGCCCCAGAGTTCCTCCAGACCTTGGCTGTCATCACCTTCCCACTGGGAACCATCAAGGTAGGACACACCGCTCCCCTGCCCCAGTGAAGTCAGAGGCAAAAGGTGTCATCCCTCAAGAGCAAAGGGCAAGATTCCTGCTGCCCCAAATGAAAGGCACTTAAGGCAATGTGGCCGAAAGAGCAAGTCAACAGCTTCCTTCTCAAGTGGGATGCAGTTGTTAGGGATCTCAGTCATCCAATGGCAGATCAAGTCCAATTCTATATAGAATGCCTTCCCACTGATAATACAAAACAACAGACTCTGTCCCTGGTGGGAGGGTGTGGGCCAGACCCAGTGAATAGGTGTGGGCCGACTGGAGGACTGTCCTCTGCTTTTTGTCCTCAGGACCCTCCTCCAGTGTGCAGACTGTGATTCGGGACTCCTTGAAGTCAGGGTGGTTGGGGGCAGAGGGACTGGCAGGGTCTTGAGGATGAGGTGTGAGTGTTGGGTAGAAGATGCTATGAAGAGAGATGTGAGTGAGTTTGAGGCAGAGCCAGGCCCAGGGATGCAGTGGCCTGAGAGAGTCTGGGATCTGAGAGAAGCAGATGGCAACAGGTGTGAAGGACAGAAGCCTGCCGGTCACCCCTCCTTGACGGTATAGGAAGTGGAGATGGACAGGGAGCAGTAGCTAGTGACACAGTCTGCAAGGCTGTCACTGCAGCTAAGGAGCAGCTGCAGGACCGGAGGGTAAGGAGGGGTAGACACCGGCCACGCACAGTGCAGACAGGCAGTGTTTGCTGAAGGACCAGGTGAGGAAGCGAACATGCTCGTTTAGCTCATCTTTTCTATAAGTGCACTTACCCTGACAGCCTCCATCCACTGGACACCCACAACAGTCCTGAGCCTGGCACTTCCCATCACACTTTTCATTCCCTTGGCAGCCTGTCCAGTGGAGTGTGCTAGTTGTAGGTGGGGGAAAGGGAGAGAGACATAGCAGAGACACGGCTGTTGCAGAGTCCTGTGGGCTCAGTAGGGGCTTAGGACCTAGTCTAACCTACAAAACATTGAAAGTGAAGACATCATGGTTCTGTGATTATTAAGTGATGAGCCAAGATTTAATCCTCACCCATCTCTTCCCATAGCCCTATTCCTATCCCCCAACACTCTCACAATAAAGCCCATATCCTTTCTATCACCATCAGTTTAAAATCAAACCAAATGGCCAAATAAAATTCAGGAGTAATTTGTTTTAATAAAAGACTAAATATAAAGACTAGATTTGCAAAAAGATAAAATGGGTTTTTGAGTTAATATCAACTAAAGTAATATACTAGAAAAGTAAGAGTAGAGAAAAAGATGCACTGGAGGGAGGGGGATCGGATTCCAGCCTCCAAGGCTGGGCAGGGAGGAAGAATAGCCCTGAAGGCTGACCCTCACCATTCCCCAAGCAGGTCCCCTAGAGGTGACCAGAACCCTCAAGTCCTGACATGTTTAGCCTAGATGCCCTCCTCACCCCAATACAGTGGGCAGGGTCACCATTTGCTTAGTTGAGGTTCCAGCTGGCTGGCTCTTCCTCCCTTGTCCAGGGTCTCTGCCTGGGGGCGGGTCTGGCCCAAAGTCACCTCCCTGGCTGAGCTCAGATGAGCCAGGCTCTGAGTGGGTCCCTTGCTTCACTTCCAACACACTGTGTCCCCACACCTCCTTTGCTTATCCCAGTTCCAAGTCTGCTCCAGAAAAACTTTGTTGCACAAAAGTTGTGGCAGATCCACTTCACACAGGAAGCTGGTGGCCAGAGGCTACGGCTTGCTATGAATTTATATGGCATCTTCCCCGTTGAGGCCGAGTAGAGCTAATTAATGTGGCCACCACCTCCCTAGGTGCCATTAAATCCATTTTATGGCTTCATTAAGAATGGCCACATTAATTTTATGAATGTGCAGTGGGAGGTGCCAGCATATGAATGCTCTTGGAATGTCACTGGTGGGAACTGGAGGTCCCTGGCCGTGTGTCCTGGGCATGTCATTTGCCTCCCAACATCTCTGTGTTTCTGATGTGGCTGGGCTAATGGTGCCTGCTTCATTTTTCCCACTGTATTTTTATAAATAAAAAATGAGCATGTGAAGGCCAAGGTGCCTCAGGGCCTTGGAGGCCAGGACTTGCTGAAGTCGAACACCTATTTCCTCTGAGGGTCTTCCTGTTACCATCACCACAGCCTGGCTGGCAGTACAGGGGCCCCAGGAAATGGGCCCAGCTGATGACCATGTACAGAGCAGGCACGGTGGCCTACACGACTTTCTCATTGTAGCTCACCCATCTCTGTGGCATCCCTTTTGTATCTCCATTTGCTGCTGAGAGCTGCAGCTCTGAGGAGGGGGGACTTTCCCAGGACACAGTGTGGCTTCTCTGCTAAGCCCTCAGACCGCACTAGCTCCACACTCTGCTTCTCTCCACAACTCCTGCCTCTCTGGGGTTCAGGGACATAGCAGGCACCCTTATGGGCCATGAGACTCTGGGCAAGTCACCTACTTCTGTGGATCCTAAATGTCCTTGCATGTTAATGGGTTTGATCAGAATGTCACCCAGGCACCACTCAGCAATAGATAGGAAAGCACTTTGAGACACTGCCAGCCACTCACACTGGGGTTCTCTTGTCTTTGAGGGGAGCACCACTGAGTCCACCCAGAATGCCAGCACCTCTGGGGCCGAGGCTGAAGGTGACAGCATTGTGGAGGGTCTACAGGCTCCTGCCAAGTCCAACCCCACACAGAAACAGCTGAGGGTATTCATGCAACTCCTCCTGAGGGAGCTCCTGCTTGCCGCTCCCAGCCCCAAGCAGTGGCTGCCGCTGGAGGTGCTGCTGGAGGTGAGTGCACAGTGGACTGCCTGGCCTGTGGTATGGGAGGCCCAGCAACATGAGGGGACGTACAGAGAGACCTGAGGGCTGATCTCTTGTGCAAGGTGGCTCATAGTCAAACAGCTCCTGGGAAATAGCACTGTGGTGGGAGGGAGTCTTCCAGGACCTGCAGGCCCTGGCAGAGCAGGGAGAACAAGTGAATAGACGATCGGGGAGGGGGGATGAGGGGAGACGGGGAGGGAGGGGGTGGTCTTGCAGCTTCCTAGCAGGAGAGCCTGGTGTAGGGATTGTATAGAGTGATTTCTCAGGGCTGCTCTCTCAGGGGAGGCAGAGAAGGAATGCAAGGAGGATGAGAGAAAAGGTAGCCAGGAAATAGTCTCAGCCACAGCCTGGCCCCAAGGGGAGCACTGGTGTGCTATCTGTATCCCAGAGGTAACTCCACCTTGAGGCACCTGCCCAGCGGTCATTGTTTGTGGGCCACCCTGACTTGCCTTGTAACCTCAGGAGGTGGGCATCGTCTCCTGGGTGAGCCAACTTGGTCAGCAGAAGGCAGTGCCTTGGTGAAGGGACAGTGGTGAGCTGTTGGCAGCCTACACTCCCAGCAGCTGTGGTGTTAGCATATAAGCTAAGCAAGGGGACTCAGTGGGCACTGAGTGGACATGATGGCCAGGTGGCCACTGTCTGAGTTCTGGGTGTGATTCCAGGCTTCTCCAGACGATGCCACCAGCCAACAGAAGCAAGACTTCCAGTCTGAGGTCCTGCTCTCCACCATGGAAATATTTCACATGATGAGAGGAGGTAACATGTCGGTGCTAAGAGGTGAGTGGGGTGACTTGCTCCTCACTGTTATGACACAAGCTGCTGATAGCTGAGCAGGAGAACTAGCACACCCCCAGCCACTGCCCCATCTCCTAGAGGAGGCCTGGGTCCACGTGCTGCAGGACACGTAGGAGTGCGGAAGATGCTCTATGTACATCCGCAATAAGAGACTAAGAGCTCACTGGTGCTGCCTGGGGCCCTGCAGAGCACATGCTTACTTCTTTCCATGACATCTCCACCACCTAGTGGGCCACTTGGAAGCAGAAAGGCCTGCTGCCCTCAGAGCTAAAACCACTTCTCCACTGTCAGTAGAATTGTGTCCTCTTCCCATAAGGGAAGTTGAGATATCAACTGGAGTTAAGCATCCTTTTGCTCAGCATCTTTGCACCTATGCCTGGGCACAGCAAATGTTTCTTAAACAAATGAACCCAGATGAAGATGCTGCATTGCCCCTAAGAAGTTCAGGCTGATGCTTCATTCATAAGCTTTAGTTCCAGGGCAGCTGCACCTTCCTGATGAGTTTAAACATAGTCCTTTCTATGGTCTCAGCCATGAATTCCTCAGTGACACAACTAATCTCTGGACTCCTCCTTGCCTCCCAGCATGGACACCCTGGCTACTGGCCTTTCTCCCAGAGCATCTGCAGTATGGCAGAGTAGGGGGTGGAAGGTGTGAGCTTGGGAGTCCCGGCTCTGCTTTGGGCTATGTCATTGGCAGTGGTGTGACTTTGGACAGGTGCCTGAGACTGTGAGTGAGGACAGCAATCGAGGCTAACTCAGAGAGTTGTTATTAGGATTAGCTGAAATTAGAGCATTCACATCTGAGAACAGTGCCTGGCATGTTGGTGAGTATGGACAGATGACCAACATTACAGCCTTGTCCTCTGCCTGACACAGCAGGGCCTCCAATCACCACACAGTCTTCCTATTTGCCTTATGCCTCAGTGTCCCCCCACCCTCATTCCAAATGGCCACAGGAAGAGGTAGAGCCCCACATTTGCTTCCTCTCCACTGGGTTATATCACTGACCACATAGTTCAAGGCCAATGTATTTGAATAGGTGGGTCTTCATTGACACCTGTGGGTAAGACCCATATTCAGAGCCTGGGTTTCACAAAGGGCTACAGTGGGTATGAAGAGTGAGTGAGGTGTAGGCGGTTACCAAGAGGTATTGGAGACGTTGTGGAATGGCCACTTAGACTCTCATGGTGTCTCAGACTCAGTCTGTCTCCTCACCTGAACTTAGGCAATAAGGAGCCTCAGCCAAACACAGAAGCTGCTGCTGCACCTTCCCTAATGATCATCACCCACTTCACCCAGAAGCTGGTAGAGAAGCTGTACAGTGGAGTGTTCTCAGCAGACCCCAGACACATCCTTCTCTTCATTACGGATCACATCATGGTGGTAAGAACCCCACTGGCCATGGTGGTGTGGAAACGGCCGACCGAATGTCTGTCTGATGTGCTGCTGCTATACAGGTGGTCAAGGTCAACCTGCAGTCCTCCCTGGAAATAGCACCTAAGATAGGTGGGAGGAAGAAGCAGGGCCTTCAGAGCCCAGGCAGTCCCTTGTGACTGTGGGGATCCTGCAAGACTCTCACTCAGGCTACCTGCGATCCATCTCAGTGGTCAGGAGCCATGATCCCCTATGCTGACACTTGAGCTCTGTCCCCTTCTAGACTCTATTATGACTGTTCGTTCCATCTTAATTGTTATTCTTCATCAACAAAGGGCCAGAAAGGTCTTCATCTTCAAAAGACCCATTTCATCTTCTGCTTTAGCGTCATGTTTGGGCCTTCCTGAAATCGAGGCAAGAGTCTGTTTTTCCTAGCCCTGTTTTTCTTGCATATATCTCTCTCTCTTAGATAGATCCACAAACACACCCAGACATGCAAGTGCATGCTGGAGGTACACCTTAGGTATAAGTGTGTGTACATGTGTATAGCTTCTTTACACATAGACTCATACAATCTCAACATTATAGAGTTGAACTATTTTTGGGTCCTTTTCATTTCATTCTGGAAACTTTTCTATCAAATGGCCATTCACTCTTTCCTTGAGGGCCCTGCTCAGGGAGCTCACTATGATCCAAGGTGGTACACCTGCGATGGTCAGGAAGCATATTCTTTTACTCGGCACCTCCCTGGGTGTGCCCTCTGCTGCAGAACCTGGGAGAGACTCCTCCTTCTCCTCATGCCTCCTGGGAGAATGCAGTTGGCAGCCCCAGCACCTCTCTGTCTGGGAGCTGCCTTGATCCCAGGACTGCTCCTGGGTGACAGCCAGGCTGAGACGCAGTGCCAGGCCAGGCTGAAAGTGATGTATTCAGAGCCCCTTTCAAGAAGAACTCCAAAGGGAGACTTAGCCCCTGCCAGCTCTGAGAAGGTTAAAATCAGATCCTTGGGAAGTTGTACTCCCGCCTTCATTCAGTTGCTTTAACAAAGCCACGGACTGGGTGGCTCAGCAGTCAGCAGTGATGCCTCATGTTTCCAAGGCAGAGAGCACAGGATCAAGGGGCAGCAGGTCCTGGTGTGCAGTTGGCCATCTTCGTATTGTCCTTACATAATGGACAGAGAGGAAGAAACCTCTCGCTGGTCTCTTCCTGTCCTTATAGGAATCCCATCATGAGGGCTGTAGCCTCCTGACTGGGTCATTCCCCAAGACCTCATCTCTAATATCATCCCCTGGGGATTAGAGATTCAAAGTAAGAAGTTTAAGGCCAGAGGAGGGGGACCAACAGTAAGCCCACAGCAGCCGTCAGTGGTCCAAGCACACACTCAAGCTCACACCTGAGAGTGGGTGCCACCTATGGCTGATGTGCCTTCAGCATGTCAGGCCTGAGAACTCTCAGTTCTGCCCATATTTGCCATCCTTCTCTCCTGCTGGTGGCGCTCATAACTCTTAACCTCCATTTGAAAGATGTGACCAATCTGAGAAGCAGAAAACAATGATAAGAATATGAATCTCAGATTACAGCAGATTTAAATAAAACTAAGTTCGTTAGTATACATAATCGCATTGCCCATAAAATTCTAAGAGAGCAATGTATAGCTAATAAATGACCTCTCTAATAGATTGGAGGTCTTGCACCTGTTTTTTGTTTTATGGATTCTTTTTGATGAAGCCAAGTAAATGGATGGACCAATTAGTGTTAAGGCTGCAAACCAGGATCCCCTGCCTCCCCACCCAAGTTTCGCTGGACCCATTTCCTTTAGATGTTCGGTGGCTCAGAGAGGGTCAGGTGCTTGGTGTGAGATCAATCCTTGCTGACCAGTTAGCCTCTTTGACCCTGAGCCTTGTTATCTCTAAAGTGGACTAGTTTTAGTGCCTACTTCATCATTCTGTTAGGAGGTTTAAAGGAGGTGATGTGTGGAACCCCATGCAAAAATGCTTAGCATGGTTCCTGGAATACTGTAAACATACTGCACATGGTAACTAATACTTACAGTTAGTGACATGTTTAAATCAGACACTATTAATAGTATGTCCTTATATACCAAGGACCAACCTTCTTACCTATATTTCAGAAATCTCTGGTCCCCTGGCTATTTTCTATAAACTTTAACATTTAAAAAAATATATTTTTTATTGATTTCAGAGAGAAAGGGAGAGGGAGAGAAAGATAGAAACACCAATGATGAGAGAGAATTATTGATAGGCTGCTTCCTGCACGCCCCCTACTGGTGATCAAGCCTAAAGTCCAGGCATGTACCCTTGACCGGAATTGAAGCTGGGACCCTTCAGTCCACAGGCCAATGCTCTATCCACTGAACCAAACCAGCTAGGGAAACTTTAACATTTTTTACACAACATTTTGGTAAATCCAATGATTTGAATTGCCTTTATTGATCACTCACTGAAATGGAAGCTCAATGGTAGAGACAGTTGTCCCATTTGATTTTTAGGTCCTGCCCAATTTTGAAATACAGAAAAGACTGAGACAATATCATTTTCACAGTTAGCAGGGCTTGTTCCTAAAACCGTGCAGTGAGCACAAGCAGGTCTATGTGTGTTATTTCATGACCAGGTTGTTGAGAATGCCTCCTCACAAAGGGACAGTGCCATCAGCACTTTGTACAGCAGTCTGAATAAAGTCATCCTGTACTGCCTGTCCCACCCCCAGCAGTCCCTCTCCGAGGGCCTGGGCCTCCTCCGCGTCCTGCACTTCCTGCAGGAGCACTGGGACGTCATCTTCGCCACCTACAACTCCAGCACCAGCTTCCTGCTGTGCCTCATGCACTGTCTGCTCCAGCTCAGCGAGGGGAGGTAAGACTCCGGGAGGCACCCTCCTGTCCACTGTGGTCAGGGAGAAAGGAGCCTACAAGAAACACTGATGAGGTCAATATAAATGAGAGAACCCTTTGTTGATCTGGTTGTCCAAGTTATGTACAATGTTTGATAATATGGTAGGTCTTCCTCAAACCTGTCCATATGACTAACCATCTAGAATCATCGTAAAATAATAATTTACCCAATATCCACAATTCTTAGGTTGTAAGATTCTTCATTGATTTATTTGGGGGGCAGAAAACACCAACATTAAATATGTACTTTGATTTAATGCTACATGCATATTTCAGAAATATTGACATTTGAGAAATACAACCATAGGGTGGAAAAACATAAAAGAAATTGTATTATGCAAGCTAGGAATCATTTTGCTTATGGACTCAAATATATAGACAATTCACGATATAAAATAATGTCCATAACTACATGTGTGTAGGAAATACTACTAACAAAAGCTTTATCTCACTGAATCCTTTCCTGGAAGCCATGTTGGGGAACATGCACTCAGTGTGTGGAGTGTGTGTACCGGGTGTCACCAGGGCTTCGTGCCATGCTGCCTGCGAATGTTACCTCATCACTGGGGAGCCATGCTGAGTGCAGAGCCAGAGAGGACTATGGGATATTCCATATTCCATTTTGCTCTTGTCCTTGTCCTTATCCCAGTACAAATTATGTTTAATTACTGGAAAAAATGATCCCAAATCCTACCGAGTTGACTAGTAAACATTACAAAACAGTTACTTTCTGGGAAGCAAGGAAAAATACCCCCAGCCCCCTGTACCAGAGGAGGCACTTGCCTTTTAGTTCCTTTGCAATAAAAGCATCATTGTCAGTGTGTGGGTTAAATTGGGGGGTCCTGCTTGCCTGTATTTGAGAAATGGCTCCTGTGCACACTGAAGGCTTGGGTGATAGAAACAGGTATCAGCTGTGTGTGTACTTGAAGTCCCACCCTCAGAACATTCCTCTGTTCAGAAAGGGACTCCATGATCCAAAGGGACTTTATTCTAGAAATTTCAAGAATGGACATTGCCATATGCTGTATTTTTCCTTTTTTTTTATTTGTCATTTTTTGGTTCAATCCAAAACCATGTACTGAGTGTATATTCTATTGGTGGGCTGAGGAACCCAAATGAGAGGACACATAGATATTGAGATGACCAGGAGCCCTGGAGCACATGGCTCATGGGGAGCCTAGTATGTAACAGGGGAATCTAAGCATGGACCCTTCAAGTGTGGGCCCTGTCATAGCTCAGGCCACAGGCCCATGGCTCTGGCCCAGCCCCATGCCAGGCAAGATGAGGTCAGGGCCACTCAGAGGCAGAGTTCAGTGCTGTGGAGAGTCTGCAAGAAGAAATTATTGATTCCCACGATGGGGAAATCAGGAGAGGGTTCAGGCGGTCTGCTGGGAACACGGAGTGGCTTTAATCAGATAGAAATAAGAGGCTGGTGTGTTTCCCCTTTTCCAGGATGCTATTGTATGATAGCTATCGTGGATGTTGTTATGCGCTGTTTGCTTGAACTTGATTAGATAGTTTTTCCATATTGATATGTACTGTGTTTGAAGGATGATCCCTTCCTTCCTTCCTTCCTTCCTTCCTTCCTTCCTTCCTATATAATAAAAGGGTAATATGCAAATTACCCTAATGGCAGAACCACTGGGAACAACCAGTCGCTATGATGTGCACTGACCACCAGAGGGCAGATGCTTAATGCAGGAGCTGCCCCTCTCGCCCCCCGCCCCCCCCTGTTCCCTTGGTGGTGTGAGCTCCCACAGGAGGTGCTCTGCTCAGCCACAAGCCCGGCTGATGGCTACGAGTGCAGCAGTGATGGTGGGAGCCTTTGCCACCTCCTCGGCAGTGCTTAGGATGTCTGACTGTAGTGGGCTTAGGCCCACTCCCCAAAGGGGAACATCAATTGGACATCCTCCAAGGGCTCCTGGGCTGCCAGAAGGATGTCTGACTGCCAGCTTTGGCCCGATTCCTTGGGGAGCAGGCCTAAGCTGGCAGATGGACATCCCCGGAGGGATCCTGGACTATGAGAGAGTACAGGCTGGGCTAAGGGACCTTCCCTCTAGTTTATAATGAATGATAGCGTAATTCCAAAGTACTAAATTTCACAGGGAAAATCTCTTGTCTGCTAGTTATCCCGAAGGATTTGGATTGGAACCCAAGCCTAGGATGACTCCTTACTATCAAGTGTTTCTTTCTCCAAATGAAGACGTGAGAGATAAGAGAGTGGATGACTCCCCAAGTTTGACGGATGGTACATTTTATTTGCTGTTTATTTTGGGGGAAGTAGATTAATAGTGATAACTGCTGGGGTTGCATTCTTCAGTGTCTTTCCCATGATGAGGAAACATGTACTAAGGAGATACTCAAAGGCCAGAAAAAGCCCTGGAAAACCTCAGAATGATGTAGTAGCAAAGCAGGATAACCTGATGGGGAATAAAATTGGAGTGATTTTTGCATGGGTGGAGGGATGGATTGAAGAAGAGGAAGCTCTAAGGGACTGGGTTCCTTAGATGTGGAATGGCATGGGTGGAGGGATGGATTGAAGAAGAGGAAGCTCTAAGGGACTGGGTTCAACTAAGAGCCAGAGGACCTCACAGTAAGTTGATTTCCCATCTGGGTGCGTCTCTTGAGTTTCCCTTTGGGCCACTAGATAGAGTGACTGGTTGTTATATAGCTGTCTCTTCGACTTTCTTCTATAGACAAATAGGGACAGAGGAAATAAACTCATTTTTTTCATGAATTATTTAGCTTAATGGAGGGTATGTTTGGACTTGCTCATAGCATATCAAGTTAAAGGGATTGGCAGATTGTAAAAGAATAACTAGCCTTTGGATCCATGTGCTTGAGAGAGTGCTCCTCTGGGTCAGGAGGCAGCAGCAGGCCCTTGCCCTCCACTCTGGCCTGCTGCTACTTACAGGGGATAGCTATGATACTAGAGGTAGGCACAGGAACCTGTGTTCTGTTAGATTGGTACCCAAAGCCAGTGCTCAAAAATCTTGCGAATTTAAATTTTACTCTTACAGTGTTAATGACAGGATGAACATTGGCATTTAGGGACTTAGGTGGCAGAGTGGGCAGAGCAGTGTCCATCCCCTGAGGCTGAGAAAGCAGACAGTAGAGGCTGGTATCAGAGGGGAGACCCAATGGTCTAAGGTCAGAGGGGATTTAGGCACTGCCATGGGTTACAGTTTGGGTCTCAGCAGCAGAGTGGTGTGGTAGATTTGTACACATCTGGCCAAATGCAGGGCACTTAGATGGATGGTTGGTGGGGACCTTGAGCCAGTGCAGGAGAGAAGACTGCCTTGGGTCCTGGTCACATGGTGCAGTCTTAGTTTGGGTGTCCATTCCTCTGAGAGGCTAATATAAAGGCAGGTTGGATGAACTTTCTGGGGAAAACAATTTGGTTCCGTAGAGTTCTCACAGGCACATCCGTTAGGCATCTAACAGAATTGGGAGGTGAGAGAAAGGTTCCCTAGCTCTGGACATGTAGCCCGGTGGGCTTGGTGGGGGGAAGTTAGATGCAAGGGAGGGCCGGCTCACATAGATGTTGGTAGCATTGCAAAGCCAGGTGACATTCTACAGGATGTGAATGAAAGCAGTGCTGGTGTGCCCTCCCGGAGGGTCCGCTGACCCACCCTCTCTCTCAGTCCAGCACAGCATCCAGAGGACCGTGCACTCTCTCTGGCAGCAGCTAGTGGCACAGCGGCGGCAGGAGCTAGAGGACACCTTCAAGATTGATCTCTCTGTCAGACCCGAGGAGAGAGAAGTGAAGATGGAAGAGGTCACCCCGCTCTGGGAGGAGATGATGTTCAAGGCCTGGCAGCATTATCTAGGTCTTTGTCACTGGGTCCAGGGACTTCCCAGGTTCCTTTGGCCTTTCTCCCTCATTCCTTCAGAGGTGGGGTGTGCATCACGGAAACCTCATGAATCTTGGCTCACAAAGGATAAATGCTGCTTTGCCTCATAGGTGAAGGGAAGACCAGAGTTGCCAACCAAATGAGAGATTCTAGAAACCTCTTAGATGGGAGGGCCTGTCCACACTCACCTTGGGCCTGCAGCTTGGGGTCTAGGTCCTGCCCTGACAGTCACCTCCAAGCTGTGTAGTGACCAGAGCTTCGGTTCCTGGGAGTTCCAAGTGAAAGTGTTCATCCTAAAGATATTAGTGTCCCTTGCATTCTATCAGTGATGCAACATTTTACCCTCATGTCCATCAGTGCAACCGTGAGAACATTTTTCTCGTGTTGTTTTTAAAGAGGCCATTGCTGTCAATTATGGCTTGTTTTACGTCTTCCAGCATCACCAAGGTCGCAGCCATTAAAGAGCTGGTTATTTCCATGTGTACTGTCCCAGACTCCTGGGCGGTACAGCACCTCTTATTTCACTGGCTTTCCACACTAGCCCTGGCGAGTGTGTATGTGCATACATGTACACTTTGAAGTCAAAATGTCACTCTATTTCAGGGAAAAGTTCACTTAAACTGGACACATGTACCCTGCTATTCATATGTACACAGCGTGGGTAACATGGTGAGCTGGGTCTTGCTGCTAGCAAATGGCTCTCTTTGTGCCAACAACCATATTTTTGCAAACTATATTTCAGGGTCTGTATTTTAAACACATAGTCTTATTTACTCTCCACAATACCACGAGGAGATCAGATACTTTTATTCCCATTTCACAGATGAAAACACTGAGGCTTAAGAACTTTAGCTAATTTATGCAACAGTGAGCGCTCTGTGGAGCCAGGGGTACGCCGGGCCAGGATGCAGAAACCCATCCCATATTTCATAGTCAGAAGACAGCAATGTGAGCTGCAGCCAGGGCTGCCCCTGTTGCAGTGCTGGTTGGCCATTTGAATGACCAGCAGCTGGAGAGTTAGCATGTGTCCCCTCTCAGTTTCTCCTCTGACAGTCTTTGCTTCCCGGTCCCCAGCATCTGAGAAGAAATCTCTGGCCAGTCGCTCAAATGTTGGACATCACAGCAAAGTCACTTCGTGGAGCGAAAGCTTGTCCTCAGCCATGAGGCTGATCCCTGTGCGGCAAGCCAAGGACCCTGAGTGCAAGACAGAGGTGAGCTACACCCATTCCTTAGAAAAGCGTCAGCATTTTCTTCAGACCCCAGAAGTCACATCCCCTCTCTCCGTTGTCACTAGATAAATCTAATTCCATGCTCTTTTGTGCTCTCTCGGGTACTCGTGGCTCCCAGCTGAGGCTACTTCTGGGGAGCCAGGTCTTGGGCTTTAACTTCAAGTACATGCACCTCCCCTCCAGCACCAAGATCAGGTGTTCCTCATGACATTAAAAATCAAACGGAACCGTGACCTATGCTCCTTGTCATGTGTGCATAGGCAGCTGGCCCACAGTTCAGTGGGAGCTGGGTGTGTGGGCTCAGCAAGGGGGACAGGACACTGGTGCTTTCCCTGGAATGCAGGTTAGAGCCTCTTGCTTAGGTGGGGCTGAGGCATTAGAGTTTTCTAATTCATTTCTTTAAGGCTGTGTGGTACCAACAATGAGTTTTGTGTGATCACGGATACTGTGGTAAGGGACTTGGAGCATAGCAGGTTCTCTGAGCTGAGCCTGCTGGTCTGCTCACCTCCACACGGCTTCTCCGGCTGATCCAGCTTCCGTACAGCTTGGTGGCTGTACTTCCAGGACTAGCATCCCTGGGGAGAGCGCTTTCAATGATCTCACTTTGGAAGCTATGCAGCATGAAGCCTGCCGGGTTCCTTTGGCTGAGAGAGGCACAGAATTCTGCCCAGGTTCAAGGGTAGGAGTATGTGCTACCTCCTGGTGAGGAAGTAGCAAGGCTCCGCAAGAGCATGCAGGCACTTTTTGGAAAACACATCTATTCTGGTTGCTGGGCTCCCTGGTCTTCAGAGGCAGACTATAGTCATGGCCTGGAGATGGCCGAAGAGAAGGTCAGGAGACCTTGGGCAGTTTACTTAACATCCCTTAGTCTTTCCCTCCTTGCTTCCATAACAGGACAGATAATGTGGGAACCCGTGGGAAAGGGCCCCCAGAAAGGTGGGGTGGATCCTGATCGACACGTGACACAGTGTGTGCTCTCTGCCCATTGGACTTTGGAAATTGAGCTTGACTCCAGATCCCACGTGCTCAGAGTCTGGGTTCTGCTGTCCCCCCATGTTCACTGTGGTCAGTGGCTCTGGGGAGAGACACTGTCATCAGATCCTGGGAGGAGCAAGGCATGAAGGGCGTCTTGCACTGCCCAGCAGCGCAATTAGGGCTAGGGGAGTGTCTTTGCTCGGTGCTCCCAAAATGGAGGCTTCAGGATGTAGGGAGAAGCGCACAAATACAGAGGGAGGCTAGGAGATGAGTGTGACTGGGCTGCTGGCCCCCTGGGTTCAGAAGCAGACTAGCTGCATCCGAGCTCTGAAGCTTGTGGGAGACGCTGGTCAGCTAGTTGGTGGCAGACTCCCTGGCTACCTGAGTGATTCACTTACTTAGGTTTTGATATCACACGGCTCTCAGGAGCCCCATTGTAGATGTGGAAATGCAATCTAAGAGCAAAGTCAATGGCTGCACAGCCAGGAGGAGGCAGAGTGCAGGGGCCTGCTGTCCTGCCCACCGTGCAGGACCTCAGGCCATGCCATGCCTCTTGGGGCCGCTTGCTGAACACACAGTGGGAATGTGCCGTCCACATCAGAATACGAGGAAGCACAGAAAACTGCAAGTGCTCTAGAAACAGAAGACAGTTTACAAACTTCCGTTTTACCTTAGCTTCTCTACCAGGGAAGCCCATTCCACAGGAGCGTCACTCCCCTGAGCCTGGAGGCTGGAGCATCCCTCCTTGTGCCCTAGCATTTGGGCTGGACCAATGCACGTGCATCAGAGGTACCCAGCTTCTCTTCCATTTGCTTCACTTTGCTCCTTGGCCAAGTGAGCACTGTTCCTGTCTGACTTGAAGCCAGGGAAGGGATGGCCGTGATGCTGGGAACAGACATGCATTTTATGGGGACCCTTGCAGGCTATTGATGCCACCTCTTGCCAATGACAGGTTGACTCCCTCAAAGTCACTGTCATTGGCTCTGCTCAGCTGCCTGAGTCCTGGGGAGGTAGGTTGAGAGACCAGCTCATTTGAAAGCAGCTTAAGTAGGTCGCACTGTTTGGAGCCATGTAGGGTCACAGTGGCTCGCCACTGTTAACTCAACCCGTGGAGAGATCTGGGAAAAGGAACATTTGAAACTGGCTCTGTCTTTTTGTGAAGGTAGGCTGTGGAAGATGTTTCTATACCAGCGAAGGTGTCATTCATTCATTCACTTATTCAACTAATATTCATTAAGTGCTGTAGGCACTGAAATTACAGAAGAGAAAAAAGATGAACATATTCTCGGCTTTAATGGCAGCTGCTTCCTAGGGGGTGAAGATCTACAGTAAACAGATAAATTCAGATAAATGTGGGGGTGCTATGGCTGTAAGGAAATAGAGCAGGGAAGGGGGAAAAGGTGGTGAGAGAGATGTGGGCTGTTTGAATGGAGGTGGTCAGCTGTCCTCCCTGGCAGGAGGTGTGGAGCAGAGAAATACGGAAGGACATGTGCCTGTTACTTTCCGGGAAGGAGCGGTCAGGCTGAGGGGATCACCAGGCAAAGGCACCAGGCAGGAGAGAGCTGGGTATTCTATGGCAGCCCAGGTGGAGGGACTGGATGACTGGAGAGGGACAGCCCGGGGACATCACCCTTGGCTGTGTTCCGGGAGGAACTGGGATTTCTACCTCATGAGCAGCAGGGCTGGGTGACTTACATTCCTCTTCGATTTGGGCACTCTGAAGGTTGGGAGATCATTGTGGCCCAGCTCATAACTGCATGTACCTAGCAGGATAAACTTCTGCAAAACACATGTACACACACACACACACACACACACACACACACGTGTGTGCACCCCACCCCTGCTTCTTCCTTCCTATGTGAGCCCCATTTGTTCCTTCTTTAAACCTGATTGTGAATCCTTTTTATAGCCTTTAACCTGTGGATTTTTAAAAGCCAGATTATTTTTGAACCAAAGTGGATTATGTTTTAATTTTTAAAATGAACTGCATCTTTGCTTAGCAGCGCTCTCTGCCAGGAGCTCCACCTGCCCGGGCACAATGCCTGCTGCACGGAGGTTCTTAGGGACAGTGCGGGCCCACGCAGGGCTCTCGTCTTGGGCTGGGCTCCCGCAGCCCGCACTTGTCACGCCTCTGCACACTGTGCTGACAGAAGGCACAGCTTCTCAGGTACATATATGTGTGCTGTATGTCATAGGTTTAAGACAATCAACTATTTGCCCTGGGGTCTGTTTAATTATTTTTAAAAATTAATTTTGATTATTACAGCTGATTACACCTCAGTGAGCAATGTAATTGATATTTTCTAATGTATCCCAAGGAACATTTTGTACAACATGCATTTTGTTGTTGAAGGTTAAAGACTCCGTTATTGGTTTTTCCCTAAATATGCCCACATCATCAGTCCCTCCAGCGAGGTCGCCATCTGGAAAAGGCAGCAAGAGACATTACTCAGGCACAGTGCATGAAATTGGCGTTTCGGCTGCTTCTGTCTCTCCGTTGTAATTAAGGGAGCTGGTTTCGGAGGAAACATTATTCATTTTGTGTTACTCCTGATCATGTCAGCAGCTGACAGCTCCACACGCAGGAAAACTGTTCCTGGGAGCAGGGCAAGGGGTGCAGACGAGCCAGATCCTTCTTGCTGCTCAGCTCCTGGTGGGAACATTTCTTCTGGGTGGCTCAGTCGGCAAGGCCAAGGCCACTGTGAGAAGGGCAGCCCCTTCTTCCTCTTCCCAGGCCTCTTCACAGCCCCTCTGGTGCCCTTGTGACCATGTTTCTGCCAGGGCACAGGTTGTGGTTCCAGCCTGTCGGTCAGAGGCTGGGGTCCGGGCTTTCCTGGGCACCTGCATTTGCCAGTGTGGAGAAGGCGAGGATGCCCTGCCCACATCCTCGCCAGCTGGGCTCTGACTTTGCTCACCGCTCAGTTCCAGATGTTATTGTTTATAACTAATTGAATAAAAAACCAGTATTGGTGTCTTAGTTTTGACAGACACACCTTGGCAATGGTGTCGGTCTCCGTGGGAAACTGGTGAGGGGTGGGCAGGAGATCTCTGTTCTAGCTTTAGGACTTTCCTGTAAATCTGAAGTTATTGCACAATATGAAGTGTATCAGCGTCTGTCTTTCAGTGTTAGCGAATGGAAACAGTACACGGACATGGGCACTGGGGGCCAGGGGAGGGGCTGAGGGTGATGGCGCCTGGCCTGGACAGCCTGGGCAATTGGTGGCAGGGTGGGTGCAGGAGAGCATGGGGTCTAGTGGTGGAGCCGTGGCCTACAGGTGGCAGTTAAGCAGGAGACCAGCACGTTTCTGTATGTCCAAGTTAGACTGCAGCTAGGGACCCTGAGGGTGGACAGTCTGGGCTGTGGATCATTCAGTAGGGGGAGTGGCTGCAGTGGTCAGAGCTGTGGGAGTTAAAGAATGTACCTGAGAACCCTGTTGTGTCAAGGATTGCGAGTCTCCCCCCACGTTCCGCATGGTTCAGGGTTCAGGTTCAGGGTTCAGGTTCTGGAGGAGGTTGCACACAAATGAAAGAGACTAGACAAGAAAATATAAATTTGGGAATTGGGGGCCAGGTGTTAGCCCAACTCAAGAGAAAGGACTCCGCTTTGCTCTGGCCTTGCTATCCCTTTTATTCAGGTTTTGGGATACACCCATAGCCCTTAAGCAGGCAATTCCAATAATAGCCAATCAGCAAGGATTTACATAAAACTGAAAGGTGGAGCCAAAACGAGTTTGGTTCAGTGGATAGAGCATTGGCCTGCAGACTGAAAGGTCCCAGGTTCAATTCTGGTCAAGGGCATGTACCTTGGTTGCGGGCACATCCCCAGTAGAGGGTGTGCAAGAAGCAGTTGATTGATGCTTCTCTCTCATCAATGTTTCTGACTTTCTATCCCTCTCCCTTCCTCTCTGTAAAAAATCAATAGAATATATATATTTTTAAAAAACCACACACACAACAAAAAAAACCCCAAAAACTAAAAGGTGGAAGTTGCTTCAGCCACCATTATCTCAACTAAACAGTGGGTGCTGAGCTCTGACCTTTCAGAGCTCAAGGTCTCCAGCCTTCCGGATTCCTTGTCACATCTCTCTGCTAGTGAAGACAATGGGCAGCTTCCAACTAAGGATGAGCAGCAGGGAAGAGTGCCACAGGAGACAGATGAAGCAGGTCAGGGTGGAGGCGTGTTCAGGCATGGGAAGAGCAGGCCAGAGGAGAAAGGTAGGGTGCAGAGCTGCCTGGCCTGTGTCTTTGTCTGGCAAAGTGTGAGGTGCATTTCCCCCCCGCTTTGCTCCTAGGATCAACTATACATTGTCTCACGCTGGGGCCAGGTGGGCCCCACTGGAGCACACTCCTGGAGCAGGCCAGCCCTGGTCCTGTGTGTTTCATTGGCTGTGGAGACAGCTGAGCAAGCATTCAGGGGCTGTTTCTGAAGCTGAAATGACCCGTGTAGGGAAGCCAGGGTCTATGGGAAGTAGCAGAATGGATGGGAAGGTACCACAAGCCAGGGTGACACACCCATTTTGCTAAAATACAAAGGATATGCTTTGAGTTGGAGTTCTCTGTCTGCCTGGCAAGGATATGGAACATAGAAGCACTAGACATGTGTCCTCTAAAGCTGTCATGTGGGTGAGCACAAACCCCGCCCACTCCCCCACCCCCCACCCCCGCCCTGCTAGACACCTGTAAGACCAGCTGTGCCCACACATGGGGCCTCAAAGACCTCAGAGACCACACACCTGTGTGGGCAGGCGAGTGTGCCCCAGCCATGGGCTGCCTTCCCATCCACTCTGCATACTTTACCCATTATCTCTTTAAAAGACCATTGTTTAAAATAAATATAACTGAAGTAGAGATAATAATAAAATGAACTCGCATGTGTCTATCCATCACTTCCGTAATTTCCAACTCATTACCAATCTTGCCTCATCTCCATGACTAAACACTTTCCCCTCTGCACAAAATAATTTTGAAGCAACCTCCCAGACATCATATTATTTCATGCATAGATGTGTCTGTATACTTTTTTTTCTTTAAATATATCATGAAACACAAAAATTGCAGAAGAGAGAGGCAGAGTGCAGCATAGAAGGCTGCCACTGTCACTGTGGGAATGGTCAGGTTCCACTGCCCCTGTCCACTGTGCTTGTCTCTGTCTCCTGCAGCTGATTGGTGATGCCTTGCTCAGACTGAAGGCATGGGAGCCTCATGGAAACTCCTGCCCAGGGCAGGAGGACGTCTGAGGCTTCACCAGTTCTCCGATGCCTTTGAGTTCAGTGCTTTGACACTTCAGTGCTCAGTGGGTGAGGGCGCTGGCTCAGTGGGTGAGGGCACTGGCTCAGTGGGTGAGGGCACTGGCTCAGTGGGTGAGGTCACTGGCTCAGTGGGTGAGGGCACTGGCTCAGTGGGTGAGGTCACTGGCTCAGTGGATGAGGGCACTGGCTCAGCGGGTGAGGTCACTGGCTCAGTGGGTGAGGGCACTGGCTCAGTGGGTGAAGGCACTGGCTCAGTGGGTGAGGGCACTGGCTCAGTGTTCAGCGGGCGCAGGCCCTGTAGGTACACTCAGATGGTGAAAAAGGCTCAGGACTCTTGAGAGCCCAGTGCTGAGCAGAGACTGTGACAGAGAAAGGAATGGGCTTGGGAAGGAAGGGAGGGACTTGCGGGGTAGAGTATAGAAGCTGAGGAAGTAGGACCACATCTATGGAAACTGTAGTCAGAATTCCTTAGGTGAAAGTCAAAGATCTTAAAGAGATTGTAGGACATTTTAACAATCTGAAATTCCAAAGATTGTCACTGGGAATAGTTTTACTTCAACTTGTAGTAAATTCAACATGATGCTTGTGGGCAGGAGGGAACAAGCTTTCACAGGAGACATTTCTCAGAGATGGCCCAGATCTGGGGGAAGTTCAGACACATGAAGACTCTAAAGTTGAGGGTGAAAACTTAGCAATCCATTACCGCTGGTGGAAGCAGGGAGAAAGTCAGCCTGTGTCAGCCAATCAAGAAATAAGTGTGTGTGTGTGGGGGGGAGAGACAAAAGGTCAAAACCTGGGACTGAGGGAGTGAGTGGAAAGCCTAGGTCACAGCTTTTGTGAGGCGCCACCGCCCGTTGTGCTCGGAGGTGGGAAGTCTTGTGAACACGTAATTAAGTGGGAGCATGTAATTACTAGTGTCTGTTAAAGGAACAGAATCACGCACAAACAAATGTGAGCATGGCTTTAAAATGACTGAAAGCCATTCGTTGTGCTTTGCTTGTGGTGGGATTTGGTATAAGAAAGAGGACATTTATTAAGTCCAATAGTTTAATTTCTGATCCTCTGAAGCTTCTGCTCTCAGTGTAATTGGAAGTGAAGTCTGTATAGGGTAAATCTCAGCCTTGCTCTTGCAGGCAGCTGTGCACCAGCATCACACCCAGAATGAACTTCCCACAGCAGCGTGTGTCCTCGGGCAAGGTGGAGACCCCGACCTGGGGTCTTGGATAAGCACGTAGGTGGGCAGCCCGAGGGTGAGTTTGCCCTTTAGGTTTCCTTCTAGTGATATGGGCACTCAACCACAGCCTTCTCTCTCATTTCCTCCCTTCTCTTCTCTTCTCTTCTCTTCTCTTCTCTTCTCTTCTCTTCTCTTCTCTTCTCTTCTCTTCTCTCTCTCTCTCTCTTTCTCTCTCTCTCTCTTTCTCTCTCTCTCTCTCTCTCTCTCTCTCTCTCTCTCTCTCTCTCTCACACACACACACACACACACACAAACGCACCATTCTGCAGACAGTTGATGCTGGAACCCGCCCATCACCCCAGTGAGAAGTTTGTGGAAGTAGCGCTCTTGACCAAGGAACCCTACACCATAATGGCACAGTGGACAGGCCCTGGCAGCTGGGGATTTGAGCAGCATCACTGGCAGTGTTAGGGATCAGAATAATGAGAAGCCCCACAATGGGCCCATGGAGACAGTGGCTTTCCCTTTTCCATTTTAAGGAAATATTAAACATTACTAGTCAATCACAGGGCCTGCTACAGGAGTTTGAAAATAGAAGTAAATGAACAAAGCAAACACTGATACCTTTACTGATGCTTCTTTACAAGTGCATCATTTGTGAGGCATCTTTATCTTCATAATAGAAGGATAATTAACATCACTAATTACCTAATTAAGTCCATTAAGCATCCACCAACAGAGCCTGTGAAGCTTACATCATGTTCTACTGTCAACAAATGCTTTTGATTTCTTAGGAAGTAATTAAAATGTAAATTAGCATGCAATTGTAGGCACAGGGGAAGTTTTGAATCAGATATTCGTCTCAGAACCACTTGGAGCAACATCACTGGGGTGCTTTCTCTGGGCGAAGCAGCCTTTTCGCGATGGGACACGTGGAAGTTGCCTGTGGCATCTGCCAGGCTCCACACACCGTGCAGCAGCAGCGTGGGTAGCTGATGCATTTGTTCCCCTGATTTCTGCTTTTGTTTTTAATTTGATCGTTTTACTTAATATGTTCATTTATGTTTGTGTCCTTTGTGTTAAAAATATCACAACTGATATTTATTTCTGAAAAATTTCTGTAACTCGTTTTTTTTCTGAAACCTCTCTGTAATTTAAATTCTCTAATTGTGTTTACTCTTTAAAGACCTTTAGGGCACATCTTTTATCATATCTTGTCTGTCAGTTAGGTTTGGAGAGCAATCAGTGGCCTCCTGAGCCCAGGTGATATGCATGGGCTGGAGAGAAGCTGCAAGGATCAAATGGGGCCCTGCGAGCTCACGCTTCAGGGTGTCCTCAGCTTCTGACGAAACTCTAACTGGAATGAGCATGTTGTAATGCAAATACCCGGACCTCCTCAGGTTAGAATCCTCCCAAAAACCTCACATTTGCTAGACAGGATGCTTCCAAGATAGAAACCCCCAGCCTGAAGCCCTGAGGTTACTCTTTATTTTTTAAAAATATATATTTTATTGATTTTTTTACAGAGCAGAAGGGAGAGGGATAGAAAGTCAGAAACATCGATGAGAGACATCGATCAGCTGCCTCCTGCACGCCCCCTACTGGGGATGCGCCCGCAGCCAAGGCACATGCCCTTGCCGGAATCGAACCTGGGACCCTTCAGTCCGCAGTCCGACACTCTATCCACTGAGCCAAACCGGTCTCTGCCTGAGGTTACTCTTTAAACAACCCTCATTGGACCCAGTTCACCCACCTTCCACTAGAGCTTGGTTTGTTGTGGGGGCTCATGGGCGTGATGCCCACCTCTGCAGTCTGGTGCACAGAAGCTGGCCTGGGTGAGCACCCCGTCACCTGCTCCATAAGGAGGAAGTGCTCACTCCTGATCCTGAGCCACCACCTCTGCTTGAACAAGTTTCCAGGGATGGACTTGGTAGTGCAGGACCCATGCCACCGGCTGTATTATGTCAACAGGTATCAGAGGAAGGCAGTGAGAGAACAACAGCCCAAGATTCGGCCCTGGTGACCACGATGGTCAGGGTGGAGGCCACATGAAGAGCCCCTGACCCACTAACTGCTCAGCTATGGGCTGGGCTGAGGCTACTCCCCACGCTGGGCGGTCTGGGCAGTCTGGGCGGTCTGAGCGGGGGCAGGCAGCTTTGCAAAGTGCCTGGCAATGGAGGTCAGGCTGCTGGGCAGCAGCAAGTGGCAGCCTCGAGGGGAGGACAGTGACTTGCTTGGGCTCTTCAGAGAGACAGCAGTTTAGGGGCAGGACCCCCTGGCTTTCGGGGAGCACTGCTTGCTGGCAGTGAGTGTGGGGGTCTGTATCCCTGGATAAAGGGCTCTCGCTCTCCTTAGACTCCAAGGGACCTGTTGGCAATCCATGCACAGGGCAGGGCGGGTGAACAGGCACTGGGACTGGCTTAAGGACCAGCTGCAGGACCAGGGATGGCCAACCTCCTCCGCCGTGAGCACCTGCCTACGCAGCCGACAGAGCATTTCTTTACCAGAATTTCCTCTCAGATGTTGCTACCTCAAAATATGGTCTACTCTAGCATCAGGGCAAGGACGCCAGTCCGAGAGTACATGAGGAATAATACCTGCAGACTTGCATGGCCCTCAAATGCCTCACCTGTCGCTGGCATGGAGGCCCGGCCGCCCTGGCCCCACAGAAGCCCCAGGATGCCCAGGCTCTGCCACCTGAGAGCAGTCGACACCACCCTGCGGGCACTCTTTTGAGCCATTGGCCCCACAAGAAGTGAGACTCAAGTCATTTTCCTTCAGCAGCTAGATGAGAGCTGGAGCCCCGCCAGGACAGGCGCCGAGTGACGCGAGTCCCACGCAGCAGCGTGATGCTCTAGGTGCAAGGTCATGCCATGGCCCACCGACAGCCACCTCGAATCTAAACCATGTTTTGCAAAGTCCTTAGGGATAGATGCTTCCTCAAGGCTTTACCCAACAGAAATGTCTTGTCTGAAGAGGCTAGTGAGACCGTCTCACCTCCTGCTGGTTACTTCCTGCCTGTCTTCCTCCATGCCCAGCACCAGTGCTATGGGCATATGCCCTAGCTGACCACTGACACTGGGGACCACCTCAGAGTAACCTCAGCTCACGCCTGCAGCTCAACCACTATATTTTAATGTAGAAATACCATGTCATATGCTATTCAACAATGAAATAGTTAGGACCGGACACAACATTTCTCGATAAGAATATAGAAATGAAGCATGGCACAGGGTCCCTGTGTTTCAGGAGTCCTTGTAGTCTGGTTACTTGTCTCACAGTAAAAGGGGGTTCTAAAAAGTGTACATTAATCAAGATTTTGTTAATTGAAACAGATTAATCTTGGTTGAATCCTTTTGAAAACAGGATACAGTCCTTCCCTTGAAAAGCTAATGATACCCTGGAATCTCTTCTGAGGTTCAGATGTCTGAATATTGGGATGCTTAATGTGAGGTAACCTGCATTCTACAAACTAACCTTGTGATTAGGGGAAGGAAAGGTATCATCATCCCAGGATATGCGTTAAAATTCAAATGTGTGTGTGTGTGTGTGTGTGTGTGTGTGTGTGTGTGTAGGGAAACTATTTATTTATTTCTCTAAACTTGAATACTTAAAACTTAAACATTCATCAATGCAAAAACACTTTCGAGTTCACAAATGAAGCATTTCCAACGAAATAAAGAATAAAACGGCAGATGGCCAAGGAGTGGAGACTTAGCAGGGCCTCCTGAGGTGCTGCTGCCATTCACAGCCCGCCAGGCCCCACTCAGCTCTGCCGCCAGTGCCTGCCACATGAGTTAGTGAGTCATAGCACGCTCTCTCCCTGGGACCCATCTATTAGGAGAAATAATTTTGGTTAATTAAAAAATTATTTCAGTGTTTCCAAACAGAAAGTTCTGAAGTTTACTTGGCATTGCTGTGGTTGGGGGTTGGTACAAACACGGCTCTTTGTCCTGAAGGGAAGGGAAGGCTGGGCTGTGGGGGGAGCCGAGGCTCGGAGGCCGGGTCCTTGCTGCTGGCTGATTTACTAGCATAATCAGGAGTGAGAAGGGAGTGGCTGAGGGCCTTGGGCATCACAGGTGCTTGAAGGATTGTGTGTGTCGGGGAGGCTGCGGCAGTGGCTCTGCCGGGACTTCTGTGCTAGGACTCTTGTTCAGGTGGGGCTCCCGGTGCTCTCTGGGAAGCCATGTATGAGCAGGCCCCGCGCGTGTCAAGGCCCAAGGTTGGGAGTGAGTCTGTACATTTGAGAAGTGAGAGAGCTTCTATAGCTGGAGTGCAGAGGACAAGTGGCCTAGCAGGAGGGGCTGAGCTAGTTGCTGGGCGGGGGGGGGGGGGGGGGGGGGGGGGGGGGGGGGAGCATTTGAACATTGACAACACAGGCCTTTGACAGCAGCCCATCCCCCCAGCCGGCCCTGCCCTGTGTGGATGCAGAGCCTGCGCTGCCATGGAACACAAGTCTTTTATTTTTATTTATCTATCTCCCTAGGCAGATTTTCAAGGTCCTGGAGGACAGGCTGTGTGCTGAACCTCCTGCAGCCTCAGGGCCAGCACAGGTCCTAGACTGGAGCAGATGCTGGGGATTGTGGGCTGAAGAAGACAGAAAAGAAAAACTCAGGCCTGTTTTCCCTCCCAGTGGCCACATCTGTGAGCCCCACCTGAGGGAGAGGGAGGGCTGGTGTTGGTTGGGTGCCTGTGACCTCGGGGAACCCCGCCGTGGGACCTCCTGGGTCCCGGGCAGCCCCGCAGTGCCGGGAGTGCAGGTGCGTGTCCATCTGGGAGTGGAGCGAGGGGGTGGGGGGCCGGCTGTGGGCAGTGCTGTCGGGGAACTCACGGTGTGGACCCAGACTGCCACCAGCTCTTTCCCGTCCTGAGAGCTGACTGAGGGGTCTGCTCTAGATGGGTGCCTGCAGGCGACCTCTGCCAAAGTGGCCTTGTCCCTCCATGAACCCCGAGAACTTCATGACCTCTAGTTCCTTTCCCTTCTGGATCCTTCAGAAGCCAGTCGTTAAGTCCACCTCCCTTTAGTAGGGTAAGCAACTGAGTTCTGCCTCCTAGGGGGTTAGGTATGTACCTCCATTCTTTGAAGTTCTATAAGGAAGGTTTGCCTCTTTCCCTCATAAATTTATTTGTTAAATCTTATTTCTATCATCAGGGACTCATCTATATGTATACATTGGGCTATAATTTATTAAGCCCGCTGCGGTGGGTGTCACGCTCAGCCACAGAGAGGGCACTGTGTTGGGGCTGCCATAACCAAGGCTGAAGCTGGGATTCACAGCGATTGTTCTCACAGCCCTGGGGTCAGAGGTGAGACCCAAGTTAGCGGGTGCATTCTCCCAGGCCTGTCCCCTGGGTGCAGCCAGTGCTCCTGTCCGCAGCTTCCCATCCCTCCCTCCTCTAAGGAAGAGCCAACAGCGCTTTGGACCACTGCAGGGCCTGCTGCATGAACCACCTTTTTATTTTATTTATTTATTTTTTAAAATATATGGTATTGATTTTTTACAGAGAGGAAGGGAGAGGGTTAAAGAGTTAGAAACATCAATGAGAGAGAAACATCAATCAGCTGCCTCCTGCACACCCCCTTCTGGGGATGTGTCCACAACCAAGGTACATGCCCTTGACCAGAATCAAACCTGGGACCCTTCAGTCCATGGGCTGACGCTCTATCCACTGAGCCAAACCAGTTAGGGATAAACCACTTCTTTAAAAGCCCTATCTCCAAGGGCCTCTGTCACACCCTGAGGTGCTGGGCATTAGGCCTCAACATAGATGATTTGGAGAAAACTATTTAGTCCACAAAAGCACCTCAATATCAGTAGGTGTTGGGGGGAGGGATTTCCAACCTTTGGAATAGATCCTCACACTTACTTCCCATCCATGCCCCTCCCATGCCTCAGTTTCTCACATTCCTGCTCCCTCTGCTTGCCCCACCACCCCCTCCCCTCCCCTCCCCTCCCACACCCCCTGCAGACACCATGGCTCTAGGAGTCCCTCCTGTGAGGACAAGGGGACAGGAGCCACCGAGAGGAGACAGGAGATGTGGCTGAGTTCAGGGAAGGGCCCTGTGGTGGCACTCCATACCTGTCAAGGCTGGATGGAGGCCCTGGCCAGGCAGAGGTCCAGGCAGGTGAGCGGGAGGCTCCTGGGAGGCCAGTGCCTGCAGCTTTGAAGCTTTTGTCCCTGGCTACACCAAATTGTTGTTTTTCAGTCATCATCCCCCAAGTACTCATGACGATTGAATTTAATCAAAACATCACAGTTCAACAAAGACAAATTAGAAACCTCCGTACATCTTAGAAATTAATCTGTGAGTGAATTTAACAGGAGAGGAATTGCCCTGGGTGGTCAGGTCCCTCCTCACCCACTCTGAGGCCGCCGTTGTCATTATTGCTGGAAATATGATTATTACTCTGCTATCGTTTGACATTTATTAAGAATCCAGGGGCTATGTCTCCGTAGCAGAGAAAAGTGCCATTATCTGAGCCCTGGGAGAAAAAGCACTTCCTGGCCTGGGTCGTAGAACAGATGCTCTCAGAGGCCCCTGGCCTGTGCCTGTGGCCTGGTGTGGAGGGGCACAGCACAGAACTGGGGTGGAAACCGGCTGTTGAATGTTTTGCAACAAGGGAAATCCTGACTTGCAGGTGGCTTTCACTGTGGCAGTGGTTGAGACAGCCAGGCCTGCCCAGCTCCTGACCCTCGTCCTTTGCAGACCTAGAAGTGTTGTTCATGGACCCTACTAGGCCTTGTTCATCCTGACCACCAGGAATGGGTTACTCTGGGCAGAGAAAGGCCAGCTGCAGAGAACTTGGCTCCGAGAAGGGAGGAGGCTCTGTGAGCTTCATTCCAGTATCTCAAACTCTATTGTTGCCTCCATTTGTCAGGCCCTGGGCGACAGAGGTGGGCAATGTCCTCTGGGAGCTCATTCCAAGGGCAGGCTGAGGGGCCTCTGAGGGCCCCCCACCGCGCTGTGGTGCAGCTGCTGCCCCTGCAAGGCTACCTGCGGAGCTGGGAGGGTGTTGGAGGGAGAAGATGGCAACGCAGTTACGAAGTGCTCGAGCAGATAGGATTCTGCTGCTCTCTACTCCCAGCAACATGGGATGCTTACTCAACCCCCTCGCCCTCCCAGACCCCCCAGCAGAGGAGAAGAGACTGACATGTGACGGGTGACCAATGAGAGTGATCAGTGGGAACATGTGACACACAGGGTGCTTGTCTCCTCCACATCTGAGTTTCATTTCAGATGCAATGAATGACAGATCACTTGGGTTCAACTTGAACATGTTACTTGTTTCTTTGGCCAAAGAAAGTTCAATGTTAAAGGAATCAGATTTGCCACTAAAGTCAGACTGCATGGCTTTGTAGAATTATTAGTGAATACAGGAACTTTAAAATTGTGAAGAAGACTGCCAATACTGGGTTATCTTTTAAAATATATTCATAAAATGGAAATCAAGTTGTCAATAATATTCTTAAAATCCCCTTAATTTATTCATCAAAAATGATGCCATTCGTGGTTTCGTGAATTCTGCACCAGCCTCTGTACATTCCTCAGGCAGCATGCCCACCAGGAATCAATTACTATTTCTTTGTTAAGTGTCTGATGATATGGTTGGCTTGTGCAATTTGGGGAAACAAGATTTACTAAAAGTTATTTGTCTATGAACATGAGAATTACAATCTGTACAATGAGTTGTCTGCACCCAAAAGAAACGTAGGACTATGTCCAACCGAGAGAGTGGGGACTCCCATCCCCCATCTGGTTCATGATGGGGCTTAGGTAGAAAGTTTGTAAGAAACCCATTGTATTTGTCAATACGCTTATTTTCAAATACCTTTTATATACTTTTCACATTTTATTTACTACTGCCAAATACCCCTCATTCAATTTCTCCTTGTTAGCATCTTATGTTACATAACATGGTGCATTTGTCAAAGCTAAGAAGTGATATTAATTAGTACATTACTAGCTAAACTCCAGACTTTATTTTTCAGTTTATACTAACCCAGTTCAGGGTTAAAGGCACCACAGGCATTTAGCTATTACATGCCCTTAGTTCTTCCTCTTGGTGACAATTGTGCACTCTCCTTGCTTTTTCTTGGCCTTGACAATGTAGAGAGGTACTGGTCAATGAGGTGTGTTTCATAGAATATGCCTCAACATGCGTTTGTTTAGAGTTTTCCCTCATCATCAGCCTGTGGATATGGGTTCTTCATAGAAAGAACACAGAGAGTGCCCTTCTTGTCACCTATCAGCTGAGGGCTGCAGAGCACCATGCGACACTGCCTGGTAATCTCAGCCTTCAGCTGTAGTCATGTGGTGCCTGCAGGTCTCCCCACTGGGAAGCTACTGTTTTTCCCTCTCTACACTTGATCCTTTAGAAGCCAGTCCTTAAGTCCACCTGCCTTTAGTGGGGTAAGCAATTGAGTTCTGCCTCCTGGGTGGTTAGGTATGTACCTCCATTCTTTGAATTTCTATAAGGAAGGTTTGTCTCTTTCCCCCATAAATTTATTTGTTAAATCTTATTGATATCAGCAGGGACTCATCTATATGTATACATTGGGCTATAATTTATTAAGTCTATAATTTGTTTTGTTGCTCAAATTATTCTAGCACTTTGCTCATGGTATTTCATTCATCTCATACTTGCTTTCACTTTAGTGCTCTTGATCTTTTTTCACTGATCACAAATATAAATCCACTCCCATCACCACCCTTTCTAACATATTTTATGTATGTATTATTTAGGAGAAGTTAGGTTTTGCTGCAGTAACAAATACCCCAAATCTCATTGGCCTAAAATGGCAAAGATGTGTTTCTCGCTTGTGCTACCAGTGCAGCGTGAGCTGGCAGGGAGCTGCTGGGGTCTCCTCCTCACTCAGCAGTGCTGGCTCACAGAGCAGCCATCGCCTGGACATTGAGTACTGCCATCACATTAGAAAGGAGCCCTGGAGCACCTGCACACCTATCCGGGCCTCGCCTCGCTCCAGGGTAGCAGGATAGCTGACCTCAGGGGGTGGGGGGGGAGGGAGAGACTAGAAATACCTAGCAGGTAGCACTCATGACTAGCACACTGCATCTTCTTTGTTGCTTTTCCACGAAAATCCATAGACTAACTGTTGTTGTTGCTACCATCTGTTTTCTAACCTCCTTAAAAAAATCTTGGTCTGTCATAAACTTGGTCTCATATCTGAATATTTTTGACACCGAGGCTTCAGTGACAGCTGTGTAGGTTGTGAGCAGCGACATCTGGCCAGAGTGGCAGAAGGAAGCTGAAATGTAGCCTTTATTCCACGATTCAAGCCATCTGCTCAGGTCCAGGACAGTTACAGAGGTTCTGTGTGGGCGAGTGGTGGCCCTATGAGATGGCCTGTGGTGACCACATGCACTTTATAAGGCTGACTCACCCTTCCTGTGTTGGTATTTGAACCATCTCATTTTGTGCTTCTATAAATAGGATAGTGGGGAACGTTGTCCATGGAATCCCTGAGCTTATATCTTAGGTGCCTGGGAATAAATTACCAGCAGTGAAATGGCGAGTCAAAGGGTTATAATGAAGTTTGGAGAGTGTTGGCACATGGCAGATCCATGCATGCGAAGCCATGGCATTTCTCGCTGCCCAGCTCCCTCCAGACCTGGCGCATGCAGAGCATGGCTGGGGCAAGGCCTGCGAGTGTCATCTTGAGCAGGGTCTGAGGGGCTACCTTCAGATGTTGGCCTTTCTCATTGTTGTGAGGCCACACAACTATAGACACAAGACTAATGAGGCTTCAAACAAACAAGTGTAATAATCGTCAGCAGCAGCCAGTAGGCGCTTCCTGTGGGAGAGTTTGGGCAGGAGGGTCACAGCAGCTGGCCAGCCCAGGGTGACTCTGGCACGGTGGGCACCACTAGCTTGAGATGGCTCACTTAAAGGTGACTCTTTAGATGGGATGTTCCCGTTCCCATTCCAAAGTCTGATCTGTACCCTCTAGCCAAGCCCTTCCCAGGAGGCGCTGGGGGAGCCGGGCTCAGCTCTTTAATCCAGCACTGTGTTCCCTCAATCTCCAGATGGCCTTTGTGGGCCCTTTGTTCTACTTCAAAGGCTCTACACTCTTTCAGGCACAGGCGGTTGCTAAGCAAAGGCCATTTAGCTCCAATAAGCCACACAGAGTGCTGTTCTGCATGTGTCCCTCATCGACATGCCACATTCCCTGCCACCCAGGCAGAGCCTCTGCCCTTGCACTGACCTGAATTGTCCTCCTCCTGTCTCCATACCCTGGGAATGACCTGTTTCCAGGGCACAAAAGGCTTTAAAGGCCAATGGGAAAGTAGTGTTTGCTGAGCACCAAGATGTACAGGGTAGAAACGCAAGTAGGGGAGATACACGTGGTAACAGCATTCAAGAACTCATTTCCTGCCACGGCCACTTCCTGTGTTGTTGGAGTCCATTTCTCCTTGGTCAGTTCCTTCTTCCATCCTCCTAATCCACTGTTCCGAACCTTCAGCATTCTGCTCCAGACTCCTGCTCAGCTCTCAGGGGAAGCAGATCCACTTATCCCTTCTCTGCCCCGGAGCTAGGAGCCACCAGGTTGTGAACTGCCTTGCTTCTCAGTGTCCCACTTGCACACGTGTCAGTAGCTGCACATCCTCAGGCCCTTCCCTTGAGCCTCCAAGCATGCGGAGCCTCTCCTTCCCCTGCTCAGGGCAACCTCTGTGTGGGCTGCTGATCCCATCCTTCCTCCTCCTCCCAGAGAGCCTGCACAATCATGTCGTGTCTCTTTGCTTTCAATCTGCTGGCATCTGCTGCCATCTCCCTGGGCCTCATCATACACTTGAGTCGTAGGCTCCCTCTCAATTGTCCAGCTCTGCTCCCAGAGCCTTCTTCCTTTTTCAGAGCCAAGTTTCTTGAAGGCACTGTCAGTATTCACTGTCTCCATTTCCTTGCCTCCACATTCCTAGGTGACATTCTAGTTTAATCATTCCTGAGAAAAACTCTTGTAGAAGTTAGCAAGGAGGAATTCCATCAGGCAAATCCAATGGGCAGTTCAGGTCTCACCTCACAGATTTCTCTGATGTGTCCACTAGGCTGACATGGCCCTCAGTTCATGGCACTTCTTTCTGGTTTTCCTTAAACTTCTCTAACCTTCCTCTCCTAGCCTACATCTCTCCAGGTTTTGGACCATGCCTCACTCTCCTCTCTATACTCTCTCTCCATGAGTGACCATAGGATTCCTCAGGGTCAATCTGTCATCTGATTCCTCACGACTCCCTGCTCCATATGGGTCTTAGACCTTCAACCTGAGTTTTATTCTGGGGATGTCTAGCTGTGTCTTTCCACTTCGAATTCAACGTGTGCTCATGTCACTGAAACCTGCTCTTTCTCTTGTTTTTGTGTGATCTCTCCTATTTTTCTTATTTTATTTAATTTACTCAATTAGGTGAACCAGGAATTTTGGAGCAATTCCTATCATCTCATAGTCACCAATTCCTACTTTTCATATAGCTCTTAAACTGGAACCTTCTCCTTCATGCAATTCATTGTGTGAATACTCATTGGGCTGTCTTTATTATATTTATTTATTTTTGCAGAGAGGAAGAGAGAAGGTTAGAGAGTTAGAAACATCAATGAGAGAGAAACATCTATCAGCTGCCTCCTGCACACCCCCTACTGGGGATGTGCTCATAACCAAGGTACATGCCCTTGATTGGAATCGAACCTAGGACCCTTGAGTCTGTAGGCCAATGCTCTATCCACTGATCCAAACTAGTCAGAACTTGCTGTGCTGTCTTTATAGTGTCCTCAGGGTGTTCCCTACTCCTGGTCTTGCCTTCATTAACTCCATCCTTCAGCTTGCTACCAGAATGACTTGTCAAAAATACTAATGGGACCACGTCAGGCTTCTATTTAAAACCTCATATTTAGGAATCAGCTGAAGCAACATCCTAGTCAGGGAGACTTCTCTGAGCACGAGCCACTTCCAGATTCCCTCTTCTGGAACCTACTAGAATGGTATCTCACACTGACTGCTTTCAAGCATTCACCAGCCTTGAATTCCTAGAATAAACCCCACTTTGTCACTAAGTATAATTCTCTTTATGTATTGCTAAATTCTCTTAGCGAGTATTTTGGCAAGGGTTTTTACATCTTTACTTATGATGGACAGGTTTCTTTTTTGTACTGTGTTTGTCTGATTTTCGTTTGGGTTTTAAGGGTATTGCCATCTGCATGAAACAAATTGGAAGGTATATCCACCTTTTCTATTTTCTGAAAGATATTTTGTAAAATTTATGTGATTTTTTTTGCTTAAAACTTTTAGAAAATTCTCAGGTGAAATCATCTGGACCTGGAAATTTGTGTTGGAGAATGTTTAAATTATGAACTTAATAGACATGTCCAGAGGGACATACAGATTGCCAATAGACACCTGAAAAGATGCTCAGCATCTTTCATCATCAGAGAGATGCAAATTAAAACCACAATGAGAAATCACCTCACACCTGTGAGAATGGCTATCATCAATAAAACAACAAACAAGTGCTGGCAGGGATGCAGAGAAAATGGAACCCTAATACACTGCTGGTGGAAATGCAGACTGGTGTAGCCACTGTGGAAAGCAATATGGAGTTTCCCCAAATAATTAAAAACGGAGCTGTTTTATGACCCAGTGATCCCACTTCTAGTAATATATCCTAAGAATTACAAAATGCTAGTTCAAAAAGACATATGCACCCCTATGTTCACGGCAGCATTACTTACAATAGCCAAGATATGGAAGCAGCTAAGTGTCTATGAATAAATGAATGGATAAAAAAGCTGTGGCACCATTTATACAATGTTACTCAGTCATAAAGAAGAATGAGTCATGGCAGGTTTTCTCAGTAGTTGGAATGTTGGCTCTCGGATCTAAGGTTGGTAGGTTTGATTCCAGGTCAAGGGCACATACCTCAGTTGCAGGTTCAATCCATGGCCCCAGTCAGGGTGCAAATGGGAGGCAATCAATTGATGTGTCTCATATCAATGTTTCTTCTTCTCTTCCCTCCCTCCCTCCCTCCCTCCCTCCCTCCCTTCCTCCCTCTCTCCATCCCTCCTTCCATTCCTCCCTCCTTCCCTCCTTCCCTCCCATTCTCTCTAAAAATCAAAGGAAAAAACATCCTCACTGAGGAATGAGGATTAAAAACAAATAAAAGAATGAAATCTTGCCATTTCTAACAACATGAATGAACCTAAAGGGTATTATGCTAAGTGAAATAAGTCAGACAAAGAAAGACAAATGCCATATGATTTCACTTATATGTGGAATCTAAAAAAAATAAACAATAAAACATAAAATAAAAAAGCTAAAAAATTAGCTAAACAATACAAACAAATTAAATGAACAAACAAAACAACAAAACTCATAGATACAGAGAATACTTTTTAAAATTCTCATCCAAGGATATGTTTATTAATTTGAGAGAGAGAGGAACAAGGGGGGCGGGTGATGAACTCCTTTAGCTTTTTCTTATCTGCGAAGCACTTTATCTGATCTTCAATTCTGAATGATAGCTTTGCTGGATAGAGTAATCTTGGTTGTAGATTCTTGCTATTCATTATTTTGAATATTTCTTGCCACTCGCGTCTGGCCTGCATCGTTTCTGTTGAGAAATCTGCTGACAATCATATGGGTGCTCCCCTGTAGGTAACCAACTGTTTTTGTTTTTCTCTTGCTGCTTTTAATATTCTCTCTTTATCTTTTGCTCTTGGCATTTTAATTATGATATGTCTTGGTGTGGTCCTCTTTAGATTCCTATATTTTGGGGTTCTGTGTACTTCTTGGGCTTTTAAGTCAGTTTCTTTCACCAGGTGGGGGAAGTTTTCAGTCACTATTTCTTCAAGTAGGTTTTCATTAACTTGCTCTCTCTCTTTTTCTGGCACCCCAATAATTCGGATGTTGGCATGCTTGAGGTTGTCCCTTACACTATCTTCAGAGGCCCCTTACACTATCTTCAATTATCTGAATTCCTTTTGTTTCTTGCTTTTCCAGCTGAGTGGATTTTGCTTCTTTGTATTTCAAATCTTTGACTTGGTTCTTGTGGCCCTCTGGACTGCTTTTAGGACTTTGTGTAATATTTTTTATTTCAGTCTGTGTATGCTTGATTTCTAGTTGGTCCTTTTTTTTTATCTGTGAGGGTCTGGTTCGTATCCTCAGAGGTCTTGTTCATTTCCTTGAGGGTCTCATTCATTTCCTTGAGGTTCTCGTTCATTTTCTTGTAATTCTCATTCATTTGCTGGTTGGTCTTGTTTATTTCCTGGTAATTCTCATTAAGTTGATCAGCCTTTTGTAGGAGCCTCTTGAAAAGCCTTATGACCATGGTTTTGAACTCTATGTCTTGTCATCTTTTCTCCTCCATTTCTTTCACACCTGATTTCTTTCCATATCTCTGCATGGTGGCTGCTTTATGTGGTAGATAGCCTCAAAGAACTGGGAGTGGCTCAGCCTTCCCAGTTACCTGAGGTGGGTACTCTTACTGCAATCCTTTATGGGTTGTATTCAGTATTTTTGAATTTAAACCCAGCTTGTTGTTGTTAGCCCTAAGAGGGTTTGACCTCCAGGCCAATTGGCTGTGAAGGGAGACTGTGTTCAGGTTGGATGGGCGGAGTCTCTGAGCTGTGCAGGCAGCCTCAATGTCAGCTACGTCCTATGCGGCGCTCATGTGTGCGGGTCTCTGTTGGATGGGGATGGCTGCAGACACCTCCAAGAGAAAGCCGCTAGTCTCTTCCCCTTGCCAGACAACTCTGCCTTTCCCCAAATGTGCCTGCACACCAAAAGTCTAGCCCAAGGTTGTAAAATAGATGGTTTCCGGAATCAGGAGACAAGTTTCCAGGGGGGAAGTCACCGGTTTGCACGACCCTTGCGACTAGGAGCCTCTGCCGCGCCCCGCTTCCAGGGTGCGTCCCCCGGACCTCGGACCTCGCCTGGCACCGGGGATTCCGTGTAGTGGGACGTCTCTGCCCTCCCCGTAGGAGAAATCCGCCTGGGGGTGCTGCTCCAGCCCGAGCGCGCGCGAGTAGGACGGATCCTGACCTGTTTCCGTCTGAAAGGCTGCGCTCCCGCCGCTCCTGAGTCTCAGCGTCCCACCTTTACTCTTATTAGTGGAGTTTTCATTCAGCCAGCTTTCTCGTGATTCTGGGTGCTGTCTGTTCTGCTGTTATGTTGTAGTTCTTAAATCGTTGCGCGGGGCAGAACAATAGGTGTTTACCTATGCCGCCATCTTGGTGTTCCTCCCACCTTTACTTTTATTTGTGGAGTTTTCACTCAGCCAGCTTTCTGGTGATTCTGGGTGATGTTTGTTTTGTTGTTATGTTGTAGTTTTTGAATCCTTGTGTGGGGCAGAACAATAGGTGTTTACCTATGCCACCATCTTGGTTCTCCCAGACAACTTCTTTATGCCTAGGAATACTCCCATGAAGCTATTTCATTGTCTTCTGGCTTCTACCATTCTTCATTCTTTTCTTTCTCTTATTTCTTATTTATTTATTATAAACCTCATTTGAAGATTTGTTTTTATTGATTTTAGAGAGTGAGAGAGAGAAACATCAAGGTGAGAGGGAAACATTGATTGGTTGCCTCCTCTACACACCCAACTGGGGGGTCAAATCCACAGCCAAGGTATGTGCCCTGACCAGGAGTCAATCCTAAAACTTTGGTGTATGGCACATGCTTCAACCAACTGAGCCACCTGGCCAAGGCTGTCCTCTACCATTCTTACTGTTCTATTTTTAAAGAAATAGGACTTTTCTCTGTGTGTTTTTGAATATTTTTCTTCATCTTTTGTTTTTGCAGTTTTACTATGATGGGATTATGTGTGGTTGTAAAAATATTTTTCGTGTTTTATTTAGGTTTGTAGAATTTGTCAAATCTATGGCTGATGGCTTTCATTTATTTCAGAAAATTCTCATTAAGTTTTCATATTGCTCTCCTCCACTTTTGAGGCTCATTCCACATGTTATATGCTTTCTCCATATTACACATATACCTAACTATCTCTATCTTTTTAATATTTTCCATATTTTTATCTCATCATATTTTAGCAAGGATATTTCTGCAACCTCATTTATCCTCTGTCCTGTTAAACTCATCCATAAAATTTATTATTTTATTTAATTCACTGGAATCCCAGTGCATGAAATTCATGCACAGGAGATAGGGTGTCCCTCAGCCCTGTCTGCACCCTCTCCAATCTGGGACCCCTCAAGGGATGTCCAGCTGCCTGCCAATACGGGCAGTTGGACATCCCTCTCCACAATCCAACTGCTCGCATGCCTGCCTTCCTGATTGCACCTAACTGCTTCTGCCTGCCAGCCTGATCACCTCCTAACCACTCCCCTGCCAGCCTGATTTATGCCTAACTTCTCCCCTGCCAGTCTGTATCCCCCCCAACTGCCATTCCCTGCAGGCCCGGTCACCCCCAACTGCTCTCCCTTGCAGGCCTGTTCACCCCTAACTGCCCTCCTCTACAGGCTTGATAACCCCCAACTGCTTTCCCTTGCAGTCCATTTGTGGTGGCCATCTTGTGTCCACATGGGGGCAGTATCTTTGACCACATGGGGGAAGCCATCTTGTGGGTTGGAGTGATGGTCAATCTGCATATTAGTCTTTTATTAGATAGGATAGAGGCCTACTGTGTGGGTGGGGGCCAGCTGGTTTGCCCTGAAGGGTGTCCTGGATCAGGGTTGGGGTTCCCTTGGAGCATGGGGTGGCCTGGGTGAGAGGCCTGTGGTGGTTTGCAGGCCGGCCATGTCCCCCAATGACCCAATTTATGTATCTGGAATTTATTTATGTTCTACAATTGAAACTTTGTAACCTGGAGCAGAACCAAGCCTTATGCTCGCTCAATGGAGGCAGAAATTTCTGTTGCAATTTATGGATTTTCTATAATTGAAACTTTGTAGCCTGGAGTGGAGGCCTAGGCTGGCCAGGGCTGCAGAAACTTGGCTTCCTCCAATGCCAGGTACAACCCTAGCCTCCTGCCTCTCTCCAGCTCTGGGGCTGCTGCCATTTCTGTTGAGATTCTGTAATTGAAACTTTGTAGCCTAGTATGGAGGCCTGAGAGGCAAGGGCAGGCGGAAAGCTTGGCTTCCTCCATTGCTGGGGAAATCCAAGCCTCCCTCCTGCTCTCTGTGGCTGCAGCCATCTTGGTTGGGTTTATTTGCTTATTTGCTTCTGATTGACTGGTGGGCATCGCTGGGGTGAGGCTGGTGGACGTGCTTGTGGGTGTAGCAGAGGTATGGTCAATTTGCATATTACTCTTTTATTAGATAGAATATTATAGGTTTATAATTTTCATTTTGTTATTTTTCAGAGATTTCATGTCTCCTGCAAAGTTTTCCATATTTCACTAAAGTCCATGTGTAGATAACTCTAATATATGGATACATGTTTATTTTTCTGTTGATCATTTTATGGGCACATCCAGTAATTTCTGCTTGACTGCTGAACCTTTTTTTTGCATGAAGATTCTCTGTTAGGAGCTCAGGTGATACACCTTATCCCAGGAGAACTCTCTCTGCCTTCTGGGCTGCATTTGCAATAAGGTGCTCGCTGAAAGCTGGGTTTCAGCTTTGGAAGCCTGGTCTGTTTTCAGTCTTCCAGGGTCCTGATGGTGCAACATCCCAAGATCCCACCTAAAGCCTGAGTCCTGTTGGTTCCTAGTCTCAGGCTGCAGGAAGGTTACTTACTTCTCAGCCTCTTAGCCCCACGCTGCTTACGCGTTGGCACCTGCTTAAAGCAGAACAGTGATGTAGACAGCGGGGCTCCTTTTTCTTCACTGTGCTGTTTTGGAGCTCCTGGTTCCTTGTGCTCTAGAAGAGTTGGCGAGCCTGAACTCCATTTTTTCTCTCCTTAGCCACCTAGGACTCCTAAAGGCACTGTCACGCTTCCCTGCTTCTCAACCACCAACTTCTGTTTAGCTTCTCAGCCTCTTACCCATTTGCAGACTTGGAATATCTCGAGGGGAAATAAAAAAGCACAGATATGAGGCACTGAGACCATGTCAGTGAGGGGTTTTCCCCTCTCCAATACTTTGCCTCCAGAAGTCTTGGCTGTCTTGGGAGCTCTCTACTGTCTTAAAGTAGATCATTCAGATTCGGCTTTTCTATGATTCTTGGGAGGAGGATTTGTCTGCTACAAGCTGGGAGTGGAAGTAACCCACAAATGTGTGTGTGTGTGTGTGTGTGTGTGTGTGTGTGTGTGTGAGAGAGAGAGAGAGAGAGAGAGAGAGACAGACAGAGAGAGAGAGAGAGAGAGAGAGAGAGAGAGAGAGAGAGAGAGAGAGCGCTTAGGTGAAGTCTGTACTCACGAGGAGGTTATGATGAGTGTGACCACAAATCTCAGTTTACCTCCTTTGGTGTTAGTCTGAGCAGAGAAGTTCTTACCTAACATCCACTATCACTAACCTGCGGCTCATTGTCTCTCTTCTCTAGGATTTTGTGTCGTGTATCGAGAATTACAGAAGAAAAGGACAAGAGCTCTATGCGTCTTTACACAAAGATCATGTGCAGGTAAAACCAAAACAGCTCCTTCCTCTGCACAGAGACCGGAACCCACCTGGACCTGCTGTAAAAAAGCAGAAGGGGCTTTCATTTAAGTTCTAGCTGCCTACCATCCATTCTTGGTCATCGCTGCATCAGCTAATTGTGAGGAGATTTGCATGCACACTCAGACAGCGGAGGAGCTGATGATGTGTCTCTGCACGTCCACAGGGTCCTCAGGCCCCTCTGCTGGGAGTGAGGGGTATAGGGTTAACACAGCAGGCACTGTCACTCTCAGAGAGCTTTACTCTAAAGGAAAGAGATCCATCCAATAACTGCAGAAATAACTAGATCATTATAACGTGATAAGCAATAGACTAGGAAAATACAGGGAAATGAGAGCTTATAACCGGGGAAAGGGTTTAATTTGGGCATATAGGAAGCTTGCTAAAAGGAACTGCCTTTTAAGTGGAGATCCAAAGAAGGAGGACTATGGACTAAAGCATTTTGGGAAGTGTTTTTGGTGAAGGGAGGCCCTGGTTGAAGTCCCGAGGCAGGAAAAAGCTGGAGTCATAAGTGACCTGGAAAGAAAAGAAGTGACAGACCTGAGCTGGGAAGGGACAGGGTGGAGACCAGCAGGGCTGGAGCAGCAGTGCTTGCCCCACATTAAGGCATTGTCTTTTCTCCTCGGGCAGCGGTGCCAGTGCTGAGGACAGGCTTAGTGCTGCAGGCCTGTGCCTATGAAGGAGGTGAAGGGCGCACTGCCACACTGTGGGCTCTCTATTTGACTCTCAGGTCTGCCTCCACCTAGGCCTGCCATCTGAGCCTGAGGGCCACCATCTTTAAGGTGGACAACCCTTCCCTCCTGAGAGATGAGGACCCCTGGGAAGCACGGAGGCAGAAAGGCCCATGTGCAGGTTTGGACTGGCTAAGAAGCTGTCATCAGTTGGTTTTGTTGTTAATAAAATAAATAAAAACAGAAAACAATGGATAATAAAGGACATAATAAATAGTACTAGAAGCTTACTAATTCCAGCAGTTGCTTCTTAATTACTCTGTTCCAGAGCTTGTGCCAGGCATGGAAAAGCCGAGCTTATAATGGCACTGCTCTACCCAGAGGGTTTTTACAGAGAAGAAAGGGGCAAGGAGTCAAGGAATGATTGCAAACAGGGCAGCGAGGCCAACACTAGATGTTCTACCATGAGGAAAGGAAAAGTGAGGGAAAGGAGCCATTGGGGATATTGGGGTGGAGTGAGAGGCCAAGGAATGGTATAACAGTGTGGCCCAAGGGTGGGGGAAAACAGGCTCTGATCAGCGTGAGCCAAGCTACCTGGCCTACGTCCTCTGTATGAGCTCGCTTGGGAGTGCACAGTACCCCTGAGAGGCTCTAGGGCTGTGATGGCGAACCTATGACACGTGTGTCAGCACTGACACGTGTAGCCATTTTCGATAACACGTGGCCACATGCGGTCCCATACAGAGAAGTATGGGGCCGCATGTGAAGAAGTCATTTCATCCTCCGTTACTGGACGACGGCAAGGTGCAGTAGTCGAGGATGAAACATTTGCTGTAGTGTAGTGTAGACAGTCTGTGCCAGAGGTCTGTAGGCCAAAACAACAGAACTCCGGCATAGAGCATCTAGTTCTGGGACTTCCAGTTAGGCTGTTAGGGGATCTTTGACCTCACTTCCAGCCTGCAGAGCAGGGAGCAGCAGAATGCCATGGGAGGACCCATCTCTGGGGACCCTGTGATCGCCATTACCAGCAACCACATAACCACAGCAACCATCATCCAACCTACTGTTCTGGGGTGTCGTGGATTTCTAATTGACCATCATTACTGAGCTAAGTGAGTGGGAGGCTGGGAGAGGCGAGGGCCTGTGCTATGGGTGCTGTTTCCCGCCATTAGAAATAGGCAGGAACGTCATTTTGCAGCATAGTGCAGACTCCAGTTCACCACTATTACTGTTGTGCATCCTTGTTAACCCCTATTTCTGCTTATTAACCCTGCCCTTTCCTAAAAGACAGTTACATGTGCCATCTTGTGGTCAGTTAGGCTAGTTAACCCCTAACAGGCTATCTGTAATTCAATCTTCTGTCACTACCCCGCTGATGGAGAACCCAAAAAATAATAAAACCAAGGTTAAGTAAAGGAAATGGTAGTAGCAGTAGCTGACCCTTTCAAGAGACATGGACCGAGATGTTTGGCATTATAGAAAAAAAATGGCAGATCATTTTGCATTCTATGTACTGAAACGGTAGTAAGCAGAACGTGGAATATAAATAGACATTTTGAAACTAATCATTCCCAGCTCTTGAAAAAAAGTGAGGATGAAAGGAAGGAATACATTTCCAGGCAGCTACACCTTTATAAGAGCCAATCTAATTCCAACCTTACATTTATAAAAGGCTCTACAAATTTAACATCTGCAAGTTTGAGCATTGCTAACTCCATAACTCAGAATGGAAAAGCACTTAATTAGGGAGAATTTATTAAAGAAACTCTCCTAAGATGTGCACCAGTTCTATTTCATGATATGCAGAATAAAGATGAAATTATTAAGAGACTATCTAAGTTACCACTCAGTGGAAATATCATAAAAGACCGAATAATGAGACTGAACACAAATATACAACATCAATTAAAGAGAGACATAAGTAATTGTAAATATTTTTAGATTTCTCTTGATGAAACTACTGATGTCACATCACATGCTCAGTTGGCCATTATTGGTCGATATTCACAATGAGGGAAGAGTTTATGAAGTTAGTATTAGTGCCAATAAGTACATCAGGAAGCAAAATATGTAAGGTTGTTATACAAACATTCTGTGACCTAAGCATTGATATCTCTAAAGTCGTGTCAGTGACGACAGATGGGGCACCAAACATGGTGGGGGGAAAAGTTGGATTTGTCAAATTGTTTATGGAAGCTATTGGACATCTGATTGTGCCTTTTCATTGTATTATCCATCAGGAAGTTTTATGTGCCAAGGCAGGATTCACCCACTTAAACGACTTAATTTCAGTTGTTACAAAAATAGTTAATTTAATAGCTGCTTGCCCCATTCACAAGTGAGAATTTTCTGTACTTTTACTGGAGGTTGATTCCACCTACAGTGGACTGCTAATGTACAATAATGTAAGATGGCTGAACCGAGGCAAAGTTCTTGAGCATTTTGTGGAGTGCTTTGAAAAATTAAGGTATTTCTTGAGGATAAGGATCTGGGAAACTTTTCTCAGCTCAATGATGATAAGTGGGTCAACACCCTGATATTTTTTTACAAATCTCTCTGTTCATATTAATGAACTGAACTTAAAGTTACAAGGTTTTGGCAAAAGTATTGACGTTATGTTTGGATACATAAAAGCATTTGAAAGTAAACTTAAAATTTTCAAGCAAGATGTAGAAACTAAAACTTATAAGTATTTTCCTCGAGTAACAAAGTATTTTGAGAATGCCAGTGTAGCTGTACAAAATGAAATGGAACCCTTGCATATAAATTACCAACATGTTTTAGACTCATTACTTGACCAGTTCAGTGATAGATTTAATCAATTTAGAAGCCTAGAACAGACCATAAGAATAATTAAGTATCCTGATGTAGTAGTCTACAGAAGTTTGGAATTAAATGGCTTCAATGGATGCCAATTGATGATTTGGAGATGCAACTTGCAGAATTTCAAGAAAGCATCTGGGCTCAGGTGTTTTTCGACTTGAAGTCAAAGCTTGAGAATCTGGGAAGGTGCCGCTTGGAGAATCAAGAGGAGTGCTACTACGAACAGGAAATTTGGAGTGCCTGGAACCAATCACCAGACACTTTTAGCACCCTGAAAAATACAGCAATGGCTTTACTCACAAGTTTTCCCTCTACGTACTTTTGTGAGACCTTATTCTCAGCATTAAATAATATCAAGACCAACAACAAAACAGATTGACAGATGAAGTTAGTAGCATTTGCTTGGGCTTGAAATGTACAAAATACCAACCTTCAGTTGAAGGTTTATCCAATGAAATTCAGCAATAAAAAAGTTACTAATAGGCAGGTTAGTTAAAGAATTCCCCCATCCCCTCACTTATCTTAGTTCACAGCACCCCACACAAGTTAAATAATATCAAGACCAACAAAAGAAACTGACTGACAGATGAACAAAGGAGTCACTAAGCAGGTAAGTTAAATAATTAGTTTTTGGTTTATTAAATACAGTTATATGTTACAATTATACATTTTTGGTATTTAAACTATAAATATCATGAAATTATGTTTGTTTGGTTTTTTTTTCTCAAAGTGACACACCACCTGAGTTATGCTCGGTTTTTTGGCGAATTTTGATACACCAAGCTCAAAGGTTGCCCATCACTGCTCTAGGGGGTCAGGAGACCCCAGAAACAGCCTCCAGGCTCACTCATGAGTAACTGTTTTCAGACACAGCAGGGTTGGGAGAAGTCAAGGTCAGGTGGGAAGGACAGAAGCTCAGCAGAGCCTCCAAGCCCAGAAAGGATCCAGCCTCTTAGAAGGCAGCCTGGCTTATTCTTAACAGCAGGCCTGACTGGGGCTCAGAGTTAAGAAGGTTGTATGGAGTTTTACTGTTGATTGACTTAGACCTGAGAAAATCCACATTCTGAGGCAAGTCCATAAGGGACTTTCCAAGTGTCTAACTTTTTACAACAGACTGTCTCCATGTTCAGGGGAACACTCTCACCTACTGCTCTGTTTTACAGAGGCGGAGGTGTGATGACCTCAATGCAGCCAGAGCCTGGGCCCGGATCCAGGAGCAGCTTTTTGGGGAACTGGGATTGTGGGGCCAGGCAGCAGAATCCACACCCTGTTCCCGGTGGGAGCTGGACTGGAGAGAAGGGCCTGCCCGCATGAGGAAGCGCCTCAGATGCTCATCTCCCAGGGTGGCCCAGCTTGTGGAAGGGCCCCAGGTAAGTCCCACACCTCAGGGCTCAGAGGGAGGCCTTGGGGGGGGGGCAGTCTCCTTAGCTTCTCCATCCTCCGTTTGGTGCTGTTTTCCACGGGATTTCTGGTGTGCTTCTGAGAGCTCTGATGTGGGCAGGTGGGGGAGAAAATGTATGCGGGGAAAAGCAGGATTGCTCTGAGTTAGTATTGATGCAGTTTAACAGAAAAAAAGAATCGCTCACCCTCGCAGGTAGCGGCGGAGGGAAGCTGTGAATGAATGGATGAGTGGAGGAGTGGGTGAGTGGTTCTTACCAGCACGGCCGACCCAGGCCACACTGCCATCACACAGCCCAGAGTTTGGAAAGGGCCAGGCGATGGTCACTGTCAGCTTGCCAAGCTGTTTGTCATGGAGCAGGCGTGGCAAGCGCATCACACAACACCTTTACTGTGGAGATTCCTTGACTCAGCCATTTCTGCAAGTTCCAGCTGGTGACCCATTTCGTCTGAATGCATGGAAGCTGTACTGAACCCTAAGCAGCAGAGTCCGGCAGACCGTGGGGCCTATTAAAGGATGGGGAGCCAGTTGAATTGGTAGTGGACTAGAAAAATCTGTGAATAGATTTTATTTCTTCATCAAACAATCCTGATTGAAGATATTCTAAAAGCCAGCCTTCCAGACACTGGAACACAAGACAGTGTTGATTTTGTTTTTGAGTCAGTGACACAGAACCTTTTATCCACATTACATCCTTTATAAAACTCAATGAAAATTTATAATTAATTTATTCAGTAGACACTAGAATTTTTAATGGATTGCCAATAACCATCTGGTGGTATTCAATACTCTCACTCAATGCATTTCTAAGGAAGTGGAGGCAGGAGAAATAAGTGGCTTGGCCCGGCCTGGCCCGGCTGGCATGGCTTGGTGGTTGAGTGTTGACCTGTGAACCAGGAGATCATGCTTCAACATACTTAGGGCACATACACAGGTTGCAGGCTTGATCCCCAGTGTGGGGCATGCAAGAGGCAACAGATCAATGATTCTTTGTCATCATTGATGTTTTTGTCTCCCTCTTCCCTTCTCCCTGAAATCAATAAAAAAAAATTTTTTTTAAAAGAAGTAGCCCGCACAGTGTGCAGGTGACCAGCCGAGGGCTGCCTGTGAAAGCAGGCCGCTGGCCCTGAGCCTCTCCACGGTGGCCTACTCCTCAGGCCTGGGATACTATCTAATCCTACTCTGGTATCATTTGGGTAATTACTGTAATTCTACTTAATGGAAGATTGTGGGTTTTCACCCCTTTGACTTGGGAACATTAATACTTGCTTTTTACTGTGGTCCTTTAGGATTCAGCGTTTTCTCTTGCATCTGAGTCTTGAGAATGTGATTTATTTGAAGGGGTCACCTGTATGTGTATGGGTTTGTGAATATGTGGAATGGGGGATGCATATAGGTAGTACCCAGGATTTTATTTATTTTTCTCTGATTTTATTTCAGGAAAGCCAAGACAGAAATGCTGATATTTCTCAAACAAATGCTGAAAACAGAGGTATTCAGTTTATCAACTATTTTTTATTTAAAAATTAAACCAGATGTTGGTTTTATTTAATATCTTATTAGCAAATGGAATTTATATCTTAAGAAGAGGATGCTGCAGGTCTGGAGCGGGCAGGCCGACTGTGTACTCTGTGCTCTCGGAGCCGAGCGGGCCCTGTTCCAGGCCCAGAACACCCCAGGACAGACTGGATAGTAGTGTTGCCACAGTAAATATTTTTTCAGGGATCTATCTTGTCAACTTGCTGAACCAGGGAAACCTTAAAAGTGCCCCAAACAGTACAAATACATGCTCAGTGTGTCACTTGTAACACAGGGGAGGGAAACAACAGGCCATCTTAGTGTAAAAATGGGTGAAATACTGATGCTTCTTACACTGACTTCTCTGATTGTAAAAATGACAGTGTATAGCAGCCCCTAACCCATGGGGTAGGTTGCAGGACCATGTACTGTGGGTTCCTACACACACACCTTCCCACTTAAAGGGGAAGCCTGTGGCTTCTCTGGGGGCATATCCCAGTTGCCTGCACCACTGCCCCCGTGTTGAGGCCATTGTGGAGTAAGATGGGTGGATTGAGCACAAGCCCTGCGATCCAGTGGCAGCTGCTCTGATAACTGAGATGGCCTCTGAGTGGCTGACAGAGGGGAGCTGACAGCAGGAGGCGCTGGACAAAGGGCAGACTCACTTCCTCGATGGGAGGGGCGAGATTGTAGTGTTTTCACCAGGCTATTCAAAACAGTGCTCAAAATGAAACTTATGAACTGTTTATTTCTGGAATTTTTTACTTAATATTTTTGGACCTCATTCGATTATAGGTAACTGATACTGTAGCAAGTGAGACCAAAGATAAGTGTAGTTTTTCCCAAATGAAAAACATTCTTTGAGTAATATTTTAAGTTTATGCTTACTCTTTATTTGTATAATATTCATGGAGGAAATTGATTGAGTCAGCTTGCTGAAAATACAGATTTGCTTCTCAGAGGTCATTTTGGCAAAAACACATTGACACACACAAACTCACAAACACACATTGTTTCTGGTTTTGTGGTTTCTCTTGAGCTGTCTTTGGCTTGGACACTCCCTGTCTGTGACGTGCATTGTGCCCTAGGCTGCAGCTAGTGTCATATTTTAACCAAATGATAGCTTCTTGTTGTTGATCCTCTTGTCTCTAGGACTGTAGCATTGGGCTCCTTGGTGAGCTGGCTCTCTGGCCAGTTTGCAGTGTTGCCCAGAAAGTGAGGATCCTGGGCTCGAATCAAGCTGATTTGGGGGGTCATAGGACATAGGATAACACTGCAATATCTGTTTGTTTCTCATCTCTCCACCCTGAGACCCACACTCAAAAGTCAGAGTGAGAACCTGCTGCTCCCTCCTCCGGAGGGTGGCCATAGAGAGGGCAGATGGAGGTGTGCTGACCTCACTGGGCCTTCGTCTGGCCTGCTGAGTCCCTGGTCCCTAGGCACTCAGGTGGCAGAGAAGAGAGGCCTGGTTCTCCTTCATGTCTTCCCGCGTGCCTGTGACTGTACTGTGCTCTCCCTGCCGGGGAAGCCTGTATGACTGCACTGTGAGCAGCAGGCACTGTCATTCACCCAGAGGTGAGAGTCCCAGGCAGGCTGAGGTAAAAAAGGTGAGCCTTTTGGCATAAAGAAAAAGTCTGCAGCCCCTGGATGGCAGGCAGGTGCTGCATGACCACTCTAGGCAGGTGAACACCAGGACATGGTGGAGGAGTAAGATCTAGAAGTCCATGTGGGTATTTGCTTAGCTGGCACCCAGTGGGCAGCCTGCATTCAACCTTAGGAAATGAGCACAGCTGTGGCCTTGGCCATGCACAGGCGCAACTGCAGCACCCCAGCTTCATGGTAGCGCAGAACCAATGAGTCAGAGAGGGCTCAGAGGATCCTAAGGAGCCACACAGTGGTGTATTGTTTGCATTTCAGGGGAATGGGAAAGCGTTCATGATATGATCTTGAGTTTAAAAAATATTAGAAAAGAAAAGCTATACATGCAGTGCAATTCCTACTATGTCAGAAATTACACAGATGCATGCCTATACATGTACAGGAAAGGTATCAGAGGTACACCAACCAAGTGTGAACAGTGAGGACAATTGGCCTAGAGTTGGTGCTGACTCTGATGGACATGCACCTTGGCCTTGGCATGGGTTCTCAGCAGCTCTTTACCCTGCGTACAGCGTGGGCCTCCTTCAGTGTCTCCATCGTCAGCTGAGGCTCTGCAGACTCCCACCTGGGAAGCACCCGATGAAAAGTACCCCTGCAAGTCCCAGCAGCTGCTGTTATCAGTACTGACTCTGGGTACACATTTGTTTTATTTCTCACAACTTCATGATTTTCCCAAATTTTTCTTATACTTAGAAGATAATGCTTCCATAATTAAAACAACGACAAACACTCTTTTCAAAGAGCAAACAAAGTGAAGTTCAGACTCAACAAACCCTGGTGAGCACCCTGGCCTGTGCTCCTCTGGAGGGTCAACCTGAGGGTGTCTGACCACCCACAGGTTCAGGTACATCAACTCTCCGCAGCAGCGAGGGAGATGTGGACCTGCACACTGGTCACGTCTCTCCTAACCCTTGCTGTTCCTCCCAGTGACTTAGGCCTGACTACACCCCACCTCTGGTGACATCAGGTGACTCATGCCAACACTGTGTCCCCTTATGCTGTTGCAGGTGAGCTCACCCTCAGGGAAGCTGAGGGTGAGAGCGACAAGGTGGCAGCAGACTACACCCGGCTGACCTTCTTCCCTGCCCTACATGAAAGTCAACACTCCGAGGATTTTCTGGAACTGTGTCGGGAAAGACAAGTTATTTTACAAGAGCTTCTTGACCATGAGAAGGTAAGACGGCCCATCATGACTTTTCTCTCAGGACGATCTGACATGAGAGAGGGAGGCCCCCTCACTCACAGGCACAGTGACCACTCCCTTCCCTCTGAAAACCCAAGGAACACGCTGCGAGTGCATGTGTCCAGGGAAGTGTGCAAAGGGACCCACACACCCTGTACCAAAATGCTGTGAAGGTGTAAATCACACTGATGAACTCTGAGTGAATTTGCTCTAACCTTTAGAATCCTGGGAGAGCAGTTTTTAGTGTAGAATTCTTGACCTTCGCCTCGTCCAGCACCTTGGCCCTGCCTGCAGCCTGACCACCCGAGGGTGCATCCACATTGTGAGGGCATGGGGGTGTGCTTGGACACCCAGCTCTATATCCAAGCTTCTCCACAGTGCCTGCCTCACAGGCCCCAGGTGAGCACACTTTAGCACCGTGGGCCCTCAGCAGGTGCTCCGGCCCCTGGAGCAGTGCCCAAGTGCTGGTGTGGTAGGCTCACTGGAATGGCTCCAGCGGGCCAGCGTTGGAACACTGCCAGCCACACTCTTATCTCTCAGGGTCTGTACCGGGTCTTTTTCCACTTTTTTCCCTGACTCTTTTGAAAAGAGCTTCTGCACTGGCCCGATGGAGCACACTTTCCAAGCCTGCAGGCTGGGCGGTGGGCGAGGTCTGGAGTGTATATCACAGCTGAGAGCAAGGTCCAGCCCAATCTGTGTAGCAGGATGCCTGTGGCATTAGTGCTGATCTCTGATAAGCTTGCTTTTCTGACTGCCTCACCCAGGGACATTTCTGTCAAGAGGCCTTGTTGGGGGAGCACAAGCCTGAACCCCGCAGGTGGATGCTTTCCCAGGTCCCAGAGGGGGTGGCTGACTTACCCAGCAGCCCAGAGTGGGGTGAGGGGGGTGGCTGACTTTCTCAGTTCCGGAGGGGGGGAAAGAGGGGGCTGGAGGGTCTGCCTGGGCCTGCTGTCCTTCTGAGATGAGCATGATGAGACAGAGGGACAGAGTGGAGCCCATGAGAGACCTGATCTGCTGGGCGCAGATCTAGGAGTTCTGTGCCCCCTACAAAATGCCACATTTTATGGAAAAGAGGAAAGTTGCTGGGCTTGGGACCTGGAGTGACGTGCGGTGACACCGAGGAGACCCTGAATATAACATCTGAAGGGCGAGGACCACAGGGAGGTGGCCCCAGAGCTTGAGAATATCACTGGCCAGAGGAGGGAGTCAGTTCTAGACTGGACAGGCTCTGTGGAGAGGCCGGGCTGCTGTGGCATCGGGCCTCTGTGACCGAGCCCCAGACAGCTCCACCGGCCAGGTCCTCGTGGCCTGGTGCCCACCTGCTCATGGCTGCGATGGAGGCCTCCTGCTGGCTGAGCCTGTCCAGTGTGTTGGTCCACAGTGCCCTGCTCTCTCCATTGCCTCCCCCCAGGACGCAGGCCTCTACTTACTTCTGAGTCTGCCTGCAGTTGCTTCAAGCAGGGAAGGCTTGGCTTCATCCCTATCTCTCTTCTGTGACATAAGCGTGATGGGCTTTGCCCAGGGGAGACACAGCTATGTCAGGAGGCCACATGCCGGGCACCAGCCGGGGGATCAGAGGGTTGGTAGGGGCTTGGGGGTAGGCCAGTAGCTTGCAGCTATTACTGGGGCTGCTGACATGGCCTGGGGACCCTGGCTCAAGAGGGGAAAGCACTGGGTGGTAGCCTTTTGGGGAGCAGCTGGATATGGCTTGGCAAAGGCTGGCTACCATGGCAACTCTCCCACCACCACCACCAGGCAGGCAGATGCCAGCAATTAGTGCAGGAGCAGCTAGGCAAGGCCGAGTGCTCAGACAGACTCAGGGCATTCTGCTGGTTATCACATCATTGGCAACCTTGGCAGCTGGTCATCTGGGGCCCTTACTTTATGTCATCCAGCATCTCATCTAGTATCACCATGGTCCTTTGACAGAGGCTTTGTCAGCTCCATTTTAAACATGACAAAATAGGTCCCTGGGGGCTGCTAACCAGAATTGCTAGGTTCCAGCTCAGGTCCATCTCATGATAAGTTCATGTGACTTCATTCTCCACTGTCTCCCAGCACCCTGCCTCAGGCAAGTTGCATAAACTCTCTGCCATCCTGACATTCAACACCCTTCCAGGCTGGGAGCTTCCTGTAGGACCTCTCTGGTTAGCGGTGGCCAGACGGGCAGGCCTCTAGGTCCCTCCCACAAGGTGTCTCTGTCTGGCACAGAGCACGCCAAGCACACACCAACCTGCTCACCTCGGCATGCCTGAGCGAACAGGTGCTGAAAGCAGAGGAAGGAAGGACTGTTGCACTGACCATGACCATAAATGTGTTCAAAGACACAGAAGGCCCGTGCATGCAGGTGTGTGTGCGCTGCTGTAGGGAGGTGTTCCTACACTTCCTGGCTGATACTTTCTGCTTGTGTGGAGACAGTTTATAGCAAGTATTGGATGCAAGCAGGGAACACCCTAATTTGAATGTCTTCATGAAACCTGTGGTGGGTTCTTTTTCTAAGGAAAAGCTTGTCCAGAGAGTGTGTGTGGTGGGTGTGTACCCAGCTCAGAACACCAGAGCACCTACTTTCCCAGGACTGCCATTAAGGTGGCCAGGCAGCCCTGCAGGGAGATACTGCCCCTCTTCTTTAGCATCTCAGCAACAATCATGTCTGTTGCCTTCTCCAGACACAGCTCAGGGGGCTCCAGAGCACACCCTCCTTCCAGGCTTCTGGATAGCCCATACCCTACCATCCCCATAGGCCTTGGGCAGCAGCAGGCCTGAGCTCAGGATAGCACCAGCTCATCCCCTCTCCCCCCAGCCCTTGGGCAGCAATAGGCCTGAGCTCAGGGTCGCAGCAGCTTGCTGGTTTCTCTATGTGATCATTGGAGCTCTGGTTGCCTCCAGCAATACCTGGGACAGTAATTGTTTTGTGCCACCTCTGTGTCATTGATTAATGATCCCCAGAGCCACTAACAGCTTTATTTGCCTTGAAGGGTGGTTGATTTCATGTTTGTCAATTGTGTGCCCCAGTCGCCACTGTGCCCTCCACTCGCTGCTCCTGGAAGGGAGGCCCAGGCCCAGCCACAGGGTGGTTTTCACAACTGCTGTCCCCTTCACTTACATTTAAATTGGAAGGTTCCGCATTTTTACTCAAGTTCAGGATAAGGTCTTAGTCGGACCTGGGTAGAAAAGAACAGCTCACAGAGAGAGACCTCTGCTCTGGGCGGACGACAGGAGCAGCGGCCAGCTCGTCACAGGGATTTTCACAGAGGAGTCTGTAGACGATGAAGTGCCTTAACCTTCCCATGTTTTAACTTCCTGTCGGGGGAATCCATGGCGGACTTTCTAGAATGTGGAGCTGACGTGTCAGCCCTCCTTAACACCTTCAGAGATGCTCTTCGGCATATTCGGCATATTTTGTGCACAGGCACTCCTGGGCTGGCCTGGCCCCTCCCTGGACCTGCCTCCCTCACCCTTATGTGCACACACACACCCCTCAAACCTTGTACTCTAGTGAAACAGAACTACTTGTACTCTGCAAACACGTTCAGCTGGCTCTAGACTTCAAGGCTAGAAATGCTCCCCCTGTTTTTATCTTTTTTACCCCTTACCCAGCCTGGGGGTTCCCTCCCTCGGAACCACTTCTCTGATGTCACCTTTGTCACCCTGCTCTGTCCCGCAAAGCGCCAGCAGCTGCCTGCTGTGCTGGGTTGGATGTCTCCATCTCTCCTGTTGGAGGCCTCCATTTCCCCTTTGCCCCCTGTGTGCCTAGAAGGGTGCAGGGCACACTCTGCAATTCAGCATGCATGTTTAGTGACTTCATGACCACCTGGAAGAGGTCTGAGAGATGCTTCCTGAGGTGAGGCCTGGCCTTTCAGAGCCTCCTGATGCCCATGGCCAGTGTCTCAGGTACAGTCTCCAGGTGACCTGCACCAGAATCACCGGGGATGCATGCTAAAATGCAGATGCCAGAGCCACTCTGTATCACTGGTGGGAAACCTCTGGCCTGCAGCCTGGGAATAGGAGCTTCGGCAAGCACCCAGATGGTCTTATGTATACCAGCTGGAGTGAGAGCCTGAGATCCACAGGCCCAGGCTTCCTAATATACAGAGCTGCCCCAGCGACAACCACACTCCATTTCAACCACCAACTGGCAGGTCCCGCTTCATGCAGCTCATGCTGGTCCCTAGGCTGGGAACAGCCTCCAGAACTCTTAGCACACTCACTGTCTATTGGTGCCGGCCCTTCTGTACACGTGGCCTCTGCGAGGCCAGGGCTAGTGGGCACCTGCGGCCATGTCAGTGCACGTTAATGTGTAAAAGGATTACAGTGATTATATGGTCAGAAGTAAAAATAAAAACAAAGTGAGCTCCTCTTTGGTATAACTGGAATTGGCACAGAACAACCCTGAGAAAATGCTGAGCTGGTCTTATTCTTGGTCCATTTGGGCTCTCATCATCTGGAATTTACTTATTCCCTCACTGATTTCTTTGGAAATATATTCCATTTAAGGACCCACTAAGTCCCTCTTGGGTGTAGGACTCTGGGCCATACCAAGCCATTGTCCAAGTCTGGAAAGCCAACCCTGAGCCCAAAAGCTTATTGGGAGCGAGGGTCCAGGCTGGGCAGGGAAGAGGTAGTCTCATCAGAGGCTCGGCTGTTTCCACAGGAGCCTGAGATCTGGTGTCCTCCTGCATGGGCATTGGTGGCCAGTTCTACTCTGGATGGCCAGTTGTTGGGCACAGACTGCCCTGGAGAAGGGAGGAGCCCTTTGGCTGGCACTGTCTCCAGCTGCGGCAATTCTGGGATGCTGCCAACATTCCAGCTACTGAGAGGACGGCCCTGAAGTCTGAAAGAGGAAGCAGTGCCCGTCAACACATCCGTGGGCCAGCCTTAGCCTTGTAGACTGCAGCACAGTCTTGCACTGTGGCTTTCCACAGATCTGTTCCTATCCTGGCTCGGCCACCTCCCAGCTGGTCTCTGGACAAGCTCCTTTGCCTGCATAACTGAGAAGCCTGTACTCAAACACATTCCTCAATGTTAACTACAGAAGGTTCAGTGTGTTTGTGGAGGGGCCTCCTGAGAGGAAGGCTGTGTGCAGAATGCAGCAACAAGCACTTATTCATCCACATGCCGTGGGGTGGGTGCGCTGGCCTGGGGAGACCAGGTAACTGAATGGGGAGTTGGGTGTAGAAGTGCCACTTAGACTGTGAAGTGCAATACAGTAGTGGGCAGTGGCTTTGTTTGTACAGGGTGCAGCTCCTGCTCCCTAGAGGAGCCCAACTACTGACCAGCTCTGTCCTTCTTCCCTCCACAAAAATGACAGCCATGCTTCTCTGCCCTCCCCCTCCAGGTGACACAGAAGTACTCCGTGGTGATCGTGCAGGGCCACCTGGTCTCTGAGGCACTCCTGCTCTTTGGCCAGCAGCACTTCTACATCTGTGAAAACTTCACACTCTCCCCTGTGGGTGACGTCTACTGCACCCGCCACTGCTTATCCAAGTGAGTGTCCATTTGCCCCTCGGACTCCTTCTTGAGCCCCAATCTTCCTTCTCAGCCACCCTCCCCCCTAGTCCTCATAGCTTGTTCTTACTGTGGGCTTGCATTTGGGTCAGAAACTGCACCATAAGATAAAACAGAACCTTAAGGCATAGGCACTCTTGACCATGGTTCTTCAAAGCTAAAATTTGGGATGCAGAACACTGTGGCAGCTCCTTGTGCCTCCCCTGGTGTAACCACGAGACAAAGAGGGTCTCTCTATAGGTTATTGGTAATGGAACCAGTCCATCAGCTCACTTGTTAGGCAACTTGCTGGTTACTCACTCATGTAAGACATTAGTCACTGTCCCTTCATGCTCAGCAAGTGCCACCAGCACACAGGCTCTTTGGGAAGAGTGTGGAGCACACTAGCACCACAGCACAAAACATCTGCTCTGGAGGAACTCTTCGGGGTGCACACGGGAAGGGGTGTGCTGAGGAAGGACTACTTGAAGAAGATCTGGGGCTTGCAGAGGGTGAGATTTGGGTAGAAATGTGAAGAGTCATTTTATACCAACTACACCAGAGGTCTTTGGCAGGAAATTCTGTAGATCTTTTTTAGGATCAACTGCATTTGGTCTATTTGGGTTCAATCAAGATCTTACTGATGGGTTCTCTGTGCTTACAGAGTCCAGCTGTTGGGACCACACTGGCCATGTTTGCACTGTTGCCAGGGCTCCAGTCGTCAAGTTGTATGTTTTCAGTTGATCATTGCTTTTGGAAAAATTTGGATGACGATTTCTTTATCCAGAGACATGCCTGGACGTTTCTGGTTAGCCAGGGCTTAAATGTTAAAGCAGACTTCTGGGACCTACCTTCACCCAGGTTTCTAATTTGGCAGATCTGGGGGTAGGACTGAGATGTCACCAAGTTTTCCTGTTGCTGATGCTGAGAGGTAACCAGCTGAGAACCACTGCTGTAGACTATGGACAAGGAGTCAGAGTCAGACCTGATGATAATGAAGAGTTTTAATTCCCAGTTGTCATCTCATTTCCATCCCCTGTCAAGAAGCAGGAGTTTAAGGAGTGTGGGAAAATAGATGTTAGCCCTCGGATCCAGATTTGCTTTAAAATACTTGGCATTTTTCTCTCTGATAATTTTCATCTTTATTCATTCCAAATGCTTACCAATTGCTGGGAGTCCTCTGCTTTTCCAAGGCAGGAGAACCATAACTAATACTTGGCACACACATCCCATCTTCTGGTTCATGTTTTATTGATCTCATCAGTACAGACAATGGGCCTGCAAACATGCCTTTCTGGGGATGATGGAAGCACCTGCCTCTGTGCTCAGGACGAGCCCATGTGGTGACTTGCAGGAGCCATTGCTTCACTCCTCAGCTCTGGTTTAAACCAGTCAGTGTTAGATGAGACCTTATTGATCAGGAGAAGTGTGTGTATGAGGTGCATCTCATAGTACTCAGATATACCACACTTTTACTAGAAGCCCACTGGTTAGGTTGCTTGTATTATCTAGATTTGGTAGGACCAGGGAGCCTGTGCTGTCTGGAAATTGACTTTTCTAGAATGCATGTAGGAGTGGAGTGAGAACAAATGGCTACCCCGGACTATTGTATGGGGATTGCCATGGATACTGTTAATCACTGCCCCCAGAAGGGTTTGCAAACCAGACCGTGCTCTCTTGAGGGCTGGTCTGCTGCACTGCAGTACTCAGCTGCTGCTCCATCCCATCAGCTTAATGGGGATTGAGTCTTCTCTTGACCATCGAGATCAAGGGAGATGTGTAAATAGGCCAGTTATGAATAAAGCTAAGCTGACCCTGAAATGTTTCTCTAAAAGATGGCCTCACATTGAGTACAGCTGAGCACTAGTCCCTGAAAGTGGCTCTGATGTACCATAAAACATTGGAAATAAAACTCAAGCCCACTGCACACCCTCCAGCAGAGTGCCCTTCAGGCTGTGGAGTGTTCCTCATGCCCTCAGAGCCTTCCTAGAAGGTGTGACTTTGCATCACGGGATCCCTTTCGGCTGATAATATGAGGTCTCTAGGGCTGCTGTAACCAAGTACCAAAAACTATGGGGCTTTAAAACACAGATATTGATGCCTCAGTCCTGGAGGTGAGAAGTTGGCAGCCAGCTCTGGGTGGGTGCTCTCCCTCTGCAGCTCTAGAGTAGGCCCTTCCTTGCCTCTTTTGGCTCCTGAGTTCTCCCATCCTTGGTGTTCATTTGCTTGCAGATGTGTCACTCCTGTTACCTGGCTTCCCCCTGTGTTTCCCCCTGTGTGTGTCTAGCTCTGTCTGAGTTACCCTCCATATAGGGGACTAGTCATATTGGACTAGGGCCTGTCTGTATGATTTCATTTAATTTTATTACCTCTGCAACTCACCTTTTTCTAAATAAAGTCTCATTCCAAAGTCTTGGGGGTTGGGACTTCCACATGTCTCTATGAGGTGGGGAGGGGGGGCGGAGAAACAATCTAACCCAAAGCAGTGGCGGTCAAGTTCAGAAGGTATAGCATTTGATTCAAACTGTCCAATCAGCTCTTTGTAATAGGATAGCTCCTTCCTCAGTCAGCATTTAGAGCAGTATTTCTCAGTTCAGTTCCATTTGACAAATACTTACTGAAAGTCGGTCTTGTCCTAGGCACTGTGTCAACTCCAGAGATACAGAGATGAGTTAGGAGGGTCCGGTAGAGTTTGTGATCTAGCGATTGATGCTGAGTGCACATTTCAGGTGTGAATTCTGACAATGCCTGAATGCTGGATGGAATAATAATTGGTAATGGATTTATTGCCATTTTCACCTGGTCATGGACTGTGATGCTGTCTGATGCAGCCACAGGTGGGCAGCAGAATCATGGGGAGTCAGAGGAGTTGAGGGGAAGCTGATCTTCACCCTGGCGGGAGGCATTAGTAAGGAACACTGGGCTCCAGGCAGCAGTGGGTTTCAATGAAGGCCTCCAGGTGGAAGCATCCAGAATGAAGCCACATTTGTATTTGATCAGTCCTGCAGCAACATGGCTCAAGCAGGACTCCTGGGAGGATGGTCCTCAGAGAGGCAGGAGGAGCTGGAAAGGGCTGGAACCCACGTCCTTGAGGCTTGGCTGTGCAGAAGGCTAAATAGTGGTCTCAGGCTGCCTGAGCGGCATGGCTCAGTGATTGGTTGGGTGAACCAGGCGGTCACAGTTGGATTCCTGTCAGGGCACATTCCAGGGTTGCAGGCTTGATCCTGGTGTGGGGCATGTAGGAGGCAGCCAATTAATGATGTTTCTCTCTCGTCATGGAGGTTTCTATCTCTCTCTACTTCTCCCTTCCTCTCTGAAATAATTATATTTGTTTTAATATATATTAAAACAAAACAAGCAAGCAAGCAAACAAACAAACAACAACAAAAAACAGTAGACTCAGGCTATGTCCTAAAGAAACTCTCCCTTCTACCTGGTAGTGACCGTTCAGCATGGTAATAAGTCCAAGCTTTTAGCACTATAGACGCTGGACACCAACTCTGACCATGCCTGCAGGTTCTGCTGCCTAAGTGAGGGCTGTCTGCCTTCTCGGTGTCCCCTGGACCTGTGACACAGAGGCTGTAGCCGGAGCTGATGGCACATGGTCCTAGCTGCTGTGCCCGGGGTGGGGCCCTTTCCATCCTGGATCCTTGGGGTCTGCGGTCAGGGAACATGTGCTTCTCAAGGCTGAGGTCCTCGGAGGGAGGCCCTCCATCACTCAGGCCCTAAAGAGTGTCTTCTCGGAGCTTCTCCAACCTCTGAGTCACTTTGGGACTCAGGTGAACAGGTCCCTGTCTGAAACCAATACACACTCACTTCTCAGGGGCCCTTAGTTTCTTGGGAAAGCTTCCTGTGATTACCCCAGTGTTTTAGTTACTACAGTGTGCACGTGGTTCTCATAGGGTAAATGCTTACCAAATCCTAGATCCGCCCCTTCCCTCATCTGCCCACAGGAGCCATTTGACCTCTAGGATCGGCTCTGGCCTGGCTGGGCCTCCGCTGCCATGTGGCTGGTCCCTGGCCCTGGGTACGCACTGCAGAAGCCACTGCTGAGGTTGTGGCCACTACTCCCAGTCCACGGGCGTCGCATCCTCAACCTTTTGGGTGGGTGTTCTCCCCTCGCTGTCAGAGGGCATGCTGAATACAGCTTCCTTGTGGAGTCTCATCATCTCTCTGCCCTATTTGCAGAGTTTGAAATTTCTCCAAACGTGATGAGAGCATCTCCTTCACTCTCCCCCATCCATCTTGAACATGGTGCCCAGAGGTACTTCTTACTAGCATACCCACCACCGAGCAGCGTCCTACTGCTCAGGGCAGGGCTGATGAGGACGGTGCTCAAGGGTTACCAGGTCAGTGGTGCTGGCACCTTGCTCACAGCCACCCTGAAACCCCCCCAGGATGTCCCAGAAACTCAGTCAGGGCTGTGGGTCAGGGTGGAATGAGCCCACCGGACACCCTCTCACTGCATATCTTCTTGTCATTTCAGCATCAGTGATCCATTCATTTTCAACCTGTGCAGCAAAGACAGGTCCTCCGACCATTACTCCTGCTGGCGCCACAGCTATGAGGATCTCCGGGAGCTCCGGCAGGCGCGCTTTCTTCTGCAGGTACATATGTCTCAGGAAGGGCAAGAGGAGGTAGGCGGTCAAGGTGCCATGGATGCCCGTCTGAGTGGGAGGGACACTCTCTGGGACTCCCTTGGGTGTTTAGAAATACAAGACTGCAGCACTGTTGCCTCAGGGCAGAGCTGATGCCTGGAACTGAGTGCCAGTCTACCCTGTTCTGACCGCAGGGACCCCCTCAGCTGCCTGCTGTCCCTCCCCTTCTCTCCCCACACTCTCCAAGCTCCTGGTAATTCCCTGGGCCAAGTGATTTAGAGATCTACTGATTGTCCCTAAGCCAGGGTCCTCTAGCCTTGGCTGGGTCCCCTGAAGGGCTCACCCAGGCACTAAACAGAGCAGGCTCCTTCTGGAGACAGAGCTGGCTGCAGGCTCAGTAATACCTGGTGTATCTGGCCCCACTCCAAGGGGAATCACTGGGTCAGACGTTCAGAAGCAGCAGCTCAGTGGCAAAGAGAGGAAGAACTCTGGGGCCCCCTATGGCCACACACATCTGCCTTCAGCAGCCCAGCCTCTGCACTGGTGAAGCTGCATCCCAGCGCAGGGCCTTCCTGACAGCTGCAGGATCAGGATCAGTACCCCTTGTAAGAGGGTAAGTCAGGGGCCAGTGCTTCCGCCCTCTCTGCTGGGTGTCTGTCCTGCAAAGGCCAAACAGGGGGCAGTGTTTCGCCTGAAGAAGGAGTAAGAGTGCCTCCAATTGTAAATTTCTTAGGGTGTGCAATTTAGCTCACTGAGGCTTTGGGAGGGGGAAGGGGGGAAGGAGGAGGGAGATGGATGACTCATTTAAAAAGTATCAGAAAGGATCTGGAGTTCTGCTCAGGAGGGCCCAGCAAGCTGCAGGCCTCTGACAACTCTCCCTCTGCCCTGCCTCTCTGCTGCTTTTGCCCACAAAGGGTGGGTCCTCATTTTGCCTGAACTTGTGCATTTCTTTGCAAAGGGCTGAGTCAGAAGGGGATGAGCTGAACGGTCCTGGGCAGTGTGGCCAGGATGGACCTGGTCCTGACCACAGTCCTTCCACCTTGGTACAACTGGGCACCTCTCTGGGCTCCTGTTTCCTCCAGGGAACAGGGACCACCTCTTGTCTTGTCTCCCATTACCCATACAGCACCTGGCACATTTGGGGGAACATATTAAATGTCAAAAATTAAATCTTTAATGATTAGATATCTACCTTAGAGGTAACATATAGCAGCAAGTAGGTATCAGTAAGTGATTTCTCTCCCCCTATAAGTAAGATGGTCTCCAGATGGCCAGGAGCCTGAGAACTGGGAGGCTGTAAAAGGGTTTCTCTTTATAGGACATTGCCCTGGAGATCTTTTTCCAAAATGGATGCTCCAAGTTTTTTGTCTTCCACAACAGCGATCGGAGTAAGGTCTTCAAAAGGTAAGGGTTTGAAACTCCTCCTCTGAGCAAACTGACCAGGACTGGGGTCAGAGGAGGAGGGACTGCTCAGCGCTGTTCTCAGAATTGTCCTCGACCCACAGTGAGGAATACTCAGGTTAGACACCAGGAAGAACTTACCACAGAGCTGTTGAATAACATAGGGAAAGCCTTTGCTCGGTCCTGGGAAGCAGGCTCCATCTCAGGGACTGAAGGGGTTTAGGACAGTAATCACTGAAGAAAGAAAAATTGTGCAGACACAACATATTTCAGAAACTGGCGATTTAACAAGCATTCCAGAATTTTCTGGCTTTATTGTCTAATTATCCAATAATTCTTTTGGCTTTATCTTTCTGTTTAATCCCAGTTGCCAATGTTAGTTGTTCTAACTTTACATTTCATTGCAAAGAATTCCAACATTGATTTCCCACTTCTGCATGAGCACATTTTTCCTTAAAGAGAGAAGCCTGCTGTTTAGTTTAATTTCTCTCTCTCCAAATAGATTAATCCATCTAAACAATATAAGCTAAGAAAAGGGTAATACTAATATTTATTTATTTTATTACTATTAAAGTTGTAGCTAAATAGGGATTTATGTGGAGCCAGAGGGGACAGAGGAAAGGTAGGTTCCCAGCCATAAACAGACCCCATGGAAGTTGGAGTAACAGGTGGTGGGGTTTGGCTCCATTTTGGCTGGAAGTTGTGAGGTGAAACTTGATATCCTGACCTAAAGGTTCCAGGCCACATGCACTCAGAGGGTCCAGCCTAGCCTTCCTGGTGGCCCTGGCTGGTCACAGGCACCAAGCCCAGCTGCTGTGCCCACAGGAGAAAACCAGTCCTGCAGAGAGGCTGTCTGCCCAGTGTTGGTCATGTCTCCAGCAGTGGTGAGCCTCCCTTTGAGGTTCTCCAATTTGCCTCTGTGTGGCCTCCTGGCACTTTCTTCCAGTTCCCTTTAGTCCGAGGTGGAGATGCTGACCCTCATGTTTGTTTGCCCTTGTGATTCCTGGGAGCTAATGTTTTCACAGTTAATCTAGGAGTTGTGTGTCCCTAGCTCAGTGGTAAGTGGTGCCCATCAGCACCCTGCCCTCCTTGGTGAGCCTGAAACTGAGGTGGCATCTGTGCCCAGGGTACAGCCATGTGTGGTGAGATTGCTGAGGAGGAATCTAAGACACATATTTTTATTGTGACATTGTTCTATTGTTATGGTTGTTATCAGGGCTGAGTGTGCGATGGAGAGGTGCTGAGGGGGGGGGGGGTCAGAGGGGCCCTAGGTCTGCTGCTCAGAGACAGGGTGGCTGGAAGGATGATGGGCCCAGCACCCCGCCTCTAGGCTGACTCCTTGGTGCTGGAAGGGTCTGTTTTTTGCTGATGAGATGATCCTCTCATTTTTGTGTAGCTTCTGCTCTTTCCAGCCCAACTTGAAGGGGAAAGGTGCCCCAGAGGAGCCCTTGCACCTCAGGTAAGTGTGGGTGGATCTGGCCATGCTCTCCAGCCAGCACTGGCCTGGCTCTGACCTTATTCGCCCGATCCTACTGTAAAGCTGTCACACCAGAAGCACACACTCCACCTTCCCCTTTATTGTCCCCTCTCCTACCCCCTCTTCCCTCTCCTCCTCCCAAAGCTCCTTTTGCTGACCGCAAATAGCCTGGGTGTCCCATGTGGTCTGTGGCTTTTCCATACCCAAATGGCAGAAAGCCATCTGCTTGTGGTGGGTGGGTTCAGGTTGGCAAAAGGTGCCAGGCCAGGCAGAGTGTAAGCAATCCAGATCTGTCCTTCCTGTATGAGACTCTCAGAAAACTCAGAAGCTAAGTGAAGGCACTCTGGTGTGTGGGTCCAATTCAGTTTACACACTATGAGGGAGAGCATCCTAGCAGGGAATGCTAGGCTTCCAGACCTTCCACAGCCGCCCTTCACAAAGACCCGTTTCCCAGAGGCGGGAAAAACCACTCAGCGCATTGTTAGGAATGAGAACAGAAGAAGGTAGCTGGTTTTATCCAGGAGTGTAGGTGGAGCAGGGAGGGATGTCTCAATGTGGTATTCAACTGACTGTGAAACAGGGACCACCAGGCCATTCAAATCACTTACCGATAGTGTGTTATGTGTGGTATTTGCTGCTTACAGAGCAGGAAGCAAAATACTCAAACCCTTCCCTATCCTTACATCCTCCCTGGGAAGATAGACAGAAAACAATTTACATCAGTGACACTCAAAGAATATTAGACTAGAGGCCAGGTGCACAAAAGTCATGCACAGGTAAGGTCCCTAGGCCTGGCCAGTGATCAGGGCTTATCTGTGGAATGGCTGGCACTGCGATTGGGGTCTCTGCCCACACCCACCTTGGACTGGTGTTGCCCACTCACCTGCTCCACCATCCCACTATAGTCCCGATCTCATGGGGACTCATAAGGGCCAACAGCATCAGCACTGCATCACCAATGCCCACCATGTTCTATACCACCCCCTGGTAGTCAGCACACATCTAACTTCTTTCGGTGGAACTCCTGCCTGTGGAGACCATTTTCATATTAGCCTTTTATTAAATAGGATAGTAAGTATAAGTATAAAATAAAAGTAGATAAAGGTAAGGATTGAAATCTTAGGCAAGTGTTAAGGGAAGGCCTCACCAAGAAGCAATATTAAGATTTGCACGAAGTAGAGAAGCAAAGTATGCAGAGACTGGGCAGAAGGAGAAGGATAGGCAGGGCGGTGGGCTGGCGCCAGGTGGCTGGTGGCAGGGAGTCTCCCTGGTTCCGGAAGGGTTTCCCTGGTGTACAGTGGAATAAAGGCAGAGCTGAGAGGTGGGTAGGAGTGATCTGAGTTAGGAGCAATGGCGGCGTGGAAATGGGGCGACTGTGAGGTGGGGTGGAGTGCTCAGATTCTGGTTGTTGTGAAGGAGCCTCTAATGGCATCTGTTGATAAGTCAAGTGCGGAGTAAGTGCCTGGGAGAGAAGGGACTCACGGGTAGGACCAGAGATCTGGCTGCGAGCATTGGCAAGTGCAAGAGGAAGAGTGCGGGCAGAGCAGGGCTGGGCTGCTGTCAGAGTTCAGTATGGGCCTGTGAGCTTCGACGTGCCTGCAGACAGCCCTGTGGAATGTCATGTTGGCCTTTGGGTAGATGAATTTGGAATCCATGGAAAGGTCTTGCTAAGAGGTAGGCCTGGAATAAAATTCAAAGCATGAGACTGGGGAAAATCATCAGGAGAATGAGTGCACCAGGACAAGAGGTTTAAGGATTGTGCCCTGGGGCACCCAACATTTAGTGGGTAAGGATATGGGGAGGAACAAGCGCAAGAAGCTGAAAGTTACATCCAGAAAGACTGGTGTGGCGCAGTGGTTGAGTAGTAACCATGAACCAAGAGGTCACTGGTTGGATTCCTGGTAAGGGCATATGTCTAGGTTATGGGCTCAATTCCCAGTGGGGGATGTGCGGGAGGCAGCTAACTGATCAATTATTCTCTCTCACCAATGTTTCTATCTCTCTGTCTCTCTGCCTTCCTCTCACTATAAAAATACATAAAAACATATCTTTAAAAAAAAAAAAAGGAAAGGCAGGGGGAATGTCAGGTGTGGAATATTTCCTGAGAATCAGCTTGTGTTTCAAGGAGGAACTGGTCAACTGTGCTTGACCAGATGATCAGATGCTGCTAGTAGGCTCGGTAAGATGAGAAGTGACATAGAACTTTGTGCCATTCGGCCATTGATGATCTTCAGAAGACCCATGTGGTGGCTGCCCGCAGAAGCCCATTGTTTCAGGAATAACCTTTACTTGGTAGAGCGTGTGGAGCCAGCACATGCCAGGCAAAGATCTAAGAGGCCTGAGTAGCAGGGCCATTAGAAGCGGAGTGACTGGTTACCAACTGGGCTGGATGTATTTCAGTAGTTCAACAGCAGTGGGAGCCTAGTTGTATGTACAAGCTGAATGTTAGCCCAACTCTCGTATTGCTTGCTTCATATCATCTCCACATGTGGACTTCACAGCAATCAACAGTGGTAGGACGCCATTTCAAACTAATGGAAGCCATCACCTCCCATACCTGATGGCCAAACAAGGTCTGGCTCCAGGCAAGCTACATCTCTAGGCTCATAAGTCCTCAGGACCCCCTGTGGCTTCCCATCTCACAAGGGAGATTTCCTGGGTTGGCTGTTCTCAGCAGACTCCCAGCATAAGGGTATCACTGCCTCAACAGCTTCAGGTTGGTAGCTAACCCCACAGGAAGTCTGCCACACAAGGAATGCTCTGTCTCGGTAATTTTAGCAAAAAATCCCCAAAGTGGTTTTCATCCATCCAAATTAGGTTAGTACCCATTCCAGAACCAACCAAGCACTTTCATAGGCCAGGGCAGGGTCAGTCTGACCCAACAATATAGACCACACTGAGGAGACATGGTTTTCCAGAGCATCAGGGTTGTTATCACAGAGGGGTGAATACTGAGGCACCAACCAAAGCAGCTGGCCCTGCACTGCCAGCAGCAGTCCCCCCAGGGCCACGGCACTCATGGCTGTGTGTCCATTTTCTCACTCCTTGGAGCTTCTATCTTCCTGCATCAGCTCTGACACAAGTCACTTCACTAAACACCTTTTGCCTCTGCATAGCACCCTTTTATAAATGCACTGTATATAATATCACTCAGTGCCTGTCCCTGCAGTTGGGGTTGGTTCCCTGTCCATTCCTGTTCTGTTGTTCTCAGATTCTGAGAGATGCTTTATCCCAACAATGCTTACCTTTATCCACACAGGTAAGGATCTCAATCCCTGTCCCAGGCCGAGAGGGAGTAGATAGCGGAGGGGCAGAGGAGCTCAACTGTGGCTATGGCACTAAGCTGGGTGTCCATACAAAAATGAGTGCCAAGTGGAAGAGTTCATTCTTGCCCTGGGGATGAGTTAATGTGCAGAAATTACTTCCCATCTATAGAGATAATCCAACACCCACCTGGGCATGAGCATCACCTGTCGGACAGCGGGGCCCTGTACTGATGTTATTTCCATTGTATTAATATTTTCCTCATGGCCCTCGGAGGCCAATGAGGCAGGATGTTCCACGGCCATTCTGTGCTTGCCTGGTGTCACCCCAATACAGCTCCAAGCATGGAGACCCTTGGAAAATATAAACGAGTGACCTGCTGCCCAGCTGGAGTGGCTCAGTTGCTTGAGCATCATCATCCAATGCACCAAATGGTTGACAGTTTGATTCTTGGTCAGGGCACATACCTGCGATGTGAGTTCAATCCTTGATCAAGGCAGGTACAGAACACCACCAATTGATGTTTCTCTCCCTTC